>OX104127.1:89668124-90348349 GCA_944470555.2 Heterobilharzia americana
TGATAATCGAATTTGAAATAAGACCTGAATCATGGCGGGGTTCAGGCAATAACCTCTCAGTTTCCATTTTGTCCTTAACCTTCATTCAGAATCAATAAAACTAGTGTGCCAACCATGACAACCCTCAGATGGCCAAAATGATAATTATATTAGTCAGATGAGGTAATTGACAGGAAGCCTTGTTCGATCTAGGTTTCGTCCATTTCGGCACTTGTTAGCAAGCGTGTCTGCCAACCACGACGGAACTGAAATTACCACTGAGCTATTCGGGTCACGACTGGACGGAATTCAGCATGAGTGACGCGGGTTTGAATTTCAAGCGGCGAAACATCACTTCCGTCGTGGTTGCAGACACTCCCTGCTGACGAGTGTCAAAATGCACGAAAACCTAGGTTGAGCAAGTCTCCCTGCTGATTGCCACCATTCAAATAACACCTATCACAGTTCATCGTCATGTTGTGTCAGATAGCTTCGTGGACACATTACAATATGAAGTTGGTTGCTCTGCAGTGACCAGTCACTGATAATCATATTACTTTCAAAACGTCATTTCTGCATTACCATTTAGGCTAAGTGTATTACTTTGATGTATATTCCTAAGATGTAACATGACATACTTGTTATGTACATCCCTGTAAATTTTATTTATGATTTAATAAGTGAGTAGTCTCACCAGTATTTATGCGAAGTATAAAGTCAAGTATAATCGAGCTAACTATCCATCATGTTCTCTGCTTACCATGTACTTTTCTGTTTCCATCTTCGTATACATACTGCTATCCATAACGATAAAAATAGTTGAATCTTAAAGCGAGGCAAACAAAATATATGAACAATTATCAACTTACTAAACTTGTAGCATCTGTCATATCTGTTGATGACTTTATATTGCAAGAGTTCGTTATGTTTTCTTCTTTGGTTTCATGAATATTTTTGGTATCATCAGTGTTCCATTGTGAGTTGTCAGCTTTTCTTGACGACTGATTATGATTTGAAGGAGATGGTATAGATGACGAAGAAAGAAGGTGAAGAGGAGGGGGAGGGTGATGAAGGTGAATGCGGCGATTTTAATGGATTCATTGAACATTGATCATGTTTAACTAAATTCAATTTATTACTATACGGTAATTGTATTCCATCTAAACTATTCATTGATTTACCTTTTTGATCAACAGTTGAACATTGAGTAGTCATGTCAATCAACGATGAATGGATTGTTTCATTCGATGAACACTTTTGTTGAATATCACCATTGAATGAAATATGATTATGTTCTTTTGAAGTAGAGCTAAGTTTGTTGATATAATCCTCATTTAGCGATCCTAATGAACATATACTACTGGTACCAGTAGCAGAAGTGGTTGTAGCAGTATTAACATTGGTATAAAGGGATAAATGATTATCAACTGGTGTTCTTAATTCAGACTTTTGTTGTTGCTGTTTAAACTTCAATGAACGATTATTCACGAGGGATGAATTTGAACGATTTGAAACTGTTCCAGATGTACACATATTTGATACTTCCACAGGATTACTAGTAGCAGAAGCAATGGCAGTAGCAGCATTCGTTGAGGTGGAACTAGAAGTATTATTAGTAATCCCAATAGTAGAATCCATGATTGATGAATGATTTTGATCTTTACTTAATTGTCGTGTAGATAATTTTTGTCCTGTTCTCTGTTGTGATGATGGTGCTGGTTGTGATAGTAAATCACACATTAGACGGCTGAGATTTACTTCTTGTCTATGAAAGCAGTTTTCTTCGTCCTTTCTCCTTTGTAGGACGTTTATGTGATCAAGTTGTACAGTAGTAGTGCACGAAGAAGAAGCGTGTTATGTACAGAAATGTCACCTAAAATATAAACAAGTTGTTTTGTTGGGATTAATGATTATAATAACAATGTTCACAAAGTGTAGAATTCTTGTTAAAAACATTGAAGGAAAAGCTTTAAATCCAGGTAGAATTACTCTGACAAGTGTATGATATATCTTATAATGATGATGGAGAATGTTTAACAGCGGAATCCAGGAGGTGGATTTCGTCCTAGTTGGGGCTCGTCAGCTGGATATACCTGCTTCCTAGTGGACGGTGTTCTCCAGCCCAGAATCCGTCTCTCCACTAAGCCACCAAATCACGATAGCCACTTGCGTGTATTATTCCTGGTAATATCGAAGCATCTACACAGGAGCCCATATGCCAATAGAGACAGAAAAATTTGTCGCAATTAATAACGAGATAATACAGGCAATAACATATGATGAGTCTGTTAGAAGATGAAACTCCATGGCATTGTAGATAATGCTGCGCTTATCAGCTAAGTAAGTGATTTTTAACAAGTTTATTATGTTGACAACCATGTCAGTGATATGGCCTACATATTCAACTTACTCCTAGGTAAATGGATTAGTATAATTATTAAATGTCTATCCAGAAGCATTAAAAGTCATGCTTTATCCCATCAGAATATGTACATATTGCTGGGCTATACAAACATTAAGGCTTCATTATATTGTTATTTAGTTCATGGTGTATATATCCCTTCGTCTATGAACCATGGAATGCTTGATTGAATCCTGTAAACAGATATCAGCAGTATGATTTCTTAACAATACTTTAGTAATTAATATGGGTGTAAAACTTGGGCATTGTGGTAGAATGTAATTCCATATTATTTGATACGTAGCATACAGTGATATAGTATTACTTACTAGATGACGAGGTCTCCAGCATAAATTCTCATTGCTCACAATCATATCAGTTCAATCACACTACTTCCCATACCTGATTTTTATAGTCATGTCACCTCATATTATTTGTTTTATTTGATACTAGTGCAATTTTCCATATCTCCAGCACAGGTGTTGCGTCATTCCTGTCACATATGTTGGATGTTGATTCGATGAACAAGATTCAGTAATCAATCTCTCTCTCCATCTAATCATACTAGACTTAAGTACAGTAGCCTTATCCCACCCACCCTAGTGTGTGATTGTGTGTCAGTGCATGCATTATACAAGTCGAGTTTTCTTTCTAAATTATTGATCTTATTGGGGTTGGTCATTCTATATATTTGGCTAAATTCCTATGTTCCACCATTCCAACTGACGCTGACCGACTAGTTTGACCCACTTACTTGACCTTATAGTCATTGCATGGGAGTTGGTAGATCAGATTATTTTGTTCAATTGGTTCTGTAGGATCCTTAAGCCAGCTGACAAAGCTTATCTCTGAGTGAGTTTGTATGTTTAAATGCTACTATGATTTGAGCTTTGTTGAGGATCTTACGTAGAGTTTCTGATGTTCCTACGTGGAGGCTGTGAACTCCTTTCTACTTGTCTTGTCGTTATTATTTTTCGTACTAGCGGCACTATAAAAAAAACCAGAAAATCCTATGAATATTCTTCTGAGTACTTTAGTTACCTCTTACATTATTTACCAGAAACGTTTCTAGGTAGGATGTCCTCAAACATTTTTATTTTATCGCAATTTCGACCAAACATATTCAAATATTTACTAGACAATAGAGTGCAATTATTGTGTAATAAATATCCAGATCTGTGTAAGTGGAGTAGAACTTAAAGCAGTTAGCTATCTAGATCAATGATTTCAAAACCTCTAAGTAGTTTAATTGTATAAGTGTAAAATTCCACTTTCGATTATCTAACTGATACATGGTAACTTATTGTATGACGTTTCTAGCAGAATTTGATGCAATTGTGAGCAACCAGTTCTGTTCAAAAGTTGTCTGGTATGTGTATTGAATCAAATAAGTGACCCAAGTACAGTATATTGGATCTTCAGGCAATTTCGATGCATCTGCATCGGAGCCCATATGTTGACAGAGGATGATCAACTCGATCTGGTTTATCAGTGAGGGGACTACAAGCACCAATAAATAACAAGTGATACCTGTTGCAAAAAGAAGCGGTTCTCATGCCCTTATAGCCTAGTGGACAACACTTTGGAATTTGAAATATTGGGTACTGAGTTAGAATATCAACAGAAGGATTTTCATTCACTGGAATGCAGGTGTCTTGAGTAGAACAAGGCACACATTCTACTAGCAATCGCCAATCAGATTAAAATTCACACAGATTTATCTTTGTAATGCATATTACTGTGTACATAAACTTTCAAGTCGGTTATTCAAGAGATACAACTCAGTTTTTTCCTTCAATTTCACCTGCAATTACCTCTGTTCAATATTCAATCTGATCAATTTTAATCAAACTTCACTGATTAGTGTCAGAGAAATGAAACCAAATTACAACATAGGAATGACAAATGGATCTGTGTACTAGGCAACCAATTACATTCAATAAGTGAAGATTATTATCTAATCTTTGATCTTATGAAGAAAGGCGTTAAGCCCAATGATCCTTTACTTATTTAAGCCAGTGTGCTATAGAACTCCTACATAGATAGAGATGAAATGTGTCACTCCAAGTATCTGCACTTACAGTACCGTATCAAAAAGTTGACAAAACTGGGGTATCTGCAGGAATTGACAAAAAGAATGGAGTAAGTCCAAATCTGTAGGGAAGGAGAATGATCTTCAGGTAATGTCATGTCAACCAAGAACCTATCACTCAACAAATATGTAGAAGGAAATGGAGATGGATTGGATTGGATTGGGCATGCACTGAGAAGACCATCGGAGGACATCACTCACCAGGCCATCGAGTGGAACCCAGATGGGAAATGGCGAGTTGGGCGTCCCAGCTGAGGGTGACATGGAGGAGATGGTGTGAGGAAGAAATGAGAGCTTGTGGGCAGTTGTTGAGCCAGGTTGAAAAGATTTCAGAGAAAGGAGTGGGATGGGGACTTGCTACTGAAGCTGTATGTTTTACTAGGAACCCAAGGGAAAAAATAATAATAATAATGTCATGTACAGAATTTCATACACATAATAATTCAAAACTATATCGCTCAATACCATATAACAAGATGTTACTGGTGATATGATCGATTTATCACTCCGTTTCTCCCTCAATTCATCTCATCATCAGTGTAGTAAGCATATTTTAAATAAATGAACTTCATAAAGAAGTTAGAAAATTGTCATTTTTAGCAACGCTTTTTCTACATCATGTTTTTGTTTGTATTATCCCCTCGTTGACTGGACCGAATTGATCGGTCTCTGTTGGCATTTGGCCTCCTGCACGGAAGCCTCAATATTACAGTTACAAGAGTTCATATGTCAATAGAGACCGACTAATTCAATCAAAACAACAACATAACAACTTTACCTATCACACAAGAAGTCGTCATCATGACTCTCTGGCTTAGTGGATAACGCTCTGGTGTTTGAAGATATCCGTTCCAAGTTCGAGTCTTGCTGGGAACAACACTACTCACTGGGAAATAGATATATCGAGCTGACGAGTCCCCAGTAGGACAAAATGTGCTTACTAGACTCCATTGCTAGACACTACCCATCATCAACTTCTTTCCAGTTCACTTGAGATAACCATAGTTTATAAATCTCAGTCTCTCGAAGGTGACTGTATCATTCCACTGATGATTGTGGAAAAGCGTTACGATCGCTTCATTTTCTCCCTACTTATCTGATACAGTCCCTCTCCTATCACAAAAGACAACATGTTTAGACTTTATAATGTAATTGTGAACTCATTCGAAGTTAGAAGAGCACTACATTCACTTTATGACTAATCTGTACAGATAGTTGAATTTTTGTCAAGCTCCAATTCCATAAAGCTACGAATTTTTTTAGTATACTAACTGCTAGAAGTAATGCACAACCTGATTGATGAATGAACCATTCAATCATGTAATGGAAAAAAAAGAATTCAATGAAATTTAAAAAAATAATGACTTACAGCAAAATTATTAATTGATAATTAAAAAGCCTTTGAATTTTATTAGTTTCACAATTGACAAATTTGTATAAAAATTAAAATTCAATTACGTTACTTCAATGATTTAGCCGTTATTCAAACAATATTGAACATTGAACAGTAGGTTGAATATTTTTGCGAAATTCTTAATTCTGAGAAGAATTAAAGCGAGGCGTGAAAAAGTTTAATAATTTTGATTTGCGCTTAATTCCCACTTATGCACAGTTAATTATTACTAGTATTCCACAGATAATATGAATTATATATAGACATCTACAGAAATTCTCCCCTTTTCTTCAAATGTATTTTATCAATTTTCCTGCCACTTTAGGGATACAGTTTAATCCAGATTGGATGACAAAGAGGTGGGGTTAGTGATAATCATATTACGGCTATGGTGAAGAGATTTGTTTAATGTAAATGTCCACCTCCTTTCTATTCATCTGTATGCTAAGGCATAATTTCCAATCGGTCAGGTTTTGAATTCCTATCTATCCAATCAGAAGAGGAGATGTGTACAACACTCACGTAGACACTCACTTATACACTTCGATATTACTATTCTATTATAATCCACGTGTTTGTGTGTAATGTTACGATAAACCAACGAAATTCCCTAAATAATTTACCCCTCTTAATCCCCTCATTTATCTAATTTTTATATTAAAAATTATATTTGAAAATATTTTTCCTACCTCTTACCTATGTCTGTTGTAAAAATACTGTAACAATTATCTATTGGGTAGAAAGTTCCAACTGGATATGTCCCTGTGTTTGTTGTGTTGCTTATTCAGTAGCTGAGTGACGTCCACGTATTAGTGGAACAGTAAAAACCAGAAATAGAGTTAAGGCTAGTTACATTTTTTCTCGTTTCATACGCTTACATTATTACATTGACTTCTAAAAGTATGCAGACTATAATTCTGAAAAAAACTTAAAACTAATCTGCAGCATAAATGCAGAGTATTTAACATTTATTAATATTTAACTATGCTGTTATCGTCTTATTGTTTTGCAAAACTAAAAACCTTATTGTTTTTGTTTGTTTTTTTTTCCTGCGTAACGCATATCATGATTTTCTTATTGGGTGAAACAGCCATTTCGTTGTTAGAATGAATAAATTGAATACCAACTAATCAAGCAGCTTCAAAAATTGAATATTGAACAAATTAGACACACGATAGCTAGTGTGTTCGCGCGCGCGCCAGTGTGTATGTTTAAATTTATAAATTTAAATAAAAAGTACTTTCTATCATTCCTGTCAATATGTGCTACAATAAATGCATTTTATTTTTGTTTGATTTTCCTCTCAAAATATTTCTCTACAAAATTACTTAATTAGTAAGATTAGTCTAGTCTTGATATTTAGATAATGCATACGAAACAGTTGGTTATCTATGTCAATCATATGACAACTAACTAAATTGTTCATTTTAAAGTATTAACGAATGAAAAACCAGTGAAATTAGGCACCATGCCTACTGAAAGTCATTAGTACAAAAATAGGTTGAAAGCTTCACACAAAAACAACTTTTTCCACTTATTAAATATCACGATTAGAACTTAATCTGTGGTCAGTTGAATAGATTGAAGTCAGTTCAACAGTGTCCTCTTCAGTTGTTGGTAAATTATCACCATATTAAAACTGTTTACCACTACAAGTAAGGTTAATAAAGTTTTCCTGTTACAGGTATACGCAGCTATAATCGAAAAAATTATTGTCACTGACTTCGGTGTCGCTAACAGTGGAACCCAGAATTAGCGTTTTCGTTCCATTCAGGACCCTGTATCCCAGTGCGTGATATTGTCCCCACTGAGACCCGAACCTTGTACCTATCGCTTCAAACGCTAAAGCGTTATCCCATTCAATCCAGTATAACAACGGAGAACTATAAGTACCAACAAATCGTAAGAAAAACATTCTTTTTCGGGATCAGGTAGGGAAAATACTGGTCAGGAAACCTTTTACGCTTTCGAATTCAAACCCGATGGGCAGTAATAAATCACGTATTGACCACCCAAATTGCAGAATTATGCAGCATACTTGTGCAGATGTCATTTTCTGTTAAATATAATTTCCCTTGATACTTTGCAGATCAGTGGAGTATAAAATAATGAAGGTGGGACTTACATAATGTCCCATATTACTTTTGGTACAAATTCATACTGTCATATTTGTTTCCGTAAGAAACCATCTAACCAAGATCATAAGGTTTGATCTCTGGCACAAAACTGTCATTAACTATGAAAGTGTACTACTAAAAAAACATGAGTAGAGGGACAAATGTTCAACAGTGCAACTCATGAGCTGAATTTTAACGGTTACACGGTCGACAAGCTTGGTCCTAGACGAGTGCAACGACTATTATTAAAATCATTCTGACCTGGAGAACACTGGATTCCAGGACCCGCGTTTCGTCCTATGTGGGACTTGTCAGCTGGATCTGCTTCCATTTTTTAAGCCCATATGGTAGTAGTGGCCGACTAATTCTGTCCAATCAACGGCTATTTGTGAGTTATAAAATGATTGAAGGACTGGAGCTATATTGCTTCAAGTTAATTAGTTTTAGTCTTCTGATATTCATCAAACTACCATATAAAGAATTAATTACCGAGTTCCACTCTCAGTGGCATTTTAAAACTGTTTAGGGTGGTGAGATATTTAGTTGACAGTTTTTAAATAGGATGGAACATGCTTGTCGGATGACACTGCTAGTTGCCACCACACAAAATACATAGCACTAAAACCCCAGGTAAAATCAGGTCATTCGTTTACATGTCCACAGAAACCTTTCAGCCCCATCTATTAGAATCGTACATGAGAAATCAAAAATACTAATAGATTATCATTTTATTATTTGTCCCTTGGGTTCCTAGTGAAACATACGGCTTCAGTAGCAAGTCCCCATCCCACTCCTTTCTCTGAAATCTTTTCAACCTAGCTCAACAACTGCCTACAAGCTCTCATTTCTTCCTCACACCATCTCCTCCATGTCACCCTCAGCTGGGACGCCCAACTCGCCATTTCCCATCTGGGTTCCACTCGATGGTTGGTGCGTGATGTCCCCGAATGTGTTCTCAGTGCATGCCCAATCCAATCCAATCCATCTCCATTTCCTTCTACATATTTGTGAGCGATAGGTTCTTGGTTGGTTCGTTTCCAGAGCTTCTCGTTGTCAATTCTTTCTGAAAATCCATCTGATCTTCCGTATCGTGCGTAGGCAGTCGCTGATGGATATCTGTAGTTTGTTGGAAATCCCTTTCGTAACGCGCCAAGTTTCTCAACGATATAGAAGCACTGGCTTGACTGAATTGGTGTTGAAAATCCGGATCTTGTTCACGCTTTATGCTGAGTGCAGAAGATCTCAACACTGATTTCAGATTAGTGAAAGCCTGTCTTACTGTCTTTTTGATCTTGGCTGCTTTGACGTCCTCGCCTGTTCCTGTGCCACCTGTAGTTGAAACAGTTATGCCTAGATAGGTGAAAAGGCTAGTTCCTTTTTTGTTTCTCCCTCTGATAGCGATTGGGGCGTGTTGTTGTTGTTAACTGGGTATCTTCATCACCTCTGTCTTCTCCACATTCACTTAAAGTTCCGTTTTCGTTACCCTGCTTCTTCTATCAACTTGTTGGTTTTCGCATGTAGCTCTTCAAGTTTGTTCATCGGCGTAATCCAATTCTTCTGGGGTCTTCTCATCGGTCCAGTCAGCATATATATAATATATATATAATATATATATATATATATATATATATATATATATACTATATATATATAACTAGTTAATTGGGATACTTTTGACAAGTTTTAAATTATCTTTCAAATTTCCGGTCAGTGAATTTAAACTTTTTGAAGCTGTAGTGTTATGTAATTTCATCAGTTTTATATGCTCGAATGAATTACAAACACATTTACAGACACACAGACATGTAATAGTTTGCTTATTTAAATGTATCAAAATGTAGATTTGACTATATCGGGCACATTGAACAGTTCAATGATGATGACAATGATAATGACTTAATAATTATTCGTCATTTATCAGCTGTTAAGCATAATTAATTACCTAATGTAACATGTAAATTGATGTCTGTATTTGATTCTTATCTGTTTGATTGTTAAAAATGCTGAAACTATGCTGATACTGATTGTGGTTAGTTATACAAACAGAAAACATAACAGTGGTTTGCTGTGTTATATGATGAATCTTTGTGCATATCGGTGCGAACTGACTTTTTGTTCAACACAGGTCGATTGACACAGATGAAAGTAAACTAATGCTTATATCCTGTCTCTCAATATTTCTCTACGTAGCCAGCATGTTGGACCCTTGTCTACTTGAGAACACATCTAAACAACAACTGATACCCATTGCAATAACAGGTAGCCGTTATTCGACAGTGGTCTAGTGAATAGCACCCTGGCGTTTGAAGCGATAGGTAAAAAGGTTCCAGTCACATTGGGGTAAAGGTACCCTCATCCGACAAGTCCTAAATGGGACGAAACACACGTCTTAGATTCCACTGCTAGTCTTTGTGACTTGTATCATTAGTGTAGGATCATCAAATATTCTGTACAGGTGATAAATGCCAAGACATTTCGAGTGTTTAGGGAAGTTGTTAGTGAAATCCGTTGAGTGCTTAAGGAATCCCATTAAACATAATGGTAATATGCATGTTCAGCGAGATGGTTCCTCACTATGGTATACTGTATCCTATGTTGAATGGCTTAGAGGAGGAAGTGTAGCACAGTCAAATCATCCAGGTTTATATTACTAAAAAGCTTGAGTAGTTAGAAGACAGATCAGAGTGATCTAAACACCGTATGGCTGTTTCGCTCGTTCGGAGCTAAGCTCATCAGCAGTGTGTCCGGGACTATTCAGATCACCTAAGACTGGCTACCTAACTTGTATGGATCGGTATACCTAAGATAGGATTGTCAACTTACACCACCCATGATGACATTTGTAACTGCTGAGGCAGACCAGCAATCCATCAGCAGAATACTTACTTAGTTCACTATATCTTTGTGTCACAGATCACACCTTATGATCTTCGCTGGTTGGTTTCCAATGAAAACGTTGTTGAAAAAACAGTCGTGCAGTTGAAAAACTACCCAACTGTGAGATAGGCTACTGTTTGCAGTCCTAAAAGGGTCAGGCTTTTAAATTCTAGTATAAGTAACTTGACCTACTAAATTAAGGCTCATTCAACAGAAGAAATAATTTAAAATTTAAGTTTCTACATATTCAGACTTCCTTATATGCATAAGGGAAATCTGTGAACAATGGATAGTTGTTTCGTCCCAGTTTGGGACTACTCAGCAGTACAAACCCATGGCCTTGAAGTAGATGCCAAACGAAAACCTAGAGTGATAGTCACAATATATCGCGAAATGGTAGGAGTAGAAAACTGTGAACCGCTGAAGTGTAACCTAGTGCCTGAGTGAAATACACGCCTTCCATTAAAATTCAAGGTCACGAGTTTGATACCTGCGGCTACCATGGTTGCGTACCGATAAGTAGACCCGTACTAGGACGAAACAGCTGTACATAGCTCCCACATTTTCAAATGTCCTGAGACTGCAGTCAGTTCATGATGAATACTACATTTAAAAATTCTTCATTAAATTCGCTACATAAATATGAAACATTACCATAATATTATTTGTCTCCTGAATTCCCAGTGGAACATACAGCTTCAGTAGCACGTCGCCATAAAACTCTAATGTATGCAGTCGTATTAACATGGCTCCATGACTACCAACAACCTCTCTTTCTTCCCCACACCACCTCCTCCATGTCATCACCATCACACACCCAACTCGTCCCTTCCCATTTGGCTCCCACTCAACCACCTGGTCTGACACGTGATGTCCTCATTCGGTCTTCTCAGTGTATGCCCAATCCATTCCAATCCAATCCAGTCCGATCCATCTCCACTTCCTTCTGCATATTTGTTGGGTGATGGGTTCTTTGCTCGTTGGTTCGTTGCCAGCCAGCCAGCCAGCCAGAGTAGTGAGTTCCTTGCTGCTTATTCTTATTATTCTGGTCATCTGATCTCATCTGACCTCATCTCATCTCAGTGTCAGTATCGAGTGAGTGTAGGGTGGAGGTGTTGAAGATGTATGTGTGTAGTTTGTTGGAAATGCTTTCAGTAACGCGTCACCAAGTCTGTGAACCATCATCAGATGGAAGCACTGACTTGACTGACTTCGTGTTGCAGATCCGGATCTTGTTCACGCTTTATCCTGAGTGGAGTGGAGTGGGGTGGAGTTGCAGTGCAGTGCAGTAGATCAATGTAGATCTGTCTTGGTGTCTTTCAGATCCTGACTGATTGGACATCCTCATCTGTGCTGCCGCTGCCATCGCCTGTTGTTGAAACGACGCAGTCTTGTCTAGTCAGACAGGTAGGTGAAAGAGACTACTTCCTTTAGATTTCTCCCATCGATGGAGATTGATGCTTGCTGTTGGTTGAGTACCTTCAACACCTCCGTCTTCTCTACGTTCACTTGAAGTCCCACATTCTTTTCGCTACCTCGTCTCATCTCTTCTACCAACTTGTTAGTTTCCGCCTGTAGGTCGACGATTTGGTGCAACAAGACATTAGACATAAATCATCATCGTTGGCGAAATCCAAATCTTCTAGGGTCTTTTCATTAGTCCAGTCAGCGTATGTCCCTCTCCTCCCTCCTCACAGTTTTTGCATGATCCAGTCCAGTCCAGTCAACCACCATCAGAAAGATGATCAGTGATAGTAGGCGGTAGCCTTGTCTTACTCCTGTCTTCACTCCAAAGGCATCACTGAGCTTTCCACTGTGAATCACTTGGCATGTAGCATCATATAGCATATAGCTGTTGAATAAGGTTCATATACATATAACTGATTTTGTATACCTGTATTCTGTTGTTTACATGTGATATATGTTCATAAAACGCTTTCAGAGGAGTAATTGGAAATATTCATAAAATTATTGCCTGTTTACAGTACTCTGAAAACAACAAAAAACTCAGCATCAATCTGTATCATATCTCTATATTACTCTTATCGCAGTGATGTGCATAATTTCTTCTTCAGCTAAGTTAATGAATTCACCCACCCAGTTGGTTGATCATTGCTTTTATCTATGACGCACAAACTTTATATACACGCACACACATACACCCACAGAGATCTCTCACAAGAAGTACAGTGTACATCTAAAGAGAAAGTTAAGAAAAGCGAGTAAGGTAATACATGAGAAAATCCATAAAAATCTTTCTGATTAAAACTTGATATTCATCAGTTTACTATACAGTATGCATATTTATCATTTAGATTTAGACTATTTTATTCTTCTGCGACATGATAAGAAAATTTTTTATGGAGAACTAAAATAGATGCAATTTAGTTTATCTTTTGACAAAGGTCAGAAATCCCAACAGACGCTTTTTTTATTATAGACTTACTAATAATGACCTTGAGCGACGTTCTGGACTGGTGATTGGTCACTGCCGAATCAACTTTGACATGTTCATGTTTGTGCTGCAATTCTGTCCACTCAAAACAGTCCTAATGTGAGTCTTTAGTCGTGAGCAACTGTTAGTTAGTCGACTTCTGTTGTGGTATTACAGCACCAATAAACTTCGCATACTCCGTACGAATTTGTGATTACCACTTCAGCTGTCTTTCTGTTAATGTTACTGAACAGGCTGATTCGAAAATCCCATTTTATCTCTTCCTACACAAGTTTTACGTCGCACTTTAGAATCGTATTTTCATGATAACATGACAGAACTAATCAGTCACCAATCTCATATCAAGAACCAGTAAAATTAAGGTAGCACTGAACAAGTGTTTCATCCCGCGTTGATCAGAATCAACGCTAAACATATTACACGCTAAAGGTCTATTTCAAGTGTCATGACTAGCTCGATTCCACTTGTTAACTTAGTCAAAATTCAATGGCTTAATTCAGTTAAATGGTAGTAGAAAACATTTCATGGATAAATTTCCACAAATCATTCAACCCAAAACTAGTTCAGAGTAAGGATCTTACGAAAAAATAGAAACCAGATAGGATTGTGAGATTTTCTGTCAAATTAAACGTGTATTAGTTGGTGGATACGATATGGATCTCTCGAAGTTTCATCATAAGCTGCTTGTTGTTGTTGGTTGGGTATCTTCATCACCCCCGTCTTCTCTACGTTCACTTGAAGTCCCACATTCTTTCGCTACCTCGTCTCATCTCTTCTACCAACTTGTTAGTTTCCGCCTGTAGGTCGACGATTTGGTGCAACAAGACATTAGACATAAATCATCATCGTTGGCGAAATCCAAATCTTCTAGGGTCTTTTCATTAGTCCAGTCAGCGTATGTCCCTCTCCTCCCTCCTCACAGTTTTTGCATGATCCAGTCCAGTCCAGTCAACCACAATCAGAAAGATGATCAGTGATAGTAGGCGGTAGCCTTGTCTTACTCCTGTCTTCACTCCAAAGGCATCCACGAGCTTTCCCCTGTGAATCACTTGGCATGTAGCATCATATAGCATATAGCTGTTGAATGAGTTTAATACATGTTTGTGGCACCAAAACCGTAGTTTTGAAGCAGCTGGCAAATTTCTTCCGTTTGCACGGTATCGAAGGCCTCTTCAGAATCGATGAAGTTGATTTGTTTATTTGATTTATAATACATAGTGGTACAGTATTATTATTATTCGATTTGACATGTCGTTCTACTAGAGTATCAACAAGTATAACCTTGGAGGCATTCATAAATCAACTAAATATTGACTGAGAACTAACTCACAGAACTAAAATATCGATTGATGAGATCATACTAATTGTACAGTCGTGCCTGACCCTCACAGTCTTCCAGTTTCATGACAAAATATATCGACAAACAGAATGGAGATTGCCACTATTTCCAATCGAAGCATGTATATGCTTAAGGATAGTTGGGAAAACAAGACTTTATGATTTGGTGGCGATGTGTGTATGTGTGTGCTGAAATCGGAACATATGGACACTTTCCACACACATATAAACTCACTCTGTAGAAGGTGCAACCCAATTCACTTACGAGGTAGGAAATGAATAAGCAGAATTACCTATGGTGGATTGCAGGATGAAACGAAGGACAGACGGTGGTTTCGATACCATCGTCTACAGGAAATCGACACATTCCTATATGTATCTAGACCAAAAGTCATCTCATCCAATGTCAGTTAAGGTGTGTTTAGTCAAATGTCTAAATGATACAGCCATAAAACTGACTACCCAGTGCAAGGACCTAAACGAGGAACTGAAGCAGGTAAAAGAAGCGCTAGTGGTTAATAGTTATCCTCCACAGTTTATTCTGAAATTTGTACGGACACACATGAAACGAAATAATAACAGTAACACGAGTAGGAATAATAACGACCAGACAAGTAGAAAGGAGTTCACAGCCTCCATCGTGTTATCCTACAACGTAGGAACATCAGAAACTCTACGTAAGATCATCAACAAAGCTCAAATCATGATAGCATTTAAACATACAAACTCACTCAGAGATAAGCTTTGTCAGCTTGCTTAAGGATCCTACAGAACCAATTGAGCAAAATAATCTGATCTACCAACTCCCATGCAATGACTATAAGGTCAAGTAAATGGGTCAAACTAGTCGGTCAGCGTCAGTTGGAATGGTGGAACATAGGAATTTAGCCAAATATATAGAATGACCAACCCCAATGAGATCAATAATTTAGAGAGAAGGCTCGACTGCTACAATGCATGCATTGACACACATCACACACTAGGGTGGGTGGGATAAGGCTACTGTACTTAGTAAGTCTAGTATGATTAGGTAGAGAGAGCGATTGATTACTGAATCTTTGTCCATCGAATCAACATCCCACATATGTGACAGGAATGACGCAACACCTGTGCTGTAGATATGGAAAATTGTACTAGTATCAAATAAAAACAAATAATATGAGGTGACATGACTATAAAACTCAGGTATGGGAAGTAGTGTGATTGAACTGATATGATTGTGAGCAATGAGAATTTATGCTGGAGACCTCGTCATCTAGTAAGTAATACTATATCACTGTATGCTACGTATCAAATAATATGGAATTACATTCTACAACAGAGCTCAAGTTTTATACTTATATTAATGAAATTCTACCTTTTTAGTCTAATTCCCACCTCAGGTACGAATTATAGGGGTGTTCATTCATTGGTCGTTTTTAAGATTTCTACAACAGTTCATTCACTCAATTCTCTACTGAGGATGCTTGGAATTTATCTGAATGACCACAATGTTACTGTTGACAAGCTTTTATGAAGTGTCACAAATACGCGCTTTATATTCTATCACTTTGGTTTTGAGCTGCATCCCTTCTAATTTAGAATATGCTTCAAACTGATTGATTTAAGTGTGCATATATGTGTGTGTGTTTGGAATGTACGCTGGTTGCATTTTAGGACAGTCGTGAATAAGGGAACTCCTGATAAAGTTCCCGGCACACAAATGAAACTATTATCAACTGTTACCACCACCTCTACATAGCTGGTAGGTGCTGCACTTTTTGGCTATTTCGGGAACGGAAATTACACTACATCCTACTATCACCTCCATGTTCTTATCTCGTTTTCTAAAAATTGAATGACATTAGGAAGTCTGCAATCGACATTAGAACTACATTCTCATAAACACTCTTGTTCGGCAGCAAATCTGCTATAAGTTTTCCACTGAGAGATCGACGAAAGTTAATAGTTAATAACATGTGCAATTGGTCCCTTTTTAACCTCAAAGTATTCATTTTTTTTCACCAATATTTCCAAAGGAAAGAAAAAGTTATAAGACAGATATGACTGGGTAGGGAAAATTGATTTCATCAATATTTCTTATAACATGATGGAAAATTGTAGACTCATTTCCACCAACAGCATACCAAGAAAGAACAGTTTGCAGGGACTGTATTTGGAAGAGCAAATGCATGTTGTGCCTCCGTATCTTTCTGAGCTAAAGAACTCCTTTTAACAGCATTTGAAGATGTGTGTCAATTGAATTATCCTACTATATATGAACATCTCAGTAATGAAATAATTAGACTTTTTAAGCCTTCTGAACTGAACACTTTTAGGGGCAAATGCTCATTTCACTACCTATCAGGTGTATTAAAAAATGTTTAGGTGAAAGAAAAAGATGGTCCAAGCAATTTAGAGGGCAGAGACTGATTGAATATGAAGAGAACTTTGTTCGAAAAACTTACCCTTATTGATTAGATTGTGTGCACAAATGAGGGAAGTAATTAGCTAATATGACATTTTATCTCGCAACACGCGCGTTTCGTCATATTTAGGACTCGTCAGCTGGATGTACTGGCATCTCAGAGAGTGGTGTTGTTCCTGATGAGACTCGAACTCAGTGTCCATCGCTTTAAGAGCAAAAGCTGTTGTCGACTATGCCACTGGGACACGACAGTTACAAGGAGTATCAGTTATTATAATTTACTGAAGCCTTTAATTTCCTCTTATTATCCTGTATTGAACTGCTTAAATTCTATTAGCAGACGGGTTTCTATGCCCTAATAGTTTAGTGGATAACGTTTTGGCACTTGACGCGACGTTTATAGGTTCGAATCCCAGTGAAGTGTAGGTACATCCATCCGTTAAGTCCCAAATAAGGTGAAACACGTGTCCTAAATTCCAATTCTATCCACCACTAAGCATATAACAATATAATCAGTGATCAGGCAGTGTCAAGGCGTCTATATAGGAGCCCGATAAATTACACATCCAACATTTTTATTCAAAATATTTCAATGAAACGAAATGATAAGAGTGAAACTTAATTTAAAGCAAATGGACACTCATGTCAGTCCGAAACCATAATTAAATAACAAATTTATTCTTGACAAATGCGGCTAATCTAAGCTTGGATAAGAATGAGCATGCTACTTTTGTGAAGCTGATTGGAGGCAATGGTGCAGATGGAAATACAACTCATTACCAGGGCACTATGTTCGTTGCTATCTCTTTTTGAATGAATGAATCCATTTGAATTTACCTAGTGGCTTTAGCCCCGGAAATCCCAAGTAAACACGAAGTTCTTTACTTACCAAGTACAATGCTGAGTGGGGTGGGGCTGCATAGCTTCAACTTGGTGCCAGTATCATCTTTAGGTGATGGGCTGATGGTGGACCTTTGAGAGGTAGTTGCATAAATACAGTCAGTCAACTACTTCGACAAGGATCATTTACACAAACCAAGCAATTATAACACGTGCTTGATAATAAAGTCAAGATTCGTAGATGAACATGAGAATACCAATCATTCCATGCTCCCTGAAGTCCAGTATTCAGTTGTGAACTTTCCACCACCAGCCTAAATAACATGATCAGTATTCATATGTTGCATAAGTGTAATATAGTTCCAGCTTATATGAATGTTGAATTAGAGTTTTCCCTCAACACGAGTATTGATCATTTGACAGTTAGCGAAGGGATCTTCACAATATGCTGACTTCAAATCACCAGTGGGTGAAACTGGAAAAGAATCTTGATCGGAAGCGGCCTAAATGAAAATCAACGTTTTAGGTCATCAGACGGTAAAGTAGGAGTTTTAGATTTCAACCTTGGTTCATGTTACTGTGTGTGTAGGAAATACCTTATTGGACGACTTTTTCCTACAGCTGGCCAATCAGAATAAGAATTTAACTCTTGACCTAGTGCATTTATTTCTTGAGAAGAAACTGCATATAAATGATGAGCTTTTCGTCAAATGAAGTTACCCTTCTTACAGTCTCCAATTTTCGTGACTCAGTGAAATAACAAGTCTGAGGGAGAACAGACGCTATTCGGATCCAATTGAAGTATTTCATTGCGTTCTCATATTATTCTGTCAGTCACTTCTACTTGGTCACTTCAAATATTTATTGAGGTAATAATCTGGCCATTTATTCCCCAAAGGTACAATTGCATATCACTGATTGCCAATATCTCATTTATCGATCAAAGTATCTAAATGCTGGAAAGGAATTCACAACAGTTGAGCAACCTCTTATACAACAATTGGGTATAGATGTGATTAATAACTGAGATCTCCATACTTTCCTTAAACTCAGTGTGTTAACTAAATAATGGTTACTTTCAAAGGGAATAACTCTTATAATCGAAAAAGCTGTAGTGCTTACTGAGGACCCATTTATTGAAGAATACTTGTTGCACTGGAAGATTTTTTTAAATACAGTGAATATAAGGATCCATAACCCTAAATGAACTAATTTAACCCGTATCTTTTCTGGGCACAACCAAGTTTATATTACAAGGTGAAAGGTGACACATTCTATCCGATATTTTATCACTTTCTGGATGTAGATAAAAACCTGCATAGAACAACCAATCACATTCAAGGTCATGTGAGAAAGCAAATCAGTTATTTTCAGTTCAACTAGGTGAAATAACCATAGCCATTGGCAGACTTGTGTTATCGATGCAGGGTAACGACTGAAACAGGAATAAAAATGTGAGTAGCAGGTATCGGAGATATTTCGAATGATAATCAGTATGATGCTCTTCCTTTGTGATTCAGCTCAATTTTGATTGGTATCAGATAGTAACGCATCACGAATTCATTGACAGTCGGACAGAACTCTTGATGGTTGAACTGAAATAAAAATCTGGTCATTAGTTGAACTTTGCAGGACAGTTTACACATCACTGGGTTGATAACCTAGAGGTAGCTGGTTCGAATACTCTCATGGCTTTTATTTAAACTTCAATCATCATGTCTTTTTTAAATTATCACTGTACTTGTTGTCTATTCAGACAAAGAATACTTTACAATTGTAGTGTTCACCTCAAGTCTAAAAAATAAAATCACGTTACATAGAGTTTAACAGTTCAATTTACTTTAAAGTCACGTTAGTCAGTTCATAACATGATACAAAGGTAAATGTGTATACATATAAATTATTTAACGTTTTAGTAGACAAAAATGTCTATCATAGAAAAGATAGACAAAGATTTTTATCTAAATTTTAAAAATTTACAGTAAAATAAAGATGACTTATTGAACAAAAGGAAATGAGATGCCATTAGTGAACAATGAATACTGCTCTCTTTTACACTGTTTGATATTTGATAATTATAGAATATATATACTGAAATATATTTTCAACCAACTTATCAGTTATCTGTTTATTCATAAACGCAGCTATATTATATTATAGGTAGCAAAATATGACAATTATTGTATGTTTATGCCTAATTTAAAATGTATATTGGGTGATGATTGAAAGTGAAATGAAAATTTGGACTGTGGTCTGATTCGAACCAGCCTGGTGCTCTACCAAGTGAGTTATGAGGTCCAACGGCTAACCAAATTTTATCATCACCCAGTATAAATACTAGTTTGGCAAACCACAACTATCTCAGATAGTCAAAATGATAATCATTATGATGCTCCCCGTCTCTGATTCAGTTAGATATCGATTGAGATGAGAAGTCCTGGCTAGGCAGCCAGTGTGAATATCATCAAGCTGTGGTAAAGCCTCACGAATTCACATGGTAGTCGGGCAAAACTTTCGGTGATCGGAGTGAAATAAAAATCTGGTCATCAGTCGAAACCTCGTAACTCAGTTGGTAGAGTACCGGGCTGGAGACCCTGTGGTCGCTGGTTCGAATCCGGTCGTGGTCCAAATTTTCATTTCACCTTCAATCGTCACCGAGTATAATTTGAAATTGGCGAAATCTCTCCAATGATATTACCGGCCAAATATTCCACAGCACACTTGAAACTTTGCACCCGATTATCAATCATCACTCGACAATACCACATGAATCTATACTCAGACAAATACCAGTCACCATCAATAAGAGAAATCTAAAGGAAGTAGTCTCTTTCACCTACCTACGTGACTAGACAAGACTGCTTCGTTCAACAACAGGCGATGACAGCGGCAGCACAGATGAGGATGTCCAATCAGTCAGGATCTGAAAGACACCAAGGACAGATCTACATTGATCTACTGCACTGCACTGCACTCCACTCAGGATAAAGCGTGAACAAGATCCGGATCTGCAACACGAAGTCAGTCAAGTCAGTGCTTCCATCTGATGATGGTTCACAGACTTGGGTGACGCGTTACTGAAAGCATTTCCAACAAACCACACACATACATCTTCAACACCTGCCCCTACACTCACTCGATACTGACACTGAAGATGAGTTGAGGTCAGATGAGTCAGATGATCAGAATAATAAGAATAAGCAGCAAGGAACTCACTCTGGCTGGCTGGCTGGCTGGCTGGCAACGAACCAACGAAGCAAGAACCCATCGCCCAACAAATATGCAGAAGGAAGTGGAGATGGATCGGACTGGATTGGATTGGAATGGATTGGGCATACACTGAGAAGACCGAATGAGGACATCACGTGTCAGACCAGGTGGTTGAGTGGGAGCCAAATGGGAAAGGGACGAGTTGGGTGTGTGATGGTGATGACATGGAGGAGGTGGTGTGGGAAGAAAAGAGAGGTTGTTGGTAGTCATGGAGCCATGTTAATACGACTGCATACATTAGAGTTTATGGCGACGTGCTACTGAAGCTGTATGTTCCACTAGGAATTCAAGGGACAAATAATAATGATAAGGTCTATACTCAGTAATCAGTTAACACAAACAAAATTCACTCAATGAATCTCATGTTGATGTACATAATCGATTATTCAGGAGAGAATTCCTATTCATCGTCATTTTCGAAGTGTTGATTTCATTCGATGCTGGATGACACTTTGTTACTTTACGTGGTGTAATTTTTTGCTCTCTGTGTCATAATTTCGTGTAATATTATGCTCCACTGCTCCACCCCATGAATTTCTTTCATTCATCCACCTTACATTGTGGTGATTTTTTTCTTATTCTTAGAATTTAACTCTTTTATACTGCAGTTTTTGTTTCATCACATACAGACATGCAAATGTCAATCAAATATTTGTCAAGATGTATACCTATGCATAGGTAGGGAGATATACGTCTATACCATGGGGTATAGGAAGGCGCCAAATCACCAATTTAAATCTGCACTCTGATTGCATTGTATTCTGTTTTGTTTCTTATCATTGGTTGTAATGGGTATAAGTTGGTATGTGTGTGTATGTATTGCCTGAAGTTTTTTCTACTGGTCTTTAATTAATTAAAGACCAGTATAAAAAACTTCAGGCAATACATACACACACATTTACCAACTTATACCCATTAAAACCAATGATAACAAACAAATCAGAATACAATGCAATCAGAGTGCAGATTTAAATTGGTGATTTGGCGCCTTCCTATACCCCATGGTATAGACGTATATCTCCCTACCTATGCATAGGTATACATCTTGACAAATATTTGATTGACATTTGCGTGTCTGTATGTGATGAACAAAAACTGCAGTATAAAAGAGTTAAATTCTAAGAATAAGAAAAAAATCACCACAATGTAAGGTGGATGAATGAAAGAAATTCATGGGGTGGAGCAGTGGAGCATAATATTACACGAAATTATGACACAGAGAGCAAAAAATTACACTCACATAAAGTAACAAAGTGTCATCCAGCATCGAATGAAATCAACACTTCGAAAATGACGATGAATAGGAATTCTCTACTGGAATAATCGATTATGTACATCAGCATGAGATTCACTGAGTGAATTTTGTTTTGTGTTAACTGATTACTGAGTATAGACCTTATGATTATTATTTGTCCCTTGAATTCCTAGTGGAACATACAACTTCAGTAGCACGTCGCCATAAACTCTAATGTATGCAGTCGTATTAACATGGCTCCATGACTACCAACAACCTCTCTTTTCTTCCCCACACCACCTCCTCCATGTCGTCACCCTCACACACCCAACTCGTCCTTTCCCATTTGGCTCCCACTCAACGACCTGGTCTGACACGTGATGTCCTCAGTCGGTCTTCTCAGTGTATGCCCAATCGAATCGAATCGAATCGAATCCGATCCATCTCCACTTCCTTCTGCATATTTGTTGGGCGATGGGTCTTTGCTTCGTTGGTTCGTTGCCAGCCAGCCAGCCAGCCAGCCAGACTGAGTTCCTTGATGCTTATTCTTATTATTCTGGTCATCTGATCTCATCTGACCTCATCTCATCTTCAGTGTCAGTATCGAGTGAGTGTAGGTGGCAGGTGTTGAAGATGTATGTGTGTGGTTTGTTGGAAATGCTTTCAGTAACGCGCCGCCAAGTCTGTGAACCATCATCAGATGGAAGCACTGACTTGACTGACTTCGTGTTGCAGATCCGGATCTTGTTCACGCTTTATCCTGAGTGGAGTGCAGTGCAGTGCAGTAGATCAATGTAGATCTGTCTTGGTGTCTTTCAGATCCTGACTGATTGGACATCCTCATCTGTGCTGCCGCTGTCATCGCCTGTTGTTGAACGACGCAGTCTTGTCTAGTCACGTAGGTAGGTGAAAGAGACTACTTCCTTTAGATTTCTCTTATTGATGGTGACTGGTATTTGTCTGAGTATAGATTCATGTGGTATTGTCGAGTGATGATTGATAATCGGGTGCAAAGTTTCAAGTGTGCTGTGGAATATTTGGCCGGTAATATCGTTGGAGAGATTTCGCCAATTTCAAATTATACTCGGTGATGATTGAAGGTGAAATGAAAATTTGGACCACGACCGGATTCGAACCAGCGACCACAGGGTCTCCAGCCCGGTACTCTACCAACTGAGTTACGAGGTTCGACTGATGACCAGATTTTTATTTCACTCCGATCACCGAAAGTTTTGCCCGACTACCATGTGAATTCGTGAGGCTTTACCACAGCTTGATGATATTCACACTGGCTGCCTAGCCAGGACTTCTCATCTCAATCGATATCTAACTGAATCAGAGACGGGGAGCATCATAATGATTATCATTTTGACTATCTGAGATAGTTGTGGTTTGCCAAACTAGTATTTATACTGGGTGATGATAAAATTTGGTTAGCCGTTGGACCTCATAACTCACTTGGTAGAGCACCAGGCTGGTTCGAATCAGACCACAGTCCAAATTTTCATTTCACTTTCAATCATCACCCAATATACATTTTAAATTAGGCATAAACATACAATAATTGTCATATTTTGCTACCTATAATTAAATATAGCTGCGTTTATGAATAAACAGATAACTGATAAGTTGGTTGAAAATATATTTCAGTATATATATTCTATAATTATCAAATATCAAACAGTGTAAAAGAGAGCAGTATTCATTGTTCACTAATGGCATCTCATTTCCTTTTGTTCAATAATTCATCTTTATTTTACTGTAAATTTTTAAAATTTAGATAAAAATCTTTGTCTATCTTTTCTATGATAGACATTTTTGTCTACTAAAACGTTAAATAATTTATATGTATACACATTTACCTTTGTATCATGTTATGAACTGACTAACGTGACTTTAAAGTAAATTGAACTGTTAAACTCTATTTAACGTGATTTTATTTTTTAGACTTGAGGTGAACACTACAATTGTAAAGTATTCTTTGTCTGAATAGACAACAAGTACAGTGATAATTTAAAAAAGACATGATGATTGAAGTTTAAATAAAAGCCATGAGAGTATTCGAACCAGCTACCTCTAGGTTATCAACCCAGTGATGTGTAAACTGTCCTGCAAAGTTCAACTAATGACCAGATTTTTATTTCAGTTCAACCATCAAGAGTTCTGTCCGACTGTCAATGAATTCGTGATGCGTTACTATCTGATACCAATCAAAATTGAGCTGAATCACAAAGGAAGAGCATCATACTGATTATCATTCGAAATATCTCCGATACCTGCTACTCACATTTTTATTCCTGTTTCAGTCGTTACCCTGCATCGATAACACAAGTCTGCCAATGGCTATGGTTATTTCACCTAGTTGAACTGAAAATAACTGATTTGCTTTCTCACATGACCTTGAATGTGATTGGTTGTTCTATGCAGGTTTTTATCTACATCCAGAAAGTGATAAAATATCGGATAGAATGTGTCACCTTTCACCTTTTAATATAAACTTGGTTGTGCCCAGAAAAGATACGGGTTAAATTAGTTCATTTAGGGTTATGGATCCTTATATTCACTGTATTTAAAAAAATCTTCCAGTGCAACAAGTATTCTTCAATAAATGGGTCCTCAGTAAGCACTACAGCTTTTTCGATTATAAGAGTTATTCCCTTTGAAAGTAACCATTATTTAGTTAACACACTGAGTTTAAGGAAAGTATGGAGATCTCAGTTATTAATCACATCTATACCCAATTGTTGTATAAGAGGTTGCTCAACTGTTGTGAATTCCTTTCCAGCATTTAGATACTTTGATCGATAAATGAGATATTGGCAATCAGTGATATGCAATTGTACCTTTGGGGAATAAATGGCCAGATTATTACCTCAATAAATATTTGAAGTGACCAAGTAGAAGTGACTGACAGAATAATATGAGAACGCAATGAAATACTTCAATTGGATCCGAATAGCGTCTGTTCTCCCTCAGACTTGTTATTTCACTGAGTCACGAAAATTGGAGACTGTAAGAAGGGTAACTTCATTTGACGAAAAGCTCATCATTTATATGCAGTTTCTTCTCAAGAAATAAATGCACTAGGTCAGAAGTTAAATTCTTATTCTGATTGGCCAGCTGTAGGAAAAAGTCGTCCAATAAGGTATTTCCTACCCACACAGTAACATGAACCAAGGTTGAAATCTAAAACTCCTACTTTACCGTCTGATGACCTAAAACGTTGATTTTCATTTAGGCCGCTTCCGATCAAGATTCTTTTCCAGTTTCACCCACTGGTGATTTGAAGTCAGCATATTGTGAAGATCCCTTCGCTAACTGTCAAATGATCAATACTCGTGTTGAGGGAAAACTCTAATTCAACATTCATATAAGCTGGAACTATATTACACTTATGCAACATATGAATACTGATCATGTTATTTAGGCTGGTGGTGGAAAGTTCACAACTGAATACTGGACTTCAGGGAGCATGGAATGATTGGTATTCTCATGTTCATCTACGAATCTTGACTTTATTATCAAGCACGTGTTATAATTGCTTGGTTTGTGTAAATGATCCTTGTCGAAGTAGTTGACTGACTGTATTTATGCAACTACCTCTCAAAGGTCCACCATCAGCCCATCACCTAAAGATGATACTGGCACCAAGTTGAAGCTATGCAGCCCCACCCCACTCAGCATTGTACTTGGTAAGTAAAGAACTTCGTGTTTACTTGGGATTTCCGGGGCTAAAGCCACTAGGTAAATTCAAATGGATTCATTCATTCAAAAAGAGATAGCAACGAACATAGTGCCCTGGTAATGAGTTGTATTTCCATCTGCACCATTGCCTCCAATCAGCTTCACAAAAGTAGCATGCTCATTCTTATCCAAGCTTAGATTAGCCGCATTTGTCAAGAATAAATTTGTTATTTAATTATGGTTTCGGACTGACATGAGTGTCCATTTGCTTTAAATTAAGTTTCACTCTTATCATTTCGTTTCATTGAAATATTTTGAATAAAAATGTTGGATGTGTAATTTATCGGGCTCCTATATAGACGCCTTGACACTGCCTGATCACTGATTATATTGTTATATGCTTAGTGGTGGATAGAATTGGAATTTAGGACACGTGTTTCACCTTATTTGGGACTTAACGGATGGATGTACCTACACTTCACTGGGATTCGAACCTATAAACGTCGCGTCAAGTGCCAAAACGTTATCCACTAAACTATTAGGGCATAGAAACCCGTCTGCTAATAGAATTTAAGCAGTTCAATACAGGATAATAAGAGGAAATTAAAGGCTTCAGTAAATTATAATAACTGATACTCCTTGTAACTGTCGTGTCCCAGTGGCATAGTCGACAACAGCTTTTGCTCTTAAAGCGATGGACACTGAGTTCGAGTCTCATCAGGAACAACACCACTCTCTGAGATGCCAGTACATCCAGCTGACGAGTCCTAAATATGACGAAACGCGCGTGTTGCGAGATAAAATGTCATATTAGCTAATTACTTCCCTCATTTGTGCACACAATCGAATCAATAAGGGTAAGTTTTTCGAACAAAGTTCTCTTCATATTCAATCAGTCTCTGCCCTCTAAATTTCTTGGACCATCTTTTTCTTTCACCTAAACATTTTTTAATACACCTGATAGGTAGTGAAATGATCATTTTGCCCCCTAAAAGTGTTCAGTTCAGAAGGCTTAAAAAGTCTAATTATTTCATTACTGAGATGTTCATATATAGTAGGATAATTCAATTGACACACATCTTCAAATGCTGTTAAAAGGAGTTCTTTAGCTCAGAAAGATACGGAGGCACAACATGCATTTGCTCTTCCAAATACAGTCCCTGCAAACTGTTCTTTCTTGGTATGCTGTTGGTGGAAATGAGTCTACAATTTTCCATCATGTTATAAGAAATATTGATGAAATCAATTTTCCCTACCCAGTCATATCTGTCTTATAACTTTTTCTTTCCTTTGGAAATATTGGTGAAAAAAAATGAATACTTTGAGGTTAAAAAGGGACCAATTGCACATGTTATTAACTATTAACTTTCGTCGATCTCTCAGTGGAAAACTTATAGCAGATTTGCTGCCGAACAAGAGTGTTTATGAGAATGTAGTTCTAATGTCGATTGCAGACTTCCTAATGTCATTCAATTTTTAGAAAACGAGATAAGAACATGGAGGTGATAGTAGGATGTAGTGTAATTTCCGTTCCCGAAATAGCCAAAAAGTGCAGCACCTACCAGCTATGTAGAGGTGGTGGTAACAGTTGATAATAGTTTCATTTGTGTGCCGGGAACTTTATCAGGAGTTCCCTTATTCACGACTGTCCTAAAATGCAACCAGCGTACATTCCAAACACACACACATATATGCACACTTAAATCAATCAGTTTGAAGCATATTCTAAATTAGAAGGGATGCAGCTCAAAACCAAAGTGATAGAATATAAAGCGCGTATTTGTGACACTTCATAAAAGCTTGTCAACAGTAACATTGTGGTCATTCAGATAAATTCCAAGCATCCTCAGTAGAGAATTGAGTGAATGAACTGTTGTAGAAATCTTAAAAACGACCAATGAATGAACACCCCTATAATTCGTACCTGAGGTGGGAATTAGACTAAAAAGGTAGAATTTCATTAATATAAGTATAAAACTTGAGCTCTGTTGTAGAATGTAATTCCATATTATTTGATACGTAGCATACAGTGATATAGTATTACTTACTAGATGACGAGGTCTCCAGCATAAATTCTCATTGCTCACAATCATATCAGTTCAATCACACTACTTCCCATACCTGATTTTTATAGTCATGTCACCTCATATTATTTGTTTTTATTTGATACTAGTACAATTTTCCATATCTACAGCACAGGTGTTGCGTCATTCCTGTCACATATGTTGGATGTTGATTCGATGGACAAAGATTCAGTAATCAATCTCTCTCTCTACCTAATCATACTAGACTTAATAAGTACAGTAGCCTTATCCCACCCACCCTAGTGTGTGATTGTGTGTCAATGCATGCATTGTAGCAGTCGAGCCTTCTCTCTAAATTATTGATCTCATTGGGGTTGGTCATTCTATATATTTGGCTAAATTCCTATGTTCCACCATTCCAACTGACGCTGACCGACTAGTTTGACCCATTTACTTGACCTTATAGTCATTGCATGGGAGTTGGTAGATCAGATTATTTTGCTCAATTGGTTCTGTAGGATCCTTAAGCCAGCTGACAAAGCTTATCTCTGAGTGAGTTTGTATGTTTAAATGCTATCATGATTTGAGCTTTGTTGATGATCTTACGTAGAGTTTCTGATGTTCCTACGTTGTAGGATAACACGATGGAGGCTGTGAACTCCTTTCTACTTGTCTTGTCGTTATTATTCCTACTCGTGTTACTGTTATTATTTCGTTTCATGTGTGTCCGTACAAATTTCAGAATAAACTGTGGAGGATAACTATTAACCACTAGCGCTTCTTTTACCTGCTTCAGTTCCTCGTTTAGGTCCTTGCACTGGTTAGTCAGTTTTATGGCTGTATCATTTAGACATTTGACTAAACACACCTTAACTGACATTGGATGAGATGACTTTTGGTCTAGATACATATAGGAATGTGTCGATTTCCTGTAGACGATGGTATCGAAACCACCGTCTGTCCTTCGTTTCATCCTGCAATCCACCATAGGTAATTCTGCTTATTCATTTCCTACCTCGTAAGTGAATTGGGTTGCACCTTCTACAGAGTGAGTTTATATGTGTGTGGAAAGTGTCCATATGTTCCGATTTCAGCACACACATACACACATCGCCACCAAATCATAAAGTCTTGTTTTCCCAACTATCCATAAGCATATACATGCTTCGATTGGAAATAGTGGCAATCTCCATTCTGTTTGTCGATATATTTTGTCATGAAACTGGAAGACTGTGAGGGTCAGGCACGACTGTACAATTAGTATGATCTCATCAATCGATATTTTAGTTCTGTGAGTTAGTTCTCAGTCAATATTTAGTTGATTTATGAATGCCTCCAAGGTTATACTTGTTGATACTCTAGTATAACGACATGTCACATCGAATAATAATAATACTGTACCACTATGTATTATAAATCAAATAAACAAATCAACTTCATCGATTCTGAAGAGGCCTTCGATACCGTGCAACGAGAAGAAATTTGCCAGCTGCTTCAAAACTACGGTTTTGGTGCCACAAACATGTATTAAACTCATTCAACAGCTATATGCTATATGATGCTACATGCCAAGTGATTCACAGTGGAAAGCTCAGTGATGCCTTTGGAGTGAAGACAGGAGTAAGACAAGGCTACCGCCTACTATCACTGATCATCTTTCTGATTGTGGTTGACTGGACTGGACTGGATCATGCAAAAACTGTGAGGAGGGAGGAGAGGGACATACGCTGACTGGACTAATGAAAAGACCCTAGAAGATTTGGATTTCGCCAACGATGATGATTTATGTCTAATGTCTTGTTGCACCAAATCGTCGACCTACAGGCGGAAACTAACAAGTTGGTAGAAGAGATGAGACGAGGTAGCGAAAGAATGTGGGACTTCAAGTGAACGTAGAGAAGACGGGGGTGATGAAGATACCCAACCAACAACAACAAGCATCTTATGATGAAACTTCGAGAGATCCATATCGTATCCACCAACTAATACACGTTTAATTTGACAGAAAATCTCACAATCCTATCTGGTTTCTATTTTTTCGTAAGATCCTTACTCTGAACTAGTTTTGGGTTGAATGATTTGTGGAAATTTATCCATGAAATGTTTTCTACTACCATTTAACTGAATTAAGCCATTGAATTTTGACTAAGTTAACAAGTGGAATCGAGCTAGTCATGACACTTGAAATAGACCTTTAGCGTGTAATATGTTTAGCGTTGATTCTGATCAACGCGGGATGAAACACTTGTTCAGTGCTACCTTAATTTTACTGGTTCTTGATATGAGATTGGTGACTGATTAGTTCTGTCATGTTATCATGAAAATACGATTCTAAAGTGCGACGTAAAACTTGTGTAGGAAGAGATAAAATGGGATTTTCGAATCAGCCTGTTCAGTAACATTAACAGAAAGACAGCTGAAGTGGTAATCACAAATTCGTACGGAGTATGCGAAGTTTATTGGTGCTGTAATACCACAACAGAAGTCGACTAACTAACAGTTGCTCACGACTAAAGACTCACATTAGGACTTGTTTGAGTGGACAGAATTGCAGCACAAACATGAACATGTCAAAGTTGATTCGGCAGTGACCAATCACCAGTCCAGGACGTCGCTCAAGGTCATTATTAGTAAGTCTATAATAAAAAAAGCGTCTGTTGGGATTTCTGACCTTTGTCAAAAGATAAACTAAATTGCATCTATTTTATTCCTCCATAAAAATTTTCTTATCATGTCGCAGAAGAATAAAATAGTCTAAATCTAAATGATAAATATGCATACTGTATAGTAAACTGATGAATATCAAGTTTTAATCAGAAAGATTTTTATGGATTTTCTCATGTATTACCTTACTCGCTTTTCTTAACTTTCTCTTTAGATGTACACTGTACTTCTTGTGAGAGATCTCTGTGTGTGTATGTGTGTGCGTGTATATAAAGTTTGTGCGTCATAGATAAAAGCAATGATCAACCAACTGGGTGGGTGAATTCATTAACTTAGCTGAAGAAGAAATTATGCACATCACTGCGATAAGAGTAATATAGAGATATGATACAGATTGATGCTGAGTTTTTGTTTGTTTTCAGAGTACTGTAAACAGGCAATAATTTTATGAATATTTCCAATTACTCCTCTGAAAGCGTTTTATGAACATATATCACATGTAAACAACAGAATACAGGTATACAAAATCAGTTATATGTATATGAACCTTATTCAACAGCTATATGCTATATGATGCTACATGCCAAGTGATTCACAGTGGAAAGCTCAGTGATGCCTTTGGAGTGAAGACAGGAGTAAGACAAGGCTACCGCCTACTATCACTGATCATCTTTCTGATTGTGGTTGACTGGACTGGACTGGATCATGCAAAAACTGTGAGGAGGGAGGAGAGGGACATACGCTGACTGGACTAATGAAAAGACCCTAGAAGATTTGGATTTCGCCAACGATGATGATTTATGTCTAATGTCTTGTTGCACCAAATCGTCGACCTACAGGCGGAAACTAACAAGTTGGTAGAAGAGATGAGACGAGGTAGCGAAAGAATGTGGGACTTCAAGTGAACGTAGAGAAGACGGAGGTGTTGAAGGTACTCAACCAACAGCAAGCATCAATCTCCATCGATGGGAGAAATCTAAAGGAAGTAGTCTCTTTCACCTACCTGTCTGACTAGACAAGACTGCGTCGTTTCAACAACAGGCGATGGCAGCGGCAGCACAGATGAGGATGTCCAATCAGTCAGGATCTGAAAGACACCAAGACAGATCTACATTGATCTACTGCACTGCACTGCACTGCACCCCACTCCACTCCACTCAGGATAAAGCGTGAACAAGATCCGGATCTGCAACACGAAGTCAGTCAAGTCAGTGCTTCCATCTGATGATGGTTCACAGACTTGGTGACGCGTTACTGAAAGCATTTCCAACAAACTACACACATACATCTTCAACACCCGCCACCTACACTCACTCGATACTGACACTGAAGATGAGATGAGGTCAGATGAGATCAGATGACCAGAATAATAAGAATAAGCAGCAAGGAACTCACTACTCTGGCTGGCTGGCTGGCTGGCAACGAACCAACGAAGCAAGAACCCATCACCCAACAAATATGCAGAAGGAAGTGGAGATGGATCGGACTGGATTGGATTGGAATGGATTGGGCATACACTGAGAAGACCGAATGAGGACATCACGTGTCAGACCAGGTGGTTGAGTGGGAGCCAAATGGGAAGGGACGAGTTGGGTGTGTGATGGTGATGACATGGAGGAGGTGGTGTGGGGAAGAAAAGAGAGGTTGTTGGTAGTCATGGAGCCATGTTAATACGACTGCATACATTAGAGTTTTATGGCGACGTGCTACTGAAGCTGTATGTTCCACTGGGAATTCAGGAGACAAATAATATTATGGTAATGTTTCATATTTATGTAGCGAATTTAATGAAGAATTTTTAAATGTAGTATTCATCATGAACTGACTGCAGTCTCAGGACAGTTGAAAATGTGGGAGCTATGTACAGCTGTTTCGTCCTAGTACGGGTCTACTTATCGGTACGCAACCATGGTAGCCGCAGGTATCAAACTCGTGACCTTGAATTTTAATGGAAGGCGTGTATTTCACTCAGGCACTAGGTTACACTTCAGCGGTTCACAGTTTTCTACTCCTACCATTTCGCGATATATTGTGACTATCACTCTAGGTTTTCGTTTGGCATCTACTTCAAGGCCATGGGTTTGTACTGCTGAGTAGTCCCAAACTGGGACGAAACAACTATCCATTGTTCACAGATTTCCCTTATGCATATAAGGAAGTCTGAATATGTAGAAACTTAAATTTTAAATTATTTCTTCTGTTGAATGAGCCTTAATTTAGTAGGTCAAGTTACTTATACTAGAATTTAAAAGCCTGACCCTTTTAGGACTGCAAACAGTAGCCTATCTCACAGTTGGGTAGTTTTTCAACTGCACGACTGTTTTTTCAACAACGTTTTCATTGGAAACCAACCAGCGAAGATCATAAGGTGTGATCTGTGACACAAAGATATAGTGAACTAAGTAAGTATTCTGCTGATGGATTGCTGGTCTGCCTCAGCAGTTACAAATGTCATCATGGGTGGTGTAAGTTGACAATCCTATCTTAGGTATACCGATCCATACAAGTTAGGTAGCCAGTCTTAGGTGATCTGAATAGTCCCGGACACACTGCTGATGAGCTTAGCTCCGAACGAGCGAAACAGCCATACGGTGTTTAGATCACTCTGATCTGTCTTCTAACTACTCAAGCTTTTTAGTAATATAAACCTGGATGATTTGACTGTGCTACACTTCCTCCTCTAAGCCATTCAACATAGGATACAGTATACCATAGTGAGGAACCATCTCGCTGAACATGCATATTACCATTATGTTTAATGGGATTCCTTAAGCACTCAACGGATTTCACTAACAACTTCCCTAAACACTCGAAATGTCTTGGCATTTATCACCTGTACAGAATATTTGATGATCCTACACTAATGATACAAGTCACAAAGACTAGCAGTGGAATCTAAGACGTGTGTTTCGTCCCATTTAGGACTTGTCGGATGGAGGTACCTTTACCCCAATGTGACTGGAACCTTTTTACCTATCGCTTCAAACGCCAGGGTGCTATTCACTAAACCACTGTCGAATAACGGCTACCTGTTATTGCAATGGGTATCAGTTGTTGTTTAGATGTGTTCTCAAGTAGACAAGGGTCCAACATGCTGGCTACGTAGAGAAATATTGAGAGACAGGATATAAGCATTAGTTTACTTTCATCTGTGTCAATCGACCTGTGTTGAACAAAAAGTCAGTTCGCACCGATATGCACAAAGATTCATCATATAACACAGCAAACCACTGTTATGTTTTCTGTTTGTATAACTAACCACAATCAGTATCAGCATAGTTTCAGCATTTTTAACAATCAAACAGATAAGAATCAAATACAGACATCAATTTACATGTTACATTAGGTAATTAATTATGCTTAACAGCTGATAAATGACGAATAAATTATTAAGTCATTACATTGTCATCATCATTGAACTGTTCAATGTGCCCGAGATAGTCAAATCTACATTTTGATACATTTAAATAAGCAAACTATTACATGTCTGTGTGTCTGTAAATGTGTTTGTAATTCATTCGAGCATATAAACCTGATGAAATTACATAACACTACATCTTCAAAAAGTTTAAATTCACTGACCGGAAAGTTGAAAGATAATTTAAAACTTGTCAAAATCATCCCAATTAACTAGTTATATATATATATATATATATATATATATATATATATATATATATATATATATATATATATATATATGCTGACTGGACCGATGAGAAGACCCAGAAGAATTGGATTACGCCGATGAACAAACTTGAAGAGCTACATGCGAAAACCAACAAGTTGATAGAAGAAGCAGGGTAACGAAAACGGAACTTTAAGTGAATGTGGAGAAGACAGAGGTGATGAAGATACCCAGTTAACAACAACAACACGCCCCAATCGCTATCAGAGGGAGAAACCAAAAAGGAACTAGCCTTTTCACCTATCTAGGCATCACTGTTTCAACTACAGGTGGCACAGGAACAGGCGAGGACGTCAAAGCAGCCAAGATCAAAAAGACAGTAAGACAGGCTTTCACTAATCTGAAATCAGTGTTGAGATCTTCTGCACTCAGCATAAAGCGTGAACAAGATCCGGATTTTCAACACCAATTCAGTCAAGCCAGTGCTTCTATATCGTTGAGAAACTTGGCGCGTTACGAAAGGGATTTCCAACAAACTACAGATATCCATCAGCGACTGCCTACGCACGATACGGAAGATCAGATGGATTTTCAGAAAGAATTGACAACGAGAAGCTCTGGAAACGAACCAACCAAGAACCTATCGCTCAACAAATATGTAGAAGGAAATGGAGATGGATTGGATTGGGCATGCACTGAGAACACCATTCGGGGACATCACGCACCAGCCATCGAGTGGAACCCAGATGGGAAATGGCGAGTTGGGCGTCCCAGCTGAGGGTGACATGGAGGAGATGGTGTGAGGAGGAAATGAGAGCTTGTAGGCAGTTGTTGAGCTAGGTTGAAAAGATTTCAGAGAAGAGAGTGGGATGGGGACTTGCTACTGAAGCCGTATGTTTCACTAGGAACCCAAGGGACAAATAATAAAATGATAATCTATTAGTATTTTTGATTTCTCATGTACTATTCTAATAGATGGGGCTGAAAGGTTTCTGTTGACATGTAAACGAATGACCTGATTTTACCTGGGGTTTTAGTGCTATGTATTTTGTGTGGTGGCAACTAGCAGTGTCATCCGACAAGCATGTTCCATCCTATTTAAAAACTGTCAACTAAATATCTCACCACCCTAAACAGTTTTAAAATGCCACTGAGAGTGGAACTCGGTAATTAATTCTTTATATGGTAGTTTGATGAATATCAGAAGACTAAACATAATTAACTTGAAGCAATATAGCTCCAGTCCTTCAATCATTTTATAACTCACAAATAGCCGTTGATTGGACAGAATTAGTCGGCCACTACTACCATATGGGCTTAAAAAATGGAAGCAGATCCAGCTGACAAGTCCCACATAGGACGAAACGCGGGTCCTGGAATCCAGTGTTCTCCAGGTCAGAATGATTTTAATAATAGTCGTTGCACTCGTCTAGGACCAAGCTTGTCGACCGTGTAACCGGTTAAATTCAGCTCATGAGTTGCACTGTTGAACATTTGTCCCTCTACTCATGTTTTTTTAGTAGTACACTTTCATAGTTAATGACAGTTTTGTGCCAGAGATCAAACCTTATGATCTTGGTTAGATGGTTTCTTACGGAAACAAATATGACAGTATGAATTTGTACCAAAAGTAATAGGGGACATTATGTAAGTCCCACCTTCATTATTTTATACTCACTGATCTGCAAAGTATCAAGGGAAATTATATTTAACAGAAAATGACATCTGCACAAGTATGCTGCATAATTCTGCAATTTGGGTGGTCAATACGTGATTTATTACTGCCCATCGGGTTTGAATTCTAAAGCTTAAAAGGTTTCCTGACCAGTATTTTCCCTACCTGATCCCGAAAAATGTTTTTCTTACGATTTGTTGATACTTATAGTTCTCCGTTGTTATACTGGATTGAATTGGATAACGCTTTAGCGTTTGAAGCGATAGGTACAAGGTTCGGGTCTCAGTGGGGACAATATCACGCACTGGGATACAGGGTCCTGAATGGAACGAAAAGCTAATTCTGGGTTCCACTGTTAGCGACACCCAAGTCAGTGACAATAATTTTTTCGATTATAGCTGCGTATACCTGTAACAGGAAAACTTTATTAACCTTACTTGTAGTGGTAAACAGTTTTAATATGGTGATAATTTACCAACAACTGAAGAGGACACTGTTGAACTGACTTCAATCTATTCAACTGACCACAGATTAAGTTCTAATCGTGATATTTAATAAGTGGAAAAAGTTGTTTTTGTGTGAAGCTTTCAACCTATTTTGTACTAATGACTTTCAGTAGGCATGGTGCCTAATTTCACTGGTTTTTCATTCGTTAATACTTTAAAATGAACAATTTAGTTAGTTGTCATATGATTGACATAGATAACCAACTGTTTCGTATGCATTATCTAAATATCAAGACTAGACTAATCTTACTAATTAAGTAAATTTTGTAGAGAAATATTTTGAGAGGAAAATCAAACAAAAATAAAATGCATTTATTGTAGCACATATTGACAGGAATGATAGAAAGTACTTTTTATTTAAATTTATAAATTTAAACATACACACTGGCGCGCGCGCGAACACACTAGCTATCGTGTGTCTAATTTGTTCAATATTCAATTTTTGAAGCTGCTTGATTAGTTGGTATTCATTTATTCATTCTAACAACGAAATGGCTGTTTCACCCAATAAGAAAATCATGATATGCGTTACGCAGGAAAAAACAAACAAAACAATAAGGTTTTTAGTTTTGCAAAACAATAAGACGATAACAGCATAGTTAAATATTAATAAATGTTAAATACTCTGCATTTATGCTGCAGATTAGTTTTAAGTTTTTTTTCAGAATTATAGTCTGCATACTTTTAGAAGTCAATGTAATAATGTAAGCGTATGAAACAGAAAAAAATGTAACTAACCTTAACTCTATTTCTGGTTTTTACTGTTCCACTAATACGTGGACGTCACTCAGCTACTGAATAAGCAACACAACAAACACAGGGACATATCCAGTTGGAACTTTCTACCCAATAGATAATTGTTACAGTATTTTTACAACAGACATAGGTAAGAGGTAGGAAAAATATTTTCAAATATAATTTTTAATATAAAAATTAGATAAATGAAGGGATTAAGAGGGGTAAATTATTTAGGAAATTTCGTTGGTTTATCGTAACATTACACACAAACACGTGGATTATAATAGAATAGTAATATCGAAGTGTATAAGTGAGTGTCTACGTGAGTGTTGTACACATCTCCTCTTCTGATTGGATAGATAGGAATTCAAAACCTGACCGATTGGAAATTATGCCTTAGCATACAGATGAATAGAAAGGAGGTGGACATTTACATTAAACAAATCTCTTCACCATAGCCGTAATATGATTATCACTAACCCCACCTCTTTGTCATCCAATCTGGATTAAACTGTATCCCTAAAGTGGCAGGAAAATTGATAAAATACATTTGAAGAAAAAGGGAGAATTTCTGTAGATGTCTATATATAATTCATATTATCTGTGGAATACTAGTAATAATTAACTGTGCATAAGTGGGAATTAAGCGCAAATCAAAATTATTAAACTTTTTCACGCCTCGCTTTAATTCTTCTCAGAATTAAGAATTTCGCAAAAATATTCAACCTACTGTTCAATGTTCAATATTGTTTGAATAACGGCTAAATCATTGAAGTAACGTAATTGAATTTTAATTTTTATACAAATTTGTCAATTGTGAAACTAATAAAATTCAAAGGCTTTTTAATTATCAATTAATAATTTTGCTGTAAGTCATTATTTTTTTAAATTTCATTGAATTCTTTTTTTTCCATTACATGATTGAATGGTTCATTCATCAATCAGGTTGTGCATTACTTCTAGCAGTTAGTATACTAAAAAATTCGTAGCTTTATGGAATTGGAGCTTGCAAAAATTCAACTATCTGTACAGATTAGTCATAAAGTGAATGTAGCGCTCTTCTAACTTCGAATGAGTTCACAATTACATTATAAAGTCTAAACATGTTGTCTTTTGTGATAGGAGAGGGACTGTATCAGATAAGTAGGGAGAAAATGAAGCGATCGTAACTCTTTTCCACAATCATCAGTGGAATGATACAGTCACCTTCGAGAGACTGAGATTTATAAACTATGGTTATCTCAAGTGAACTGGAAAGAAGTTGATGATGGATAGTGTCTAGCAATGGAGTCTAGTAAGCACATTTTGTCCTACTGGGGACTCGTCAGCTCGATATATCTATTTCCCAGTGAGTAGTGTTGTTCCCAGCAAGACTCGAACTTGGAGCAGATTCTTCAAACACCAGAGCGTTATCCACTAAGCCAGAGAGTCATGATGACTACTTCTTGTGTGATAGGTAAAGTTTTATGTTGTTGTGGATTGAATTAGTCGGTCTCTACTGACATATGAACTCTTGTAACTGTAATATTGAGGCTTCCGTGCAGGAGGCCAAATGCTAACAGAGACCGATCAATTCGGTCCAATCAACGAGGGGATAATACAAACAAAAACATGATGTAGAAAAAGCGTTGCTAAAAATGACAATTTTATAACTTCTTTATGAAGCTCTTTTATTTAAAATATACTTACTAGACTGATGATGAGATGAATTGAGGGAGAAACGGAGTGATAAATCGATCATATCAGCAATAACATCTTGTTATATGGTATTGAGTTATATAGTTTTGAATTATTATGTGTATGAAATTCTATACATGACATTGTTTATTATTATTTGTCCCTTGGGTTCCTAGTGAAACATACGCTTCAGTAGCAAGTCCCCATCCCACTCTCTTCTCTGAAATCTTTTCAACCTAGCTCAACAACTGCCCACAAGCTCTCATTTCTTCCTCACACCATCTCCTCCATGTCACCATCAGCTGGGACGCCCAACTCGCCATTTCCCATCTGGGTTCCACTCGATGGCCTGGTGCGTGATGTCCCGAATGGTCTTCTCAGTGCATGCCCAATCCAATCCATCTCCATTTCCTTCTACATATTTGTTGAGTGATAGGTTCTTGGTTGACATGACATTACCTGAAGATCATTCTCCTTCCCTACAGACTTGGACTTACTCCATTCTTTTTGTCAATTCCTGTAGATACCCCAGTTTTGTCAACTTTTTGATACGGTATTGTAATTGCAGATACTTGGAGTGACACATTTCATCTCTATCTATGTAGGAGTTCTATAGCACACTAGCTTAAATAAGTAAAGGATCATTGGCTCAAACGCCTTTCTTCATAAGATCAAAGATTAGATACTAATCTTCACTTATTGAATGTAATTGGTTGCCTAGTACACAGATCCATTTGTCATTCCTATGTTGTAATTTGGTTTCATTTCTCTGCCACTAATCAGTGAAGTTTGATTACAATTGATCAGATTGAATATTCAACAGAGGTAATTGCAGGTGAAATTGAAGGAAAAAACTGAGTTGTATCTCTTGAATAACCGACTTGAAAGTTTATGTACACAGTAATATGCATTACAAAGATAAATCTGTGTGAATTTTAATCTGATTGGCGATTGCTAGTAGAATGTGTGCCTTGTTCTACTCAAGACACCTGCATTCCAGTGAATGAAAATCCTTCTGTTGATATTCAAACTCAGTACCCAACATTTCAAACTCCAAAGTGTTGTCCACTAGGCTATTAGGGCTTGAGAACCGCTTCTTTTTGCAACAGGTATCACTTGCTATTTATTGGTGCTTGTAGTCCCCTCACTGATAAACCAGATCGAGTTGATCATCCTCTGTCAACATATGGGCTCCTATGCAGATGCATCGAAATTGCCTGAAGATCCAATATACTGTACTTGGGTCACTTATTTGATTCAATACATATACCAGACAACCTTTGAACAGAACTGGTTGCTCACAATCGCATCAAATTCTGCTAGAAACGTCATCCAATAAGTTACCATGTACCAGTTAGACAATCGAAAGTGGAATTTTACACTTATACAATGAAACTACTTAGAGGTTTTGAAATCATTGATCTAGATAGCTAACTGCTTTAAGTTCCACTCCACTTACGGAGATCTGGATATTTATTACACAATAATTGCACTCTATTGTCTAGTAAATATTTGAACATGTTTGGTCGAAATTGCGATAAAACAAAAATGTTTGAGGACATCCTACCTAGAAACGTTTCTGGTAAATAATGTAAGAGGTAACTAAAGTCTCAGAAGAATATTCATAGGATTTTCTGGTTTTTTTTATAGTGCCGCTAGTACGAAAAATAATAACGACAAGACAAGTAGAAAGGAGTTCACAGCCTCCAACGTAGGAACATCAGAAACTCTACGTAAGATCATCAACAAAACTCGAATCATGATAGCATTTAAACATACAAACTCACTCAGAGATAAGCTTTGTCAGCTGGCTTAAGGATCCTACAGAACCAATTGAGCAAAATAATCTGATCTACCAACTCCCATGCAATGACTATAAGGTCAAGTAAGTGGGTCAAACTAGTCGGTCAGCGTCAGTTGGAATGGTGGAACATAGGAATTTAGCCAAATATATAGAATGACCAACCCCAATGAGATCAATAATTTAGAGAGAAAACTCGACTGTTATAATGCATGCATTGACACACAACCACACACTAGGGTGGGTGGGATAAGGCTACTGTACTTAATTAAGTCTAGTATGATTAGGTGGAGAGAGAGATTGATTACTGAATCTTTGTCATCGAATCAACATCCAACATATGTGACAGGAATGACGCAACACCTGTGCTGTAGATATGGAAAATTGTACTAGTATCAAATAAAAACAAATAATATGAGGTGACATGACTATAAAAATCAGGTATGGGAAGTAGTGTGATTGAACTGATATGATTGTGAGCAATGAGAATTTATGCTGGAGACCTCGTCATCTAGTAAGTAATACTATATCACTGTATGCTACGTATCAAATAATATGGAATTACATTCTACCACAATGCCCAAGTTTTACACCCATATTAATCACTGAGGTATTGTTAAGAAATCATACTGCTGATATCTGTTCAGTTTTTCGTTACAGGATTCAATTAAGCATTCCATGGTTCATAGACGAAGGGATATATACACCATGAACTAAATAACAATATAATGAAGCCTTAATGTTTGCATAGCCCAGCAATATGTACATATTCTTGATGGGATAAAGCATGACTTTTAATGCTTCTGGATAGACATTTAATAATTATACTAATCCATTTACCTAGGAGTAAGTTGAATATGTAGGCCATATCACTGACATGGTTGTCAACGCATAATAAACTTGTTAAAAATCACTTACTTAGCTGATAAGCGCAGCATTATCTACAATGCCATGGAATTTCATCTTCTAACAGACTCATCATATGTTATTGCCTGTATTATCTCGTTATTAATTGCGACAAATTTTTCTGTCTCTATTGGCATATGGGCTCCTGTGTAGATGCTTCGATATTACCAGGAATAATACACGCAAGTGGCTATCGTGATTTGGTGGCTTAGTGGAGAGACGGATTCTGGGCTGGAGAACACCGTCCACTAGGAAGCAGGTATATCCAGCTGACGAGCCCCAACTAGGACGAAATCCACCTCCTGGATTCCGCTGTTAAACATTCTCCATCATCATTATAAGATATATCATACACTTGTCAGAGTAATTCTACCTGGATTTAAAGCTTTTCCTTCAATGTTTTTAACAAAGAATTCTACACTTTGTGAACATTGTTATTATAATCATTAATCCCAACAATACAACTTGTTCTTTATATTTTAGGTGACATTTCTGTACATAACACGCTTCTTCTTCGTGCACTACTACTGTACAACTTGATCACATAAACGTCCTACAAAGGAGAAAGGAAGAGAAAACTGCTTTCATAGACAAGAAGTATCTCTCAGCCGTCTAATGTGTGATTTACTATCACAACCAGCACCATCATCACAACAGAGAACAGGACAAAAATTATCTACACGACAATTAAGTAAAGATCAAAATCATTCATCAATCATGGATTCTACTATTGGGATTACTAATAATACTTCTAGTTCCACCTCAACGAATGCTGCTACTGCCATTGCTTCTGCTACTAGTAATCCTGTGGAAGTATCAAATATGTGTACATCTGGAACAGTTTCAAATCGTTCAAATTCATCCCTCGTGAATAATCGTTCATTGAAGTTTAAACAGCAACAACAAAAGTCTGAATTAAGCACACCAGTTGATAATCATTTATCCCTTTATACCAATGTTAATACTGCTACAACCACTTCTGCTACTGGTACCAGTAGTATATGTTCATTAGGATCGCTAAATGAGGATTATATCAACAAACTTAGCTCTACTTCAAAAGAACATAATCATATTTCATTCAATGGTGATATTCAGCAAAAGTGTTCATCGAATGAAACAATCCATTCATCGTTGATTGATATGACTACTCAATGTTCAACTGTTGATCAAAAAGGTAAACAATGAATAGTTTAGATGGAATACAATTACCGTATAGTAATAATTTGAATTTAGTTAAACATGATCAATGTTCAATGAATCCATTAAAATCGCCGCATTCACCTTCATCACCCTCCCCCTCCTCTTCACCTTCTTCTTCTTCGTCATCTATACCATCTCCTTCAAATCATAATCAGTCGTCAAGAAAAGCTGACAACTCACAATGGAACACTGATGATACCAAAAATATTCATGAAACCAAAGAAGAAAACATAACGAACTCTTGCAATATAAAGTCATCAACAGATATGACAGATGCTACAAGTTTAGTAAGTTGATAATTGTTCATATATTTTGTTTGCTCGCTTTAAGATTCAACTATTTTTATCGTTATGGATAGCAGTATGTATACGAAGATGGAAACAGAAGAGTACATGGTAAGCAGAGAACATGATGGATAGTTAGCTCGATTATACTTGACTTTATACTTCGCATAAATACTGGTGAGACTACTCACTTATTAAATCATAAATAAAATTTACAGGGATGTACATAACAAGTATGTGATGTTACATCTTAGGAATATACATCAAAGTAATACACTTAGCCTAAATGGTAATGCAGAAATGACGTTTTGAAAGTAATATGATTATCAGTGACTGGTCACTGCAGAGCAACCAACTTCATATTGTAATGTGTCCACGAAGCTATCTGACACAACATGACGATGAACTGTGATAGGTGTTATTTGAATGGTGGCAATCAGCAGGGAGACTTGCTCAACCTAGGTTTCGTGCATTTTGACACTCGTCAGCAGGGAGTGTCTGCAACCACGACGGAAGTGATGTTTCGCTTGAAATTCAAACCCGCGTCACTCAATGCTGAATTCCGTCCAGTCGTGACCCGAATAGCTCAGTGGTAATTTCAGTTCCATCGTGGTTGCAGACACGCCTTGCTAACAAGTGCCGAAATGGACGAAACCTAGATCGAACAAGGCTTCCTGTCAATTACCTCCATCTGACTAATATAATTATCATTTTGGCCATCTGAGGGTTTCATGGTTGGCACACTAGTTTTATTGATTCTGAATGAAGGTTAAGGACAAAATGGAAACTGAGAGGTTATTGGCCTGAACCCCGCCATGATTCAGGTCTTCATTTCAAATTCGATTATCACCCAATGCCAGTGATGTGGATATTACGGATGATAAGTAGCATAAGTTTACTTCTGAGTGTGGTTAAATGCTATTGAAAATTGATAAGGAATTAAAATTTTCTGTAATAATACTTGTAAAATCCATTGAATTTCGGTCTTAAATGCTAACTGAATTGTGTCAATCATTTTGAAATATGACTATCAGCTATGCGGCTCAGCATCGTGGTGCACTATGATGGATGTAAGTTGATGAGAGGCTATTGGTAGAAAGCTTTGCTTAATCTACTTTTTTGTGCTTCTGGACACTCTTCAGTAAAGCGTTCCAATGATACCTGAACATTTCTAACATGTACATGAATTTATAAGAATCCTGAGAATTAATGCGTAAAATAACTAATAAGTTTACAGATACATTGATTAGAGTTAAAACAAGAAGTGAATCTGGCAGTTTTAAAGCGGTACGACAGCTCAAGAGTATGTGGTTCAGACTGGGATCAAAAACAGAACAAGAATTAGTACCACATACAGTTACAAGAAAAACAACAGGTCAGAAGAAAAAGCACCACCAACAACAACAAGTCAAGTTAACAGTGACATTTAGATTCCTGTATACCACAGAAGAACAAATGAATATGTCACCTGGTTTCTTCTGCGTACAAAGTCATGAATCCAGTATTTTACTTGCAGAACCAATGAAAAGGCAGATTTGTTCCTCACTATGTGACCGATATGGATTAGGCAGGATTCTAAAGAGCCGGTATGACTGAAACTTCACTGTGCGTACGAGATAAATACACTCGTTTGGAAATATAATTGATAAAAAACAATTTTTGTTTTAAGATTACGGAAAAAGTTTATGTCTCAGGTTGAAAATCATAGTAAATTTTGAAAGAATGAAAATGATAGTGTAAACAACAGTATAAAACTAACAGAAAAAGGAAATAACCTTCAAGAAATGACCTTGATAACATCAAGTTGTTTGACTAAAACAAGTATACATTTTCGTTAAAGTCCTATCAGACTCAACCCTTGAATTTCTTATGCATTCAACCATACACTTGGAGTATCAATCGGCAATTAAAAAGATGGTGTACATCCACCAACTGAACTGTGAGATTCACGTTACATAATGGTGTACTAATAAGTGGTATCGAGTAAAACTGCAACTAATGGACAGAATTATTAGGTAATCAGACATAGAAATGAGGTTTAAATAAGTTTCAAGTAAAAAGAGAGCAACAATAGCTTATTTTTTACTACTTACGTCATGATGAAGTCATGATAAGACCAGAGATAAGCGAATGTTTCTATTGCCTTATGTGGTTATACTTTTAGCATAATCAGTTGATGAAGTCATGTACAGACGACGAAAACCTACCCATATATAGTTGTTGTGTATTTGGAACTTGATGAATACTTGGTTATGCTAACTGAATGGCTCGTTTCGGTTATCAGTTGTTATATGAGACAAATATTAATTGTTTTCACGCTTTATTTAACCCCATCGAAAAGTGTCGCTTCAGTTGTCTAGAGAAAGTTCTCAAAATTTCTTTGATACGAAGGTTGACTTTAAACAAATTGTGACAAGAAATATGCATTCAAGAATGAAAGAAATCAAAGCAAAATATAGATAAAGTTGATAGAATACTGTAGACTAAAAGTTATCATTTCGACTTTCTATGATAGCCATGGTTTGGCAGACTCCTACTGATACTGGGTAGTGGGTGTTGATTGGAGGTGAGATGAAAACTTGGACCGCGGCCGGATTTGAATCAGTGATTACCGGGTTTACGGTTAGCTACTGTACCAAGTGAGCTACTAGGTCCAATTGCTGACAAGATTCTTATTTCACTTCAATCACTATAATCTTTGGGTGACTACCATACCATCTGAATTCATGATACATTACTACCGCTTGATAGCACTCACACTGGCTGCCCAATCAGGACTTCTCATCTCAGTCCCGAACCGACTGAATTTGAGAGGGGAAGCATCATATTGATTATCATTCTGATTATCTGAGGTAACCATAGTTCGACAAACTAGTATTGCTACTGGGTGATGATTGAAGGTGAAACAAAAGTCTGGACCATGATGAGATTCAAACTAATGAGCACCAGGTTACCTGCCCTGTACTCTATAAACTTAACTACGAAACCTGACTGCTGATTAGATTTTTATTTCACTATGACTAAAAGTTAGTTGAATTTATTCCATTTCAGCTGGTTTTGTGTCATACTGCATAAAGTCTTCAACTAGTTACTCAGACTTATAGCCGATTCTTGAAACCAGTCACTCCTAAGCAGTTTCCAAAGATATTCAGAAGCTTTATACATAGATGTCATGTCTTATTCTGATGACATTCATTTATTTTTGCTCTCTGTTAATTCCTATTTCAGCTGACATTACACATCTATGTAGATGTTAGGTGGATGGAATCATTCAGAAGGAAGATTTACTCGATCAACGTTTCATGCACTCATCAGCAAGATGTATCTGTAGCTTCGAGAGATTCGAACTCGCGTCACCCATTGTTGTAGTCGGTGATGTTCCTGTTGAGTTATTTGGGTCGCGATTTACTCCCTATAGAACTGGGTTACGTGCATTGATTGATTACGAGAGAGCAACCGATTTCATGTTGTCTAATCCTGAGTGCCAACCAAAATCTATAGATCATTACTGCATATCCAAACAATTCATTTAGTGAGGACTTACAGACTTACTGAGTGATATACCTCTTTTATTCAGTATCCTAAGAAAAACTCTAACACCACCGGAAACTTGGTGGTTGCTGGCTCGAATCCGGCTGTGGTCTAAATTTTCATCAGAAACTGTGGATCATTAAGTCCCAATAAGTGGCTGAGTGGTTAATACGTTCACCATCGAATATGAAGGTTGTAAGTCCGATTCGTCATGGAGTTGTAGGTGCGTACTGCTGTTCAGTCCCAAATTAGGATGAAACAGCTGACTAATATCTCCGATTGTCAATAGTTCTCCAAATGATGAATACTAACAATACTCACAATGTATGCAATCTTTATGTACAAAACCACTAAACCGTTAAAAAGTTCATCCACATTAGTGTAAGGCATTTATGCGTAAATTTATTAGTTAAAAAGTTAGTAATATTTTGTCTATCAATCTTATCTGGTGCCATCATACCTGTTATAATTGGTAATGAATGCTTGAATCATTTTCTATTCAGCTTCATTTTCACTTAAGGCTAGGGCCTAAATGAAGTTAGAAGGGGGTGAGGGGGGCGTGGGAGAAATTGTAAGTAGTTTTAGATACGAAAAAGGTGACTTTTCGAAATTTAGAATATTTCCGATTGATTCTACTTCGAATAATTACTTTTCTAAACAGTATTTCAATGAAGAATTCAATGCATTAAGTACCTTTCAAACTGAAGTAATTGGAAGGTAAAATTGAAATTCATAATTTATCAACTCTCTGTACAATTTAACTACAAATTTATCTTTATTGATACTATGTAATGGTTGTTGGTGTTTTACTTCGTTTCATCTTGCCAAAATAATAGTTATTTGATCTATTTGTGGAAAACCGGTATTAATTAAGATTAGTCTGTCAGTAAAATTTTAGTCGAAAGAGGAAGATCAGCTAATGACAGTTGTGAAGTGGCTGGACATATGTTACGCATGTCTAGCCACCGTCTGCTCATCAACAGTGTTAACTGAATTACGTTCACAGTCCCCGAAATCTTTGACTGTTGATCTGAGTTATGAAGGGAAATGTACAGAATCCAGTTGGAGGTCAGTATGACAGTGCTCAGTATGGATACAAATGACTCACATCTATTTACACTTACTTGAATTTCAGTATTTTCATGTCCTTCATCCTAATACATCCTCACTTGATGTGCTGATTTAATGCTTGGCAACTTAGACATTTACGCGGTGACACCAGGTACCACGTTGGTATTATCAACCTCTATTCTATGTCGTAGACAATCACACCATTGTCCTTCTTTCTCAGATTTAGGCCATTCTTGATTGAATGATTACGGCCTACTTATACAGCCAATGTAATAATGACGACAGTCTTGCATTAGTTACCAGAACTAACTTCTAAGATCCTTTCCATGATGCCGGTATTCTTTAAAATTATGTGATTACTTCTCTGTATTTACAAAAGTGAGGAGTGTCCACTTCGAAGCGATTGTAAAGTTCTGTCTAAAGGGACAGGAAGAAAGTTTTCTGTTGTTCACTGCCATTTGTTTTTTTTCACTGTTCTCCAGCTAAAATCAATCATTGATGAAAACTGTTCTCAAACTAGAAGAGAATTCTCGGTATTCAGATATTAGAAACTGATCTGGTTGTGAACCGCAAGTTGTACTCGAAACGTTATTCTGTAAATAATACAGTATATGTGCTATATCAAACGGACTAATCTAAAATGGGATTATACTTTGCCATGGTGTCCAGATTCTACTACTATAATAATGAAACCTAATGGTTTTCTGAATCAATTATTTGGTCAGTAGGACTGAATGGTGATAGTAGGCGGCGGCCTTGTCTTACTCTTGTCTCCACTTCAAAAGCTTGACTGAGCTTTCCTTTGTGAATCACTTGGCATGTAGCGTCATATAGCATGCAGCTGTTGAATGAGGTTAATAAAGGTTTGTGGAACTAAAGCTGTAGTATTGAAGCACCTGCCAACATAATTCTTGGTAGAAGCTATCGAAGGCCTTTTCAAAATCGGTAAAGTTGAGGAAGAGAGTTGACTGCTATTCTATGCTCTGTTCTATGATGATGTGTGGCGTAGTGTCGCAACTTAATCCACACATGATTTGTTTTTTCTGAAGCCAGCCAGCCTGTTCCGGTGGTAATTTTGAATGCAGACTATTTTTTAGTTTCTTCAGGATGATACGGCTAATATTTTACTTGAGGATAAACAATAATAATATTGAATGGATGACTCTAATTAGCATCAAGTGAATTGTGGTCAGTTTCTTATTCTGTGGTATTCATTATAAACAGGATACACCCTCAGTAGCAGACTTAAATTACTAATCTACATTGATTGACGCTGGATGTTTAGAGCAGAGTATTGGGAGATCCTAAGCAACTATCGACCAGTGGAGCCAAACAAGTCGAACATGAGGACACTTACTCAACGACGATATTGGATGCAGGTAGCGCTATATCGTGAACTGGCAGAAATAGGAAACATGAACCACTGGATTCCAACCCAGATGCTTAATGGTAACGTGTTGACCACGGAATCTGAGGGTCCTGGGTCCGACCCCTGGAGGAGGGAGCGGGGTGATGGGTGCACACTATTGAGGAGTCCCATACTAGGAATAAACAGTTGTCCGATGCTTCTAGGTTTCCAATGTTTCTCCATTGATGTCACTCTATGATGAATACCAACCTGAAATCAATAAATCCCCATAAACCTTAAAATTGAATTAATGCTAGTCATTTAATAAGGAAGTCTATGGGAAAGTGATTTCAGTACAGTCTCCACTATCAATCAATAAAAACCTGAAAATTTCCTTCACAATCTGATATGGAATCTGGTCCAGGACAATCATGTCTCCTAGAGAATACTCTATAGTCTAGACACTATATCGGGATCGAACAGTTTATTTTCAGCCAGCTCCCGTCAATCTTCGATATGTTATAACCACTAGCTAGTACCGTCGATGGGTAACTCTTTATTTGCAACTTGACTTGGATAACCCCATAGATCAAAACTTCTAATTAGAACGTCGGGAAATTCATCTCTTAGCAAGACATTGATAAGCGGTAGAATACCCAACCAATAACAACAACAAGCACCAATCATCATCAACGGGAGAAATATGAAGGAAGTAGTCTCTTTCACCTACCTGGTCAGCATCGTTTCAACTACAGGCGGTGACAGCGGTGGCACAGATGAGGATGTCAAAGCAGCTAGGATCTGAAAGACAGCAAGACAGGTCTTCATTATTCGGAAATCTGTGTGGAGATCTACTCCACTACACTGCACTCAGTATAAAGTATAAACAGGATCCAAATTTTCCACATGAAGTCAATCAAGTCAGTGCTTCCATGTGATAATGGTTCACGGACTTGGCGGCGCGTTACTAAAAGCATTTCCAAACAAACTACACACATACATCTTCAACACCTGCCACCTACACTCACTCGATACTGACACTGACTGAGTTCCTTGCTGCTTATTCTTGTTATTCTGGTCATCTGATCTGGTCTGATCTGATCAGAATAATAAGAATAAGCAGCAAGGAACTCACTACTCTGGCTGGCTGGCTGGCTGGCTGGCTGGCTGGCTGGCTGGCTGGCTGGCTGGCTGGCTGGCTGGCTGGCTGGCTGGCTGGCTGGCTGGCTGGCTGGCTGGCTGGCTGGCTGGCTGGCTGGCTGGCTGGCTGGCTGGCTGGCTGGCTGGCTGGCTGGCTGGCTGGCTGGCTGGCTGGCTGGCTGGCTGGCTGGCTGGCAACGAACTAACGAAGCAAGAACCCATCACCCAACAAATATGCAGAAGGAAGTGGAGATGGATCGGACTGGATTGGATTGGAATGGATTGGGCATACACTGAGAAGACCGACTGAGGACATGACGCGTCAGACCAGGTCGTCGAGTGGAAACCAAATAGTAAACGATGGGTTGGGCGTGCAAGCCAATGGGACGATGGAAGAGATGGTTTTAGGAAGAAATGAAAGCATCTGAGCAGTTGTGGAGCCAGGTTGAAAAGACTACAGAGGACAGAGTGAAATGGCAACGTGCTACTGAAGCCCTTTTGTTCCACTAGCAGCCTAAAGGATAAATAATAATAGTGAGAAGTTTACTCAAAACATGCCTTTGACAGCGTCAACCGAGAAGTAATTTGGAAACTGCTTCATTACTACGGAGTACCACAAACCTTTTTCCGCCTCATTCAACAACTATATGAAGATTCCACATGCCAAGTAATTCACAATGGGAAGCTCATTGATGATTTTGAAGTGAAGACAGGAGTGAAACAAGGTTGCCGCTTACTATCCCCCATGATATTCCTGATTGTGGTCGACTGGATCATGCAGCAAACAGTGGGCAGCGAGAAGAGGGGGATACACTGGACTGCGGAAAAGAACCTAGAAGACTCGGATTTCGCCACCGATGACTTGTGCCTGATGTCACATAAACTTGAAGATCTGCAGGCAAAAACTAACAAGTTGATAGAAGAGGCAGGGCAGCAAAGGAAGACTGGACTTCAAGTGAATATAGAGAAGACAGAGGTGATGAAGATACCGCACCACCACCATCAACAACAACAACAACAAACTCCAGTCACCATCAACGGGAGAAACTTAAAGGAAGTAACCTCCTTCACCTATCTAGGAAGCACTGTTTCAACTACAGGTGAAACAGGCACAGACGAGGATGTCAAAGTAGACAGGATCGGAAAGAGAGCATGACAGGCGTTCATTATCCTGAAGCCAGTGTGGAGATCTGCACTCAGCATGTGGAACAAGATTCGGATTTTCAACACCAACGTCAAGTCAGTGTTTCTGTGTGATGGTCTAGAGACTTGGCGCGTCATGAAAGGGATTTCCAATAAACTACAGACATTCATCAACAAGTGTTTACGCTGGCTGGTTGCTGAAGATCAGATGACCAGAAAGGATAAGCAACAAGAAACTCTGGGAACGAACCAACCAAGAATCTATCACGCAACAAATATGCAGGAGGAAGTGGAGATGGATTGGGCATGCACTGAGAAGGCCGACTGGGGACATCACGCGTCAGGCCAGGCACTGTAGTGGAATCCCATGGGAAGCGACGAGTTGGACGTCCGAGGCAAGGGTGACATGGAGGAGATCGTGCGAGGAGGAAATGAGAGCTTGTGGGCTGTCGTGGAACCAGGTTCAAAAGATCTCAGAGAACAGAGGTCACTGGAGACGTGCTAGTGAAGCCCTATGTTCCACTAGGAACCCAAGGGACTAATAATAAAAAAATTATTATTCAAAACAGAAGCAAACAAGTATCCATTACTGGTTTTCGATCATGAGTATCTTCTTAACATTGTTTGCTTTCGGTGAAATTCCCAATAAGTAATATTGAAGTCAGGTGAAGGGTGCTAGGCAAGATGGGCAAGTTGACCGATTAGTTTGTTAACCTTTACTGCTTACCTAGACTTGCCATGGTAAAGGAAGCTTTATTAGGTTGGAAGAGGATTCACAGTGGTCAGACCAAGACATGGCACCAATGCGTGAAGTCCTTGACTGTTGGTCTGAGCCATGAAGGGGGGGGGGGTGGTAACCTGGTTAGGTTATCCCAGATAATAGGAATCTGTGGTAGAGAACTGTTGATAATATGGCAGTAAATCTATCACAGTTGACGGTTCTATTCACTCCTTGACGTTTTCCAAAGTGTGGCAACTTAAACCAATGAACTTTTGTGCAATGTTCTACGTTGAATCTATCTGCCTATCTGTCCAGTTAACTTTAATCTGTGATGATTCTGCGTAATTGTAGATGTTTCGTTTGAAGGGAATGTTTGTAGTTATTTTTGTGCAAATATATCTGACAATTGTAATCCACTACTGTCTGTCATCAATATGTATGACCTCAGAGTTCATTATAATGATTAATTTCAATCTGTGATATGCATTTAAAATTTTAAGGGAAAAAAGAATTAAGTGAAGACAAAACTTATACTCTATAGGATAGATAAGAGAATTATAAATAGGTAATTTAGGTTTTTAACCTATATATGTACACATAAATACGGGGCAGATAGGTTACGCACACACACACACATCCGCATTCTTACTAGAATGTCTAACAGAGGGTTATTATGGTTTCTCATCAAACAGTTAGCCATTTGTTTACACGTGGTGAGAATATGACTTAGTGATGGTGAAAATAATTGATTTTATGAGATTGATAAAAATGAACGAACTAGAAAGAGAAAGAAAGGGGGTGAAGGCGGTGGCGGATAAGGATAGGTGACTGGAAAGTTATACATACAGATACTGGATTCATTTTTCAAACTGAGGTCAAATTGCATAGTATTCATACGCAATGGTAAATAAGGCATCATCTACATTATTTCACCACAATTATTCTACATTGTAGAAGAAAGTTCATAAGTGTAAATAATAAAGATATTAATCATAGTCGTAGCAACATCAGAAACAACGACAATAGTAATTGAAACACGTCTCCTCCCCTGTCCCCTTAATTTCGCATTTTGTAGTTATCTCCTATGAAAATTTATTTTCTGCGGTCATTTCTTATGAAGTTCATCATATTCTATGTTTCTGTGTAAATCTATAGTCTGTTAATCATAATAATTTCACTTATTCTCATCATCTTATGTTCATTAAATCTAGTATGTGGTCCTCATATATATTAAAGTAGTATAGGGTGTCAGTATGTATGTATGCAATGTGTTTGTTGAACGGGGAATAGAGTTAACAGGAACAGCTGTTTTAGATATGTCACCTGAGGACATGCATACGGTGAATATCAATGTTTGTGATGATGATAACTATTGTTAAAGTCACAATTCAGTTATAAACCAATGAAAACTTTCGTTAAAAAGTTCGTAAATATATTTCATATTCCTATTGAAGTAAATTTTAATATAATCCCAACCTGATGAAATCTGACTCGGCGCTCAACTTTTTTCACGACACTGGTAATAACTATGACCTTGATGTTTAGAATACATCATATTAGTTGATAGATATTTGATGCAACATAATGAATATCAGGGGAGTATCAAGGCTTACATATAGGAGCCCGTTTGGCAACAGAGATCCAGAAATTCAACCCAGTATAGCAACGGGAAATTAAAAGTATCAATAAACAACAACTGATAATCATTTCACAAGTTAGTGGCACAAGCGAATAACACTTTAACGTTTGCAGTCATGAGTACTAGATTCCACCCCTGGTGAGAACAACATAACTCACTGGGATACAATAACATCTAACTGATGAATCTCAAACATGACGAAACGCCTATCCTGGATTCCGCTACTAGCCACTGTGTAAAGAACTTACAGTGTTGTGTCTAAACTTCAGTAACAGCATCATCATATACGTAGTTGTAGTTACGTCCAACTAGTGAACCTCAAAAAGAATGAAAATGTGATTGTCAATGGGAGTAGATATTTGTCCAGTTTGTTATTCATTACCCATTATATAACATATGGTCTTTTTGGTTGACTCTGTCCTATACGTCCGTCGAAAAGAACAACTTCTATTACCACTCTAAATTGCATAACTAGTCATTTTACTAGAGGTGGTTTTTATAACTGAGTATATTGTTGCACAGTTAATGGATTTTTGAAGTGATCACTATAGAGTTCAAGTCTGAATAAGAAGATGGTGTAGATTAGTCGTTTGATGAGTGCTATACATTTACTTCCTTTGACAAATTTGAATCATCCCAGAACAAGGATATTTGAAGAATAAAATGAGCTCATTTTATTTCATCGCCTTTCACCAAATACAAACAGACTACATCAATAGTAATAATAACATAACATACTTTAAACACACAGAAATAAATGCTAATTTGAAATCCAGGATTAACAATATAGTAGAGTAAGTCAAGGAAATACAGGAATAATAGTTACATATCTTAGTCAAAATCAATGGGAATTTATACATATCAGATGAGATGGAAAATTCGGGAGTTGTGGAGTGGTGGTGGTGGTGGTGGGGATGGGAGACAACAAAAGAAAATCAGTGTAAAAGAAGGAAGTGTTTAAGAGCTAATGGGTTACGTAATTGCATGAAAAACTTGAAGATTGTTAAGTGATTAATATTCAGTTAGTAATTGATGAAGAGATGATGCAATCAAGAAGAAAGGGAAGACTATATACATGTATATACAAACAATTATATACAGTTGCCAAGTCAAAGCTGGACTGAGAAGAAGCTTCCGTGCTACCAGACTGATCTCAGTTTACAATACATTACGCTCAATAAAACAGCTGAAAGTATGCAAATACTCATCTCACGTCACCTCCAACTGTATATATCAATTCACCTGTGCTTATGGAAACAAGCACATAGAACGGACTGAAAGAAGAGAGTCTACTCAATTTTATGAGCATATTCCGAGAAATCTGTGTCTGAATGATAGAAAGGTCTTTAAAAGCGCAATCGTCAGGGATCTTATGGAAACAAGACATCAAATAGATATTTCTCAATCTTTCAGGATAATCAACAAATGAAGAACATCATGTTTATTACGGTTTGCTGAAGATCTTGCTATCAAGTATTTACAGCTGACCTATGTACTCAGAAGGAGACTGTAATTGACTTTTCTTTACCTTGGTAACTGTATATAATTGTTTGCATATGCATGTATATAGTCTTCTTTTTCTCTTAATTGCATCATCTCTTCATCAATTACTAACTGAATACTAATCACTTAACAATCTTTCATGTAACTTTTCATGTAATTACGTAACCTATTAGCTCTTAAACACTTCCTTCTTTTACACTGATTTTCTTTTGTTGTCTCCCATCCCCACCACTACCACCACCACCACCACTCCACAACTCCCGAATTTTCCATCTCATCTGATATGTATAAATTCCCATTGATTTTGACTAAGATATGTAACTATTATTCCTGTATTTCCTTGACTTACTCTACTATATTGTTAATCCTGGATTTCAAATCAGCATTTATTTCTATGTGTTTAAAGTATGGTTATGTTATTATTACTATTGATGTAGTCTGTTTGTATCTGATGAAAGGCGATGAAATAAAATGAGCTCATTTTATTCTGCAAATATCCTTGTTCTGATATTGTTTAAACATCTGATGAGTGTAAAATTCAATAAGTCACCTGGGTTTATTTAGTCCCAATTACTTCATTATGAAAACTAAAAAATATAGCAGAAAAAGAATTTTGAGACTGAAAGTAAAGATGATTAACTCTGTCTAATCATTCCTGTGATAATTCATAATTTTATGTCTTTTTAGATAGCATAAGTATGAAATTAAATTTTAAAATAGGTGAAGAACAACCGAAGAAGTGTAATTCAGTGTCTAAAAGTATTCTATTTTATTGAACACTCATTTCCCAGTCAATAACTTTCAGGAATGAAATCCAATTCAATCTACTTTAACTTGAATGAAAACAGTTTTATTAATAAGTATTGTTTATAGCTAAGTAGACAGGACTTACATCAGATGCCTGAATTAAATTAATTAATAAACTAATGAAAATTACTTATTAGTATAATTCAATAACATTCACAAAATAGGTGTGAATTACTCTATCCTACACGAATTGGTACAAAGTTATTAGGTTCACGAATTGTTTGAAAGCTTTGTAGCGTGATGTCAGACATTTACTTAGTACTTCTTGATGTCTGTGAAAGTAGAACTAATGGGGACAAGCTTTTATTTTGAAAGATTTAATATTCCGCTCAATACTTCAAGAAGCCTTTTTTGGTTTTCAGTTTTACTGAGTACTGAGTGGTTGAGTGCATTGAACACTTCTCTTATGTTGGAAGTCGATCAGCCTTGATGGATTAGTGGTCGACGAAATCCCTTTATACATACAAAAGGCTCAGTTGGCGTTTACCAATTTATGCCATCTGTCCATGATATCCCACTGTCTTTTAAGGGTTCAGTGTACTGTGCTGCAGTCCATTCTGTTTTACTGTATGGCTGTGAAACATGGTCATTGAAAGTGAAAGATACGAGAGGGCTTCAGGGGTTTGACCACCATTGCCTTTGTAGCATAGGCCATATATCACAGAAGTCAGTCGTAGAGTCTGAGGGAGAAGTGTAAAGTCAGCTGATAAGGCTGTGAAACTTCATTGACTGAAATAGCTGGGACATGTGTTACGTATATCTAACCACTGTCTACCTCGTCACACAATATTGGCCGATTTTGGTTCAGACTGAGAGAAGGCTGAGTGCGGCTAGACTAAAACATGGCATCAATGCATGCAGTCCTTTTTTGTTCCTTTGAGCCATACAGGGGGATTTAGACCAGACGGTTGGGGTCCCTTGGAGAAGAGAAATCAGTGGTTGCAGACTTAGGCTGATATGGCTCAGAACCGATGTCAGTGAAGGAGATGAATACACACATTATCCTCACACTAACCACTATACTTAATCTCATTATTTCATTCTTTCATCTTCTCTTTTACTACTTTCTACTCTCTTTGATCGATTTTTCTTTCCTTCTTCACCTTCCATTTTATTGCCTTGTTACTTGTTGTGCTGGTATGAAGTGTGACAACTTGAACCGTTACTCAGTAATACCTAGTTGTATTTATCTGTTACTTCTAGTTTTCGAAAACCACTTTCTTTTTTATGTTTTGTTAAACAAAGTGAAATTTTATTGAGATTAATCATCATTCTTTATTCCCTTTCTTCATATTTAGATCGGTGGAAATATTTCAATGAATCCTAAATCTCTTCATCATGAATATAAATCAGTAAAAAGTTTAGATAATCCTAATTTATCATCTCATTGTTCAGATAATGATTCTAATCTTGATGAAGAAGATGTAGAGGATGTTGATGATGATGAGATGATGATGATGATGATACCTATCTAACTAGGCAAGATAGTCTTTCACATCATTATCCAACATCTGCTCTGTCTAGTTTAACTTCAGATACACTTGGAGGTTGTATATCTCCAATGTTAGCTGCTGCTGCTATGGCTGCCTTAACTAGTGGTTGTTTTCCAACATCTTGTAATCTTCCTAATCAATTGAATCCACTACTGTCTCAATCTTACGGACTGTCATCATATTCACCAAATTTAAACTTGATCAACAATTCACAGCGTGTACAGTTAGCTAAACAACAGCAATCATTTATACCTTCATCATTGAACAGAAATTCAAAAATGAACAATCCTCCTCCTCATCATCATCATCAACAGCAAAATAATACATCAACTACGAATACCAATATGAGTAATTTCCTTTCGACGAGTTGTAATTCGTCGGATTCACCAATGCGTTTAACACATAACAGTAATAAGTTTGTTCAAGATGAACTCTTAGATCCTGATTACAATACTACTACCACTACTACTACTACTAGTATTACTACTACTAATAATAACTGTGATATGAATACAAGTCATACATCACCGCCTATATTGTCTCGATCGAATAGTCCACATCAATCGAATCGATTGATATCATCGAATGATATGGCATACATGTCTATGGATGATGCTGATGAAGAGAATGATGATGAGGAAAGTGAAGAAGTTGAAGATATTGAAGTTGAAAATCCAAATCAAGGTGGTAATCATCAATGGACATTTGAAGAACAATTTAAACAAGTAAATTTAGTTTTCCAATTTCATTTTACATTTACAGAGTTGTATAACTGTTTAAGTGTTTCCCTGAATCCATAGCTCCTCAGGTGAATGTTTCAGTATCTTAGGGTTTTAATGTTCACAATGAAGGTTAAATACAGTTTGGTATATTGAAAAAACGATGCGTTAGGTGTTGATAAGAGAACCTATTTACCACTTACTAGTAAAGCGTGCATTTAAACTACCGTCCTATCAAGGATCCCTTCACAGTGAGTCATGAAAATTATACTAAGTTATAATAATGAAGCGTATGTAAGTCCCAGTAAGAGACCATAACAAACACCCACTGTGGGAGTGAAAGTTATAGCGATGAGATGTAGTCTAGAAGTTGAACCTAGAAAATGAATGATGCGTTATACTTCTATTCCTGCCTCCAGTGCAAAAGTACTGTCTAATAACTGACTGAGTATACCTGAGGAAGTTAGAGGCTAAGTATTATGTGTGAAGCTGGTAGCAAATTACATCCGAGGGGGTGGTAACTGCTCATTACACATCAGTGTGAGCATAAGCTAGCTGGATCCCAATTCTTACACTAAAATGCAACGATCATCATCTAGCCTGTAGGTACTCTGTTGCAGGGGTTCAAGTAGAAGAATGTATGTTGAACGGTAGCCAAGAGAATGTAGTCTTATGAATCTACTATTCGAAACTAAAATGTTGTTTAAATGTCAGGTGTTATAGACAGATGAACCCTCTCTTTCATTTCATCCTGGTTATTCTCTCATATTTATATCAAGCCCTGGGATATTTTAAAAGTGAACAATTTTTCTCTAAGCTTATCTATTCAAAGAACTTGACTTACAAACTATGGTATTCATTTAAATTTTTACTCAGTTTATTGGTAATTAGATTAGTTATCAGTTTGACTGTCTGAGATAGTTGTGGTTTGGCAGATCTATATGATGATGGACTACCAGGATTATTATTTGTCGCTTAGGTTCCTAGTTGAATATAGGGCTTCAGTTGTACGTCCCCATTTCACTCTGTTCTCTGCAGTCTTTTGAGTCTTGCTCCATGACTGCCCACTGGTTTAGATTAGTTCTCAAAAAACGGATATAATTGTTAACTTATATCACCAGTTATCAAGTATCGTTCACTAAATCGAACCAAAGTGATTTTTTTTGGAGTCAAATTATCCTGATATTTTGTTTATTATCCTTCTATTATGATTTCCTCGGTTATGCTTGATAGTAGAATAAGAATACATGTTTCCGCCTAATTCAAACCTGTCGGCTAGACATGCTTATATTCGATAAAAATGTGATATTCTCATAGGATTTAAGTTTCAATTAGGACGCTATGGATGAAGGCAGCTTATCAAGGAAAAAAATTACGCACTATTATCCCTTATGTCAGATACTACGGCTAATCTATGTGTGTATAGACACTTTTCAGTTAGGATGACTGTAAAATAACCTACAAATTTTAGACTTATTGATCAATAGAGAAAAATAAAATGCAAAAGAGAAAAAATATTTATTAATATTTTTAATGTCAGCACCCTTTTCCCCCTTCCTTTCCCTTGTGTAATGTAAATCCAATACCGTTATAATATGTTCATCAAGAAATTACTATAGTCCATAATAAGAATAATAGGAGTACTATTTCTGATAATATTTTACGCTTTCAACTATCTGCATTATTAATATTGTATCTTGTGAGTTTCATTAAATTATTTTTTATATTTTTGTTCCAGAATAAAAATACCTTTCATCTAGTAGTATAATTAACTCAAAATCTGTCTTTATACATTATAATATGTTTTAATATATATATCTATATGCATACTTGAAAACATAGGCAATATGTATGCAGGTATATACATACATATAGGCAGTTTTAAAGAAATTGGTGTACTCAACCGTTTTATGACTAGGTATACTTCTCCTTTTGTCGCTTCATTGTCTCGTGTCGCTTGTATTCCCTGTCTATAATGCACACATACATATATACACAAGATGATATTACGCCTATATACACACACAAAGCATTTTTAAGACCATACATATGTGGTTATGAATCGAATCCCTTAGGAGAGAATTCACTGTTGCAACATATCCTTACATATACATGCTACTGCTACTTCTAGTATAAGTAGTATGCATATAAATCTCAAGGGACTATTCAATTTATTGCTGTGCTATCATAGATTCATGAGTACTAGATAAATAATTTATCGTGAACCCATAAAGTACGTTTAATTATATGCCAATAATAATAGTAATAATGATTGAAGTTGATTTCTGTTCAATATGGTCAGAAAGTTTTTAATTATTTTCATCATAAACTGATATTATTAAGGTAACTATTTCTGATAATGAAGGATATAATGATGGTTGGTTGGATGCAATCAGTTGGAAATCCTCGTCATGTTTGTCCCCAGTCATCAGCAGGGCTTACCTGCAACCTGGAAGAAAGTGATTTCCCCTTATGAGATTGGAACTCACGTCATCCAATATTGTAGTCATCGACGTTACCATTGACTATTTAGGTCGCTCCTTCCTTTCTGTGTGTCTTATTACTTGTGCCTATCGAATATATCGTTAGTTTTACCTAAGAATTTTGGAAACCATGATTAAACACATTAGCTTCTGCATAAATAAGATTGATTCCGATGGTAAACAGTTTTGTATAATATTCGTGGAACTTTTCGGTTCCTCATCGGACTGTAGAATTCCCTATCCAGGTATATCATATGACTTAATACTTCCCTTATTTTCGCGTTCATATTGCAATAAAAGTTCCCGTTCTCATGTTGTATTTATGCTATTACTGTTATCGGTAAGCGGTCAGTTTGCTCAATGACGGTACAGGCTGATTCCGTCCACTTTAGAAACGTATTACTTGGGATTGGGTGACTAATTGTTGTAGCATAACAAGCAAGGACTGAATATTTTTTTCTAATCTTTTACACAAAGTTAGATTTATCGATCAGCCGCTGGTAGGTTTTCGTCTAACCTGTGCGTACTTTGTTGAATGGGAGGGACGTAAACTAGTGTAGGGTGGGAGTCGACTCAGTCACAATGGAAACTGACTACTCAGCAAGCACACGGGATATACTTACATTCGATAATAAAAGGTGATCTACAAACGGTAGTGATTGACGGTGAAAATAGAAACTGGGAAATGGATGAGTAAGGTTTCAGATGCGTTACACTTCGGACTATTAGATAGGATCATCACATTCACTTGTGTGTGCTGTATACTTATGGAATGAGGGTGTACGATGTCACAAGTTGCCCATGTCGAAATGAAAGGTTGGTCCGAGCCTTTGATTTATTAGTCAGTAGCTAGGGCATCTAACTAGCAGTCCTAGTGATCACTCTTAATCCATTCAATGATGAGATTAAAACCTTTCAATCGAACATGTACCTGAGTGGTTAGTTTCCAAAACGATAGGTTGGGCTCAGGTTATATATGATACCTTATGAAAAAATATATCTTACGTCTGACAGACATGTAATTAATGCATGGACAATTATTGAAGCTGAAGGAATAAAGTCGGCCATGATCGATTCTTACTTAATTTGGGGGTTTGTGGGAACTTAGTGATCTTTCAAGTTGGTATTCATTATGAAGCATTGGATAACTGTTTACTTCCAGTATTTGGCTCCATAGTAGTGCGCACCCATGACCTTGCCCCACCCATCCAATGATTGAATCCAGGACTTTCATGTTCCGTGGTCAGTACGTTACCATTGACCTAGAGAGTGGGAATCCAGTGATCCATATTTCCAACTTGTATCAGTTCACGATATAACGCGACCATCAACCGTTGTCGTCGCAGAGTATTTGTCCTCACAGCCATCTTGTTTGCCTCACCGTTCACAACTTTCCATTGGGACTTCAGGAATCACCTTTCAAAGCTAATTACTAATGAACAAACTTGGTGGCTGTGAGGACAAATACTCAACAACGAGAGTGGGTGATGGTTACGCTAAGTCGTGAACTGTCAGGAGTTGGAAATATGAACTATTGGGTTCTGACCTAGTGGCCATGGAACCTGAAGGTCATGGATTTAATCTCTGGTGAGCGGGGTGGTGGGTGCGTACTTCTGATGAGTCCCATCCTAGAATGAAGCAGCTCTCCAGTGCTCCCGGGTTTCTAATATTCCTCCATCTGTTGACAGTCCATAATGAATACCAACTTGAACAATTCAAATTTGCTTAGCTTACGTTTAGTTGGACTGATCTTAAGAAATGAACGCATCGGTTACTTACACTCAATGAATCGGTCTGCTTGACAGTATGACGTCTTCGATGTTTATCACTATGGTATACCTCCTCAGGCAATAGGCTAAATATGCTTCACAAAATACTTACGACTACAGAAGGTGATATTTTTCGCTCAAAGTCATTCTATCTTGCTGCGCACATTCGCCTATTATCATTTGACTATCTAAGATAGCTCCATGGTATGACAGATTAGTACTGATAGTGGGTGGTGATTGAATGTGAAATGAAAATTTGAACCGCGACGGGATTCGAACCAGCGACCACCGGGATTTTGACCTGACGTACTATCGACTAGACTACGAGGTCTGACTTCTGAACAGATTTCTATCGTACTTCAACTGTCTATTCTCGGTCGACAGGTACTGAGAGAACAATGATAAGATAAAATATGAAAATTATTATCTGAGCAAAACAGGACTTAGAGATCCTTGAACTAATGGCTACAAGATGGGTGACAACTACACTTTTGATACCACTTGTCTTGTAAATAAAAATATATAGTTAATGCTTCATAAACAACGCGGTAAAATACTATCGTAACCCAAACAGATATGTTTTCAACTTGTCTAGATTGTATGGATCGGCAGTGAAAACATCCTCACCTTTCAACTTTGTTGACTTCACACATGAAGACTTTTCATTGCTACTTTGAGTGCCCATGATTCAGTTATTCACATTCTAAGCGGTTAATTACTTCCTAAACTGTACTCATCAAAGACAGGTGTCATTTTATCAGTGCCAAATTAGGACGAAGTAGTCCTTCATTTCTCCTTCATCCTTAGAGGGTTCTCCATTTCATATTAATCCACTGGGGACAAATCAACCAGTTGTCTACAAACCACCCAAACGAATTTTATGCACTTTTTTATTGTTTAGTTAAATCTGTCTGTCATTATGATTTTTTCTAATGAGGCGCCCAATTAATTATCCAAATTATTAATAACGACAGAACTATTACTATTATTTCGGTGACAGATACTAGTTGTTTCGTCTTTTTAATTTCATATCAAGTCGAAGACAGTTACAAGTTATATTTCTGTCCTGTCATTCACTTAATCCGCTTCTTTTTCTTCGAAAATAAAATGTGTGATTGCGTAATACATGAAAGGAAGTCTTTGACAGTCAAGATCTTATGATAGCTATGGAAAAGATAAAGGTTTAAAATACCTTTTAAAGAACATGTGACGTTGGTTTGAACTTATGAATGACTAGTGCTTCATTTATACCCGAATGCCTTGATCTTACTCCATTCGAGTGGTTTGGTCGAACCCTGTTGAGGATTTTGAATTTCTCAAAATGAGCTCAGTGGCGCGAGTTCATAAGGTGTTCTGTTACCCCTTTCCAAACCAGGTTAGGTAGCGTTCGCGAGCATGTTAGACAAAGAGGACGCATGTTAAGATCGATTTACTCAGCTACACATAAGCAAGTTAACTGGAATACACACATTCATGTGGCCCAATGTGTCTTACATTTCACAAAATGTTTCTTACAGAAGAAAATGGTTCGAAGGTTAGCGGCGAAGTATGTTTTACGAAAGGATCTTGACAGTAGTTTTTCGATGACGTCTGCAGCTATGTCATATTTGAATTGAAGATTCACAGTCGAATTTTCAATTGGATTCTTTGGTTTTATGTTCTTATCTATGAATCTCCAGGTGGAAAACGGGTTTCTACTAAAGTTCATCGAAGATTTTGAGGTTCGCCATCAACTGTGGCCTTAATACATATTTTTCTGACCCTCGAAGAAAGTGAATGGATAAGATTTCTCTTCCTACTTAGAGTAACAGAACTTTGAAAATTAAAAAAATATCTGTTCCACGATTCGACTTAAAAGAACAATAAGTTCTTATTAAATTGTTGCTGTTTGGTTCAACTAAGATCATGTTGCCAATTTTATGGATAGCGTAGTTCACTGTGATTACGAAGCCAAACAAAAATGAAGTGGTGATATAAACTGTCGGAAGACAACCAAGAATAACTACTGACCTATAGATCACTTCCAGTTCCTTCCAGAGAACTGGTGATAGATTAATGCTGACCGCTTGATCTGTCTAACGAAGTTTTGTATGAGGTCAGTTGTGGATAGAATAGTTTTGTGGTAAGATGTTTACCTTGTAGGCGTCGGTAACATGGATTGAGTTGCATGAAGTGACAGTATTTTCCTTTCAGTTCTAGATACGTCTTTCTGACCAGTCCCAACAAATAAGAAATTCACCTTAAACAAAATAATCAGTTTGCAAATGATTTACAGTTTTTCAACTGCTCAGTTATTGTGTCAGCAGAGTTTCCAATGAAAACCACTCGTCAACCAATATCACAAGGTGCCATGAATTAGTGGAAGATACTACTACTACTACTACTACTACTACTACTACTACTACTACTACTACTACTACTACTACTACTACTACTACTACTACTACTACTACTACTACTACTACTACTAATACTAATACTAATACTAATACTACTAATACTAATACTACTACCGAACAACTTGAGTAGTCAGGCTGATCTGGAGTATTTGGCAATCGAAACACCGTGATCTAAACATCAGATGTTCGTTTCGCTAGTTTATGCCCGAGCTTATCAGCGGTACAGCCAGAGAGTTTCACTTCATACAAGCGAATTAGTTCAGATCAGCTGAATTCATCTACAAGACTTTGTACAAACAACCTACTATGTACTTATTTCACAAGCGTTTGTCATTACTTCCTTACTGGTCAGAATATACAGTGTGCCTTAAACTGAAATCAATTGAAAATATTATTTTGAACACAAAAATTACAGTTTGAAATCTTGATAAAGTAGTTTAGTCGGTGGGTATAAGTGATGTAAATGCGATCTTACAAACTACTACTGAAGAACTTTATAAATTACTGTACTGATGTTAACTCATTGTTCAAAGACAAGCTTAGAGAAGTTGCATACGCTTACATTTCAAACACCTAATCTTTTGGAACCTATATGTAAATAAATATGTGTTGTATTGAAGAACATTTGTATCAACAGGGCCCATCACCCGTAGTATGCAGTTGTTTAAGTACAAGAGTAGAGTAATCTAAAGGTTTTGTAGGTAAACAGCTTTTTAGCATTTCAGATCATAACTGTGCGAAGTAACTGATAGGTTTTATTGGTTTATCTTCTCTCTGTTGAAAAGATAGTAAATATACATTTAACTTCAAGATGGTTCATCTTCTGATGAAGTGTAATTCACCTGGTATGTATCGATTTATGAATTAGGTCATAAGCCATGTGTTTTGATCAGAGGGTAATGATACGATCGGTGTACAATGAAGAGTGAAGTTCGAAATTGTTTCTGATTGGTTAAATGTTCAGCATATAGTCAAGATTCGAATAAATGATGTAGTCAGTAGATTACAGATTCCATAGCTTTCCTTTCTTTGAGAGAATTTATCCAGTTGTTAACCTGTTTCCAGTTACACTTCAGTGATGGAGTATCATGCTTATGGAGAGTTGATACAATAAACACTCACCTGGATCCTTCTTTTTATCACACATATAGCATGCATATATATATATATATATATATATATATATATATATATATATATATATATATAATACATAAGAATCCTAATCCTTCCATAATCTAGGCTAACTGCTCGACGTGATCATCATCGCTGTTTGTTGAGCATAAGCATCTCAGATAGTACGATTGACTAATTCGTTGGCTGATTTGTGATAGGAGGGGAACAGCTGAGATGGTTACAGAAGGATGTAGGAAATTTGATTACGATACGTCATTGAAATCAAATGAAATATACTTAATGGTTTTATCAAGTATTTATTGTAAAAGATGATTAAAGTAAGTCACATCACACTGATCAAAGCTCTTTCAGTCTTCAGGGGTGATCAACTTTAATTTACACTGAGCTTTCACAGTAATCTTCGCAGCTATTTCTATCATAAATCTTGCTTTCAGATTAACTTCCTGCTATTCTGGTGAAGTCACAACTTGTCCTGTCAGTCAGCTTGGTCGTAAAGATAAGTAATCACCATTGGCATTACATGATGAATTTTTAGGTTTTGGAAAAAGTAGATTATTGGATCTCGATCCATATGATTGAATGGTTACGTATTCATCGCAAGACTCAATGATTTTGAATATTCACCACTGAATAGACCTAGACTACAGTAAAATAATTGTCCAATGTTTTAAAGGTTCACTGGTTATTACCATTTCGTGATCACTAAATCAGTTCCCCTAACAAACCACCAAAATGAACAACTTTTATGCAGTAAAATAATAACTCTTATCCATAATTATAATTAAACTTTTGTTTGCTTATTTCCCTATAAATTTCAGTTATATGTCATATCAGATGATCCAAAACGGAAAGAATTTCTAGATGAACTTTTTGTTTATATGCAAAGAAGAGGTGAGTACTGTTTTCTTTGAAAATTTAAAATATCTCCTTGTTATTATGATTGATCTCTTGTGGTAATGTAAACTAAACCTAATCCAATTTTATATTTGTACTCCAGATGGTAATGGGTTGAATATTCTCCGACTTCAGTGTTATCTTAACGTTGGTGTATATATATCGTGACAGTATCAACTGTTTTGCATATACATCTCATCAAAAAGTGATACTGACTCCTGAATCATTGAAAACTGAGGAACTTTGAAAGGCCATTTCTACTTCGTTTGAAATATCTCAGCAAACTGATTATACATCATGAAATTGAACTCAAGATAGTTAGATCTTCAGGTAAACTAGTAGAATGGAACTCCTTGGGGGTGGTATTTAGGATTACAAGATGGGTTGATGTCAATTTACAATGATAACTGCCGTCAAATTATTCATTTCTCTTACAAACTCCTCTTGCAAAGAAGAAGGTTTACAGACTACTACAATCCCGTCTTTCAGTAGTATATATATATTGCACAACTTGACACTATCATTTCTTAACATGATACATGATAACTAAGGTAGATATCGCATGTTGCAAACATTAATATCAAAGGTAAATCCCAGTGGAATGAAACACACACACTTCTTGGTTGATTATCAGAGATGGAGAACTTTTTCGATGCAGAATAATCCTTTAGTGACAAGTAATTTCTAGTTCGTGAGTGATACCTCACTCTATCTTAATGTTGGATCTCGTGATCGGCCATCGACTTGACTCTGTAAGAAGTTAAATATACAAGCTAATAAACAGTTCTAAGAAAGGATGAAATAGCTGTTGAGTGTATCATTGTATTTTAAAAGTGGTTTATTGTTGTAATATTAACCAGTGTATTCATTCACCTCCCTCCTCCACCAAAAAACAGATTGTCGAATTTAATAATCTGTTTTTAAGATAAATAAGGACTGACATCACTTGGGGAACCTGGGTGCACTGAACACCTATTTCGACGTAGTATGGGACTCCTCAGCAGCATGCACCCACAACCCAACTAGGGATCGAACCCGGGACATTCAGATTTCATGGCGAACACGTTAATCATTCAGCCACTGGATTGAAGTTAAGTGATTCATAGTTTCCAACTTCTGTTAATTTTCAATATATCTGAACTATCATCCAAGGTCTCTAGCTGGTATCCTCTTCCCTTCCGACTGGTTGACCCCATAAGTTATAGCTTCTCTTTAGAACTTCGTGATATCCATTCGGAATTGATCTGATAGTAGGGTCATAGGTATGTACTGCTGCAAAGTCCTATACTAATGGTTCCCTAACCGATGTCAGTCCGTGCTAAATACTACCTACGAATCTGTTTTTGGCTTTTTTTCTTGTCTCATGATTAACACATATGTGATTATTAAAAAGACAAATCAAGCCAACTTTAGTTCAAACAAAATCAGCTTATAAACTAATTTAGAGTAACGTATGGTTTATTGAACCCATTTGATCACTAGTGGTGGTGGAGGAAAACAGGTGATTTTGTTGAAAACTTCAACAGTCTTCTACAAAAATATCATTTTTAATGTGTATAAGTTATCAGTAGGATATTCGTTCGCTTTATTTTTTTCATTAGCGAAACTGTGGTCTATTTTATTATTTTATCATTATTGCTATTTTTGTAATGTTGATTAGAATTTATGCTTACTTTTATTAAGATCAGTATTGTTGGATGTACAAATGTATTTGTTGATAATCCAGAGAAGAGAAGAAAAAAGAAGAGGCAAACTTCCATTTTATACGTACATGTACCCACGTGTCTACAGGCATGTTTCGGTGTACATTATAATGCTTAGTTGAATGATTGATTCGTACATCAACTGGTTGAAGGAATAAATAAAGATAAAAATCTGTATTCTATAAAAAATAATATACAATACAAAAGAAACCAAATTATAAAAATTTGTCACAGACCTAACCCAGCGGGATTCTCCTTAAATTAGACCAGAAAAAAAGAAGTTTATTGCATGTCTGTTTAGGGTTAAGAGTATGGATGAAATGATTTTGTTGTTTAAAAACTAATAATAATAATAATAATAATAATAATAATAATAATGTGTCGTCAAATATACACCCAACACATTAATTTTAATAAATTACAGACGTTCACAATCGACAGTAAGAAAATAATCGTATCTTCCGCGTCTTTTTATTTAAAAAATTGACTTAATTAAACAAAAAGTTGTTCTCTTTTCAACAGTTGACTTTCCTGCATACACAAAAATCATAACACACACACACACACACTTAAATCCAGAACATTTCAAGCTAATCCTGAGATTTCTACCTGTCATACAGAGACATATACTGATGAGGAGAATTATAAGAGACATTTCATCGAAACGGGGAAAGTGATTTTTATCCTAACTATCCGTACAATTCTCGTAGGTAGATTAACCTTTTCAGACACAGCTGTGCTTGAAAATTACTATTTATTTATATTTTTTGTGCTCTCTACTACTGATCAATTGGTAATTGAGATTTTTCACTCTGTTTATTCGACCATAAGCTTAAGATTTTAATTTTTGATAACTATATTGTGCTTAACTAGTTTGTGCAGTTGTAGTTTGATGTTCTATCAATTCCTGTGGTTTTTCTTATTTTCTTAGACAATGTGTATGTGCTTACAAATTAAAACATTTGTGCATTTTATTTCAAACTTCTAAGTGAGGATTGGCAGTGAATTAGGTGTATGTGTCAGAGGGGGTGCAAAGTAGTTAGATGAATGAGGGAGATAGATATGGGGGCAAAGGGATGGGGTGGGGGTTAGCATCCAGGTTGTTTGCGCTGTTTAATGGTAAAATAAGAGACAAAAATGATTCTTCCTGAAGAAATCTTCATCTCTTATTCTTCGATTTCATGTCTCCAAATTTAGGCGGGAGAGATGATCAATGCTGATATATTATTTGTGGTGTAGTAATAAAAATAATGAAGATGATGAATGTGAATTTGGTTTTGTTGTTTTATTGATAACAACACCCCACCCACCCACTTCACCCAACACACAGATGAATAAATAAATACTAGTACCTTTGGTTTTTGCAATCATCATTGATAAAGATAAGCATGTTGACACATACGCAAACATGCACATGTAAAAGAAGTCTAACTTATACAAGGGACCGATAAGCTACCGACAACAGTTGATGCCACATGATGGTAGGATTATGTGTCTTGGAGAGGAGAAAAAAATTTGCGGTAACTTGTTCAAGCATAAAAAAGACAGGCTAGTAATACACTCCATCATACCCCACCCCACCCCACTTCACCCCACACTCCACTCCCAAGTGATGTACAATTTATGCCTACAAGATTGAATAAATAACAAATGAATATACGCTTGGTTCTGACTATTTATGCACAGTAAACAATTTTTTCATCATGACAAAATGATCTTAGTAGTGATCTTCTAAAATTTGGAGAAAAATAAGATATAAAATTCTTATTAGACAGTGTAAAGGAAGATAAGCAAATCACTATGTACAGCCTACACTGTCTGTGTGTGTGTGTGTGTGTATCGAATCGTATTTGAGTGCAGAGGATCATGATTCTGTTCATTTTTCTCTTATAATCTATATCTTTCTCTTTCTATGCACTAAAATTTTTATCAATAAACTTCTTTGTTTGTTGAACAGCTGTGTTTATATGCATCATTGGGTGCATGCGTGCACATATGTGCGTGCGTAGCACCACACATTTTAAATTAACTTGTCATAAAGCAAAATTTTGTCTAAAATTTATCAAATTAATTACTTCAGAAATGTATAAATTAATCACAAGAATCGATTACTTCCTGAATTCACATTTTTCATGGTTTTACAGAAAGTTGCGAAAAGTATGATGGTGAATATATATAATGGTGATTACAGTTCCTGATATTGGACCTATTGAATGCTATGAATTAAATGGCGGGAAAACCGGTTTATCTTTATTTATACTTGAAATATGGAAAATTGATTTCTTTCTGTAGTTGACAGTTAGTTTTAGTAATAATATTGAAAATGTACCAAAATTTCATCATATTCAGAACAAATAAGATCTTGTTGACAGAGTTCTTGCTGATTATATGCATTAAATTAATGATACTGGGTGATGATTGAAGGTGAAATGCAAATTTAGACCACGGCGTAATTCGAGCCAGCGACCACCGAGTTACCAACTCAGTGCTCTACCAAGTGCGCGACGAGGTAGAGCCGGTAACCCGGTGACGCTGGTTCGAATCCCACCACGATTAAAATCTTCACTTCACCTTCGATCATCACCTACTATTAATAACATAAGTCTACCAAACCGAAGAAATTTCAGACTCTTTATAAGAAGTATCAGTTATGTACAAAGTAGAAAAACTGAACCAGTTTGAGCAATAGTAGTTGCAGCAATGCGGCTCGTACTAATAGTGCTAATGTCATACATTACTTTATTATTTTTATCCCTTGGGTTCCTAGTGGAACACAGGGCTTCAGTAGCATGTCTACATTCCATTCTGTTCTCTGCAATCTTTTGAACCTGGCTCTATGACTGTCCAGAAGCTCTCATTTCTTCCTCACACAACCTATCCATGTCACCCTCGCCTCGGACGCCCAACTTGCCGTTCCCCATCTAGGTTCTACTCGAATGCCTGGCCTGGAGCGTGGTGTCCCCGAATGATCTTCTCACTGTATGCCCAATCCAATCCATCTCCACTTTCTTCTGGACATTTGTTGAGTGATAAGTTCTTGGTTAGTTCGTTGCCAGAGTTCCTTGTTGCTTATTCTTTCAGGCAATCCATCTGAGCTTCAGTAACAAGCCAGCATAGGCAGTTGTTGATGATGATTGATGGTTGTTGATGTGGTTAAATCACCGACCAGGCCGCCACTGTTGTCATGCACCTGTCAGCATCTATTAAAATGAACTACTTTTGAATGATAAATATAAAATGTTCCTAGTCATACTAGAAAATTCAACCCAGGTCTCTTATCCAGCAACTGATCGGACTGGCTTATAAGTATTTTTGAATGAAACAACAGGATAATAGTGTAATACTGTTGAGGAAATCGTAATTCTTCGAGTCTGAAACTTTTTTACTACTAAAGGGAAACACATTGGACATTTTCGTAAATGTTTTTGCTTGAGCTGAGTTAATACAAGTACACCGTTGATGAGATGAACTTTAAACGATTCAGGTAAATATTCACAACTTATTTCAACCTAGTTGCAACTAGTCAGCACTTCCAATCTATCGATTTTAGGTTGGCATTCATCACAGATTGACATTAGTTGGAGAAACGTTGGAAACCTGGGAGCACTAGACCACTGTTTCGTCCTAGTAAGTAACTCCTCAGCCGTGCCAACCTGAAATCAGTAAATAAACTCCCTAAAACCTCCAAACTCAATTAATTCAGTGTTTATTGGTGACATGCTTCAAGATGTGATTCCCGAAGTTCTAACAAGAATTCGTGACCGGTTGGGCCAACCAAGTCGGCTGCTAGTAAAGTCAGCCCAGTGATGGCATTAGGTGGCGGTTGTGCGATGTCGAGAACTGCTAGGAGTAGGATGTATGGGCCACTCGATTCTGACCCCGTATCCTGAGGGCGACTTGCCGTCCGCGTAACTTAAAGGCCCCGGGCTCGGTCCCCGACGGGACAAGGTCACGGTTGTGGACCCCCGATATGCTGTATAGTATGACTGAACAGTTGTCTAGTGGTTTCGGGTCTCCAATGTTTCTCCAACAGATGTCGGTCCACGATGAATATCAACCTAGGATTTCCTCACTCATTAGAAGTTCCGTTGATATTTTGGTGATTACGCGTAAATATGTTTAATATCTCTCAGTCTAATGTATTGGTTATTGTTGCTGTTGACTACAACTTTTTGGTTGACCTTTAGGGATTATTTTGTTTAAATTGCATTGTACATTCACTGATTTTGGTTGCATTGTGTTCTCTGAGCTGAGTTGTTTAATAGTGAAGCTTACATTGTCTTTCTAGACGACTTCATCAGCACTAACTTCAGGACACAGTACAACGAAGACTATCCAACTGAGCTACAAATATTCTCCACCATTTCTATATTCACTGATTATTATCTTGAAGGTTGCAGATTCAAATCTGTCAACCATTCAAATGCAAGATAATAGTACGTTAAATAAATAGTGAAGGTACCACCTTGGTTTATCTAGTTATTCGGTTGAGTGAGTACAAATCCAGTAGTTGAAAATTTGCTAGTTCATATTTAGCTGTAGTCAGCAGTTTGGATAAACTCCACCCATCAACTCCTTGAGGATGTTAATTAGTTATCTATTTGAGACTGAAGAAATTGAATATTAATATATTAACGGAACTGTTTCTCCTCACACTGGTGTATATTAACTGAGATGATGATGAGAAATTATCACCTCAGACAGTCCACCATGTTCTACTCTATGAGTTGACAATACTCATTAAAGTACGTCTGTTAATATAGCATGAATTCCTAATCTATGCATGGATTTAAGAATAATAACTTTTGACTGTCACTTGGCTCCTGGAAAGCATAAGAAAGAGCACATAGATTATTTTTCGGGCCTATTGCATTTACATTTCCAAGCCTTCTTAAAAAGGTTGCTATTGATTTTATTCCCTAAACTAATCTGATACTGCTTCTTATAGATATGGGAAATTATGATTTCTGAGTAAACATAATCCATTTCTAGGGACTATAAGTTTGCCATTTGGTAGGAATTGTAATTGAAAAGATAGTTCACTGCTCATGAGTTCTATAGCGGATCTCAATCTGCGACGCAAATGATCTTGAAACCTATAGATCTCCAGAAGCCACCAATCAAATTGACTCAGACTAGGTTATACTCCCACCACAACTACTGCTACTACTACTCACATTATTACTACCACCACTGATAACATTAGTAGTAGCAGTAGTAGTGCTTCTACTGATGTCACTACTTTTAGCCATTTTGACTTCAGATTTCAAAATATTCCATTTTATCTATATCAGTAACACACCCTAATAAGAGCTGGATTCATAGTGTATGTAAGAGAGAGAGGGGGGGTTGAGTAGAAAAGGGCTGAAGAGAATGCACCTATGATTTGTCTTTAAGAGATTTATTTGATTCTCTAAATTAGAGGGCCAATTAGTCTTCTGGGGATTTCTGTACTTGTAGTTATGGTAATCATTAATTTGCTTACCAATCTTGTCATTTTTCATTCTTCATTTTTCTGGTGTTTTTTTTGTAGAGGTTTATCTTTGCCATCACATTTCACTTTTCCACTTTACTGTCTGATTTTACTCCACCCTTTTTCACTGTCTGATTTTCATCGAAATTCTTGTGGTTAGTGCTATTATGATTACCATTATGATTATTATTATTATTACTTGTTTGAATTTTTCTAGTACACGTACAAATTTCTTCTGACTATCATGCTCTGCTTATCATATTATTCATATAAAAAGATTTAATTATCCGTCCAGGTGGACATTACAAGAATTATTTATTCTGCTGTATAGGCGTATACATGATGTACACATTAATTCACATACATACACACACATCATGATACCTTAATACTACTGATATTTTTAATAAGTAGTATCTCCTACTACACCCAACATTTTTTAAAAAAAGCACATTAGGAAGAAAATAAATTAAATGAGTATTTGCAGTACTGCTTCAACTAGAGCGACATTACTGAAATGGCAGGAGAAGTAATTTTTTATGAGATTATGCAGACAGAGAGACAGATAGATAAACAGACAGATTATCTATGTACTAAATAACCAATATTGTTAGTCGATTCCTTCTTTATTAATATTTTACAATATAGGACAACAACCAGCTGTGAAGCTTAGATCCCGACATAATTATCATAAATCCGTAATACGGTGCTAATCAGCAGTTTTTTTGAGATAAATAACCACAACAAGACAAAAATCATCTAAAAAAGACGAAGGAAATAATTAGCTCGATTGTGTGTTCCTCCCCCACCCAGTCATTCATTCACTGTCTCTCTTTCAAATTAACTATCAGTTTTGACTGTACTAATTCGATGACTATGTAGTAGCTGCATAAATCAGATGCACGTGACTGCGCCTGCCATTCTCTTTCTCTCTCTTACGTCCATCAATTTGTGATAGCCAACCTGCTTGTTTTGAACCCGTAAGATGTGAACGCAAATCTGAGCTAAAGAAATGTTCCACTCAGCAATATAAAAAATAACAATAATAATAATTTTTCGATCCTTTTGTTTGGTTCAACTTTTATATACACACACACACACATACGACATGCCTATGAGTTTAGCTCAAAGAAAAGTTTTTTGTTACATCCATATAAAGTAATTATGATCAAAAGATGTTCAAGAATTTATTTGTTCGTTTCCATTTTTTAAATTTATAAGTGAGATGAGAGATGACGGTACATTAGAATAAAGAAGCAAAGTTTTCATTGATATCAATAAAAAAAATAACTTTTTTTCTCGTCTGAACAACTTGTCACCTCTTTTTGAAGTAAACTATTTTCTGTCTAGTCTGCCAACTGTCTGTACTGTTGTGTCTGTCTAGCGTTTTAATCGTCTATTCGCCTGTCTATGTGTCTGTCTGTCCATCTATCCATCCATCTGATCTCCTATTGGCTAGCTGTTAGAGGGCGTACTCACTGGAGTATAGCTCTTAGTATTTATGACTCGAGATAATTGTGTCTATTTAAACATGTGATAAGGCATATTAAATTCCCGGGTAGTCCGTCCTTCCACCCTCAGCAAAAAACTAAATCAAAGGTGGAGTAATTTTTAAAGAGAGAAGTGAAACATATGTACACATTAGAAACATAAAAAGAATTGTAATTCTTTTGCTCACAATTGAAAGTGAATAATGATTTCGCTTTATTTGTATTTGTATCCAAGTCAACTCTAACCATAATGTGTGATCTATACATGTGTCGTTATGCGAGTGAATGTACCTTACCAATCGAATATTTCCCTCCTGATTTTACCCTAGTTACAAATTTTATGAAAAATATAATAATAATAATGCTAAGGTTAACTTCTGTCATTCTTTTTGGAGATTTAGGAGTGGGGGGAGTATTGGCTGATTTCAAGATGGTGTTCGTCACAGACTGACATCAGTTATTTAGCCAACAAGGTGTTTCGTCTTACTGCAAGACTCCTCAAGAGATCGGACCCAAGACCTCCTGGTCACGTGGCGAGCAAGTTCACCACTCAGTCACTGGATTGGGATCCAGTGATTTACATCTCACCTCCTTCCGTCAATTCACGATATGATATAATCATCGTCTGGTGACACTGACGCGTATTTGTCCTCACATCCAACTTAACTAACTACAGGTCATGACTTCTCATTATAACTGTGGGAAATCCATCTCAAGGCATCTGAAGATTATCATTTTGACTATCTGAAATAGCCTCGTAGTTCAGCAGACTAGTAGTGCTACTGGGTGGTGATTGAAGGTGAAATGAGAATTTGGACCACAGCCGGATTCGAACCAGAGACCACTGGGTTTCCGGCCTGAGGCTCTATCAGCTGAGCTATGAGGTCCGACTGCTGACCACATTTTTATTTCATTTCAGTTATCAATAGTTTTGCCTGACTGCCATGTGAATTCGTGATGTGTTACTATCGCTTGATCGTACTCACACTGGTGCCTAGTCAGACTTCCCAATCCAAATCTAAGTGAATTAGAGGGAGGTAGAGTAACATACTGATTATCATTTTGACTATCTGAGACAGTCATGGCTTGGCAGATCAGTATAGACTGAAGTGAAACGAAAGCCTGGTTAACGGTTAGGCTTCATACCTCAGTTAGTAAAGCATCGGGCCGGAAAGCGGGTGATCGGTTATTGGAATCGGGGTACGGCTCAAATTTTCATTTCACCTTCAATCATCACACAGTATCAATATCACAATTAATCTTCTATTTATTCAAATGGGGATTAATCATTAAATTTGTGGATTATAGTTGTTCTCATCGTTAAGACAGACAACTGGATACTGAAGTCTACTTTATTCGATATTTGACAACTATATGTGTACATTTGAAACTTCTGCTTCATATTACTTTTATCCTTATTACATCTTCATAAGATATGTTCCTTTAGAAGTCAACCCATGGTGATCACTGTTATTGTTGATGTGTCAACTTCTATGGTATCCACTTTGATAACTGCATATCTGTCAGCCATAATATAGACTTGAAGGGAACATGTGATTATTCACATTCTGAATGGAGTGTCAAGATTCTTTGCCAAACTGTTATTGTATTAATTTGTTGGTTTATAGGTACACCTGTCAATCGGATACCCATTATGGCTAAACAAGTATTAGATTTATATGAATTATTTCAACTGGTTGTTGCACGTGGTGGCCTTGTCGAAGTGATCAATAAAAAGTTATGGCGTGAAATAACTAAAGGATTAAATTTGCCTTCATCGATTACAAGCGCTGCATTCACCTTGAGAACACAGTAAGTTAATTAATCAATAATACTGATGAGATGTTGAAAATTGAATCATTCAATAGGTTTTTCTATTGTTCCTTAATATTCTGAGTCATTGTCAGAATATTTATCCATTTTCAACGGTAATGCACCGATGTGTGTTTGCAGTTCGAAGTTTCGCTGGTACAGAAGTTGGAAACCACCTCCATTTATGAAGATACTGGCAATCAGACAGTATAACTAGATGTGTCTCAAGATACATTTGTAAATGATCATAGCTGAATCATATTTATTAACATATTTGTGTAGTGGCGTGTAAATCGCATGAGTTCTGTTTGTGATCTACAAACCTCTCTCTCTGCTGTTTGGAGTTCTAGCTCATTGGCTTAGGAAGATGACTTTCAGCCAATGGATCACGGTTCGAACCCCACTCCACTTATCAAGATGTGAGGAGCCAGGTAGTATCATTCAATCATTGGTTACTACATGAATGTGCACAAAGTTGCTGAGTACATTTTGATTTTCTCTGGCCAAGCATCGACTTAACGCCTAACACATGAATGATTCGACACTGATTTCAAAAGTTTAGGAATTATCTACTATCAGTAAAATCAAAGAAGTAGAAGTAGCAGAATTATGAAAGTTAAGGCATCATGTTGTGTGATTACGAGAGATAAATTGGGTTTGAAACATCACCCAGAAAATACCATTATATCACTAAGTACTACGTGAAATAAACTAATCTAATGCGGTACTGGACTCTATAGAATTGCAGAAGTTCTATACTAATAGGAATATAACGTAATGAGTTCAAACACTGGAGTATACCATTCAACTTTGGAACCGCTTTTCACAATGTTCTTAACTAATTTCAAACTTATCAGTTAATATAGGATCAAAACACACTGAACCCCGAGAAAATGCATAGTGTAGTTTGTCACTGGAACTTTACACAGTCGAGTCATTACTACCACTGATAGAAGCAAAAACAGGTATGCAGGAAGTAATGTCTATTGTCAACAAGTGGGACAGTAGTCCTTAAATATAGTACACCTTGTACTAAAACCGTCATTTGCAAAATGTGCTACATTTCCTCTTCTGCTTCTTTTTTGATTTGCTCTTCATACGCATGCCTTGTTTCTTGCGTTTCTCTTGGTGAAATCCTTACCCATTGCTGGTAATTGCCTATGATTTCTTCCACCCTGTCAACATATACTACTTATATCCATTCTTATCAGCAACGCCCACTCCACTGCTACTACTTTTGCTGCTACTACTACTACTACTACTACTACTACTACTACTACTACTACTACTACTACTACTACTACTACTACTACTACTACTACTACTACTACTACTACTACTACTACCACTATTACTACTACTACTACTACTACCACTACTACTACTACTACTACTACTACCACTATTACTACTACTACTACTACTACTACTACTACTACTACTACCACTACTACTACTACTACTACTACTACTACTACTATTACTACTACTACTACTACTACTACTACTACTACTACTACTACTACTACTACTACTACTACTGCTAAAAGCCCCTCAGACACTTGTTACCATACTTAGTATGGAATTCACTTGAGAAGAGATCGAAATTACCAACTAATGTGAAGAATTTCGCTCAAGAGCATTATATTATTGATTTTCTTTTCTTATACTGATGTTATCCTGGAATGTTTATAATTCCGGAAAGAACATAAATCAGATATTTATAACTTCATGCATTGTTATGTCACAGGCTTGACCAACATATTATTTTTGGCTAATAGATATTTTAAGACAAGTAGTGGACCTAATTACATAGTGTATTGTACAACTAAGAATTTCTTCTTGCTATGTACAAGTATCACACGTACCCAGTGTTTAAACCAAAAATGTGGGAGGTTACTGGGATGTAACTATGAAAGTGTAAGTTTATATTACACAGACAGGAATGCAACATGATGTTAGTTATAACTTGAATTTCTTCGAAGAAAAGATTATAATTTTACAGGGTTTGAATTTTGGGATATATTTGATGACCTGTATGCTTTCGTAGCTAGTTGTTCATTGAAGTTTCATTATCAAAATCGATTACTTGGTTTGATCAGTGTCCATATGTGTATAGATTTATGAGGATTTTTATAATTTTTAACTAAATTATGCAATGTATCCACTCATTTATTTTCTTGATGCATTTCTCATGAATTCTCCTCTCAGATACATGAAGTACTTATATCCATATGAATGTGAAACACTTGGATTAAGTTCACCAAGTGAATTACAAGCAGCAATCGATGGAAATCGACGGGAAGCTAGACGTAGTTCATATGGTTTTGATTATTCAATGGTGATGGCACCAAATGTATCACGTTCTGTATCACCATCTAGTACAACAAATCCTCAGACTACAACATCAATACAACAACAAATACAGAATCACCATTGACTGTAGGTGCTTCACTATCGAATTCAGCTTATCCTAATTCTTTAACAGTTTCAAATGGGATACCTTCAGGAGTTAATCAGATTTTGTCAAATATTCCTTCTGGTACTTCACCATTTTGTGCAAATTCTTTAGGATTTAGTTCACAATTCAGTCAGTTCAATCCTTTCCTTGCCATACCATCAGGTTCTTTGCCTACTGCTGCTGCTGCTGTTGGTAGTGGACTATCTATTCAATCGCCTTCTACAATAACTTCTTCATCTCAGATAGGAAATAGTTCAGTTAATTTATTTCCACCTGGTTTCTTACCACCAATAGTATCTGCTGCTGGTTTTCCAATGATCCCATCTAACTTTCAAGGTTTTAATTCAACAACAATAAATAATTCCGATGATTCATTGATTACATCACCTTCTCAGGCAATAGGATGTACAGGTGGCATACTGCCAGGTGTACCAAATGGTTTTACAGATCCGAATGCTATGGCAGCAGCTGCTGCAGCGGCAGCAACTTTGTTCAGTGCTGGATTCCCTACACTTCCAGGAGCCTTTTCTACAACACCACCACCCCAATCACAGCAACAACAGCATCAACCGACAGCAACATTTCCTGTACATAATTCATTTATCAATGCAGAAGGAAGTCCCAAATTTCAAACAATGAATAATATACGAAATCAAATTAGCCATTCAGTTGGTGTAAATGAGAGCAATTCACCAAGTGGGATGCGATCAAAGGTAAGCCTTTTTTGATAAACTTCAGGACAATGCCAGTAAATTTAAAGTTGACATTCAGCATGTAATAATATCAGTTAGAGGAACATTGGAAACCTGAAAGCACTGGACAGCTGTCTCGTCCTAGTATGGGACTCCGTAACAGTGCGTACCCATGACCCCACCAGGGATGGTGGCCTTGAGGACAAATACTCAATGATGATAACGGCTGATAGTCGTGTTATGTCGTGAACTGTTAGAAGTTGGAAATGTGGACCACTGGATTCCGACCTAGCGGGTCAGTGGTAACGTGTTGGCAGCGGAACCTGAACATCATGGGTCCGATCCCTGGAGTGGCGGGGCGGGGTCATTGGTGCCAACTGCTAAGGAATCCCATATTTGGACGAGACGGTTATCCACTGCTCCCGCGTTTCCAATGTTCCTCCTTCTGACGTCAGTCTATAATGAATACCAACATGAAAAATCCTCAAATCCCCACAGTCCCCCAAATCGCAGTAAATTTAAAGCTGTACATATTATTCCCCTGGTAGAGATAGGTGAATTTCTGTGGATGAGTAGGAAATGAGTGTCACATTAGATAACTCATAAGGATAAAATCACACGTATCGTTGGGATAAACAGCTTTTTAACTGCGTTTATGATGCTGCAGTGAGAAAATCTGTGACTGCTGACATTAGCGGCGTGTTTTTAGATGGTTTCGCTCAAACTTCAGCAAGAACTTCCACCAATCGATCTGTGAGTGAACTTAGTGGTAAATAAACAACTAGGTAATAAGGCACCTCATAAACTGAAAAATATATAAAGTGAGTCAAGTTTGGTCGAAGACGACTTCACACACACACACACACAGCATGAAGTCTGCTGATGGTTAACCCTTGAAGTAAACTTATAGAGTCATCAAATCCAGTGGTTGTTCATCAACACAAAAAGACCTCGACAAGATAACTGTTCTCTTCATGATCATTGTGTAATCTTGATTTTACATAACAAGAAAGGTAAAAATATCTCGACAGCGTCGTGTCAGCTCCTGCTGAATTTAAATTTCATACTCATAAACTAAGATTAATAGTTAGTTTGTTGTAATGTGAAGTTTATAGGTTGGTGGTACTCATCACCAGCTTACATCAGTTCGAGAAACAATGAAAACATAGGGACACTGGAAAGCTGTTTCGTCATATTGACTGGCTCATCAGAGATGGGTGTTCTGAAGTTGTAATGGTAAGTCGTAACCGTTGGAGTCAATCAGCTGGAAGTGGAGTGGATGCCAGTTAAAGATCTCGCAAAATGACAGAAATAGGAAACTGTGAATTATCAGTCTGCGACGCAAGTGGGTGAATGGTCAACGCGTTTGCCTTACAACCTTGAAGGTCCTGATTTTGATCCCTGGTTGCGTTGGGGATACATACTGCTGAGGATTTCTATAGTAGGGAGGAACAGGCTTCCAGTGCCCTTAAGTTTTCAAAGGCTCCCCTAGTGATGACAATCATTGAAGGATAGGAACTATCACCAGGAATTTATCTAAAAGTCTTTAACCTATCATAAGCATTTTCTTCATAATTTAAACTGTTAGTTTACTGAGATTTAAAACAGGATCACAATAGTAATCACTGGATCAGTAGTTGGAAACCCAAGTAATAGTTGATTCCCTTCCAAATATTCACTGATTTGAATCGAACACAAGATTTTGATTTATACTCAACAGTTAGATTTATTATTCTGAACGCGTTAGCATGTTTGTTAAGGGGAATAGAAACGTAACCTATAGAGCGACATCATTAAGATGATTATCTCTACTACTCCTCGTGCAATGGGTATAGTTCTTATCTCATAACTTGTAATTTCCCATCGTTGATTGGGAAGTGACTCCATAGTGCTTGAAGTGTTTAGTTCTAAGTCCAGGTCTTTGCGGAAGCAATATCACTCATTGGGAAGCAAGTATATCCCGCTGACAAGTCCCAAGTAGGAAGAAACACGCACTCTGGATTCCACTGCTAGCCACTACCCATCAATAATATCTAAATGGAATATCTCAGCAATATTGAGACATCTACACAGAAATGTCTGCCAATAGTGGTTGATCAATTCATTTCAATCAGCAAAGGAGATAACAAACTCTGGGTTAACTGGACAACATTCAATCAGTTGACCAAATGACAAATTCACTTCAGTTATTAAGACTTTCAAGTGACTATCGTATAAATGAGTGATATCTAACGATATACTAAATGTTTAGATAGATCTCATCATAATCTACACTAAGCTAAATCGGAAGAGAAAGAAGCTATTGAATGAGTATAATAGAGCCAAATAGATAGTTCAGTTGATGATTTATAGGAATTTGTTGATTCCAAGGTGGCTTTCCCAGGTTTTCACTGTGGTTCTCTGATTGATGTCAACTGGTGATTAAAACTACTCGAAATAAATAATTACTCATATAGCTGCCTGTTAGTACTTGTAATTTTCCGTTGCTATACTGTATACTGTCTACCAACAGATGTCGGGCAGTTCGACCTCCTGTAGTGCAATAGTGACCTAGTGGATAATGCCTTTGCATTTGAGGTGATGGGTACTGGGCTCTAGTTTCGGTGGGAATAACATCACTCACTGAGGTACAGGTACATCCAAGTGATGAGTTTCAAGTAAGACGAAACGCGCGTCCAAGACTCTACTGCAATTATCCACACATTTTCTTTCTTTCTACTGGTTCTTTCTTCTTATGATTTGTTATATATTTACAGAATAAACTATTGCCAAACGATACAGATGACTGTCAGTTCTCTTCAAGTCTACCGTTAAATCTAACAGCAAACGATAGCTGTAGCACCAGCAGTATGATCAAATTAGATGAGAAAGGTAATTAATTGATAACACATTTCATAACTGTTTTTCTATAAGTTCAATATGTTAATCTGTAGTTAACTGCATGATCTTTGTGTCCTGTAGTTAAATGGATTTAGTTTTTTCTTTGTTGTTGAAGAGTTCAGAATAGATAAAACAAAGTTATTTTGAAATTGATCTAAAAAGTACATTTCATACTCCCAATAGACAGTTATGAACTAATTATGGGGATCTGATTTCCCAGTACTCATATAGTTCAACAGTATACTTATTTAACCCATGCTAACTTCATGTTCCAAATCACAATCTGTTACTTTGACTAGTTGGTTACCCTAGCTCAATAGCCACTCTGTTGTAGTGAATCTTGATGCTATTGATGTGAATTTAAAGTGATTCTCCAAAATTACTTGGTATATCAACCTTTTTTTTCAAGAAAGTAGTTTAAAAATCCCCATTAAGTCATAAAACAAGAGATATATACCGAAGAGTCACTCTTCTCATCGACATACTTCTCAAGCTGTACAATTACCAAAACAGTTGCTAAAATTATCAAACTGAAAGTAAATAATCACTTCCCTTTGATAGCTCCTAAAAAGCCTCTCTTCAACGAAGACATATCAGTAGATATATTAAGAAACTGTCTGACATGATCATTGGGTAAGACTTTCTATGCTACCAAACTCAGATTAACTTTCTTCACTCACCCAATGCTACAATTATGCTCCATTGGCCACCTCAATGTGTGTTTATCAGTTCACCTACTTCTGTGGAGTAAAGTGTATTGGCTATACTTAGCTTTCATTTTCCAAAGGCATTTTCGAATATATACTAACCTAGAGAAAGAAGAACAATTCGCAACTCTATTTTAGAATACTTGATTGATTATGACCACCTGAAGTAAATCCAGTAAAAAAACTTCAATGTCATCGATACAGTTTGCGGAAATCTCATGAAAGGTGTAAGCCTAAAACTTCTTTATACTATGGAAGCCATGACAATCAGTATTTTGAAGCTTGAACTCTGCGTTCAAAAGAAATTTGTCCAGTCACTTGAGTTGTAATGGACATAATCGATCAGAACATTTTTATCTTCAAGATCTTCTCACACATTACATTCTTATACTTTTATAATTCTGATTTCTCTTTACATTCACCGGGGTTACATAATTTAACTTAGTAACCAAATACTACTTCCATCTTGATAAGTCTTCTTCTTCATTGGTAGCGAAATACATTGTAAAATCTGAGTTAAAGACTTAGTTATTAAAGTTCCTTGAATTTGGCGTTGAACAGCTGAGAGTAATAATAATTTTCATTTAATCCTAATGAAAAAAAATCGTTTTTAAATAATAATTTAGCCAAGGAATAATGAAAAAGAAGAGTGGAAAGCCTCCGGAATAGTTCAGTAGAAAAGCCACTGATGACAACACCAGGCGACGTGGGTTCGAACCCAGGCAGGATACCGCTTCTCTTGAGGTTGTAGATACGCTTTACTGAAAAATACCGACAAGCATGAAACTCAGATTGATTAGGGCTTCCTACCGATTGCCTTTATCTAACTAAGACGGAATGATTTTCAGTTTTAAGTTAAATCAGGACTGATCAAAATGACACTTGGCCTTCTAGTAGTATAGTATAACAGACCGATGAACACTGAAATTTATGGTATGGTATGTGTCCCTTTGTGGATGCCTCTATGTTTCTCGTATTTTTAATTTTGATATTAGTGGGGCATAGTGACTAGTAGTGGAATCCAGGATGCGCCTCTCGTGGCCTCCCAGTGAGTGATGTTTTTCTCACCAAGGCTAGAACCAGAAGCCTATCATCTCAAACATCATAACGTTATTCACAAGGTCTCTGAGTCATCCAGTCCACTGCTAGCCACTACCCATCAGCAACGGGATGATGCAAGCAATATCACACATAAAACTATATTCGTCGCACAAGACTTGGCTGTCGTTACTCGGTGGTCTAGTGGATAACGCTCTGGCGTTTGAAGAGGTCAGTTCCTGGTTCAAGTCTTAGTTAGAACAATACTGCTCATTAAGAGGCAGGTATACTGCTGAGTAGTCCCAAATAGGGCAGAAGGCGTATCCTGGATATCACTGCTAGCCACTTTCCATCACTTCTTGTTTATTGTTAAGGTTATTAGTATGATATGTAAGTCATTCGGAGAGGTTGTATGACTGTATCGTAAATATAGTAATATTGCTTTACAGAATTCGCTCCAAAGTTATCCTCCATCCTTATATTTTGATTCACTCAGTGATGAAAGGTTGATAGTTAGATTGCATCATCTGACCAAAAATACACAAAAATATCTTGAATATCTAACATTGATTCATTGGACTTTTTGCTTTAATTCACAGGTACTCCATATGCGGATAATGATAGAACACCAGTTATTCAAACAGATCCTGAGAATTTTAATCAGATTCAGTATGATCAAGAAAACGGTTCTTTGAAAATTAATTCTAACAATGGATACATTGAGAAAGAGGATGAAAGTATATTTAATGAGTTCAGTGAGTCAAGCAATCATGGTCATCACCATCGTCATAATCATAATCATCATCATCATAATGGAGATGATAGTGATGATATAATCGATAATGACTACCTTGTTGGCAGTGATATGGAGCAAACACAGTTCAGATGTAAATCGAATCCATCGAGCAGTATTAATAAACGTGAAGTGTTGGGAAACAATAAGGTTCAGTTATCACAAACAAATCTGTCTTTTGACAGTGAAGATTCAAGCATGAAAACAGCTGCACAGGTTTGCTATTATTATTATTATTATTATTATTATTATTATTATTATTATTATTATTATTAAAACTATGCTCATTCAAATCATGTTGGGAAATATTTTCAGTAGGCAATATCTAGTTTGTTTCAGCTGAATTCTTTTAACTCGAATTACAACTCACAAATGTTTCCACATCAAATGGACAAAACATTCGTCAATGGATGTCTAGGTTTTAGTGTCACAGTTTGAAGGTGAATAAGCAAGAAGCCTTGAAAATACATTTTGTGCTTGTTGAAACTCTTCAGAAATATATGTTTGCAACTATGAAGAAACTGATGTTCCTTGGATAGTTCGAAACCGTATCACTAAAATACGATACATCTCGGTGTTGCATCGTTTAGATTAGTGATTACACTGCAAAGGTGATTGATAATCTTCGTTCAATATTAGACATTAAAGACATTAAAGCTACAATGGTTACCCTGTGAGGACCAGTTCTTGTAGATTTCTCTGTTCTCTTGACGAAGATCAAGTTCAGGCTGTTCATATGCCTTTATCCCAACAGTGATAAAAGAAGAGTAGTATATTTGTCTGTTAAATATAAGATATAATATAGTACACCTATTCACCCATTATTTGCATATTTTTAACATTTTTAAGATGGCTTGCCAACAACTGTGGGCTGCAGCAGCGGCAGCAGCTGCAGGATTACACTGTGGGGGCATGAAACCAACAGAAACAAACAGTTACACTTCAATGTCAACAAATTTAAATGGACCTGTGAAAAATAATCCTCTTCATTCCATGGAATACTCTAGTAATAATAACAATAATCATAATTCCAGCAGTAATAAGCCTATACAACATTCATCTTATTCAAAGGCTGTTAGCAAAAAATCCAGTTCCCGTACACCAAATCATTTGGACGTACCAAGCAGTAAACTACCTAAACTTTCATCTAACAATACATCAAACACTGGTGGTAACAGTAATGAAACCAGTGGGAAATCATATCCATCATCAAATATATCAAAAAAATCATTGAATTCTTCATCTGAACTACGTCGACAAAATGATCCCATTTCAATGTCATCCAATCTTAGTAATACATTAGGATTAAATAGTAATCATAGTAATAACAATAACAGTAATACCAATTTTACTGCAACTCAAATGTCAATGACAACACAGAATTTAAGAATTCAAACACAACCTGGTAAGTTCCAGTAAAATCATATTTTGAATATTCAGTTTTGAAGGTTTGGCGGTATCTATTTATTGATTTTAGGTGGGTATTCATCATCGACTGAAATCCGTTGCAGAAATATTTGAGACCTGAGAGTACTGGACTGCAGTTTTCTCCTAGCATAGGACTTCTTAGCAGTGTATACCCCTTATCCCACCAGGGGTCGAACCCAAGACTTAGGGTTCCATGACCAGCATGTTTATATTGATCCACTAAGTCTGAATCCAATGGTCCATATTTCCTACTTCTATCAGTAAAATTATACTCGCGGAACTTCAAGGTCCAAGTTTCTAATGTTCTTCAAACTGATGTCACTCCATGATGAATACCAACCTGATATACTTTGGATAATTTATCGGATAATGAAGCGTACGATGAAGTATTTCCGCATAGTTAGCTCTATAGTAATGGTATCAGATTAGCATAAAGGACATCAGGATTAGTTGAAATTTTCACTTCTTTCGTGAGTTTCATCACTTTCAGTGCTTAAATGTGAAATTTCAATACATTGTAGCATATGTGCAGAGTTTCACCTGATAGTTAATGAGTGCGTGTGAAATAAACCCATCACGAGAGAAAAGAAGAAGTATTCCGGCGAAGAATATCTTTTCGGCGATTTCACTCTCAAATCCGTACAATAGCAAATTTATACATTTTTTCTAGCAAACTGATTTGGCGATTAAAAACCGTTTGCCAAGCATGGCAACACAAATACTGTCAATCAATGAGCTGTCATTAAAATCATAAAACTGTTAAGTAGTGAATATTAATCAAAATACACTTGAACATGAAGTTTTGTAACATTATGACGTAATTGGAAAGTGAATTATGATCAGACACAGCATAGCAATAAGGATGAGTACCAATTCACTTAAAAAGTGAAAAGTGTAAAAACAGAAAAATGAGAAGAAAAGGTGTGAGGAGAGGTAGAGGAGATTTCAAAGACTAAAAATGGAGACGATGAAAAGAGGAGGGTTTCAACTATCTTCTTTCACACACACAGTTCACGTTTCTCCATGTGGATGGCAACAGCTTCAGCAATGAGGGGAATATGAAGATATACAGCCTTTGGGAGGTTCCCTTTCACATCATAGATGACTTTGAAGAGTGAGGTTGTTGAGATAGGGTGATTAGTGTTCACGATGTGTTCAATTATTGCACTGCTTATCACTCCATTGTTATCTCTTTGTAACCACGAGGGATAGGATAGTGTTTTTGAACCCTTTTATAAATCAGTCGCATAGATCGACGTATATACGTGTCTCGACAACAGCATGTGAATTGGTATATCCTCATAGAAGTGAATTGAATACACATAGTAATTCAAAGGCGTTGTCTGTGTTATGTATTATTGGAATATGATGTACAGTAAAATTGAAGTTCTTTGAATAAGCGAATAGCTAGACATATGAAGTAATTGCCTCTAGTTTTATAAGGGGTTATGAAATATTACCCACTTGGAACTCCTCATAAAGATTTGAATGAATATGTTTAGCTGAATAATGTTTAACGTTATATGAAACAAAATTTATTACAACACCTACAAAGAATACGGGAAATATTACCATTGAGTCTTGTAGTCTATAGGAATACTGAGTAACTTAGTATGTACAGAGGGCATTGCATTGAAAGAATGGACAAGTTGGAGGCGAAGGAAGGACAGTACTCGTTAAATATGGTACACCTTGCACTGAAACCGTCATTTGCAAAATGTGCTACATTTCCTCTTCTGCTTCTTTTTTGATTTGCTCTTCACACGCATGCCTTGTTTCTTGCGTTTCTCTTGGTGAAATCCTTACCCATTGCTGGTAATTGCCTATGATTTCTTCCACCCTGTCAACATATACTACTTATATCCATTCATATCAGCAACACCCACTACAATATTAATTAGGCCCAGTTTACTGAGTTGGTATCATCTACTCTTAGAACAACACCTCATAAATAGATGCCTAGCGAATTTACGTATAAAACATACGACTTTAGCTAAAAGAGAAGAAATCTGTAGTGTCTTCAATTTTCCGTGAAAGTATTAGTGAAATTGTTACACAAATGAGTTATTCATTTTGACCAAATTTTGATATTCTGTTTTTATTTCTGAACTCAGTCCACTTTTGATTTCCTTGAATGAAAAGAGACTGTCCAGTTTTGGGTTTTTCTATATACGGTCACTAGCTCAAGTGTTTATTTAATGCTTCTTATATGGAAGAATATTCTACGGAACCTCAGGTTTTCTTGTCAAATTCATTTATCACCTGATCATAAAGTAAACTATTGGTCAAACTAAAACTCATTACCGCTTAAAATCAATTAATAATTCATTCACTTAGTGAAATACATCCTAGAATAATTTATTATTATTTATCGTTTGGGTTCTTGGTGGAACATAGGGCTTCAGTAGCATGTCACCATTTCACTTTGTTCTCTGCGGCCTTTTCAACCTGACTCCACCACTGCCCACAAACTTTCATTTCTTCCTCACATGATCTCATCCATGTCGTCACCCAAAGACGCCCAACTCGTCGTTTCCCCTCTGGATTCCACTCTAGGGCCTACCGTGGCGCGTGATATCCCCCAGTCGGTCTTCTCAGTGTATGCCCAATCCTATCCATTTCCACTTTCTTCTGCATATTTGTTGAGCTATAGCTTCTTGGTTGATTCGTCGCCAGCCAGAGTGAGTTCCGTATTGCTTATTCTTTCTGGCTATTTATCTTCAGTGTCAGTATCGAGTGAGCGTAGGCAGCAGCTGTTGATGAATGTCTGTAGTTTGTTGGAAATGCTTTTCGTGACACGGCAAGTTTCTGAAACATTTAAAAGCACTGACTTGACTGAATTAGTGTTGGAAATCCGGATCTTGTTCACGCTTTGTGCTAAGTGAAGTGCAGTGCAGTAGATCTCCACACAGATTTCAGAATAATGTAAATCTGTCTTACTGTTTTTCCGATCCTGGTTGCTTTGATATCCTCATCTGTGCCGCCGCTGCTGCCGCCTGTAGTTGAAACAATGTTGCCTTGCCTAGTCAGGTAGGTAGGTGAAAGAGACAACTTCCTTTAGATTTCTCCCAATGATGGTAATTGGTGCCTGTTGTTGATGTAATTGTTGGTTGGGTATCTTCATCACTTCCGTCTTCTCTACGTTCACTTGAAGGAAGTGCCGTCTTCACTGCCTCACCTCTTCTGTCAACTTGTTGATTTCTGCCTGTAGATCTTCAAGTTTGTGCGACAAGATATTAGACATCAATCATCATTGGCGGCGAAATCCAAATCTTCTTCTGGGGTCTCTTCATCGGTCCAGCCAGCCGATGCCCCTTTCTTTCGTCCTCACAGTTTGTTGCATGATCCAGTCCAGCCCAGTTGACCACAATCAGGAAGATGATCAGTGATAGTAGGCAGGAGCCTCATGTAGCATCATATAGCATATATCTGTTGAATGAGGTTGATACAGGTTTGTGACAACAAAACCGTAGTGTTGAAGCAGTTGACAAATTACTTCTTGGTCGACGCTATCGAAGGCCTTTTCAAAATCTACGAAGTTGAGGTAGAGAGTTGATTGGCATTCTATTCTCTGTTCTATCATGATGCGTAGCGAATAAAATTTTATCGACAAATTTGTTGATGTGCAGGGAGGAATGTAAAGTAGATGTTACTGAATTGTTAATAATAACCTTTAGGGGAATTTCTTAACCTCTATAACTACTGAAATGTGTGGTTTCTTAATAGACAAATGGAAGGATAGCCTAAATTCGAGTTGAATAAATTGGTGTACATACTATACGATATAGTTACAACTGTGCAGAACACCAAAATGTTTTTTTTCAAAAGTCTCTATTGTAATTTACATTAACACTAATTAACTAATTTTTGAGGTCATTATGGTACACCTGGAGAGGATAAAGATGACGGGAATTATAAAGATAAATAAGGCATAATTTAAGCATTATGTTCTGTCAAAGTAACATTTGTCCCTTTCACTAAGAATTAGATACAATGTTCACCGTATTCTACTATGACCTGAAAAATACCTCATGTAAAAGATAATCTCTTCAATGATATTTTTCTCTATACCTTTTTTTGATTTCAATAATATTCTTTTAAAGTATTCACAAATCAACTATTCAATGTCATTTTAACCCCTAAATATTCCGTAAAAGAAAAACGATTTATAATTAAAAAAGTGAACAGTAAATGAATCCTTAAAAATTTAGGTCAAGACAATGATAAAGAACATTTCATTTTTTTCACCATACACTTTTCTTAAGCATAAATATTATTAACGTGAAAAAACAAAAAGATATCTTCAATACATCTCGATACCTAATACATACTTATTGCTTCTGTATTGTATACATTCATTAATATGTATGTGTATATATGTATGTACAATGTGTTCATTACAAACTAAAATGATCATAAAATAGTCGTATACAAGTGATAAGTTTTTTTAAATATTCAATATTCACTGTTCAATATCTAAGGTTGGAAAGGGGTAAACACAGTTGAGGGAAATTATTGTATCTTGAACATTATCTTTTCCTCAATGTTGTACTACCTTCGCGTAGGTTTTTTTATGTGTATATATTCACTTTTTTCTGTTCATATGTGTGAGTTTTTATAAATGCAAACAACTGTTTTTACGATTTTTTTTGTCCTTATTGTTGTTTTCAACTGTGAATATATTTAGTGAGTGTATTATAAATGACCATCATCATCATCATCGTAGGTAACAGTGAAAGAAATATTACCACCCTCTTCGCGACTGCGATAATCACAACCTCCGCCACCTCCACCACGATTAGAGACGATGACACCAACTATATGTCCTCTTTTGTTTTGTTGTACACTTTCCATCTTTCTCAAAGTTGTTTATTTTTTAGTACAAAATAAGCTGACTAGTAGTGTAGGCAGTTATAATATATGTATATATATGTATAAATAGATTGGTCTTAAAAGTTAATGAACACTAGAAGAAGGGTAGATCGGTGAATGGGGTAAGTTAAATGAGCCAATAGATAGATGAATAGTTAGATAAGGAGAATCTTAGAGACACTAAAAGGAAAAGTTATGTGAAGAAGAATCACAGAGAAGGAAATCTCTCTCTTGTCGTTTGATTGATAGTAATGTATGTAGAAGTTGTACAACATGCTTACATATATTTGCATATGTAAATATGTGTATATCTATCCAATATATTTGATCACACATTTAACAGAGTGATAACATGGCGTATGCTGGTGATTAGAGAGATTATTATGCTGTAGAAAAAGAAACAGGTGATCAGTATGAAATTAATCACTCCAGAAGAAGGAGAAGAGGAAGAGAATAGAGAATGAAATAAGGAACATGCTAGAGTATGTCGATAACTACACACAATGTTCCGATAGATTAATTTTTAATACTTGAAAATATATTGGTTTATTATTGAAACAAGTTGATTTTTACATATTTTCTTGTTGTTAACACTACCAACGATAGGAAGAATAATGTTGATGATTCAATTTATCACCTTTTTAATTCATTCCTATATCTATCATGTGGAGAATGGTAGTAGGCAATAAAAGAAATCGCACAATTTATGTGTGTATTTCAGTTAGAAGACGGAGAGGTTGACAGACGACTGGTTATTAACGAGAACAAAAAAATATATAATCGGAACAATAAATCTGTACATGTATACCCATGTGCTTGCGTATACCCATGAATGTATTCCATCAACAAATATTTATCATACCTAATAATTCTTCACTCGAAAAACTAATATTCTAACAAAATAGGTTGTGGATATAGATATTACAAGGGATCGAAGAATATTCACATGTATAATGACAGTTTACTTTGAATATAACTTAGAAAACAAAAAAAGGTTTTTAAGAATTCTATGGTTATACATTTTCATCTGAAAGATAGATAGATATGTAGCGAGAAGAGAAAGAAAAGGGGGGAGGATATCCACAAAAGGGACATTCATGTGTACACGGAACAGTATAAATTACATCCTAGTAAAGTTTATATATATATATATATATCAATGTGTACACAATATTTATGCAATGATAAATCAACATACTACTATTAATATTATTAAGTAACACATGTTGATAAATGTACATTTTTATCGCAAATCATATAGGTAAGAATAATACTCGATAGTAATAATTCATATTTTCATGTTTATTGTTTAAAGCAACAGTTTACCACAAAGACTAGTTGGTAAGAACTAATGAAATGACAGTAAAAATTACACAGAATATAAGTAAAGAGACTATACAACATTATTGTATCATATAATTATTAGAAATCGGTATATTATTTTATCGGAAGTATCAAAGCTTTTTTGAAGTTATTTTTTGTTTAAGAAAAAGACTAAGTAGTTTACAAGGTAAATATGCCTTTTTATTTAAAGATATTTCTAAATTAATGTTTAGTAAAATAGTAAGATATTTGTGTTTTCATTGGAAAAGAAAAGTGGTTAGTAACTTTGTAAAATGTGTGTGTACAAAACACATGAATAATGGTGCTTGTTAATAACAGAGTTGACAATTAGTACAATTTCTTGTATGGATTCACACCATAAATTATGTTGTTAAAATTAGGATAAAATAAAATTTCCCAGAAAAAAAAACAGACAAAAAGTTGGAACAAGTAAACTATATTCACAAACACAAAATTCACTTCAGTTATAATTGAAGATTAATATGAATTTGATTTTTATTAGGATTCGATCTAATAACTTGAAAATTACAGATTATATCCAACCTACTCAAAAATTTTACTTTTTATCAGGTTTCAGTTTCACTGTGATCACTACTAAGAATTCGACTCTGCTTTTATACGAATGAATACTATGTAAGGGATTATTCATCATCATAATAATAGACGCTCAAATAAATCCTTTTCCTTATTTTCTACTACTATTCAATAACTGCCATTCAACAATTAGATTCACTCTTGAGATGAGAAATCAATCAAAAATCTATTTGCTTTCTATAGAGCTGAGAAGAACAGCTGATGAAACTTTAAGTAGATCAATTCATAGAAAACCGTAGTGGGACGGTAAACTGATAAACTTTAATAGCTGAGTCTGTAAGAGTCGTAAGTAAAGTCTGATCATATCTGTCGCTACTTGCAATAGACAAATCTCCAGTCCCCATGTTTTAGAAGAGCACATTTTTGTTCTAGAGGACATTTTGATTGAAAATGGATTCCCATCACGCTTTATAGACAAACATATCAAGCATAAACCTTACCATCGCTCCAAAAAAGACATCTTAGATGAATGTAAACTTCAAAGGTGATTCTGCCAGTGACACTGTAAAAAGGAGGATATCATATGCCCCCGAAGAGCATATTCTTTGCATCAACGCTGAGACTAGTATTCTCTTGTCGCCTAACGATTTCTAACGACTTAAAACAGAAACTTTCATATCTGACCACTTCTCTGAGGATATACCAATTCACATGCTGTTGTGAGACACGTATATACGTCGATCTATGCGACTGATTTATAAAAGGGTTCAAAAACACTATCCTATCCCTCGTGGTTACAAAGAGATAACAATGGAGTGATAAGCAGTGCAATAATTGAACACATCGTGAACACTAATCACCCTATCTCAACAACCTCACTCTTCAAAGTCATCTATGATGTGAAAGGGAACCTCCCAAAGGCTGTATATCTTCATATTCCCCTCATTGCTGAAGCTGTTGCCATCCACATGGAGAAACGTGAACTGTGTGTGTGAAAGAAGATAGTTGAAACCCTCCTCTTTTCATCGTCTCCATTTTTAGTCTTTGAAATCTCCTCTACCTCTCCTCACACCTTTTCTTCTCATTTTTCTGTTTTTACACTTTTCACTTTTTAAGTGAATTGGTACTCATCCTTATTGCTATGCTGTGTCTGATCATAATTCACTTTCCAATTCCTACTTCTATCTAAAGGCTTCATAGAGGTTTTTTAATTGAACTTGGGTCGGATTTTATCATAGGCTGACATCATCTGGAGGATCATTAAAAGCCTGGCAGCAGTGGAGAACAGTTTCGTTTTCATATTGGACTCGTCAGCAATAGTCACCTATGACCCTGCCAGGGAACGCAATGATCCATATTTTATACTCCTGTCAGTTAAGATAGAATTGATCTAGCGCTTATTGATGATCAGGTTCAAGAGGTGATTTCTGAAGTTAAGTTGATAAGTCGTGAACAGTGGAGCCAAATTAATGGACGTGAGGAAAAGTAGTCAACTGTGATAGTGGGTGCTGGTCGCACTATATCGCGAACTGACTAAAGTTGGAAGTATGGACCATGGATTCTGACCTAGTGGGTAAGTGGTGACGTGCTGGCCACGGAACCTGAAGGACGGAAGTTCGACCCCTGTTAGGGTTGTAGGTACGCTCAGCTGAGAACGAAACAATTGTCCAGTGTTCTCAGGTGTCAATCCATGATGAATTCCAACCTAATATTCGAACTTTGGTTGCAATTCGCTTGTTCATAGCTAGCAGTGGAATTCAGGACGCATGTTTCTTCTTATTTCGCACTTGTCAGTTTGGTTTACTTGCAACCTAATCAGTGATGTTTCCATTTTCCAACGTAGGTCGATTAGTTCAATGAAGAATAAAAACACATAATTGCAAGTAACAGTAAATGTTCCAATTTTTGAATAAAGGTCACTGTCAACCTGTTCCTTGTTAGCGTGTGAAACTAACTACCTGAATTTTTGAGGAAATCCCACTAAAATCACAGTTACTTCATAAGATATCATTTGGTTGTAGTATGTTTGAATTTGGAGCATTTCTGTTTTGAAACATTTTTATCACTTCAGACGAACTTAGAAGAGTTGCTAGGGAAAAAGGAACACATTTTCCTCTTAAAAGATCTAGAAATATTATGTTAGACCTTTTCACAAAAGCGCACTTCTAATGAAAAGCCGACTGATCTTGGTTAATGTTTGATTATTTTACTAGTGTACTAAATCGTTTGTGAGTAGTATACATTTTATTTGCTATTTTCCTCCGTTCTTAGGTGCTCCAATGGGATTACCACAGAATGCAATGGTTGTTACAATGGAAATGGGAAATATCCTATATCAGGGTGTATTATTTGGTCAATTGAAACGATAATGTGATGATAGACATTAGAAATCATTCGATTTCTTGTTACCTCCTCCCTCACTGTTTTCCTCAGCCTCCTTTCCTTTTCCAATAATTCACCTCCTCTTCCTCCTTCCTTCACAAACTTTCTTCATCTTCTTTTATTCATCTCGAAGGAAGCTGAAGATAAAGATGAAAAAACGAAAGGGTACGCCAACATATAACCAGCATGTGAAACTCAGTGGTTTATCACTTTTTCTACATTACCTTAATTATTCTTTATTTCGTTCACATAGGCTAGCTGTAATATTTTTTTAGCTAGAATATCGCCCGTTGTTGTACATATAATTTATAAACAATACGATATAAATACAAGTTTTTACTTAGTTAGTTATCCTGTTTCTTGTGATTTTAAACCTTGTGTGATGGCTGTAGTAGGAAATCGACAGTTTCAATTGGTAACGTGCTCACCGAGAGAATTAATGCCCGTGGGGTCAGCTCCACGTGAGGTTGTTAGTGTTCACTTCTGAGGAATCCTAGACAATGTTAAAAAAGCCGTCAAGTGTTGTCAGGTTTTCAACCGCCCTGTAGCTGACTCCAATACACGGTGAAAATTCATTGAGATATTTGTTTATTTTCTTACGATTTTGCTACTGTCTTATCTATTCTTCAAAAGTGAGGAGAGTTGACGGGATCACGGAAGAGATAAAGTTGTGCTAGAGACGAGATAAAGCTGAATTACATCATCTATAATCTGGATTAGAAGCTGAATTCTTCTGGACTTGATTTATGAACGGTAGAAAGCATATTCCTGTGAACTTCTATTAGCCTTCGATTATCTGATTTCCATTCAATACCCGAGCCTAATTAATTTAAGCTGCTGTTAGCAGAAGACTAGGCAACGTGACCATAGTTACTGAACAATGATCAGTTAGTGAGTGTAACTGAATCCAGCAAGGCCAGTCATATCCTGAATAGTCGAAGAAGCTGAGTAGATGGCATCAGTTCCCTCGGGGTCATACACCGACATTACCAGGCTAACTCGTTTGTCCCATACCTCAAAAAATAGGTAAACTTCGATGGTGTGGGTGGTCACTCTCACAACTCTGTTAGCAATCAAGTTCTGTTACACCAATACGAAATTCTAAAAATCTTCACTATCAAATCATTCCATACACCTCTCGACTAATATTCCTACGGTATCTTCAATTTCTGCTAGCTCTTCACTTCTCGATAACTGTCGGAATCTATGAAATTACATCCAAAATCTTCTGAAACTGCTCTGAAAACCAAGCATTTGAGCTTTCAATGTTCATACTCTCCTCAAAATTGGATAATAGGCTTTGTTAGCCAAAGCTCTAATATATCGAAGCATCGACGTACTGTGCGGTTATTCACTTGGTATCACACAGCCAACATAGTAAATCTACAAGTTTCTAGGGATTCGACGGCTGGCCCTCGAGTTTATTCTGGCGTAAGCAAGACATGAATTGATAAAGAGGAAAAAGGAATGTTCAACTGGATCACAGTTGAAAGCCGTCTGTGCACTGTTTAACCTAACAATCCAGTGAACCTTAAAAATAATAACGAAACTCGCCATTATCTCCTTGTAATCGCTGCTAATTCGCCCGCTGACTGAAGTTAGCGTGAAGTGGAAGATGGGTTCTGCCGAAAAACTGTCTAGCTTTTAAGTGAAAGTCAAACATACAGACGTGGTTGTTGCGGTAGGTGGGTAGGCTAAGTCATTCAAAAAGGTACTCAGGTGCCACTTTTGGGATCCCATTTGAACGAACAGATAACGGCGATCACCTGCTATAACTGCGCTCAGACAACCATTTATTTCTGATCAGCACGAAAATCAGGCACGTACATTAAGTGACCGACGTGGTGTTTGTTTACTACACTCAACTCAGTGGTGGGTACATATCGATCATATTGTTAGCATTTTTACTGGAAAGGGTTTGTCAAAGATTGGAGCTTCCTCTAGAGCCCGTACTTGGATGGCAATTATGCTTTTTTTTCGAGCACCTGCATGTCTGGACGTGAATGGGTGCTAAAAACTATGATAAAAAGACCATTCCGAGCGCATCTGGGTGATTAGAATACTAAAGGAGTTTTCAATTAGCAATTCAATGGATAGCTATCGGAACAGCGCAGTATGACTCATTCTATGTTTGATCCCTTGTTATCTTCACTGTGAAGGATGTGTATCACGGAGCCATCATATCGGTAATGCAGAAGTCAAGTGCGGAGTTTTAAGTAGAAGATATAAGTAAGTTAATCAGGTTGTGAACCCTTATCGACTGAGATGCTTGGGATGTGTTACATAAGCCTAAGCACTGTCTGCCCTGTCGCACTGGACAAAGGTGGAGGTAACGAGAATACAAAGCAGCATCAGTCCGTGAAGTTTCTGACTGTTTGTCCGGGCTATGTAAGAAAATAATGGCTTCTTAGTTGGGGTGCGCATAACTGTCACAATTACTAGTTGGAGACAAAAGGTTATATGAAAGAGATGCATCTACACCTTACCTTCATCTTAATTGTCATGAGGATTGAGGTCACAGTTTCATTTCACCTTGTTCTTTTTCCAAGACTTTGTACCACTATGACTATTTTCTTCGAAGAATTTTGACTGACATTAAACCTGTGTTGAGGGCACCTTGACTTTGGTCTCCAACTGTCTAACACCAATTGAATTATACCACAATGGTGAGAATCCTAGCTTGATAGCCCCAGAGCACACTGACCGATGAAACCTCATGTTGTAAGAATGTGACGCCTAAGAAGTAGTGGAGATTTACAAAGGCAGCTAGATCCCGACCAACAGAAAGCACCCAGTCTGTGTACCACCACAACCTCTGCCTGTGAACGATAATGTCACATCATGTTGGATCTACTGATTTAAATGTAAGCGTGGTGAAACATACATAGGTAAGACTCATAGATCCACAAAAGTAAGAGCTTTGTAGCATATTCCAAAGTGTCTTCAAAAGTAAACTGAACCAAGTTAACTCCTAAACGTTGGTAACAGACGTCCAAGTTCTTCGACTGCGTAACATATCATTGAGATAAGCTACATGCATACTATTATTCTCGCTGTTTTGATTTTCACTGTTATTTAATATAACCTTTCTACTTGTCACCTTTTCATATTCCCATCCCCTAACTCTCCGTAGCCTTCCGTCCAAATATCTGTGACTAGTGTGTGTAAGATCAGATTGTTCGAAATATGTTACACGATTCACGCAAACTCCATCTTCTTATTGTTTTGTCAACAGATTTACGCCTTGTTAACAGTTAGTATAAAGGGTAAAATTAAAATATAAGGGAAGATTGGTTACTGTGGTAGAATGTAGTTCAACTTCAGTTGACTTGAAAGGTTTACCACGTAGTGAAACAGTATTATTCACTGGATTAATTTTATGACTCAATCTATTGTCTATGGTCATGTCAACTTGATAAATTGCAAACTAAATCTGAGAAAAGCTCCTCCTGAGGTTACAAGCACATACCGCTGAGGAGCCTCGAACGGGTAAAGGACAGATGTCCTTCACTTTCAGGTTTTCAATGAGTATTTCGGCAAGTGAGGTTAGTCCATGATAAAAACTATCTTGAAACCTAGTGATTTCTTGGGATTTCCCAATTAAAGTTATTTCTGTTTTCCTCACATGTTACTTATTTTGATGATAAGTAGCTAAAATTCTTGCTATAAAAGTTGAAGTTGTACGATATTTTGAAAATGCATATCTGTTAGAAATGTACACAGATAAATCAGTATTCGTTTATAGTGATAGTATTAACATTAGGCAGCAAAGAAGCATTGAGTAGAGCTTAGGCGCTGCAGCAGGGTATAATTCTACATTCGAAATCAATACTGTTGAATACTCCTACTAAACCCTTATTACGCAGCAGATAAAAAATATTCATTAGGATTCAAAAGATGTGATAAACACAGAAGCAAAGCAGAATACTTCGAATGAAGTACTGTTTGAAAAACTACTCTAAATTACTTTTAACTTAGCTGTATAAATTGACGAGAATGCCAGGGCTTACCGTCCACTTTGTGACACCGGAAGACATATCACTACACCTTGCAGAGGGGACTACCATTTTTAAGTTCTCAGTAGAAGTGTAAGGCACCCATCGGAAGGACTTTCTGTGTAACGGAGATTACAGTAACAGAAAAACACAGGTCCAAGTACTTCTGTTAGAGCTAATGGTGATTTTACTTTAGTGTTATAGATGATAGTGGCAATTCTTTTACACGTATGTGGTGAGGTGTGTAAACAGGATTTATCAATGAAGCTGAAAGCTTCACAGGAAATTCCTAAAGGACTTGGTAAGCAGGTTCAATTACCTTATCCAGTAAACATCAGTAACATTAATGATTTCTTGAGTTACAAAAGAAAGCATTGATTTTCGGTTTTGAATAGACCATTCCAATCAATTTATTCAAACTTCTGATGCCGTATCCTCAAATTTTATGAATAAACAGACATAAGGGAAATTGGAAACACCTTCATGCTCTTAATAGCAACTTGTTGTCACATTGAGCAGCTGTGGATTATATATTGCCTCAATGTTTCAATGCTTCAATAATTCGTTGTTTTCATTTACTGACTTCCCTATTCTGTATTGCCTTTCACATGAGTATTCATGATACGCACATGTTTAGTCAAATGGCAGACTTTATAAGTGTGGTTTAGATTATTTTCGTGTTTTTATTATAATTTTGAGCTACGAGATCTGGCAGCTGACTGGGTTTTTATTTCACTTCAGTCACCAACAGTTTTACCTGACTATCATGTTAATTCATGACCCATTACTATCGCTTGATCGTATTCACACTGGCTACCAACCCAGTCAGGACTTCTCATCCTAATCCAAATCCAAGTGAATTAGAGGTGAGGAGCATCATATTAATCATCTATTGAATTTGGGCTTTGTGGGATTTAGGGATTTTTCAAGTTGGTATTCATTAGGGACTGATGTCATCTGGAGGAACACTGGACAACTGTCTCGTCCTAATATGGGACTCCTCAACAGTGCACACTCATGACCAAGCCCAGCCCGCCAGGGATCAAACATAGGACATTCAGGTTCCATGACTAGCACGTTGTCATTGATCCACTCGGTCAGAATCTAATGATCCATATTTTCAGCTTCTGTCAATTCATGACAGAGCGCGACCGTCACCCACTATCATCGCTCAGTACTTGTCCTCAAGGCCACCATTGGGTGACGGTCCTGTTACGTCGTGAATTGGCAGAAGTTGGAAATATAGACCATTGGATTCCGACCCAGTGGCTCAATGATAATGTGCTGGCCATGGAACCCGAGCGTTCTCGGTTCGATCCCTGGCGGGAGGGGTCATGGTTGCACACTGCTTAAAAGTCTTATATTAGGACGAAACAGCTGCCAAGTGCTCCTGGGTTTCCAATCTTCCTCCGACTGATGTCTGTCCCTGATGACAACTGGTCGAGCATCGGGCTGAAAATCCGGTTCAGAATTTTCATTTCACCTTCAGTCATCACCCAGTATCAATATATAATCACCTAGAAAACAACCTCTTGGTCATTTTTAGATTGAAATAGACCAAACTAGAAAGTAGGGTCAGTATAAGCAGGAGATGTAAGTTCGAAAACTTCCGCTCACTAACTTAGACGATCATTATAGCATAGCTACCTGAAGAAGGTAAGTCGCTAAAGGACGTTGTGAACACGGAACAGGTGAAATGGTTCGAACAAGTATTGTATACGCTAAACTATCAGTCACTGCAATGAGCGATGTTATCTGAGGTTACTTCGAATGCATATTGATCGTTAGATCTATACAGACAGCTTGAAAGGTAGATTGATTACCGAATCGTTTTTCATCAAATCCACATCAAGTACACACGATAGGGACAATGCAATGCCTCCTCCAGAAATGTGCACAATTTCACCATCACTAAAATCAACACAAATAAGGTTACTTCAACATGAATACCACCTCAAAATCAATCAGACAATCTCCACAAACATTCAAAATTAACTGCTGTCTTCTCCTCATTTGTGACATACTTCGAGATGAGATATCACGAAGTGGTAATGAGAAGCGGTTATTTGTGGCGTCAACCAAATTGGATATGAGGACAACTACTCACTCATGGCATTCAAGGATGATCACATCATACTCCACATTGATAAAAGTAAGAAAGTGGGAGGAATTGCATTTGTATCGAGTGTTTGGATGGTTGGCGTGTTCGTCGTGAGAAATCATGGTCCCGAGTGCGATTGCGGACGAGATCGTGGGTGTGGAGTGTTGAGAAGTCACATATTGGGACAAAATAGTTATTCACTGATTCCTGACTCCCAGTATTTCGCCAGATGATACCGGTCTCTGATGAATACTATCTTGAAACAGAGAATATTAGCCGAAGGGACTGTGAGAACTCGGGTATTGGAAGTTATTTGATTACTTTGGTGTGATGGTGGGAAGTAATTTGTGTTCAGACAGTTATCCGGTAAGTCACACTTCATCTCTGTATGTTGTATCGAATCAGAAGATTTTGTAATTACTATGTCGTGTATGTATTTCAAGTTAGTGAGATGTCACCTAGACAATAATTCAAGTAATAAGAAGTTAAATGCACCCATCAGTGTGTTTTTGACAAAGTTAAACAGGAATGATGGCAGTAAGCGTCCTCTGTGGACGCCACTAGTTGTTGTAGATTCAGATGATAACTGTCCATTAGACCCTTCAACGAGTGCAGGAGTTCAAGTAAAGAGCCTAAGTTACCATTGCATACCTGTACAGCACTTCTATCGTACAGGGACACCGTCACAACACCTCCTAGTTGACGGAGTCAGACCAAAAAAATATCAAGCGTTGACCACCGGCAAGTATGCCTTTGTTCCAAAACTTGTCAAAAGGGCGCGATCCTACCGATTCGCTTTTATGCATGTTTCAAATTCGAATGGTATTCTGGAGTTTGCTGTTCCCGAGCCCAAGTTAGAGGTGTCGGGTAACTATAGACCCTAGAATCTTGATTGAGGTAAGATAAAAAGAATAAGGATTGAATTGAAGATAAACCGGGAGATTATCTGAGTCACTGCAACAGATTTTTCTTCTATGTTACCTGGAGCCTGCAACAAACAATTTCTATTGTCTATCAGAAACTGATCTAGAATTTTTCATTCCTTATACAGAGCAGTTCAATAGTCACAGACCTTTTAGCTCATCCATCTGTAACCTTTTTACGATCAAACCTTACATCAATAAACACAGTGAAGCAGTGGAGTGTGTAACATATGCCCCAGTCACCTAAAACGATGAAGGGTAACATCTTCTATCTTCGCCATCTGTTAGTTCTGGGACGTGCTATGAAAGCAGTGGTGATGGGACACTTGAATTCTCCCTGTATCCTTGATATCATGGACATTCAACAACGATGCAATATAACTTATCCTAAGTAGGCGACCAGATATTTCACTGATCCTATCGGTTGTATGAGATAACAGAAGCCATTGAAACTTGCTGGTTAGGTCACAGGGTATGTCTGAATCATATCTTTATAAATAGTAGGATCTTTGACCGGTAATATTTATTACACTCATACTTTTAAGATTCTAATGAGTAAATTTTCAACTCTTACTGTGATGATTTATACCGTAGAACTTTGTATTCATCTCATTAGCTTTTATTACTATAGACACTTCATTCTTTTAATTAAAAGATGATGATTTAGAACCTATTTGATTTCTTATGAACACATAGACTGCTCAATATATTCACTTTCATAGCTTCACGCCGATTCATTATAAAAGGAATCTGGTCAACTGCTTGAGTAACAGAATAAGAAACATTTGTTCTGATGACTGTATTGAAGAAGAGATGAATAAGCTGAAGATAACACGTGTTGAAATCTAGAGAGAAGATAAAGAAAGACAATGTTGCTAAGACACTTAAATACCTGAAACTAAGCTTCAAATGTGATATTGCCTCGGATATCTTAACACACTGATCAAGTAGATCAGTCGAAAAGACATTCAGTGCGGTGAGACGTTTTGTCAACTTCTCAACCAAACCATTACTGACACAGCTAGCCAAGAATAGGTTACCAATGATGGCCATTTCAATGTGCGTTTAAGAGTTCAATTGCTCCTGTGAAGCTACTTACATAGACCGTACTCAAACGACTCTATCCACATGCTCTCGTGAACATGTATCATCTTGGTTAGGTAAAGAAATGACAAAGAGCATCAACAGTGTAATTCTCTCACATCTAGTAGATACCGAACATCAGATTAAGGTACATCTTGCCTTTTCTGTAATATACCGTATTTCTTGCAATCTCCCTAAAGGTGTACGACTTTGCATCTTATCCATAGCTGAAGGTATAGGGATCAACTCAAGAACACTGGACCTAAGTGTTCAAAAGAAATATGTACATCTACTTTGTTTACCTTGGCCCATAACAGAGTCGATGTTCTTCACGAACTTCCCTACCAAAAATTGCACATTTTGACCACATCCCTTTCTTCTCTACTGTCATTACATTGGTAAACATTCATTTTTTTGAAAATTAGTTTTATGACCTTCTTTATTCATACCACTCACTACCGACAGTCACTTTCAACCGTGACGTAATACTTCACATTTGTTATTCTCTATTTCATCATAGTATCCACATGATTTTCATCCCACTTGAATATAATTCATCACTACATAATTGTTATTTGACCCATAGTGAACAGCACACACACACACACACACACACACACACACATTCATGCCCCAATAAATGTAGATGTAGATGTAGATTTTGTCTCATTTCATCATTGTCCTGCCAATATTGATTTCATTGGACAACTAACACACTAGACTGATAACCATTCCACTATTCCATTCGATTTGATCTCCCTCCATTCACCGATAACACCGACTGTTTCAATATAGTAATAATTGTACACTATGCCTTATTTTGACTATTGAATTTCACTTATTCTCATGGATTTATAACTGTAAAGTCTGAAGAAGAGGAAGTTATTGAAACCAATTGTTCACTCTAATTATTCTTGATCTAGATAGTGATTTTTTTTTTTTAAGGTCAAGCGCTAAATATCCAGTCAGTTTAAGCGCAAAATCTGATTAGAGAATATAATTGTTACACGTCAATTAAATTAGGGCGAATTTCTAGTTGGCAGATGAAATACTAACCAAATTGCAAAAATTAAAGAGATGGAACTTTTTCTTTCCACAATGTCGCCTTACCATACTTTAACTAATATGATCCTATGGCTTCATTTTACTAGAATTATTACAGTCTCTAGCAAACGTTTAATCAATCAAGTTGATTATTGTTTATATAGAAGATGGAATGAAGAAAATGCTGAAATAAATAACTATTAATCAATGAATGATTGGACTAAATAGATAATTAATCACGCATTTGAACAATTGATTAATGACAGTCTCTAAACCTTAGAAGACAAAACCACTGGCTATGAATTGAATGAGTTATAGTCATGATGAAGTGAAATTGTGATTTATATTAGAGAAAATAAAATCCATGTATGGATGGATTAGGGAGTAGTTAATCAATGGCATGAAGGAAAGCCCACTTAACAGTCAATATTTCTTCACTAATGAATCTTGACTCACTCCATTAGTGGTGCTTTGATAATCTGAAGCTGCTGGCCTATATGCTTTGTGAAGGCAAATTGTAGACTTTGTTATACAAATCTTCTATGACAGTAGAGTTGTAAGGATTTATTACTATTCTAAATCATGCAATTTGTGGGGGTTGTGGAGATTTGGAAATATTTCAAGTTGTTATTCATCGAAGACTGACATCAGTTGGAGGAACAAAGGAAACCTGGGAGCACTGGACAGCTGTTTCGATGAATAACAACTTGAAATATTTCCAAATCTCCACAACCCCCTCAAAATTTAATTGAACTAGTGCTCGTTGGTGACTAGCTTCGAGAAGTATTCCCGAAGTTCCAATGACAAGTCGTGACCGGTGGAGTCAAAGCCTGATGGCCGTGAGGACAAATACTCAACGATAACATTGGGTGGCGGTTTGCGCTATATCGTGAGCTAACAGAAGTTAGAAATATGGAGCATTGGATTCTGACCCAGTGGCTCAATGGTAACGCGCTGGTTGCGGAACCTGAAGGTCGCGGGTTCGATCCCTGCTGGTGGGGTGGTGGGTGCGCACTGCTGAGGAGTCCCATACTAGGATGAAACAGCTGTCCAGTGCTCCCAGGTTTCCTTTGTTCCTCCAACTGATGTCAGTCTTCGATGAATAACAACTTGAAACATACAATTTGTTTTGGAGACATTTTAAACAAGAATTGTTGAATACTCTAATGATCATAATACAGAGTTGTACGATGACATAGCCGCCTTGCTTGTTTATTGAACAAATACTCGATACTTCAGAATAATCAAATCACTATCTAGATCAAGAATAATTAGAGTGAACAATTGGTTTCAATAACTTCCTCTTCTTCAGACTTTACAGTTATAAATCCATGAGAATAAGTGAAATTCAATAGTCAAAATAAGGCATAGTGTACAATTATTACTATATTGAAACAGTCGGTGTTATCGGTGAATGGAGGGAGATCAAATCGAATGGAATAGTGGAATGGTTATCAGTCTAGTGTGTTAGTTGTCCAATGAAATCAATATTGGCAGGACAATGATGAAATGAGACAAAATCTACATCTACATCTACATTTATTGGGGCATGAATGTGTGTGTGTGTGTGTGTGTGTGTGTGTGTGTGTGCTGTTCACTATGGGTCAAATAACAATTATGTAGTGATGAATTATAACCTCGCCTGGTTAACTAGTTTACTAGTTACTAGCCGGTCCTAAGCCCGGGTAAAGAGGGAAGGTTGGGCATAGGGCTAGCAACCCTACCCCGTAAAACAAATCTAACCGCTAAAGAAACTTCAAAGCACAAACAAAATATAAAAAATGAAAACAAACTTATTCCCCGCTGGAATCGGAGAGGCGAAATGACGCCAGTTGGTGAAAGCCTTCGGGAAGCCAATTGGCCGATGTGTCTTCTCTCGATGAAAGCGAAAGTAAACGTGGGGACATGGAATGTCCGCACGATGTTTGAACCCAGTAAGGCAGCCCAGATTGCAAAGGAGATGAGAAGGTATAACATCGAAGTGCTTGGGATTTGCGAAAGCAGATGGAATGGGAGTGGACTCTCCAAACTGTCAACTGGAGAATCAATAATCTACTCCGGTCACCCAGACGCCAACCACGAGCACACTGAGGGAGTGGCTATCATGATGTCCTCAAGAGCATCGAAGGCTCTCATGCAGTGGGAACCAATCTCCTCCAGGATCATGACAGCAAGATTCAACTCAAAAGGAAGAAAGGTCACAATCATACAATGTTATGCACCTACAAATAATGCAGAGCAAGAGAAAAAGGAGGATTTCTACAGACAACTTCAATCAACACTGGACAAGACGTCAGTTGGCGATATCAAAATTCTAATGGGCGACATGAATGCCAAACTGGGAGGGGACAACACGGGAAGAGAACTAACCATGGGTCGAGAGGCACTAGGTGAAATGAATGAGAATGGAGAATTGTTTGCAGAATTCTGCGCATTCAACGATTTGGTGATTGGAGGCAGTGTGTTCAGGCACAAAGATATCCACAAAGCGACATGGATTTCACCAGATGGACACACTAAAAATCAAATCGACTTTATCTCAATCTCAAGAAAATGGAGACGCAGTCTACTTAACACAAGGTCAAGAAGAGGAGCAGATGTAGGTTCAGACCACTACCTAGTGCAAGGAACCTTCCAAATCAAGTTAAAAGCCTTCAAGGAAGCTGGTGATAGACCTCAACCCAAGTACAACACTCGGAAACTGAAGGATGAAACTACAAAGGAGATCTTCACGGCAGCCATCAAGACAAAATGGGAGACATCGAGCAACATCCCTGAAGAAACCTGTGTGGAAGAACACTGGAAGTCTTTGAAAGCTATGTGGAAAGAAACCTGCACAACAGTATTAGGAAGGAAGAAGGAAGACAAGGAATGGATCTCGACGGATACCTGGAAGCTGATAGAGGAGAGGAGGATGGTGAAGCAGAAGATAAACCAGTGCAAGGATGCTCAACGACAAGAGGAACTGAGCACAATGTATAAAACACTGGACAAAGAAGTGAAGAAGAGTGCACGCAAAGACAAAAGACACTTCTACGAAACACTGGCAAGTGAAGCAGAACAGGCTGCAGGTAAGAGAGACCTGACGACATTGTATCAAATAACCAGGTTGCTATCAGGGAAGAGACCAACACAGATGAAACCAATAAAAGATGAAGAAGGAAATTTAATTACGAAAGAAGAGAAACAGAGGAAACGATGGGCCGACCACTTCAAGAAGCTCTTGAATCGACCACCACCTGCACTTCGTCCAGAAATACCACCTGCAGCCGCTGAACTACAAGTGAACATTAATCCCCCAACGAAAATGGAAGTCCTGAACGCCATAAAGCTACTGAAATGCGGGAAAGCAGCAGGACCAGATGGAATACCGCCAGAAGCACTGAGAACAGATGCAGAGACAACAGCGGACATGCTCACACCACTATTGCAGAAGGTGTGGAAGGAAGAGAAGGTACCTGACGATTGGAAGAAGGGTTACCTTGTCAAACTGCCGAAGAAGGGAGACCTCAGTGCTTGCAAGAACTGGCGCGGAATCACTCTCCTGTCCACCCCAAGTAAAATATTAAGCCGCATCATCCTGGAGAGGCTTAAAGACGCACTGGATTCAAAACTGCGACCGGAACAGGCAGGCTTCAGGAAGTACAAATCATGTGCAGACCAAATTGCAACGCTTCGTATCATCATAGAACAGAGCATAGAATGGCAATCACCTCTCCACCTCAACTTCATCGACTTTGAGAAGGCCTTTGACAGCGTCGACCGAGAAGTAATTTGGAAACTGCTTCAATACTACGGAGTACCGCAAACCTTTATCCGCCTCATTCAACAACTATATGAAGATGCCACATGCCAAGTAATCCACAATGGGAAGCTCAGTGATGCCTTTGAAGTGAAGACAGGAGTGAAACAAGGTTGCCTACTATCCCCCATGATATTCCTTATTGTGGTGGACTGGATCATGCAGCAAACAGTAGGCAGCGAGAAGAGGGGGATACACTGGACGACGGAAAAGAACCTAGAAGACTTGGATTTCGCCGATGACTTATGCCTAATGTCACATAAACTTGAAGATCTGCAGGCAAAAACTAACAAGTTGATAGAAGAGGCAGCGAAGACGGGACTTCAGGTGAATATAGAGAAGACAGAAGTGATGAAGATACCGCACCACCACCATCAACAACAACAACAACAAACTCCAATCACCGTCAACGGGAGAAACTTAAAGGAAGTAACCTCCTTCACTTATCTAGGAAGCACTGTTTCAACTACAGGCGGGACGGACGAGGACGTCAAAGTCAGAATCGGAAAAGCAAGACAGGCGTTCATTAGCCTGAAACCAGTGTGGAGATCTTCTGCACTCAGCATGCGGAACAAGATACGGATTTTCAACACCAACGTCAAGTCAGTGCTCTTGTATGGCTCAGAGACTTGGCGCGTCACGAAAGGCATTTCCAATAAACTACAGACATTCATCAACAACTGCTTACGCTCGCTGCTGAAGATCAGATGGCCAGAAAAAATAAGCAACAAGGAACTCTGGGAACGAACCAACCAAGAACCTATCACGCAACAAATATGCAGGAGGAAGTGGAGATGGATTGGCCATGCACTGAGAAGGCCGACTGGGGACATCACGCGTCAGGCCCTCGAGTGGAATCCCCATGGGAAGCGACGAGTTGGACGTCCGAGGGTGACATGGAGGAGGTCGTGCGAGCAGGAAATGAGAGCTTCTGGGCTGTCGTGGGACCAGGTTCAAAAGATCTCAGAGAACAGAGGTCACTGGAGGCGTGCTGCTGAAGCCCTATGTTCCACTAGGAACCCAAGGGACTAATAATAATAATAATAGTGATGAATTATATTCAAGTGGGATGAAAATCATGTGGATACTATGATGAAATAGAGAATAACAAATGTGAAGTATTACGTCACGGTTGAAAGTGACTGTCGGTAGTGAGTGGTATGAATAAAGAAGGTCATAAAACTAATTTTCAAAAAAATGAATGTTTACCAATGTAATGACAGTAGAGAAGAAAGGGATGTGGTCAAAATGTGCAATTTTTGGTAGGGAAGTTCGTGAAGAACATCGACTCTGTTATGGGCCAAGGTAAACAAAGTAGATGTACATATTTCTTTTGAACACTTAGGTCCAGTGTTCTTGAGTTGATCCCTATACCTTCAGCTATGGATAAGATGCAAAGTCGTACACCTTTAGGGAGATTGCAAGAAATACGGTATATTACAGAAAAGGCAAGATGTACCTTAATCTGATGTTCGGTATCTACTAGATGTGAGAGAATTACACTGTTGATGCTCTTTGTCATTTCTTTACCTAACCAAGATGATACATGTTCACGAGAGCATGTGGATAGAGTCGTTTGAGTACGGTCTATGTAAGTAGCTTCACAGGAGCAATTGAACTCTTAAACGCACATTGAAATGGCCATCATTGGTAACCTATTCTTGGCTAGCTGTGTCAGTAATGGTTTGGTTGAGAAGTTGACAAAACGTCTCACCGCACTGAATGTCTTTTCGACTGATCTACTTGATCAGTGTGTTAAGATATCCGAGGCAATATCACATTTGAAGCTTAGTTTCAGGTATTTAAGTGTCTTAGCAACATTGTCTTTCTTTATCTTCTCTCTAGATTTCAACACGTGTTATCTTCAGCTTATTCATCTCTTCTTCAATACAGTCATCAGAACAAATGTTTCTTATTCTGTTACTCAAGCAGTTGACCAGATTCCTTTTATAATGAATCGGCGTGAAGCTATGAAAGTGAATATATTGAGCAGTCTATGTGTTCATAAGAAATCAAATAGGTTCTAAATCATCATCTTTTAATTAAAAGAATGAAGTGTCTATAGTAATAAAAGCTAATGAGATGAATACAAAGTTCTACGGTATAAATCATCACAGTAAGAGTTGAAAATTTACTCATTAGAATCTTAAAAGTATGAGTGTAATAAATATTACCGGTCAAAGATCCTACTATTTATAAAGATATGATTCAGACATACCCTGTGACCTAACCAGCAAGTTTCAATGGCTTCTGTTATCTCATACAACCGATAGGATCAGTGAAATATCTGGTCGCCTACTTAGGATAAGTTATATTGCATCGTTGTTGAATGTCCATGATATCAAGGATACAGGGAGAATTCAAGTGTCCCATCACCACTGCTTTCATAGCACGTCCCAGAACTAACAGATGGCGAAGATAGAAGATGTTACCCTTCATCGTTTTAGGTGACTGGGGCATATGTTACACACTCCACTGCTTCACTGTGTTTATTGATGTAAGGTTTGATCGTAAAAAGGTTACAGATGGATGAGCTAAAAGGTCTGTGACTATTGAACTGCTCTGTATAAGGAATGAAAAATTCTAGATCAGTTTCTGATAGACAATAGAAATTGTTTGTTGCAGGCTCCAGGTAACATAGAAGAAAAATCTGTTGCAGTGACTCAGATAATCTCCCGGTTTATCTTCAATTCAATCCTTATTCTTTTTATCTTACCTCAATCAAGATTCTAGGGTCTATAGTTACCCGACACCTCTAACTTGGGCTCGGGAACAGCAAACTCCAGAATACCATTCGAATTTGAAACATGCATAAAAGCGAATCGGTAGGATCGCGCCCTTTTGACAAGTTTTGGAACAAAGGCATACTTGCCGGTGGTCAACGCTTGATATTTTTTTGGTCTGACTCCGTCAACTAGGAGGTGTTGTGACGGTGTCCCTGTACGATAGAAGTGCTGTACAGGTATGCAATGGTAACTTAGGCTCTTTACTTGAACTCCTGCACTCGTTGAAGGGTCTAATGGACAGTTATCATCTGAATCTACAACAACTAGTGGCGTCCACAGAGGACGCTTACTGCCATCATTCCTGTTTAACTTTGTCAAAAACACACTGATGGGTGCATTTAACTTCTTATTACTTGAATTATTGTCTAGGTGACATCTCACTAACTTGAAATACATACACGACATAGTAATTACAAAATCTTCTGATTCGATACAACATACAGAGATGAAGTGTGACTTACCGGATAACTGTCTGAACACAAATTACTTCCCACCATCACACCAAAGTAATCAAATAACTTCCAATACCCGAGTTCTCACAGTCCCTTCGGCTAATATTCTCTGTTTCAAGATAGTATTCATCAGAGACCGGTATCATCTGGCGAAATACTGGGAGTCAGGAATCAGTGAATAACTATTTTGTCCCAATATGTGACTTCTCAACACTCCACACCCACGATCTCGTCCGCAATCGCACTCGGGACCATGATTTCTCACGACGAACACGCCAACCATCCAAACACTCGATACAAATGCAATTCCTCCCACTTTCTTACTTTTATCAATGTGGAGTATGATGTGATCATCCTTGAATGCCATGAGTGAGTAGTTGTCCTCATATCCAATTTGGTTGACGCCACAAATAACCGCTTCTCATTACCACTTCGTGATATCTCATCTCGAAGTATGTCACAAATGAGGAGAAGACAGCAGTTAATTTTGAATGTTTGTGGAGATTGTCTGATTGATTTTGAGGTGGTATTCATGTTGAAGTAACCTTATTTGTGTTGATTTTAGTGATGGTGAAATTGTGCACATTTCTGGAGGAGGCATTGCATTGTCCCTATCGTGTGTACTTGATGTGGATTTGATGAAAAACGATTCGGTAATCAATCTACATTTAAAGACCATTTTACCAAAAATATGATCATTCGTTTTGTTGCAAGTTATTTTTCGTTTGTATGGCTTGATATTGCAGTCTCATACTTCGCAGCTGAAGGAATGTGACCGGAAATTTTTGACTTTTTTTAATGCTAGATCTGGCACATCCATCGGAAACTTTCGTAGAGCACTGAAGTAAGTGACTTTATGCTAACCTTCACCAATGGAGAACCTATGGTCACAAAAAGGCAGCTCATTGCTATTCTGTAGCTGGCCAGTGAGTTCAATACAGTCCCGTATGAGAGAGTTTATTGTTTTATGTAGACGCTTATGTGATAGTGGCATTCGATAAAGTGACTTCTAGTCCTGAAATAGGCATGATATCTTCTCAGCTAGCAGATAAATCTATTCAAAAAACAGTAACCTTTATCTAAAGTGTTCTGATGACTACTTCCTGCAGGTCGACACTAACTAGTGAATAGTGGCCAAGGTGCAGCATTTTACCTAAATTATACCTGATGATTTCACAATATACAAACTAACCAACATACAGGCTAATCTGGTCTTAATGACTTTTTCCGGTTAACCGTTGTTTTCTTTCTATCAGATCCAGTGAAAAATTAACAAGTTAACTGCTAGTGTATACGAATGATTTCGATGAATCAAATAGTCATAGTTGAATGTGGTTTCAGGAAATAAACGTGTGACGATAATATTCCACTGAAAACATTAACTACTTATAAGTAGCTTATAAATACTAGTCAAAATATAAACATGTGGTTGTAGGTGAGGAAGAGACTGAAATGATGAAAATCACTGGTTCACAACAAGTGGGAACATCAGAATTCCGTTAGTTCAGCGATATTTAGAATTCTACAAATATAATCATGAATATAATCACGAACAGCTGCCGCCCACGCTGACTCGATACTGACACTGAACATCAGATGACCAGAATAATAAGAATAAGCAACAATGAACTCACTGTGGCCTGGCAACGAACCAACGAAGCAAGAACCCATTTCCCAACAAATATTCAGAAGAAAATGGAGATGGATTGGACTGAACATACACTGAGAAGACCGATTGGGGACATCACGCACCAGGCCAGGCCACCGAGTGCAAGCCAAATGGGAATCGACGAGCTGGGCATCCGAGGCGAGGGTGACATGGAGGAGATCATGTGAAGAAGAAATGAAAGCTTATGGGCAGTGGTGGGGCTAGGTTGAAAAGATTGCAGAGAACACAATGAAGTGGAGAAGTGTCAGTGAAGCTCTACGTTCCACTAGGGACCCACAGGACAAATAAATACTGAAAGCAATGGTTTCCAAATAACTGATTCCTTTTTGTTTATTACCCCGGGGTTAAGCTTATAAATCTATGAGATACAGTCGAAAACAGATTTTACTGGAAGACTTAAACCGACAGAGGAGGAGGAGGAGGAGGAGAGTGATAGTAAATCAACTCCATTGGCTTGACTTCATCCCTCCACTTCTTTAATCAATAAAAATTAAATAATTTCTAACAAGTTTATTCCTTGAAACATGTTCGAGAACCAACTCTCAGAAACTTGATATTTTCATTTCTTCGATCTAAAATGTACTTGAAGGAGATCAACTATGGTGCCAAAATTAGTTTTACATTGTAAGACAAATGGATCACACTCTATATCAACAATGCACAGAATTGGTCAACTAAGAATAATTACTTGAAAGAATGAAGAAAATTTACTGAGTTTACAATACCAATGCAAACTTAATAGATGCACAACACATAAATGAAAAGATCAATTTGCAAATGACTCACAAATTGTACACTCCATGATCATATTCATAACAGGTGAGTAGTTTATCAACTACCCAACTCTAGTGTCAACAGAGTTTCCGTTGGAAACTAATCACTAGTCAACATCAAAAGGTGTGATCTCTGACACAAAAGTGTCACGTACTAACGAAATATGCTGATACTGAACAGTTTGAGTAGTTCGAAACCACTCAGACTGTCCAGTGTGTTCACATCCGCTCTGATCTAGCTGACGAAATCTCAAGTTGTTCAGAAGTATATTTCGTACAAGTAGAATTCTCCTCGGTCGTATCAACTTGGTCGACATCTAGATAGCCTATTCTTAATTGTCATCATGAGGTTATCTTTGGTAAGTAGAAATGAAAACAACAGTCTGTACACTTTCGAAATACTAGAAATGCCATGTTTTCTTAGCATCTAATGTTTGTCTTGAACCATATTACTCTCACATATCATTTCATAACAAATAAAACTAGATTCTAGAGAGGTAATAAGCAACAATAAAAAATTAACATTCACAATAAATTAGGTAGTTCCAACTGATTAAACCTTAGGGAAAGAAGATACATCGCTTCGATTTCAGTTGGTGGATGAACGTACAGTACAGTCAGAAGAACGGCGTAGTTTACAATCCTAAGAGGCTGTCGACAATTTACTCTTCTTTGCCAACGACACATTCATCGTCATCTTGATTAAAGTCATTGCCGAATTCTTTGTTTCCTTCATCATAACTTCTATTCATTCGACAAGCTAAAACTGGAATCCAGTTAAGACTTCACGTTCAAAGTTAACTCTGTAGGATATGAATTTGACAAAGAATATCTCTAAAAGTATACAGCTCTCTTCAAGTTCCCACTTATCTGCATTCTGTAGCCAGCAATTCAGATAGGAGTTTCTGAGTCGATGAACCTCACAAAACATTATGATGATCTAAGTTCACACACATTACTGCACAACCACAAGAGGAAACCGATGAAACTATCAAACTACCAAAAAAAACCCAAAAGATGGCAGTGGCTGTAACGAATGAACAATATGTCGACTTTAGAGTGTTGTGAAACTATTTGCACTAGTGATGTCTTCTTAAGCGTAATTCAAACTGTCTTCAGTTATCAATTACAACTGTGCATCGCATATGTCCGGTTGGTCATAAACTGCTTTCGAATGGCAGCACACACACACACATCAAGATATGCAGTAGAAGAATATGTTCAACATATGCTTGATATAACAAATCACTTCGGTTATCTAATTACAAGTATTTTTATAAAACTTAATCACTCATTTAACTTAAGGGGAGTTTGTGAAAAGGTGAGCCAGTGAATGGACAAGCGACATGGAGCAGGATTTTCTATCAAACAACAACTATCAACATCAACTATGCCTCGTTGACAAAAGTGACACTTTTGTGTTTTTGAATTTATAAATCTTATCTACAACATCTCGATGAAAAACAAATCTGTTTTCAAATACATTTTACATTTCAGATCTTGTATTATTATTATTATTATTACTATTGTTAGTATTGGTATTATTATCCACCTTTCTATCTACTCAAGATATTCCGATGGATATATGAAGAAACTAAATAACTCAGGAAACGAAGTAACAGTACACTTATTTTCTCAAATTCCAATGAATGACTGTTGTAATTTCATTTGTGGAACTCTTCAATGCACTAGAAATTCCATCTCTGAGTATTCTTCCAGTCAGCAATAGGTTTGATGTGTAAAGTGAGGATAACCAGTCATACCAGAAGGTGATAATCTTCTACAGTCTTCAATTTTCATTCGATCAAGTATCTGAAATTGAGATTTACAATAAATAAGCCAAAACAGCTAATAACTTGATTTATTGTTTCAATTTCATTAATTGTATGTTCATTTACCATACTAAGGAATAGAATGGGTAGAGGTTAACATGAGTGATGGGAAATTTTGATGGAGACCAATCAGGTTGGAGATGTTGTGCTCAAGGTCACTCGCTGTGTCTGTTTACCTAAACGTTGACGCTGCATAAACGTCTTAATGAGTTGTGACGTAGATTACATTGAGGATTACTTGTAGAGAATCGGATGGCTTGCGAGAAGTCCAAATTGTGATAGGTAGGTAGTAGGTGGATAGGTAAACAAGCAGATAGTTATGCAGGTAGGTAGTCACGCGGATGCTGAATGACATCAGTGTGGTCTTGGTTTTCCTGGCTTCCGTTTTTATGAATTACTTGTGAATTATTCAGAAACCTAGACGGCTTTTGTGTATGATCGAGAGGATAGCATTTCACTTTCACACTACTACTACTACTACTACTACTAATCATCTTGTTATGAAATGGATGACAGATACTTGACCTGCTCTAGTGTAGCAAGTAGTCTGTTAAAGTTACATATTGTTGAAGTGTAATGCGACCAGTGATGTTTATCTGATGAGATACACATTTCAGTTCAATTTCTAATTTTCGACTGACATTACACATTACACCTCCCTGTGTTCATTTCATTACAACACCCCTACCCCAAATCAGTAACAGCATCAGATTACAAATTCCACCCACGTTCACACCACACCACACTGCACTGCAATACATCTCCCTCCCCATAGGAAATGCATAGATAACAGATAGTTGACCTGTTTCAATGTTTCAGTCTCTTGTTCACACAACCGAATGTTGATAATGATTGTACATGTTGAAATCGGTACACAGCTTCACCTGATCCTGACACTGTTGAAATTATCCTGCCTGATATGCACACACATACAGTTAAATGTTTCATTCTTTCCTCTCCCTCTTTCTCTCACATACCTGGTCATAATTATATTCAATCATTGTGAAATCATTTGCAAATGAAACAATATTATTCATGTGGAAACGAAGGCTTGAAAGGTTTAATTTTACACTACGTACAATACCTCTTATCGTATTTTCATTCAATAAGTGATCCTTACGCCCTGCTCAAAGCAGCTATCCTCAAGTTAAGTGACCTCACCGATCGTCAACGTTTGAATGAATTGCTTCGTAACATTGAGCTAGGGAACAACTCAGATGGTCATGTGCTTGCATGAATGTGAGAAGTTATTGATCAACTAACTTTTAATGACAGGGTTTTCTGCAAACTTTTTCTTTTGAAACTGCGATACCTGATGCAAAGCGTGCGTACTAGTGACACCTCAGTCTGTTGCCATCGGCAACACAGCTGTGTTCAGACTCATTATGACCACCATTTACTAACTGACTAGTCTCCCTATGTACTACATTCCAAGATCTCAGTCATACTGTAATGAATAACTCCGTATTTGCTAGAATTAACTTCTAGATACCAGTATTGAGACCAATGGACTAGCGTGTTTGGGTCTGCTTGTAATGCACGCCCGTCAGCATGGTTATGGATGACCATCCATATCTTCACATCGTCGAGAAATAATAACACTGGTGACTGAACCATATTAATATAGACCTAGAAAAGTAGAGGACAAATGATGTCTCCTCAGAAGACCACATCCCTTACAGGTGGTCACTAAGATAGTGTTCTTCTATCGCACAATAATTCTCTAATCTAGGCCTGCATTGCAATGTCAAATCTGAAACTTGAGAGCTTCATTAGTTCAACGCGCGAAGTGTTATCGAAAACCTTGCTGAAGTCAATGAACATGATCTTGTTGTCACTAGGACAGACCACTAAGAAACTTACTTAGCAGAGACGTGAGAAGACGATGATTCTCGACATGGCTGAGCATTCTGTACTTGACCATCTTTTCGAGTACTTTAATAACTATACCAATCAAACTAACGCGATGATTACTTGACACTATTTACCTACTGCCTGCCTTGAGAACTGGGCTGATCACAGTATCTCTCCAGTCTCTTGAAAGCTGAGTTCGACATTGAGACATATTAAATAGCTGAGCAAGTGGTCTAGCAATAACATCAACCAAGAAGGATAGTAGCCTTGGGTGAAAGTTATCAGGACCAGGGGATTTCCCAGTCTCAAGACAGCTGAATAACCTCCCTTGTGATGTGCACTGGGCTCATAGTTAGGATATTTTCGAGAACACTAGTCGAAATAATAACATCTCCGTTTACTTAGAAGACTCCATCAAAGGAGTCGGGAAGACATTAAGGGTTTGGAAAGATTCGGCTCAGCCAACTCCATCACTACGTTTCATTCACTTTTTAATATGTGAGAACAAGTATTCTGTACAGACCTGACCACAAGTTGACCGAAAGTGGCCATTCGTATTTTATTCTGGTCCACATAGCATCTGATTTACACATATTCTTAAAACTGCAATGCGAATTATTCAAAGACTCACTACCTGTTTACAAGAATAAATGTCACACTCGTTTTCTCCTGCTTAAAGGTACCAAGGTACTCAAGATCTCAGGCAGTAACTGCTTATACGAGATGGCTGACATGTAAAGCCAACGATTAAATAATTTAATTTGATTCCCAAAGGATGAAGTAAAAATGGAGGTTCACAATGTACAAATTTACATTGTGAAATAGAAAATGAGAATATTATCTGTTACAATACTTTACAAATGTGCAGGAGTTATCGGTGGCAAAAAGCGTATCTACATGTTTCAGTTGATGTACTGATGATAAATTAAGATTTCTAGAACTGCGTCTGTTCATTTGCTTGTAAAAGTCCTCTCGTAGTTTGATTTGGAAATCATGAAAAGAAGACAAAATGATTTACATATTAGGATGTATTGCTCCCTCGAGAGCTATTTCTGCAGGTCAGCTGTCCCTGATGACTATCATTGTCCTGATTGTATTCCACATGATAGATTTGAACATATCCCACATATTCTGTAGTCAAGAGACTGTTTCCTGTCTTCTGAAACCAAATATTACATAGTTTTCCAAACCCAAACCTTAGGTACGATCATGTTACCTAGGTAACAAATAAGTGAATCAAAGAAATTCTTCGAGTGAGCTTAGTAAGTTCAATTGTGGAATCAGTGCATAAGACTTCCAGAAAGGTAAAGTACAAAGCCGTTTACTGATACACACTGAAATATGGTAGTTTTATCCGATTAGAGAAATAGCAGATAGATCCAAGCTGAAATAATGAGGAATCGATGGGATGTTCAAGGGAAATGAAGGGGACGGTAAAGAAACAGACGGGACACTTATCTAGTCACCAGTCAACTCAAGTTTGGTGAACTTTCTATGTGTTGAAATCTGTAGGTTGATAGTAAGTGCAACTCTTTATTCCATAAAATACTCACTCATCGAACATTCTGCAGCCGTTAAAGTTTACTGTCCCATACAAAAACTCCCACTTTTTGCAACACATGTCTCCAGCTGTGTCCATCAAAATGTTGAATGAAGAAAGTTCGTTCAGCATGATATTGATATGTTCTAGGACTACCATTGGTTTTCACCTTTGTCAAAATCTCCACAAATTTACTTCTTGAGGAATAAGTTCAATGGGTTTTCTTATCATTTATAATGATTTGGAGAGATGTACAACTTCAGTGTATCTTATCTAACTCTACTGAAACTGAAGGATGGTGTATAACATATACCTGATTACACCTGTAACAATGGCTTGCCTCTAATTCGCATATATATATATATATATATATATATATATATATCTGGAGGTTTTTGGAGATTTCATCACTGATTCTAGGTTAGAATTCATCATGGACTGACACCGGTTGCAGGAACATTGGAAACCTGGTAGCACTGGACAGCTGTTTCTGCCTAGTATGGGACTCTTCAGCAGTGCACACCCACGACCCCACCAGGGGTCGAACCTGAGATCTTCAGGTTCCATGGCCAGCACGTTACCATTGATTCATTCCGTCAAAATCCAGTGGTCCGTATATAATTAATGGTTTGAAAGCTTGCAAAGGTGAAACACACAACCAAAGTTTCCTACCAACTGACTCCGAAAGTTTAACCACAGACTATGGTGTACTGCAATGTTGCATGACTTAGCTACGCGATTACATTTCAAACTTGGTCAACAGACGTCATTCAATGCTGTACACTAAGTAATAAACAGTTGGGTCAGTTGCCCACTGGGACTAGTTCGTGTACATGTTTATTCTTACAATGTTTCATGTAAATCGATTGGCCATAAACCTTATTTCCTTCATGTCATTAAAAAGAGCAGTAAAACAGTAGTCTACTGAGTTTACGATGATTCAGAACTAACTTAGGTTTCTTTACCACTGTATGAGGCTACTGCATAGTAATAAATAAATATGATAAGTAAAAGGTTTAGAAGTAGTATTCATCATGGACTGACATCAGTTGGGGAACCATTGAAAATCTGGGAACACTGGACAGCTGTTCCACTCTCGTTTGGGACTCCTCAGCAGTACGCACCCACGACTCCGCCACAGACCGAACTCAGGACCTTCAGGTTTCACGGCGAACGCGTTAACTATTCAGCCACTGGGTCGGTTCCCAATGGTTTCCAATTTCCAACTTCTATCAATTCACGACATAGAGCGACTACCACCCAAGGTCTTCAGTTAGCATGCACTTCACTCCCGACTGGTTGACCCCACAGGTCACGGCTTCTCATTAGAGCTTCGTGATATCCATCTGGAAGCAAGTCAGTCCATGATGAATACTACTTCTAAATTAAAAATCCCCATTCATCTCAAAAATACATTACTCTATAGTGCTCATTAGTGACTTGCTTCCATTGGGAACCGACCCAGTGGCTGAATGGTTAACGCGTTCGCCGTGAAACCTGAAGGTCCTGAGTTCGGTCTGTGGCGGAGTCGTGGGTGCGTACTGCTGAGGAGTCCCAAACGAGAGTGGAACAGCTATCCAGTGTTACCAGATTTTCAATGGTTCCCCAACTGATGTCAGTCCATGATGAGTACTAATTCTAAATCTAAAAAAATCCCCATTCACCTCAAAAAAGGATTGTCACACGTTTCTAAAAGGAAAACATTTCTTTGTTTACATTTCCCTAACTAATGTTGTTTTTTATTTGGCTTATGCAAAAGCGAGAAGTAAAAATAAACAAACAGTATTGTTATGTTTTTAAAAAGTGCTTATTGAGACCTTTACAAAGGTCATCATCATTAGAATAGTCTTGTTAAATCCAAACTAACATCTGACACAGTATTTATCGAAAACTCACATTTCCATGCCACAATTTTGTTACCGTAAACATTTCACATCATAGTACACAAGTATCAGGGTTATTGAAAAGCATAATTCAACTCAAAAGCTCAGATAGACGATTACGAAATGTGGCATAACTGTGATAGCAGGCTTTCCTGAATGTTCCAGATGAGAAACGACATACTTTTCACTACGAATCTTCATTTTATTAGTTAAGTAAAATGTTTGACTATCAATCAGTGATGGATATTGGCTAACAGTGGTGTCCAGGAAGCACATTTCGACGTATTTGGGACTCGTCAGCTGAATATACCTGCCTCTTGTGAGGGATGTTGTCCCCACTAGAACAGATCACCCCAAATACCAGAGGATTATCCACTAGACAACAGAGTCCCAAAAGCTGCCTCCTATATGACAAGTATGGTTTTAATGTTGCTGCTTGCATTATTCCATCGTTGAGTGGACCGGAATGATTAGTCTCCATTGACACATGAGCTGCTGTGCAGATACCTCGATATTGCCTGTGTTACAATGATATATTATTGATGTATAGCTGACAAGACCAAAAATACGAAGAAACGCATGTCGTCGAGTCCAATCACTGTTAGCCACTATCCTTCAATTGTATATAATTGAAACACAGGCAATATCAAGGCATCCGCTCACGAGCCCAAATGCCAAGGCAGATTAATCAATTCGGTCCACTCAACAACGGGATAAAATACAAGCAACAACATTAAAATGCTTAACTGCTTACAAAACGTTATCCACAGTATATCTCTTCATCTCAAGGAGTGGATAGTGTATAACTGCGGTATTTATCTTGCTTAGAATATAACAAGTTAACATACTACGGATACTGTTCTTCAGATTTTCACTGTTTACAATTATCAATACATTTATTATCAACTAACAGAGAGTTGCAACAAATTGTTTAAAGTTTATCTATTAGCATACAGAAACAGAAATATTATTTTACTTCAAAGATATTCAACGACGTTAAATTTCATTGATAAACAAACGGGCTTCAAAACTTTACACTGAGAAGAAACAATCTCGAAGGTGTACCCGGAGAAGGTGTACAATAGAGAAACATAAGAAAAAAATTTATAAATCTGTATTGATTTTCCTTTTTTTCTTTTTCATACAACTTTATTCTTACAGAATAGCTAAATATCACTACAATGCTATATAAGAATACAATTAAACATCGAACACAAAAGTTGAGTCAAAGATGCATTGAAACATTGAAATCAGACACTGTCTATTTCCTTTTGGTGTTCTTACTCAATTAGAATCACCCTTAACCAATCAAACAGTGTTTTAGAATATACCATTGGTAGTAAGCCATTATAATATAACATCATAATACATAAGCCTCTCGGCTTATTGAAGAAAAATCCAACACAGTTAGCCTTCTGACTACATCTAAAATTGTAAAAAAAAATTAGAAGTATTACGAAGCGAAATGGATTAAATCATGAATACTAATCTAGTAATAAATTTATGTTTTGATAAAACTTCATGTATGCAATGTAAATTAATTTTCATCGTTCTCAATTTTCTTATTTGAAAGCAAGAATCTAGGACAAGCAGTATTCTTTGAAGTACCCTGACTACCAATTTTGATCTTTCTTAATCGAGTTTAGTTGACATAGGTTGACTGTTTCAAACGTATGCTCCATAAACACTCTCTATTTGAACTTTCCCTTCATTGACTTTGAGAAGGCCTTCTACAGCGTCCAACGACAAGTAATTTGGAAACTGCTTCAACACTACGGAATACCGCAAACCTTTATCAGCCTCATTCAACAACAGCTATATGAAGACGCCACATGCCAAGTAATTCACAATAGGAAGCTCACTGATACTTTTGAAGTGAAGTGATATTCCTGACTGTGGTCGACTGGACTGTATCATGCAACAAACAGTGAGGAGCGAGAAGAGGGGGATAAACTGGCTAGACTGCGGAAAAGAACCTAGAAGATTTGGATTTCACCACCGATGACTTCTGTCTCATGTCGCACAAACTTGAAGACCTACAGGCAAAAACTAACAAGTTGACAGAAGAGGCAGGGCAGAGCAGGGCAGGGCAGGACAGCGAAGACAGGACTGCAAGTGAATATAGAGAAGACACAAGTGATGAAGATACCCAACAAACAACAACAGCAACAACAACAGCAGCAACAACAAGCTCCAATCACCATCAATGGGAGAAACTTAAAGGAAGTAGCCTCTTTCACCTATCTAGGCAGGGAAGCATCGTTTCAACTACAGGCGGCGGCACAGACGAGCACGTCAAAACAAGGATCGGAAAGACAGCAAGATGGGCGTTCATTAACCTAAAACCAGTGTGGAGGTCTGCATTCAGCATGTGGAACATGATCCGAATTCTCAACACCAGTGTGTCAGTCAGTGCTTCTGTGTGATTGTTGAGAGACTTGGCGCGTTACGAAAGGGATTTCCAACAAACTACACACATTCATCAACAACTGCCTACGTTGGCTCGTTACTGAAGATCAGATGGATTGCCAGAAATAAGAATAAGCAACAAGGAACTCTGGGAACGAACCAACCAAGAACCTATCACGCAGCAAATATGCAGAAGGAAGTGGAGATGGATTGGATTGGTCATACACTGAGAAGGCCGATCGAGGACATCATGTGCCAGGCCAGTCAGTCGAGTAGAAGCGGGATGGGAAACGACGAGTTGGGCGTCCGAGGTGAGGATGACATGGAGGAGATCGTGTGAGGAGGAAATGAGAGCTTGTGGGCTGTCATGAAGCCAGGTTGAAAAGACTCCAGAGAAGAGAGTGAAATGGAGATATGCTACTGAAGCCCAATATTCTATTAGGAACCCAAGGGACAAATAATAATAATGATAATTTGAACTTTACACTGTTTAACCATGTTGTATATCTGAAGACAGATTAAGTCAACTATTACACTGAGAAGATTGTTTACTGGAGTCTGGTAAATTCGTAAAATAAGCATTTCACAGATGAATATAATAGTGTGAACATATTTTCTATCTGTCTGCTGATAAATTGCTTCATGTATGCCTATTCTACGACCTTAATTGCTAGCCTTATCACAACTGATGTGGCACTAGTTTATACAACCAGAAATCTATTGCTTTTCCAGCTTCCAGTTAACACTAGTTTACATGATGTTATGACAGAAAGTTCAGTTAGACTGAGGAATCTGTATCACGAGGAGTAACTCTCTTTCTTAATTGTTTCATATACATACACATCTGTGAACTCTAGCCAAAGATAATAACAGCATAATTCAATTCCATTTTTATGCCTATTATATGTTTAACTGGCAGCAGTGGATAAAAGCGTTGAAATCAAGTATAGAAATGCATTATTGAATCACTTTTCTAACCAATATCGACTGGGCTTTTGGTAGTACAACCTATAATCCTCACATATGGCAACTTTTTGCATAGCCAATATCGACAATTTAACTCTGAGTGACATATTTCAATCATACCGCTTTTTATTGGATTTCATTGAGTTATGAGCATAATGTTGTGTCCCGATAGTTACGAGGTTTGTCAGTATAGAGGGTGAGGGGGGGGGGGTCAAATTTAACATAAAAATCACACTGAGCTATAATGTATCCTTGCAGTGCGAGTGCTTGCTGTATTGAAAAAATACCGTGATGAAGGAAAGGGAAGCCATTTATAGTCTCGAGAATCATCCCCAATATGAACACTGCATTCATGGAAACTTCTTGAAGGTTCCTCATACAAGTTAGACAACTTGCGCGTTGATGATGTTGACAGTTTTTGTGCAAGTAATATAAGTGTAAAACTTGGGCACTGGGGCACAATGTAATTCCATATTAAATTTGTTTATTTGATATTTAGCCCACAGTGATACACTATTATTTACTCGATTACGTTTCGAGCATAAATTATTGCTCATAATCATATCAATGTATTCACACTTCTTTCGATATCTGATTTTATAGTCCTGTCACCTGATCTCTCTTTGTTTTTTGTTTTTTTATTGGTAGTAAAGTTTTCCATATCTCTGGTATAGTGTTGCGTCATTCCTATTACATGTGTTGGTGTGGATTCGATGATCAAAGAATTAGTAATTAATCTCTCTCTCCACCTAGTTATATTAGACTTAAGTACGTGGTTTTGTCCCACCCCATTGTATGGTTGTGTATTAATGAATGTAATGCAGTGGCCGAGTGTTTTTCTAGATTATTGATCTTATTGGGGTCTGTCGTTCTATGTTTAGCTAAATTCCTATGGTCTGCTCTATTCTGTTCTGTTCTGGCCCCGACCGGCTAGTTTGACCTATGTATTTGACTTCACAGTCATTACATGGAATTTGGTAGATTATATTATTTTGCCTAATTGGTTCTATCGGATCTTTTAGTCGACAAAGCTTACCTCTAAGTGAGTTTGTTGGTTTAAATGCCACCCTAATTCCAACCTTGTTGAGAATCCTATGTTTGGTTTCTGATGTTCCTTCCTTGTATGGTATCACAATAGAGGTGTGATAAAACCACTGTACTTAAGTCTAATATAACTAGGTGGAGAGAGAGATTAATTACTAATCTTTGTTCATCGAATCACACCCAACACATGTAATAGGAATGACGCAACACATATACCAGAGATATAGAAAACTTTACTACCAATAAAAAAACAAAAAACAAAGAGAGATCAGGTGACAGGACTATAAAATCAGATATCGAAAGAAGTGTGATTACATTGATATGATTATGAGCAATAATTTATGCTCGAAAAGTAATCGAGTAAATAATAGTGTATCACTGTGGGCTAAATATCAAATAAACAAATTTAATATGGAGTTTTTGCTCAAGTTTCGTTTTAGGCACATGTCTCAACCATGATACAGAAATCAGAAAACTTAATGATGACAATTCTAATGAACTGAAAGTTACAACAACATTCAGTAATTCTTGTTCTTTATTTACCAATGTTCCACTCGTTGAAACCGTTTGTTATCTATGTAATTACTTTGATTCCAATAATATTAACATTGGATTATCTACGATCCACCTAAAGGAACTAATATTAAGATGTACATTTTATGTACAGTTTAGATTGAATGATCTAATTTATAATCAGACGGATGGAGTAGCAATAGGGTCTCCACTAGGCCTTGTCCTGGTTGATATCTTTATGGCAAAGGTAAAAAACGGGCCCTTTAAAGAAATGATTTCCGAACATTATTTGTATAAAAGGTACATGGACGACACATTTCTTATTTGCGGCGAAAAACGTTTAATGGACGAGCTGTTAAGACGTTACAACGATTGTCACCCATCCACTAAATTCACTGTAGAAGAAGAGTTAAACTAAACGTTACACCTTCTAGACGTAATCTTAACGGGAAGGGATGCTGGTTCGATTCAAAGGTCAGTCTCTCGAAAATCAACTTCGATCGCGCAGTTCACTAAATTTTATAGTTGGGTACCTCTTGGTTGTAACAGAAATCATACTCACTCACTGCGTTCCAGAATCTATGGAATATGTTCAGAAGATACGGTGGATGCTGAAATCGAAACTCTTAGAATAATACTATCTAATAACGGATACCCTGAGAGATTTATTGATAAGAATCTAAAGAAACGAACCACTCCCTACCCCATTAGTCCCTAAGAATGTTTTAACCATGAATCTAGAATTCAAAAGAGATACCATAGCGGAAGTGTTGAAAAATCGTCTGTCAAGATGTATCAATAGTAGCTTCTATCCTGCTAGGTTGAGATTGGTATTCTCCAGCCGCCGTCTGATTCGTCAATGCGTGAAGGATAGGCTTCCACTTATGTCCACTTCTATGTGTATCTACAAGTTCACATGCTCCTGTGGAGCTGACTATATTGGACGTTGTAAGTGGGCCCTCCGAAAACGTGTTGCTGAACACTACCCGGTTTGGCTTACCAGAGGTGAGCAGAGGAAAACGGCTTCATCCATATGTGAACGCCTTATTGAATTGGGACACTCAGCACCTTGACATTCATCCTTCAAATAATTTACAAAGTTAAATTGAACTACTCCAAAGGTTTACGCTTCCACCACTTATGCACAGCTGAAGCATTAGCATTCAAAACGTTTTGAGAAACCACTTTCTCTCCCTTGGCCTTAACAATTCTTTTTTTGATTTTGTCGATTTCAGTTCTCTTTTATTATCATTATTATCACCGGTTTTTGCTTCACTGACAACATTTGACCCATATTTCACTTTTTAATATCAATTCATTCCTCATTCATTGACCTATTGTACACGTTCCAGCTTAATTATCACCGTTTTACAACTCTGACAACACTTGTCTCTTATCACACCACCTGTTATCAATTCGTTCCTTTTTCAATGACCCAATTTCTATCTCTTCCACCTGGACAAATACTACCACCCCTCCACAAACTGTATATTTTGCATATTGACTGAGCATCTCGTTTCAGTGCAATTATCTGTCAATTTACCGAGTATAAATACGACGATACAGCTTGATAATTAAGTTGTTGAAAAGAAATATTTCTTCGTTGATTAATTACCAAAGAGCTGGTTCAGTCGATCTGAAACACTGACAAAAAAATACTCATTGTCTGTCATCAATAATTCATCTTCATCTTCAGAAGTTATCAGAAGGCAATTTCAGGAAGCATATTTTGCAGATTACGTTGCTATTTTTATACTCATCCAGGCCCCTGTAGACATTTCTGCAATGCCCTCCTCGGTCGTATTTCTGTGTTTGTGTGTGGATTTAGTCTACTGAATCAATTCAGGCAATTCGTCATAACTTGGTGAAAATTTTTACAACTGTTGGAAGCTAGTAGGATGAGCAAATCATTAACACACTCCATACATATCAAAGAAACTGTTAGAGACAAAAAAGATCTAAAATGTACTGGTCTTCTGCTTAAGTTATATCAAGTGAAAAAAATCTTTTATTTCATGGTAGATCCACTCACCAGTTTGACATAATTTGATTTAATTCGATTATAACAGACTCCTAGGTACAACAGATCACTGTTAATACGAAACTGTTTTTGTGTATTGACAAAATGACAGAATTAGGTTACTTTACACCAACTTGTAGAAGATAATATAAAATTAGTGTGCTTGAGAAACTACTGATTTTCATTTCCTACAAACAGGACTGAACTGTTATTATCTCTGAGCATTTTTCACTATATTCTTTCAAGAACACCATTTTTAATTCCATGCCGTTTTATGCAACATATTTCAATTCTGGTTCAGTTGATCTAAATGTCTCAATATACACCTCAAACAGTAGTTACAGAGTACTACTTCGAAATCGAAAAGACAATACATCCCTTCAGTGTGAATCACGATTTTGAAGGGATGTCGGGTAAATGGAAATTGAAAGGTTGGCCACTTATCACAGAGTAGCTGAGGCATCATCAAGTATAACACATAATCACTACAACGTTTTGTGAGACATCAAGTCAATAGACCATTTCACATATATTTCAACAGGATTTCAGCATTATAGTCATCTGAAGGAGAAAATCTACATAAAGTATCCATAGCCTATAGTTATGCATTCAACCTGATCCAAAGATAGATACGCATCGATGAGGGAAGATGAGTACAGTTATCTCAGTTTAGTAAATGGAACACTTCATAACTCATCAAAGATGTTTTAGAGACTGTCAAGTGATGATTTCACCTTTTGAGGAATGAGGTGGAAAACAGACCAACGGAATTTCCACATAACATTCTGTATTGATGAAAAGATCAGCACTCAGTTGAAGACAGACAAGGCAACTGAAGAAATCAACTTTAAAGATTATCTGTTACATAAAATTGACCATTGTAGCTACCAGATTGCTCAAAGTACTCTTGATTCAATATATTCAAATAATCATAAAGAAGTCTTAATTGCTTGAATGCCAAAATCCTATAGTAGACGGTTCCAAAGGCTCCAAGACTATGACAGATTTTAGGTTCGTCAAAATACACATCGATACTTACTGAAGCTACAGTCTACTTAGAAAGAAAACTACCACACATTGATTAGCTAGATAAATAATTCAGCAGGACGTTAGTAACAAAGAGCACATTATCATTTTGCAAAGACTCTTTTCCAGGTTGATACCATGGCCTGAAGAAAATCTCTTTTCAAGCCTACAACTGGATAACATTGAATATCAGGGGAAACAGTACCTAACGATTTACATAGTCTATTTCTTTATGAAGTTGGCACTGATGATGTCATCTAGTACAGTTACCCGACGTCAACTATGAAATATTACAGAACATTAGGTCATTTTCATCGTATACCTAACGTTCTCAGTTCAAAAACTTTTTCTGTCCATTACATCTAACCCTACTAACATCAGTCCTAGGTGATCGATAGAAGTCGGTCAGTGCTCACGACTAGACAACAACAGTGGCCAACCAATATATATCCAATCTGCTCCTGCAGGAGATAGTTCACTACTAGAATATATCAGTGGTAACATCTCTGATTGCAGCACTGCGTGATTTGGGTCCATACTTCATAGTGGAAATCATTTCCCTCCGGACTGCAAATATGCCTTGCTGACTACTGCCAACAAGCACTACACTGAAGAGCATCCTAACGATTGCCTCCATCCAACTAATATCCATTTTGAAAGGGGTTAACAGACACTGAATCTAACTCGGTTTTTCCCTACAACTTCACTGTGGTTAGATAAGTTTTTTTGACTTTTTTAATAGACAATTTGAGAAAATGTGGAGGAAATAATGTTAAAAAAGTAGACCAGGATGAAGGATTTATCAGATAAATTCAGCTTCAAGTTCAGCTATATCTGCTACTTAGCATTCTTTGATACTGAAACTTTGATGTTTCTCATTTCGCATAAAAATATACCAGTACGATGTATAACACACAGATACACAGTCAATGTAAACTTACTCAATAGTGCACTGTAATACAGTATTTCTAGCCAGTGTTGTATAACAACCATGTCCATAATCATTGAATAATACAGGACCGGTGATAGTTAATCTCTCAGACTTAAACCTCTTTACTGAGATAGCTGAATCAATATTCAAGTATTTTTTAACATTCATATGGATTTGTTCAATGCATATCACTGTTCGCATAGTCTTACAAGCCACCACTTCAAATGACTCTACTGAACCATAACTGATTAGACAACATTCAATACTTTTAAAATTAGATGGTAGAAACTTTGTGAATCTCAGTTGATCTATATCAATAATCTTTAGAGATGGATCATAATATCTCCATGTTATTGGTTTATCATACTGTGAAGCTAACAAAGTGCTATATACCATCCAAAATGAAAGTGTATTTCCACTTATATTCAAATATTTTAAATCTTCTTTCCTTGGTAATGTCAATTGTTTACCAACTGAAAATCCGTGGTTATAACATAGTTGATTAGCTTGACAGAAGGTGGATACACTAGGCAGAATATAATAAGACGGCTTAATTTGTACTTCGACTACACTGGAATCAAGTTGTGAAGTCTGTGAACTCATGTGTAAAATGTATAAAAATGATATGATGATATACATATACATTTTATCAATGAAGTATTTCATTATTAAAGATGAGTGAGAAAGAATTTTACCAGTAAAACACTTCGCTTATATATACACATATATATACTGAACAAAGCAACTTGTTTTGAAAACAATGTTGAAAATGATTAGTACTTTTAGTTTTCCTATTCTCTATCTATTGTTATATTAGAGACATAAACAAAGAGTCTGACTATACCCAACTAAAGTGAATTCAGCAATTTCTTATTCCTCCTTCCTCATGTTTTACTATTTTCTACTGCTTTTGACTAATTCTCCCTCATTTTTTCATCTTTCATCTTATTCCTTTGTTATGTGATGTGTTGATATGAGGTGTGATAACTGTCACCATTAGAAAGTAATGTCTTGTCCTATATTGACGATGATAACCAACTGGTTTCAGATGTTAACCTTTCCGCTTGCGTTCTCCTCAGATTGTCTAATAATAATAAATAGCTTTATTCCAAACAAGACTTGTGGTACAGTATATAATAATTCAACAGATCCATTCCCTTTAAGGATCCGGTGAGATCAAATCTATGCAAATATAGTCTTCCCGACCCATTTGGTTTTGTTCGCTGCATCGGAGATATCAACGTAACAAGTAAGCGTATGATATCGCTTGATGTTTGTTCTTTATTTACCAATGTTCCACTCGTTGAAACCGTTTGTTATCTATGTGATTACACTGATTCTAACAATATTAACATTGGATTATCTACGAGCCACCTAAAGGAACTAATATTAAGATTTACGTTTAATGTACAGTTTAGATTCAATGACTACCAGCCCAGTCAGGACTTCTTATCCCAATCCAAATCTGAATGAATTAAGCAGGAGAGGAGCATAGTATACACTGTCTGAAATAGTCGTGGTTTGGCAGACTTGTTTTGATACTTTGTGATGATTGAAGGTGAAATAAAGTTTTGGACGGCAGTAGGATTCAAACCAGCGACCACCGGGTGTTCGACTCGATGCTATACACACTGAGCTATAAAAATTACATAGACTCAAATTTGTACAACATCATATGAAGATGTATACAATGAAGAAACAAGTTTCTAAGGTGACAGCTAATGAGATAATATAACCAAGTACCAGGAATCCGATAAACTCATTAAACACACCTCATACCTGAAGAACACTGAAACAATTATCATTCACATCCGAAGCTATAAATCTTTTATTCCATATTAAAATTGATTTATAACATATATTGATCGAGTATTATTTACTTCATGACGATGATTCGAACATAAATTACTATTGCTCATAATCATACCAATGTAATCACACTACTTTCGATATTCGATTCTTATAGTTATGTCATCTCATATGATTTGTTTATATTGGTAGCAAAATTTTCCATATCTCTGGTACAGGTGTTGCATCATTTCTATTACATGTGTTGCATGTTGATTCAATGAATAAATATTCAGTAATCAATCTCTCTCGCACTCTCCACCTAAGTATATTGGACTTAAGTACAGTACAGTGGCTTTATCCCACCCACCCTATTGTGTGGTTGTGTTAATGCGTTCATAACAATGGCCGAGCTACTTTCTAGATTATTGATCTTATTTGGTTCTGTTTTTTCATATTTACCTAAATTCCTAGGTTTCGTTATTCAAACTGACCGCGACCGACTAGTTTGACCCACATACTTGACCTCACAATCATTCCATGGGAGTTGGTAGATTATATTATTTTGCATAATTGGTTCTATCGGATCCTTAAGCCAGCCGACAAAGTTTATCTCTGAGTGAGTTTGTAAGTTTAAATCCCACCCTAATTCAGCTCTGTTGGGGATCTTAAGTAGAGTTTCTGATGTTCCTTCGTTGTAGGATAACACAAATTGCAACGCTTCGCATCATAATTGAACAGAGCATGGAATGGCAATCAACTCTCTACCTCAACTTCATCGACTTTGAGAATGCCTTTGACAGCATCAACAGAGAAGTAATTTGGAAACTGCTTCATTACTACGGAGTACCGCAAACCCTTCTCCGCCTCATTCAACAACTATATGAAGATGCCACATGCCAAGTAATTCACAATGGGAAGCTCAGTGATGCTTTTGAAGTGAAGACGGGAGTGAAACAAGGTTGCCTACTATCACCCATGATATTCCTGATTGTGGTCGACTGGATCATGCAGCAAACAGTGGAGAGCTGTGAGAAGAGGGGGATACAATGGCTGGACTGCGGAAAAGAACCTAGAAGACTTGGATTTCGCCGATGACTTCTGCCTGATGTCACATAAACTTGAAGATCTGCAGGCAAAAACTAACAAGTTGATAGAAGAGGCAGCTAAGACGGGACTTCAAGTGAATATAGAGAAGACAGAAGTGATGAAGATACCGCACCAACAACCCCAACAACAACAACAAACTCCAATCACCATCAACGGGGGAAACTTAAAGGAAGTCACCTCCTTCACCTATCTAGGAAGCACTGCTTCATTTACAGGCGGTGACACAGACGAAGACGTCAAAGTCAGAATCAGAAAGACAGCAAGACAGGTGTTCATTAGCCCGACACCAGTGTGGAGATCTGCACTCAGCATGTGGAACAAGATACGGATTTTCAACACCAGTGTATCAGTCAGTGCTTCTGTATGGTTCAGAGACTTGGCGCGTCACGAAAGGCATTTCCAATAAACTACAGACATTCATCAACAACTGCTTACGCTGGCTCGTTACTGAAGATCAGATGGACTGCCAGAAAGAATAAGCAACAAGGAGCTCTGGGAACGAACCAACCAAGAACCTATCACGCAACAAATATGCAGGAGGAAGTGGAGATGGATTGGGCATGCACTGAGAAGGCCGACTGGGACATCACGCGTCAGGCCAGTTGCTCGAGTGGAATCCCGATGGGAAGCGACGAGTTAGACGTCCGAGTGTGACATGGAGGAGATCATGTGAGGAGGAAATGAGAGCTTGTGGACTGTCATGGAGCCAGGTTGAAAAGACTCCAGAGAAGAGAGTGAAATGGCGATGTGCTACTGAAGCCCAATATTCTATTAGGAACCCAAGGGACTAATAATAATAATAATAATAATACAAGAAACGAAAAAATAACAGTAACATGCGTACGAATAATAACGACAACACGAGTAGTAAGGAGTTCACAATCTCCATTGTGTTATCCTACAACGAAGGAACATCAGAAACTCTACTTAAGATCCCCAACAGAGCTGAATTAGGGTGGGATTTAAACTTACAAACTCACTCAGAGATAAACTTTGTCGGCTGGCTTAAGGATCCGATAGAACCAATTATGCAAAATAATATAATCTACCAACTCCCATGGAATGATTGTGAGGTCAAGTATGTGGGTCAAACTAGTCGGTCGCGGTCAGTTTGAATAACGAAACCTAGGAATTTAGGTAAATATGAAAAAACAGAACCAAATAAGATCAATAATCTAGAAAGTAGCTCGGCCATTGTTATGAACGCATTAACACAACCACACAATAGGGTGGGTGGGATAAAGCCACTGTACTGTACTTAAGTCCAATATACTTAGGTGGAGAGTGCGAGAGAGATTGATTACTGAATATTTATTCATTGAATCAACATGCAACACATGTAATAGAAATGATGCAACACCTGTACCAGAGATATGGAAAATTTTGCTACCAATATAAACAAATCATATGAGATGACATAACTATAAGAATCGAATATCGAAAGTAGTGTGATTACATTAGAGGAGATGGGCAGCAGTCAGAAGAAACTTGAATGCTGACAGGGTTGTGAGGGCGGTTGACACTTCCTGGCTGCCCATACCACCGAAGACTATTTCTTCTTAAGGTACCTGTGAGGGATTTGTGTGACCTCAGAGCCCATCAGACATCTGTTTGAGGCCTGTCACAAGAAAGCTTTTTGAGTATGATTATTTTGAACTTTTATATTTTTGGGGCCTGGATGCTCCAAAGGAAATAAAAAATGAACCAACACCGCCGGCCCGGCAGACCGTGGGGCATGGTGGTGTGTATTATTTTTGGGGCCGACCTTTTCTAACCCCCCCCTTCCACTGAGAAGGCAGCATCAGCATGACACTGCTGGTCATCTAAGGGAAACACCTTACTGCTGTCACACCCCATCCTGCTAGCAGCAGTATGACTTCATCGTCAGACCCCCATCATAGTGTAGCAATTTACACCACAACGGTAACTGCTTTTCGTCTAACCACTATCCAAAAGACCTTTCTGGTATGGTAGAACCTCGAGGGAACAAGCGTTCCACCAGCATAGCTCGTTGGGTCATTGTGATATGCAAGTCCGACCACTACGTCAAGGTAGCAGCTATCGGTCGGGAATTACATTGATACGATTATGAGCAATAGTAATTTATGCTCGAATCATCGTTATCAAGTAAATAATACTTGATCACTGTGTGTTATAAATCAAATAAATAAATCTAACATGGGATTAAATTCTACCAGAGTGCCCAAGTTTTACACATTTATTAATAAATCTTTTATTTTAACACATGAACGTTTACTTTGAACAAGTGAAAAACTTTAACTTTTATTACTCAACATTTTTGTATATTGTAGAAGAAAACAAGGAGGATATGAAAAATTTACACCAATAATAGAACTATATATGTATGTAAACATTTCAATGTGTATAGGGATTATATCACTAGTCAACTGATATGATTAATGTGTATCCTTTGAATAACACTTCCCTTTAGATATGATTTTGAGAGCAAAATAATCTAGAGTAGATTGTTGTATTAAATCCCTTAGCCAATTTGCCTGTTAATTGTTCATTTTTGATTTTCTTTAAAATCCAATATTCTAAACAATCATATGCTAAATCATGAAATCCATCATTGAATTTGTTAGCGAATAATTCAATTCTTTGTGTAAATGTGTGTAAATGTTGTACACCAAATATACAGATACCACGAACAATATGCTTTGATGCACAATAATCTGGCCACCAGATTTTATATCGTCCAATAAATTTCCATTTAGAATTTTCATCATTTGATGATTCATGCATGCTAAGACAAGCTCCTGGAACTCCAAGTTGTGGATTATATACTAATGTACTGAATAACATTTCATCTGGAATCTTCAATAGATGTTCTTCTTCTTTGAATAATTTTGTCAACTCTAATGCATGTTTATCATTCAGTAAATAATGAATCATATCTCTTCGTAAAGCGATATGAAAACTTCCTTTGACCCATGTTACCTGTAGTAAATAAAACAGTTTTAATAATATCTACCAATGAAATCTTTTCAGATATTTTAAGTAATAAATTTTATTAGCTTTACTTGGAAGTTCATTGACTATATCAGTATACCTTCAAAAATTTGATTCACTTAATCAAGACAACATTTTCAAAGAAAGATATCTTTGGCCAGCACATGCAACAGACTTGTCAAAGGAGACGATTTCAGTTATATTAGTGTACATTTAACTCTTCAGCATGTCAAGATTATAACCCAATTTTAAAGGTTTGCGGGGATATACTTATTGATTTCAGGTTGATATTCATGATCGAATGGGATCAGTTGCAGAAACATTGAAAAGCTTTTCATCTTAGTATGGGACGATTAAGTTTCGACCAAGTGGCTCAATGGTAACGTACTGACCACGGAACCTGAAGGTCTGGAGTTCGACGCCAGGCGGGATCTTGAATGCATACTTCCAAGAAGTTCCATACTAGGAGGGAACAACTATCCAGTCTTCTCAAGTTTCCAATCTTTCTCCAATTGATGTGAGTCATTCCTTAATGAATACTAACTCAGAATTATAAAGCAACCAAAATTTTCTCACTATCTCCCACCTCATTTAATCATCACACTAGAAGAATAAGTTCAACATAGTGTATAGTAATGATGTGCAGTGGCTAGTAGTGGAATCCAGGATACGTATTTCGTCCTATTTAGGATTCGTCAGCTGAATGTACCTGCCTCCCAGTGAGTGATGTTGTTCCCACCGGGGCTCGGACTGGGAAGCGACCGCTTCAAACGCCCAAGCCATGATAGCCACTTCTTGTGCGACGGGTATAGTTTTAGTGTTATTGCTTGTATGACACCGTCGTTGATTGGACCGAATTGATCAGTCTCTGTTGGTATATAGGCTCCTGCGCGGATGCCTCGATATTGCCGTTGTTTTTAATTATGTATAGTAATGATGGGCAGTGGCTAGCAGTGGAATCCAGGATGCGCATTTCGTCCTACTTAGGACTCGTCAGCTGGATGTATCTGCGATACTAGTTATCACTGTCTTGCTAGAATGTAGGACTCACATTTCAGACCACTTCAAAACACCGAACCATTAGTATATGAGCCCATATGTCAAAGTAGATCGATAAATTCGATCCATCATAACGAAGGTATTAATTGGAAGTTTCAATGAACAATCGTCTATTGTTGTTATTTTTTCAAACATCAGCATACAGCATACGTATACTAAAGTATACAATACATGATAAGTATAGATGTATATAGTCCGTTTAAAGGTTATGTGAACAAATTTTAAGGTGTAAGAGAATAACAGCTTTACAGATTACCATATTAACATAGAATGTTTCACACCAAACTTCATTTTCTCACATTATCACACTTGGTAACAACGAACAAATTAGAAGTAAACAGAAACAAATAGAAAAGAAAGGACAAAGTTCGCTGAAGGTTGTTAACATGTTCAGAAGTTGGGAAGGTGATAGTAAGTGAACACATCTACGTCAGTATGATCAATTCGGAATCATACCAAATGGGGACTACAGCTATAGATTCTTAGAACCTTGTAGACCTTAATCATATGGTCTGGTCTACGTTAGATATCTAACAAGATTCAAGGAGACTGTTAGATATTTCACTCACTGATCTCACTTTTTGGTTTGGACACTCTCAGACATTTCCTCACCTGATCTTACTCTCCGTGAAACGGTTTGAAAAGATCCTAATATTTTTAACATCAAACAACATGATACAACGAAGTCATTGTAATTTCACAAGTAATTAAATTTCATTCAGGTCTGTTTCTGAACCTTCAGTGTACAGCAATCAAAAACGAGGACAAGTCTTCCTACTGATTGCTTCCAACCAACTAAAATTCATCAAAGTACTCTACGATGGTGAGTCACACTGTAAAATAATGACTAGAATTCGGTCATCACACAAGACCAGACAACATGAAATCGGTTGCATTCCGGTGACTAATCAATTTGTCTAGAATAGTCTTACAAGAAGTTGGTCATTGCTCAAATAGCTCAATAATAGCATCGCTGACTGTAATACTTGGTGAATTGGGTCGCAATCTCACACGGGGCATCAGTTCCCTCATGGTTGCAGACACACCTTGCTGATGAGTCCCAAGAACTGCACAACCTGGGTAGAATGAAGCTTCTTGCCGACTGTCTCTAATCGTATGACATGAATTTAATTTCTACATTAAAACTTTTATATCATGTGTAGAATTTGAATCTCACCCGGAAAATCTCATACCTAATAATTCATGTCCAGTGTCTATCCGTGAAAACTTATATATGCAGTTTTACTACTGTTAATCAGTGATTAGAGTGCCAATACGTGTGCTACACCTTCATTCTGTAATTTTATCTCATTATTCAGTAATATGTTGTCGAAGAATAATCATTAACAATATGATATCAATTTAATGAGAACTTTATACCACTTTCGGTAATCCAATTTGGAACTTTTCCATATAGGTCCACTTTCAAATCATCTCATTTCCACACAAAATAATTCTGTCTCAAACGAGTCTTTCAGCAAGGTGTGGTCACTTCGTGGCTGCTCTAAGTAGTTTTAAGTGTCAGCCTATCATTTAAAATGGTATACATTAATCACATATACTTTCCCAATACTGTTGATATGGTTGATACTAGTGTTGATGCGTTCTCTAGTTAATAATAAACCTCCCTAAAGGAAATAAAACTTTAATTTTCACAAATGCTTTCTTTGGTTTGACAAAAATTATGTTCGTTCAACTTCTTGCTTAAATGAATTTATACATGGGAATTTCCTGCTCTTTGAACTTCAATATTCAAACGTCAACGATTCACCATCAGATTAGATAACTTTTTCAACAGTAAATTCATAAGTACCTCATAAAGCTGATGTTACTTTGTCACCAAGTCTAGTGACATAACAGCCACAGGTAAATATGAAAGCTCAATGAATATCAAATTGCAATTCAGGTTTTCAATATTATCTACATCATTCACTATGACACAATAGATACATTAGAAAAAGAAATTGAGGTGTTGATGAATGCTTTCTTACATAACAGGCATCCCTTTGCTGTTGATGAATCAGCATAAAAGACAGTGGAGACTAAAACTCACTCTATATTTCATCGACATGTAGAGATTTCGGTCCATGTTAAGAAGAAGGGAATCAAATGATATGATCCTCTTTGTTGTCTGCTACAAACCCATGGTGATCTAAAACATACACTCCACTGAATATATATCAACTCACATACATACTCTATAGACAGTAATAAAACATAGCCATCAAACGGTTACTAGCGTAGATGAAGCTAAGAATGTTGACAAGTCCAGGTGGAAAACAATCATTGGCTTTAGACACAAGTTAGTACTTGACTGAGAACAGTTTTTAAATTATTAAACCGAGGGAAAAGAAGAGACAATTTAGTGAGGAAAATTTTCTTTCTCGATGTTATCACTTTCTAAAGCTGTACAATCCTATTTATATATATCATAAACATATAATAGTCTGTTATCAAAGAATAGGGGTTAATTTCATCATTAAGCTAGTGCTAAAGAACTGAAATCAAGAACGGAAAGCAGTTGCGGCGCAATAATCTTCTTTTAGGTGGTGGAAATAATGAGGAAGACAAGGAGTTTGACAAGTTAAAAATTGTCGGCAGATGAGAAATGTGAATATTAAGTGTCCACTTCGTAGATAGGTAGGTAGATATAAAGAAGGTGAAGAATGAGACGAGGGTCACAATGAAGGTGATAATAATGAGCCAACTGATCATTATGAGATCAGCAGAGAGTTACGAAAGTGTTCAGACCATGGTAAGATATGAGACTGAACAAACTCTTTGGGAACGTAGAGACCAGGTTTGAATTGATGAACTGTCAGAGCTTCTACTGTACACAACTGTTGAAGGTATACTCTTCTTCAACTGTTCCATTTGACTCTATAAATGACACTAAAGGAAGACTCTGATAGAGCTATATATCCAGAGTTGACCAAATGTTCGTGAACTGAACTGTGAATTGATTTACATTCCCCCCTTGACAACCGTGCAGGGTAGTGCTCATAGATACGTTTGGAAAGTGCTTGATTAGTGTAGCCTATATAACCTCGCCTGGTTAACTAGTCCACTAGTTACTAGCCGGTCCTAAGCTCAGGTAAAGAGGGAAGGTTGGGCATAAGGCTAGTAACACTAACCCGTAAAACCAATCAACCGCTAAGGAAACTTCAAAGCACACACCAAATATAAAAAAAATAAAAACAAACTTAGTCCTCACTGGAATCGCAGAGTTGAAAGGACGCCGGTCGGTGAAAGCCTTCACAAAGCCAATTCCCCTATGTTTCTTCTCTCTCGATGAAAGCGAAAGTAAACGTGTAGACATGAAGTGTCCGCACCATGTTTGAACCTAGTAAGGCTGCTCAGATTGCAAACGAGATGAGAAGGTATCACATTGAAGTGCTTAGAATTCGCGAGAGCAGGTGGAATGGAGGCGGACTCTTCAGACTGTCAACTGGACAATCAATAATCTACTCCGATATTGTCACCCAGACAACAACCACGAGCACACTGAGTTTTGGAGTGGCTATCATGATGTCCCCAATAGCATCGAAGGCTCTTTCTCATGCAGTGGAAGCAATCTCCTCCAGCATCAGGATCATGACATCAGGATTCAATTCAAAAGGAAGAAAGGTCACAATCATACAATGCTATGCACCTACAAATAATGCAGATCAAGAGAAAAAGGAGGAGTTCTGCAGACAACTACAATCAACACTGGACAAGACGCCACTCCAGTTGGCGATATCAAAATTCTAATGGGTGGGGTGACATGAATGCCAAACTGGGAGGGGACAACACAGGAAGAGAACTAACCGTGGGTTGAGAAGCGCTCGGTGAGGTGATGAACGAGAATGGAGAATTGTTTGCGCATTCAACGATTTGGTGATTGGAGTCAGGCAGTGTGTTCAAGCACAAAGATATTCACAAAGCAACATGGATTTCCCCAGATGGACACACTAAAAATCAGATCTGCTTCATCTCAATATCAGGAAAGTGGAGACGTAGTCTACTTGACACCAGATCAAGAGGGGGAGCAGATGTAGGTTCACACCACTCACTATCTAGTGCAAGAAACCTTCAAAATCAAGTTAAAAGCCTTCAAGGAAGTAGGTGATAGATCACAGTTCAAGTACAACACTCGGAACAGAAACTGAAGGATGAAACTACAAAGAACATCTTCACGTCAGTCATCAGGATAAAATGGGAGATATCGAGGAACATCCCTGAAGAAACCTGTGTGGATGAGCACTGGGACTCAGAAAACTCTGTGAAAAGAAATCTGCATAAGCGTATCGGAAAGGAATAAGAAAGAAGATAAGGAATGGATCTCGACGGACACATGGAAGCTGATACAGGAGAGGAGGATGGTGAAGCAGAAGACAAACCAGTGCAGTGCAAGGATGAACGACGAGAAGTGGAGCTGAGTGCAATGTATAAAACACTGAACAAAGAAGTGAAGAAGAGTGAATGGAAAAACAGAAGACGCTTCCACGACACACCGGCAAGTGAAGCAGAACAAGTCTGTTCTGAAGGTAGGAGAGACACAGATCTGACAACATTGTATCAAATAACCAAATTACTATCTGGGAAGAGATCAACACAGATGAAACCAATAAAAGATGATGAAGGATACCGAATTGCCAAAGGAAACGATGGGCTGACCATTTCAAAAAGCTCTTGAATCGACCACCACCTGCAGCCACTGAACTACAAGTGAACACAAGTCCTCCGAAGATAGTCGAAGTCCTGAGCGCCATAAAGCCACTGGAATATGGGAAAGCAGCAGGACCAGATGGAATCCCACCAGAAGCACTGAGAGCAGACACAGAGACAACAACGGACATGCTCACACCACACCAGTATTGCAGAAGGTCTTGAAGGGAGGAAGGGAAGGTACCTGCCCACTGACTGGAAGAAATGCTACCTTGTCAAACTGCCGAAGAAGGGAGACCTCAGTGTTTGTAAGAACTGGCATGGAATCATGCTCCTGTCCACCCCAAGCAAAATATTAAGCCTCATCATCCTGGAGAGGCCTAAAGATGCACTGGATTCAAAACTACGACCGAAACAGGCAGGCTTCAGCAAGTACAAATCATGTGCGGACGAAATCGCAAAGCTACGCATCATAATTGAACAGAGCATAAAATGGCAGTCAACTCAACTCTACCTCAACTTCATCGATTTTGAAAAGGCCTTCGACAGCGTCCAACGACAACTAATTTACCAGGCAGCTGCCTCAACAATACGTTATACCACAAACCTTTATCAGCCTCATTCAACAACAGCTATATGAAGACGCCACATGCCAAGTAATTCACAATAGGAAGCTCACTGATACTTTTGAAGTGAAGTGATATTCCTGACTGTGGTCGACTGGACTGTATCATGCAACAAACAGTGAGGAGCGAGAAGAGGGGGATAAGCTGGCTAGACTGCGGAAAAGAACCTAGAAGATTTGGATTTCACCACCGATGACTTCTGTCTCATGTCACACAAACTTGAAGACCTACAGGCAAAAACTAACAAGTTGACAGAAGAGGCAGGGCAGAGCAGGGCAGGGCAGCGAAGACAGGACTTCAAGTGAATATAGAGAAGACACAAGTGATCAAGATACCCAACAAACAACAACAGCAACAACAAGCTCCAATCACCATCAATGGGAGAAACTTAAAGGAAGTAGCCTCTTTCACCTATCTAGTCAGGGAAGCATCGTTTCAACTACAGGCGGCGGCACAGACGAGCACGTCAAAACAAGGATCGGAAAGACAGCAAGATGGGCGTTCATTAACCTAAAACCAGTGTGGAGGTCTGCATTCAGCATGTGGAACATGATCCGAGTTCTCAACACCAGTGTGTCAGTCAGTGCTTCTGTGTGATTGTTGAGAGACTTGGCGCGTTACGAAAGGGATTTCCAACAAACTACACACATTCATCAACAACTGCCTACGTTGGCTCGTTACTGAAGATCAGATGGATTGCCAGAATAATAAGAATAAGCAACAAGGAGCTCTGGGAACGAACCAACCAAGAACCTATCACCCAACAAATATGCACTGGAAGGAAGTGGAGATGGATTGGGCATGCACTGAGAAGGCCGACTGAGGACATCACGCGTCAGGCCAGGCACTGTAGTGGAATCCCGATGGGAAGCGACGAGTTGGACGTACGAGAGTGACATGGAGGAGATCGTGTGAGGAGGAAATGAGAGCTTGTGGGCTGTCATGGAGCCAGGTTGAAAAGACTCCAGAGAAGAGAGTGAAATGTACTACTGAAGCCCAATATTCTATTAGGAACCCAAGGGACAAATAGTAATAATAATAATATAATTAGCTTCACAGGAGCAATTAAATTGGTACACACACACACACACACACACTGAGGATGCACAAACTGGCAACTTGTCCTTAAATACAACTTATCAAGCTCGCATATTTGGACTTATTTAAAATCGGATGCATTTCGCCTTATCTGTTCAGAAACATTCTATTGCTTCTTACCTCACCATTGTGACAAAAAAAGATGTCTAGATGAAACACGTTTACGCTAACTGAAACTTTCTCTCTCCCTCTCTCTCAGCCCAAAATATATCATAGTAATGACAGTTGTTGGATTTTGTAATAGGGTAGCTGTATGTGTGAATTCACCTACTTGTAATGAGTAGTACTATGTTTGTCAACTTTTATCACATTCACATCTAAATATAATTAAATAAAATGAACAAATTTTGTTAAAGTTTATTGTTCAGTAAGCAAGAAAAGTCACTTAGTTCAATGAATGATATAACTTGCTGGGAAACTTGGCTTCTTTTCAGGTATTCGACCTTCAATTCCATATCGTGTAGCCATTTCTACAACATTTGACATATTCAATGCTTTCAATGCAGAAATCAATTCCCAATTTGTACGTAATGGTAATTCTTTTCCATTTATATTCATTAAATATTTCCAATTAACATTCGTATCATTCAGTAGTGTATCAGCGCAAATAAGGAAACTTTCTAGTACTGAATAATGTCCCCAGTTTACAGGTATACTCTTTGATCGCTTGATAACATGTATATTACCATTAAAACATTGAGATAATTTCAGAATTTCTTCATAGAACCAATCAGAAGACTTTCTATCCACATGTATACAATAAATATTATTCGATCGATAAATTAAGCGTAATAATCGAGCCACTCTACCAACATCTTCATAAACTAACATGGAGTAAGCTATTGGATAAGCTTTCTCTTCATCATTAAGTTGCAGAGGCGGTTCAATTAATCCTTTAAATTGGTTACAATAGTTTACTCCATTCCATTGACGATAAAGATCTTTCTGTGTTGAATAAGATTTGAATTTTTCAGCTACTCGTTGAATTGGTGTCTCTCTTAAAAAGGTTTCACACATTTCAATAGATTCACTTTTCATATTTTGATATGGTGGAATATAATTTGCTTTTTCCCGCCAATAATTCAATATTACTAACAATATTAGTATTATTATAGTAGCGATAAAGATACGTAAAAGATTTTCTGTTAGGATGGATTGAATCTTTCGAGTGATAAAATATTTTCTTGATTTTCTATATACGTAGTCAATCATTTTCAATAGTAGTTCTGTAATACCACTACAAAGGTGATTTACACAGGATTTAATTTAAGTATAGAATGCAAAAAACAAAAAAGTATTTATATTCATCAACTACCCAAGTGTGTTACTATACAATTCAGTGCTCAATAGTGACTACCTATGAGGTGGTTCCAGTTTTATTCATTTACTAGATTTGTCAGTGTTGTCATTTACTGGATTACATGTCGGACATAATTTACTGTCCACATTTATCATATGGAGATAACTATACGACTTTGTGATAATCCTTATATAGTCTTAATTTCCTCGCCTCCTTTGAGACATGGGTAGTAAAATTTCCCATACATCCGGAATAGGTGCCGAGTTATTCTTGTTGCATTTATTGGGTGTTGGTTGATTTGATCAACAAAGAATCAGTTATCAGTCTCTCCCTACACCCTGTTAGTTTTGAGCATTTTCACCCTGTCGCATCCTATCGTGTATAATTTCATGCATAGTTACGGCTCAGCTATTTTTCTAAATTCCTTACCTCACTAGAATCTATCAATTTTGGCCCAGGTGGGTTTTTGGGTTCGAATAGCCTAACTGATCTTAGTTGACAACTTTCACGTATGTATTTGATCTCTCAGTCGTTGTAAGAGATTTGGTAAACTAAGTTATTCTGCTTAATTGAATCAATGGGAACTTTTAAGCTGCTAAACTTATTTTGAAATGAGTATATCGGTTTAAATGCTACTCTTATCCCACTTAGTCTAATTAAGAATCCTACGTAGTGTTTATGAGGTGTCTTCTTTGCATAGCAACAACTTAGAGGTTTTAAATTCTCCCTTCACGGTATTGCCACCACTATCATTACGATCATTATGACTTCTGTTAACGCCTACGTTACCAATATTATTTATATTCTTCTTAAGATTTCAATGGGAACTTTTCAATTAATTTGGGAGGATAATTGTTGATGAGTCAGGTGTCTTTGATGTAATTGGTTTCTTGTCTTACATCTTCTGTCTCACTGGTAAGTTTTCTACTCCTCTTACTTAGACACTTCACTAACCCAACTTTAACTAACATAGGGTGAGACGACTTGTATGTGAAGCTTTTCGGTAGACACTAGTGTCTAACCGTCCATCTTGCTTCCGTTTTATTCTGCAGTCCAACACAGCTAATTCCCTTTCACTATTTTCTAACTCATAGGTGAATTAGATTGAGCTGACTGCTGAATGTACATGTATGAAGAAATTATTTATGTGCTCTGATGTCAATACTGTAAACATGTCATCTGCATATCGAAACTGTACTCTAGCAGCAGGACTAAATGTATCGACAGTCATGCGTTTCCAACTCTCGATAAATATGTCTGCCAAGATAGTGTGGTAGAGGGGGAGATGGCTAACTGAATTTGCGTTTATCGAATCAGCCAACATCTAATATATGCAACAGGAATGACTCAGCACCTGTTACGGATATGTGGAAAATCTTACTATCCATATGAGTAGTAAGGAGAAATTAGGAATATATAAAGGATATCTCAAAGTTCTGTCGTTATCTTGATTTGTTAATATGGAAAATAAATTATGTCCTAAATGTAATCCAGTAAATGGCAATAATGTTCCCTCACTGTGTGACAAATCTGATAAATGAATAAAAATGGAAATGCATTCTACCACAGTGCGCAAAGTTTACTCTTATATTAATAACTATGAGGTGAATTTCCTATTATTATGAAGAGAGGGTGTCATCAGTGTGGTTAGACAATTCCTTTGTGGAAGAGCATGGCGAATGACAATCAAGCTACACAGTAAATTGATAGAACTCATGAAATGTAAGGTATCTGATTTCAAAACGCAGGCTACATAATCACCTTCCAACTGTAATGGAAGCCTGGTTGATTGAAATTCAAAGCAGGCACTGGTAATAAGTTATACTCATGACACAAGAGATGACTATCAGATGTCAGTAACCTGACGAATAATCCAATGGTGCTCCAATCGTTAGGTGTTGGGTTCAACCCACATGAGGAGATACTACCAATCACATGAATCCAGACATATTCAGCTGGGTAGTTTCTAATCAAAAAATGTACATTTTGGACCTCACCACTACCGTCGATTGGAACAAATAAAGGCAAAATAATCGAAGATGGATTGATCATTGGTGAATACTACCTGTAGGAAAATATTTATCCACAAGTATAGTATAGCTTCATAGAGGTTGATCTGTCTACATGCTGGCTTCAGATTGGATGACATTGTATGAAGAATTAGTCACAGACTGAGTACTCCACTGAAAATTAATTTTCTAGCAAAGCAGACCTATGTGTTCACAAAACAATGAACACCAATCTACCACTACAACAGTAACTTTGGTTTTCAGAAGTTGTTGTTAGATAATTTTGTGACTTAATGCCTCTTGCTATCAATTTTGAGATCTATCCTTAATTTATCAGTTCTATTTATCTTGTTTTCAAGTAATTCGAGATCTGTTAACTTTATACATTACACGTATTTAACCCGCGATGTTAACTGGTCGCTGTTCAGGAGTGTAACTTTATAAAATATCATCTTAACTGAAATTATATTCTGTAGAATGGTTATTCAGTTATTCCAATCATAGTAGGCAATCGACAACTCCTAAACATTTTACTCTTTTCCACTAATTTTGAATCGGTCTACTATATTATCTTGCATGTAGATCAACATCTTGCTTGCCAACGTTATAAAAATGCGCTGGGTACTTTACTATTTTATAGTCAACGTAATGCGTATCGATTATAAAACGGCTGAAAGAAATCCCCCAAAATAAGGGTTTGTACATTCCGGTAGCTTTGTTATTCTTGCTGTCACGAATCAGGAGAACTATATGAAGTTATATATATATATATATATATATATATATATATATATATATATATATATATATATATATATATATATATATATATATATATATATATACGATGAGGCATGATGTGTGTGAATAACTAAGTTCGATATATGGAAAACTAACAACTTATGACATTCCATGATGCCTGTGCTGTATTGTGAGTTGAAGTAGGGGAAATATCGGCCACTGGGTTTGAACCTAACGACTACATAATCATGTCCTCTACCTGACATCGGAATATTTTGAGCCCAATCCCTAACAACTTTGTGAACGTCCACGGATTGGTAAGGAATTTCAGTTTAGGATGAAACACCTATTCAATGATTCCAAGCTTTTAATTATCCTTCAATTTAGTGTCATTTCATTGTTGAAAACTACTCAGCAGACATGTGGAAAAATAAAATACTACTAAGCGGACAGATTATGAATATTTACTCGGAATCAAGATTATCGGTAGTCCTTATCAATTATCAAATTTAATCCTACTCATTGTTCTGTATAAACTCACCACATCAAACCTTTATATTTTATATTCAATCCTTTATATTTTCTTGACAAATGATTCAATTTCCAAGTGTTCCCAATCACTACAATAGTAGTGAAAAAGTAATGTAGAAGGACAGTTCTATAATTAAAGTGTACATTCCTGAGCAATTTATACAAAAAGTGCCAGCAGAAATAGTTACACGTACACACACACATACAAGCATAGTATGTGTTACGGTGACAGTCATATGAATCAACCAGTTAAAATATTGGGCAGTACGTCTTGGTTATGCCCACTGAAGTAGTAGTAGTAGTATGACTGGTAGTAGTGTGAGTAGTAGTAGAATGGCGAAATAATTATGAAATACCGTTTTCTTAAGTGACTGCCATTCTCTTACCACGAAAAAGTAATTAATTTACGAATATATGCAGGATAAATGTAATTATGTGAAAATTTTAGTGTACCGCTTACGAATGATGGTTAACGTGCTAATATTCAGCAAATATCTGATCTGTTAGTGACTTTAAACTCACTACTATATTAAGGGCGGTCATTACTAACCAAACCAGAAAATGATTGATAGGCTATACCATTGTTTGATTTTGCACTACTGAATGAATGTGATGACTATTACTCAGTAATGAAGCGTTTCACTTATACTCAGTATCGTTTCAATCTTTTTGACAGAAAGATGCAATACAGCTGCTAGGCTAATTGAACAGACAGAATAGTACAGTAGACAAGATCCCTGATAATGATCAGTTGGAGAACTCAGATTACCCACATCTGTAGTATCTCATCTACTGATTTTACAATCATCTTGTCTCAAAATTACTCAATTACAACTTCATATCATTGATTGGTCACTGGAGAGTAAAATATCTCATGTTGTCTATACTGAAGTGTTGAGTGGATTCTATAGAATAATTTTTAATATGCTGATCAGGTTAGAAGATTCAGCATGATTGTGCACTTTGAAGGTTGTTCATCGACTGGAGATAGTCGGTAGGAAACCATGCTTGTTGACACTATTGAAGGAGCTCGTGTCTTGTGTGGGTTTCAGATGTGCTTCACTCGGTGTTCTAGTCAGTGTTACTGTCACTGGGCTATTTGAGCCATAAGTGAAGTGAGTACATCGTTTCATCGTGTTAAGTTGTGAGGCTACAATATTAGTTGATGAGATTTAGCCAGTTTGACAATTCCAATTTCCTGTTACACATCACATAGTTACTAATATCTGTCCATTATTTTTTGCCTTCTTCAAGGAAAACATCACGGTGAGGTATATCGTCATTAAGCATTGAATTTAAGATGAAATTCGTGGGATTTTTTGAAGCGAAGTGTTTATCACGAGTTATCAAGTATGTAACTTGAGAAAGGCACAGGTATAAGCTTCAGGTATGTATTCATCACGGAGTGACTGGCATCACTTGGAGAAACATTGGAAATCTGGAAGCAGTGGACAGCTGTTTCGTCCTAGTATGTAATTCCTCAGCAGGGCAAATCGAACGGAGGACTTTCAGGTCCAATCCCTGGCTGGGCAAGGGTCGCGACTGTGCATTCCTGTGGGGTCCCATACTAGGATGCAACAGTTGTCCAGTACTCCCAGGTTTCCAATGTTTCACCAACTGATGTCAGCCACTTCGTAATGAATACCAACCAGAAATCAATAGATAAATCCCCGAAAACCTCAAAACTGAAACAGATAAAGGAAGAGAAACATCTCATGCAGAATTCTATCTTAAGTTTAGGTTAACAACAGCAGGTTGCATTGTATGTTTCTTGGAAGGAATACAAACAAAATAAGCTTATTGTACAATTAGTTAACAAGTTTCAATTAGAAATACAAATTAGATGATCACTATTCAGTAACCACTTTGTATAAAACTGTTGACAAATAAAACTTCTATTATTCTCTATAGATGATTTGAAGAAAAATAGGAAAACATTTTATTTCAAAGATTTCCGATTAAATTGATGTTATGACATTTTGTAGTTAAAGGTAAACAAACAAAATAATTAACTCCCTCTTAACAACTGTTATAAGGTCATGAATATCAATAAAACCGTTTACTTTTGGAATGAATAATGTTTTGTTAATATTGAACATTTGATTGACTTGACTCTAATCGATTTGTCCGCCTTCAAATCATATCAGTCTAGTCTTAATTAATTAATCCTAATTACTAATCTATTTCAATTGTCTTCTAGTTATTGAAACTTGAAGTACTTAGTAGTTGTGGTATTCAATTATTGTTAATTGTGATTGATTGTGATTGTTTTTTTTTAATCGGGTGAATATCCGTTTGTGGGTAACGCCTGCTCTGTGAAACGGATCTTGACAGTAGTATTTTGATGAATACAATTTCATTTATTCTTCATTCATTTTATTTTAACTTCTCCCTCTTCTCATCTATGAGAAGTTTCTTCTTCTTCTTCTTCTTCAAAATGAAATGGAATTTTGTTGAAAAAGATGAAAATTCCACTCACTAGATAGTTTTCACTAGAAATAAGAAGTCTTGAAGAAGAAAGAAGAGTAAATAAGCCAATAACTAGCGATAGAATGGAGTGAAATACAGAATGATACATGATGGGTGAATCTTGGTGCTGGGGATGATTAGGTCAGTAGAGTAAACAGTGAAAATAAGAATGCAGGGAGTAATCGCACGGATACTGAAGCAACCAACCATATTCTGGGCTATTTCAACAAGACAGCAAGAAATCCTAGGAGCTAAATTGATTTTGATGCTTGTGTTGGTGACAGCATTCTGTGAACATTATGCAGAATAGAATGAATTTCTTCCATATTCCAAAGTATCCAACTAGCTTTTGCTGTGTTTCTCTTATCCAAAGTGTAATTGGTCAACTTTAGCCTGAATTAATTCAGTAAAAGTATCGTTTTAACTTTTTTGGCGTGATTACTACCCATATATTGAATTGAGGTGATGAAGAATATTAGTAGCTCGGGAGGATAGATTTATAGTGTTGTGTCCTCTTAGCTGGAATGCTTAATCGCGAAAGTTTCATTCTCATTCCAGATGAAACCATCAGCACAATTTTAGAAAGAAGTCAAACCGAAAGTTTTCTCCACAACTTATTCAGCACCTGGTCTAGATGGCCTAATGTATGATTGCGTGTTTTTGGCACGCTCTTGTCTTGTCTTGTTTTCATGTTTATTTTGATTGGTTGTCTAGATGACCTGAAATCTGACCTTCTTGTTGATTTTTATTGGTTGATAGATTGAGTCATTATGAAATGGATGACAGATACTTGACCTGCTCTAGTGTAGCAAACAGTCTGTTAAAGTAGGTAATGAGGATAATCATTACTTATTTTTGAAATGCAATAAGACCAGTGACATTTATCTAATGAGATACACATTTCAATTCAATTTCTAATTTTCGTCTGACATTACACATTACACCTCCCTGTGTTCATTTCATTACAACACCCCTACCCCAAATCAGTAACAGCATCAGATTACAAATTCCACCCACGTTCACACCACACCACACTGCACTGCAATACATCTCCCTCCCCATAGGAAATGCATAGATAACAGATAGTTGACCTGTTTCAATGTTTCAGTCTCTTGTTCACACAACCGAATGTTGATGATAATTGTACATAATGGAGAATATTTGTAGCTCAGGTAGATGGTCTTGGTTGCATTGTGTTCTCTGAGCTGGGTTTTTGAATCGTGAAGCTTTCATCGTCTTGCTAGACGACATCATTAGCACTAATTTCAGTATGAAGTGAGCTGCCAATATCTCTCCGTGAGTGATTTAGTGGCTTGCTCTGACGATGTGGCCTGTGACTGGTTGTTTCCTTCGAATGTTGTGTCGTTGGTTGTATAGACTTTCCTGTTGGCTGTTCCTCTGCTTGACCCCTGACCTTTCTGTCGTTTATCATCTTTTTATTGGTTGACAAACGACAGAAAGGTCAGAGGTCAAGCAGAGGAACAGCCAAGAGGAAAGTATGTAGATAAGCGTTTTCTTGCAGAACAGTTTCAATGTTCAATAACTTTTCCTGCAATTTATAACTTGAACATAGCATTATAGCTGTCAGTATAAAGGTGTTTTGGTTAATGATAGTTGATAAGGTATTAGACAAAATCTGTTGAAATATAGTTAGAATTCATTCCACGTATTGTTTTGACGCATAGACCATTGAAGCGTATCTACCTTCCTGCTTTACAAAGTGACATCTTAAAAGCTAAACTTATCACTGTTTTTATGAAACATGGTTTATGTTCAAGTTAACAATTACTTTCGGTATTAGTTACATTAGGAGGACAGAGGTAAGACCATGCCTCAGATTCTGTGAACATGCACCAAACCGCCTACATCTCAGGGGAGCAAGTGACTGCAGTAGTACAGTTGCTACGTATAAGAAATCAAGTACATACTTTCAAAGACCACTCAATGTAATCAACAAGCAGCATGATTTATAGCGTCTGAATTTCACTGGGACTGAAGTGATTAAATGAGTGGAACCGGAACTGTATGTTTAAAGAGAAGCAGTGATCGGTCTTCCTCCACTCTGGTAGTCTCACCTTTGTAGTGGACCCAAAGAATGTCAGGTAAACCAAAATAACAAACGATGTACAATTTACAAGAAAAATGGATTTTATGATACACATGTATGAAAAGTTATACGTTATAGCATAAATAGTATTGTCAATGTTATAGATAATCACTGGTTACTTGGAGGTTATCTCTTCGGTATTGTCCACCACAATTTTAGGATACTCCAGAGATCAGAAGGCGATATCTGTTGTCTCTCCGCTGTGGTCGTCGGTCGGCTTGATTGTCCTAATATTTAGAAATAGGATGAGAAGTCCTGTAAATTCCGAAGACAATCAGTTATTATGCACTACAGGCAATAGTCAAGGAGGCAGAAGTCGGAATGGTTAGAAGCACATTATATTTCCACGATTAGCAGCAGCAAAAGATGCAATTACCGCCACAACCAAAAAAGTGTATATATAAACAACATTCGTTTTTACAAGTATTAGGAATAATGTACAGAATGTGTAAAAGAAAAGATGAAAAGGAAATATTGCTTATAGTTGAAGCGGTTTACACACAATTTTATGCAGTCTCCACACAGCTCCTCCCCCCCTTAAAAATCCAGAGGAACTGTCTGGTAGAAAGAGAAAAAGAAAATGAGCACTCAGGGCCAAACCAAAAAATATATATATAGGTAGATAAAAATTATATATGCCTGAGGCTGTTATTCAGAAGTCTATTAGTGAGGAAACAAAATTAATACGAAAATTTATAAGTAATGCTTATAGTTGAAGTGGTTTATACACAATTGTATGCAGTCTCCACACCTTTTAATCTTCCGATCATTTAAAAGCACAAAATTTTGACGGCGTCTATTTCTGTCTATACACAAATTTTCATGTTCGTCTTACCAACCGGCTTCAACTCATTGCATTATTGCATGAATTGTCTTTCACTCTCCCATCAACTAACCTACCAATTAGTCTTCTAACATGATCTCATCTGAACACCAAAAGACTTCCCCGAAGTCTCTCTTGAATTAGACAGATAAGTAAATACTCTATGCATGTCTTACTAACAGTTTGTGGTGTTTTTATTTCTTGACCTATTATGTCAATTAATGTTAGCTAACTTCACTAGATTTCAACATGTCTAACCTCGCCTGGTTAACTAGTCCACTAGTTACTAGCCGGTCCTAAGCCCGGGTAAAGAGGGAAGGTTGGGCATAAGGCTAGCAACCCTACACCGTAAAACAAATCTAACCGCTTAAGAAACTTCAAAGCACAAACAAAATATAAAAAATAAAAACAAAATTATTCCTCACTGGAATCGCAGAGTTAAAAGGACGCCAGTTGGCGAAAGCCTTCACAAAGCCAATTCCCCTATGTTTCTTCTCTCTCGATGAAAGCGAAAGTAAACGTGTAGACATGAAGTGTCCGCACCATGTTTGAACCTAGCAAGGCTGCTCAGATTGCAAACGAGATGAGAAGGTATCACATTGAAGTGAGGGGAATTCGCGACAGCAGGTGGAATGGAAGTGGACTCTTCAGACTGTCAACTGGAGAATCAATAATCTACTCCGATATTGTCACCCAGACGACAACCACGAACACAGCACACTGAGTATTGGAGTGGCTATCATGATGTCCCCAATAGCATCGAAGGCTCTCATGCAGTTGGAACCAATCTCCATCAGGATCATGACAGCAAGGTTCAACTCAAAAGGAGGGAAGGAAGGTCACAATCATTAAATGCTCCACCACGCACCTACAAATAATGCAGATGAAGAGAAGAAGGAGGAATTCTACAGACAACTGCAATCAACACTCGACAAGACGCCACTCCAGTTGGCGATATCAAAATTCTAATGGGTGGGGTGACATGAATGCCAAACTGGGAGGGGACAATACAGGAAGAGAACTAACCATGAGTCGAGAAGCATTCGAAGAAATGAACGAGAATGGAGAATTGTTTGCGCATTCAAAGATTTGGTGATTGGAGTCAGTGTGTTCAAGCACAAAGATATTCACAAAGCAACATGAATTTCCCCAGATGGACACACTAAAAATCAGATCTGCTTCATCTCAATATCAGGAAAGTGGAGACGCAGCCTACTTGACACCAGATCAAGAGGGGGAGCAGATGTAGGCTCACACCACTCACTATCTAGTGCAAGAAACCTTCAAAATCAAGTTAAAAGCCTTCAAGAAAGCTGGTGATAGAACACGGTTAAAGTACAACACTCGGAAACTGAAGGATGAAACTACAAAGGAAATCTTCACAGCAGCCATTAAGACAAAGTGGGAGTTATCGAGGAACATCCCTGAAGAAACCTGTGTGGAAGAACACTGGAATTCTTTGAAAGAGGTGTGGAAAGAAACCTGCACAACCGTATTAGGAAGGAGGAAGAAAGAAGATAAGGAATGGATCTCGACGGACACATGGATGCTGATAGAGCAGGGAGAGGAGGATGGTGAAGCAGAAGATAAACCAGTGCAGTGCAAGGATGCTCAACAATAAGAGGAACTGAGCACAATGTATAGAACACTACACTGGACAAAGAAGTGAAGAAGAGTGAATGGAAAGACAGAAGACGCTTCCACGACGCACCGGCAAGTGAAGCAGAACAAGTCTGTTCTGCAGGTAGGAGAGACACAGATCTGACAACATTGTATCAAATAACCAAATTACTATCTGGGAAGAGATCAACACAGATGAAACCAATAAAAGATGATGAAGGATATCGAATTGCCAAAGAAAAGAAACAAAGGAAACGATGGGTTGACCATTTCAAAAAGCTCTTGAATCGACCACCACCTGCAGCCACTGAACTACAAGTGAACACAAGCCCTCTGAAGATAGTCGAAGTCCTGAGCGCCATAAAGCCACTGGAATGTGGGAAAGCAGCAGGACCAGATGGAATCCCACCAGAAGCACTGAGAGCAGACACAGAGACAACAGCGGACATGCTCACACCACACCAGTATTGCAGAAGGTCTTGAAGGGAGGAAGGGAAGGTACCTGCCCACTGATTGGAAGAAATGCTACCTTGTCAAACTGCCGAAGAAGGGAGACCTCAGTGTTTGCAAGAACTGGCGAGGAATCACTCTCCTGCCCACCCTAAGCAAGCAAAATATTAAGCCTCATCATCCTGGAGAGGCTAATGGATGCACTGGATTCAAAACTACGACCGGAACAGTCTGGCTGGCTGGATTCAGGAAATACAAATCATGTGCGGACGAAATCGCAAAGCTACGCGTCATAATTGAACAGAGTATAGAATGGCAATCAGCTCTCTACCTCAACTTTATCGACTTTGAGTAGGCCTTTGACAGCGTCGACCGAGAAGTTATTTGGAAACTGCTTCATTACTACGGAGTACCGCAAACCTTTTTCCGCCTCATTCAACAACAGCTATATGAAGATGCTACATGCCAAGTAATTCACAATGGGAAGCTCAGTGATGCTTTTGAAGTGAAGTGAAGACGGGAGTGAAACAAGGTTGCCTACTTTCCCCCATGATATTCCTGATTGTGGTCGACTGACTGGATCATGCAGCAAACAGTGGGGAGCGAGAAGAGGGGGATACAATGGCTGGACTGCGGAAAAGAACCTAGAAGACTTGGATTTCGCCGATGACTTCTGCCTGATGTCACATAAACTTGAAGATCTGCAGGCAAAAAGTAACAAGTTGGCAGAAGAGGTAGGGTAGCGAAGATGGGACTTCAAGTGAATGTAGAGAAGACAGAGGTGATGAAGATACCGCACCAACAACAAACTCTAGTCACCATCAACGGGAGAAACTTAAAGGAAGTCACCTCCTTCACCTATCTAGGAAGCACTGCTTCATTTACAGGCGGTGACACAGACGAGGACGTCAAAGTCAGAATCAGAAAGACAGAAAGACAGGCGTTCATTAGCCTGAAACCAGTATGGAGATCTGCACTCAGCATGTGGAACAAGATACGGATTTTCAACACCAACGTCAAGTCAGTGCTTCTGTATGGTTGAGAGACTTGGCGCGTCACGAAAGGCATTTCCAATAAACTACAGACATTCATCAACAACTGCTTACGCTGGCTCGTTACTGAAGATCAGATGGACTGCCAGAAAGAATAAGCAACAAGGAACTCTGGGAACGAACCAACCAAGAACCTATCACGCAACAAATATGCACTGGAAGGAAGTGGAGATGGATTGGATTGAGCATACACTGAGAAGGCCGATCGGGGACATCATGTGCGAGGCCAGTCAGTCGAGTGGAAGCGGGATGGGAAGCGACGAGTTAGACGTCCGAGTGTGACATGGAGGAGATCGTGTGAGGAGGAAATGAGAGCTTGTGGGCTGTCATGGAGCCAGGTTGAAAAGACTCCAGAGAAGAGAGTGAAATGGCGATATGCTACTGAAGCCCAATGTTCTATTAGGAACCCAAGGGACCAATAATAAAAATAGTAATAAAAACACTAGATTTCAAGATGTCTATACAGATGGTGTTATTATTTGATGTTGAAATCTTTTAGACTACGAACAACCTGGGAAATAAAATGGTTCATTGTTCTTCTGCTTCACTCTTTATTCCTCTCAAGTGTTTGTCACAACTCGTTTTCCTCTTGATTGAAATTAGAGAAAGAAATGGATAGTTGGTAGTGTATACTCTTAAAATTTTGTTGCTTGGATTAGCGTTGAGAAACTTGATTATTGTACAACGAACTCAAGTATGTTAGTTGTTTATTGATTGCTGCAATATAAACAGCAGGAAGTCAAAATTGCTAAGATAATCTGAAATGAAATCGGATTTCGAAGACAGTCATTGATTGCCAACTGATTGCTAACATATTGGAGAGGAAATGAATGATAAATTGGCATCATTTTGAGAATTTATGAGGAATTACACCTTCAATACTAAAAGTCAGTTGGGATGAGGACGACATTGAGTGATGGTGAAGACATACCATGAATGGAATCAAACAAGGCAGTAAAGCTAATTACATTGTGAACCATTCGTTGACTACTGATATTGGTCATCGGATGGCTCGCTTACTCGTTCACATGTTGTTGTTGTATATTGATGTGGTTGTATACTAAGAAAGAATTTCCAAGTTCAAACGAAATAGTCATTCTCTAGCTTATCCTCATGCACGACAAGAACCATCTTCACTTCATTCATCTCCCCGTTATCAACAACCTAAATAATAATAACTATTCATGGTATCACATGAGCAGTAATTAGAGAAGGCAAAATATAAGCATATTTATTGAAAGTTTCAACCAGCATTTAAAATTCGAAGAGTAAATCATCCAATGACTCCGCTGGTATTCATTCAACATACACTCACCATCCACATGATAATCAAGAATTTGTTCTCAGAAATTACACCTCAAACATTCTATGTCACGTAGTCTGTATTAACACAACAATATTCGATAACCAATCAAAGTCAATGTGTTATGTGTTTGTCAAGATGATAGACACTTTGTATGGTGTACACCAGGTGTACTATGCCCTCACAATAACAGTCAACATATATTTTCAATCAAATGATACATTATCATCTCGAATATAACTAATACTCTTCATATTCTCATCACCTGTCATCATCTAACAATTGTTTCAAAATGCAGAATGTTGCATACTACATTCTATGAAGGATTTATTACAAGGAACTACTGACAGAAATAATGGTTTACTTCAAATCAACATCATATCTAATGTTCATGAAAAAATCCCATTTTAAATTTGTGTTGATTGGATTTCCAATCATTCTATTCATCACCAACATGATCATTCCTGTAAAATATGAATACCGACCGTTTGGAAGTGTTTATCAAAATTTGGATAGAAAGTTGACTGATATTTGTGAAGCATTTTTACACACAACACCGAATCAAAGCTTTGCACAACAGTATGCGCATTACTCAACTCATAGTCATCTTTTATACAAATGGAATACTTTCAATGATTGTAAAGTCTTTCAAGACTCCTTGAAACATTTGTCATGGTCCAGTAGAGAGGAATCAAGTTATCCAATTGGATTTGCTTTCACTGTCTACGAAGATATTGAACGTGTAGCTCGTCTTATACGTCTTCTCTATAGATCGCATAACTTGTACTGTATACATGTGGATCGTAAAGCTTCAGATGAATTTTATCAGTCAGTAATTGACCTGGCTAATTGTTTGGGTTCCAATGTTCAAGTTATCACTCGTTCAGATAGTGTTTCAGTTCAATGGGGTTATTTCTCAGTACTTGATTCATTTCTCAAGTGTACTCAGTTAATGCTGAATAATACAAAAATCAAATGGAAATATGTTCTGAATGTGAATGGAAAGGAATTACCACTACGCACCAATTGGGAGTTGATTAAAGCTTTGAAATCGTTGAATGGAGCCAATGTAATTGGAGGTACAATCAAAAATGGACCTAAGAAAAGGATTCCTCTAAGAAAACCTTCTTTTCACGTAAGTCACCTGCAAGTTTTGTGATATCACGTCTGCGTTAAATATTGAGGAATAAATCGACTACTAAACAGAAAACACAAACGAATTCGATGTATATCTTGCTATCAGCTACTGACTTGTTAGCGGAGTAGCGATAGAACACAATAAGGTTCAATGGTAATCATACAACAACTGTGGCACTACAATTTAAAATCAATAAACTGAACTTCTACCTCATGTCAGATGTGGCACACTTACATCCATTCAGGTTGTAAGTGATCCATAGAAGGACGGGATCACATACATGTATTAGTCAGAATGCAGGTAACCAGTTTAGCTAGTTTTCTATTCTTTTGTACTCAAAGTCTGTCGATATAGTTTGAAGCGTGGCAATAAGGTAAGTAAACATTAAAGACTAGATAGCTGTGTAAATTAGTCGTCTCGGTGAACTTCGTTTTGATGGTTTGACTTTATTAACCATCATATACATCTTCAATGTTCTCTTCACTAGCTCCATTTCTGAATATCTGAATGAAATCTTTTGTAATACTAGTTTCAAAGATATTTGAAATTCTCTTCTTAATCAAACAACTCTCTACTGTATTTTTCTCTTGCATTCTTTGAACACATAACAAGGTGACATGGATAAAAGGAAGTTTTCTGGTAGCTTTACGTAGAGAATTCGTCAAATATGTGCACACAAATCCAAAATCCATTGAACTATTAACTATCCTAAAAGAGGAAGAACATTTGAAAAGAATTCCAGATGAAATGTTTTTTAGTACACTGGCTTATAATCCACAACTTGGAGCTCCAGGTGCCTGTAAGCAATTTCATCGATCCAATGAAAATAATGACAGTCGATCAACATTTGTATCACGTTTTGTTATCTGGAAACCAAAATATTGTGCAACAGGCAAACGCTATCATACAATATGTATGCTTGGTGTACAACATCTTTATCAGTTAACAAAACGTGAAGAATTCTTTGCAAATAAATTCTACAAAGGTTTCTATGACACAGCATATGATTGTTTAGAATATTGGATACTGAAAAAGATGAAAAATGAACGTTTAACAGGTAGACTTGATTCAACAACATTCAATGCTACATTCTACTCTGAATTATACTGCTCTCAACAGCATATCTAATACAATGTGATGATGTAAACGATTATTATTTCAATAAATATAAACAAAGAGAAGTTAGTTCATTGAGTAGTTCTTGTTTAAAGGTGACGATAACATTTTCTTCATATAGAGTTACATATTATTATAACTAGAATTTGCATTTCGTAATAGAACGGACTTCCCATAGAGGAAGATTAACAGTTGTCTCAGTAATTTTATATATAACCAGTTGAGAAATGTCAGTCTATCTCAAACAATGTGTAAAACGCTTCAATCAACCAGAGTCACACAATCCTAAATACTCCATAATCTCATTAGTATATCCATATTTGGCACATTTAATTGGTGACTGACTATTGAGAAAGCGCTAAGTGTAGATGATAGGTTTTACTGTTCAATTTAATCTTCGTAGAAAATGGAATAATAAAGTTTGATAGAAGACGAAATACAGCAGAAGCAGTTACAGAACATTCAGCGGGAGCATTATTGTAGGTGTTTGGGTGATAAAACTCAGACAAAATGTTCATGTTTGTATTATTCTTATCAATGCCTCAACTAACCTATAAACATTAACTACAAAGTGAAGTAAAAGATAAGTCTTTTCATTTACAACTGGCTGAAACAAAAATATTTTCAACAGAAACATTCAAAACATTGAGTAGGATGAATTAAGGAATACATATGGCTGTCAACAGTTCAGGAAAACACTCAGTGTGTAAATGTAGAAATCTAGACAGTATCAGAACAAACGTCGGTTGATCATTTGCAGATACTCACTCAATAAAACAAGCATTTAAAAGATGAACATCGCAACATGACAACGTTGTACACCATGTAACGAGTATTTCAACAGTCCAAGACTACTTTTTCATTTGATATCCACAAGCTACTCTGTATTCTGCCTTTGGTATACACTCATGCCTCAATCTCAAAGCTTCTAAAGTAACGCGACTTTCATACTGACAGTTCTCAAGACACCATGTTTTCTCAAGTAAGGGTTAATAGAATACAATGAGTTATTTCACTTCGTTCAACAAACAGTCCCGTAGATGCGGGCCATTGAAACTAGATGTTTCAAGGAGGGATTTTTGAAATCCAACACCATTTACTGCTGAATCGAAGGTAAATATCATTTTTAAAAATGTTCAGATTGAATACTTCCCTGTAGCTCTACTGAGTGAAGTTTTCAAAATCATGCTAAATATAGTCTCCAGTGCATCAGAACTTCAAAAGGGATTGAAGTGAATTCGTTATGCGTGGAAATTTATCACATGCCACCTTAACGTTATTCAAATAAAAAGGACCAATTTTAGATTCGCCAACTATTTTGTGATCCGGTTTTAATAATATATCTGATAACCTACTAACAGTTCAGTGTACTCCGTAGCCATTTATTTTTCCCAGCTCTGAGGCATAAAAGGGGTAGATATGAGGAGTTTATAGATTTTCTATCACTCATACCTTCGGGAAATTACTCATTAGTGATAGAAGGGTATAGTGGATAATGTTGAGTTTAGGCATAGACTATAAGGTGAAAAAAAGAAATCTCCATTCATATCAGCCTTCACAACAAGTTACAATGAACTTTCAATATCATTCATACTTCTTGTTTAGGTGGAAATATACTTTTACTTTTATCATGAACATACAGACAGAATTTCATTAGATGATGAGAAACGGTTTCGCCATTAGTGTTGAAGATACAAGTAAGATGACGATGTTGATGAGTTAAAGTCAAGTTGTGCAGTCTATATATATATTCATCACCTGAACTCAAGCATTTGAGTGTCGTTGTATTCATTACAACCTTATATCCATCACATGGAAGAGTGGATTGAGGGACACAAAATTTGTTTTGACTAATTCTTGCGTATACAATATTTACTGTGAGTAGTTTTTCCATTCCCCGCCTTGCGGTGGTGAAATGACAGACAACTGTCGAAGTAAAGACATTTTGTCAAATCTTTTCAACTAGACTACAGTTCATTTCTCTCAAGCATGTGCATGCCTCAAGTGTTTGAATCACTGGCGAATGATGACAATGGATAATTCAATGAGGTATGTGTCGGATAGATATTTGAGTAGATTACACATATGCACTTTTTACAATTACTGAGTTAAGTGACAGCCAGATGCGTCATCACTCAACAATTTGGTTCCATCATCATATATTTACATTGGTTGTCCATTTACACGTTATTGTAACAGCGGTACATCTTCGGGATCATTAAGTGTTTAAGATATGAATAGGAACTGTGAAAGTGACATGGTATTCAGATGATAATTAAGATTTCAATGTAGAACAATAGCGTCATCTTGTGTAGCATATCACTTCTGTTAATGAAACGAGTTTTAACAAAATGATCGGTTCACATTCAGCTAACAGATTGAGATGACAAGCTTTTCATTCAGAAGAGAAAACCAATCGGCTATTTTCAAATTATTATTCATTTCAGTACAAATCATAGAAATGAATAACACCCAACTGATCATCAAGAAATAATTGCAAGACAGATACCTTGACAATTTATTGAGAAGTCATTGACTCATCATTTATTCTGGTTTGGGAAGAAGATTATGTTGACTTAATACACGTATCATGTTTACGCTTTCTTCCACATCTTGTTAGGCTAACTGTACAGGCATTTGAATTTCTTCAAACACTAGCTAACAAGTCTCAGTGCCTAGTAATTGAATATCTGATTCAGTCTACTGCACATCTGTCTCTTAGTTGTTCACAAGACCAACTTGTATCCATCACGAAACTTATGTTATCTCAATGATTTCAGTGAATATTGATCAATTTTGAATTGTTAGACTATGACATAGAATCATTCAGACTGCTTCATTTAGTGTCAGACTGAAATGAATGTATCAACCGGTCCATGAATGGTAACCGATTGCGTTGTCTTCATGTAAGTACTGATTCTTCTGACTGACTGCTACTATGCTCAGTAGTAAATTACAACACACCACACTGACATGTCCCATAGTCCATGGAATGACCATGAAGTAAGATTGCGCAATAAACCAAGCAGGATAAGAATCTAGGAATAGAGTGTGACACTATTTTACAACCACTTATGACTTTTTTCTATTCGACGCTTATTTCAGAATAGTCATCACATTAGGTGAGATTGTTTTCATCAAGTCACACTGAAAACTTCAACTATCAGTCAGTCGGTAATTCACATATATAAAAATAGAAGTCAATATGATGTCTTTGTTTCTGATCTATGAGACAATGAATCGAAACACTAATCTAAAATTCCACCAAATCATCTTATACACAATTACTAAATAATACTAGTGAACTATGCTCAACATGCGTGTGTATGTTCTGATCAGGGTTCATGTTTGCTTGAAGTATCATTTATCGTTTCATTACTACTCAGTGATCATTAAATTTGTTGTTCATCTAGTAATTGAAATATACTTCAAAAAAGTGTTTGATTGTATCCACATTTTACCCACTTATTATTATTATTAACCTCGCCTGGTTAACTAGTTTACTAGTTACTAGCCGGTCCTAAGCCCGGGTAAAGAGGGAAGGTTGGGCATAGGGCTAGCAACCCTACCCCGTAAAACAAATCTAACCGCTAAAGAAACTTCAAAGCACAAACAAAATATAAAAAATGAAAACAAACTTATTCCCCGCTGGAATCGGAGAGGCGAAATGACGCCAGTTGGTGAAAGCCTTCACAAAGCCAATTCCCCTATGTATCTTCTCTCCCTCGATGAAAGCGAAAGTGAGAATGGGGACATGGAATGTTCGTACGATGTTTGAACCCAGTAAGGCAGCCCAGATTGCAAAGGAGATGAGAAGGTATCACATCGAAGTGCTTGGGATTTGCGAAAGCAGATGGAATGGGAGTGGACTCTCCAAACTGTCAACTGGAGAATCAATAATCTACTCCAATATTGTCACCCAGACGCCAACCACGAGCACATTGAGGGAGTGGCTATCATGATGTCCTCAAGAGCATCGAAGGCTCTCATGCAGTTGGAACCAATCTTCTCCAGGATCATGACAGCAAGATTCGACTCAAAAGGAAGGAAGGTCACAATCATACAATGTTATGCACCTACAAATAATGCAGAGCAAGAGAAAAAGGAGGATTTCTACAGAAAACTTCAATCAACACTGGACAAGACGTCAGTTGGCGACATCAAAATTCTAATGGGCGACATGAATGCGAAACTGGGAGGGGGAGGACAACACGGGAAGAGAACTAACCATGGGTCGAGAGGCGCTAGGTGAAATGAATGAGAATGGAGAATTGTTTGCAGAATTCTGCGCATTCAACGATTTGGTGATTGGAGGCAGTGTGTTCAGGCACAAAGATATCCACAAAGCGACATGGATTTCACCAGATGGACACACTAAAAATCAAATCTACTTCATCTCAATCTCAAGAAAATAGAGACGCAGTCTACTTAACACAAGGTCTAGAAGAGGAGCAGATGTAGGTTGAGACCACTATCTAGTGCAAGGAACCTTCCAAATCAAGTTAAAAGCCTTCAGGGAAGCTGGTGATAGACCTCAGTTCAAGTACAATACTCGGAAACTGAAGGATGAAACTACAAAGGAAATCTTCACGGCAGCCATCAAGACAAAGTGGGAGTTATCGAGGAACATCCCTGAAGAAACCTGTGTGGAAGAACACTGGAAGTCTTTGAAAGCTATGTGGAAAGAAACCTGCACAACCGTATTAGGAAGGAGGAAGAAAGAAGATAAGGAATGGATCTCGACAGATACCTGGAAGCTGATAGAGGAGAGGAGGATGGTGAAGCAGAAGACAAACCAGTGCAAGGATGCTCAACAATAAGAGGAACTGAGCACAATGTATAAAACACTGAACAAAGAAGTGAAGAAGAGTGCACGCAAAGACAAAAGACACTTCTACGAAACACTGGCAAGTGAAGCAGAACAGGCTGCCGGCTGGTAGGAGGGACAGACACCTGACGACATTGTATCAAATAACCAGGTTGCTATCAGGGAAGAGACCAACACAGATGAAACCAATAAAAGATGAAGAAGGAAATTTAATTACAAAAGAAGAGAAACAGAGGAAACGATGGGCCGACCACTTCAAGAAGCTCTTGAATCGACCACCACCTGCACTTCGCCCAGAAATACCACCTGCAGCCGCTGAACTACAAGTGAACATTAATCCCCCAACGAAAATGGAAGTCCTGAACGCCATAAAGCTACTGAAATGCGGGAAAGCAGCAGGACCAGATGGGATACCGCCAGAAGCACTGAGAACAGATGCAGAGACAACAGCGGACATGCTCACACCACACCAGTATTGCAGAAGGTGTGGAAGGAAGAGAAGGTACCTGACGATTGTAAGAAGGGTTACCTTGTCAAACTGCCGAAGAAGGGAGACCTCAGTGCTTGCAAGAACTGGCGCGGAATCACTCTCCTGTCCACCCCAAGTAAAATATTAAGCCTCATCATCCTGGAGAGGCTTAAAGATGCACTGGATTCAAAACTACGACCGGAACAGGCAGGCTTCAGGAAGTACAAATCATGTGCAGACCAAATTGCAACGCCGCTCTACGCATCATCATAGAACAGAGTATAGAATGGCAATCAACTCTCTACCTCAACTTCATCGACTTTGAGAAGGCCTTCGACAGCGTCGACCGAGAGGTAATTTGGAAACTGCTTCAATACTACGGAGTACCGCAAACCTTTATCCGCCTCATTCAACAACTATATGAAGATGCCACATGCCAGCCAAGTAATTCACAATGGGAAGCTCAGTGATACTTTTGAAGTGAAGACGGGAGTGAAACAAGGTTGCCTACTATCACCCATGATATTCCTGATTGTGGTCGACTGGATCATGCAGCAAACAGTGGGGAGCGAGAAGAGGGGGCTACAATGGCTGGACTGCGGAAAAGAACCTAGAAGACTTGGATTTCGCCGATGGCTTGTGCCTAATGTCACATAAACTTGAAGATCTGCAGGCAAAAACTAACAAGTTGATAGAAGAGGCAGCTAAGACGGGACTTCAGGTGAATATAGAGAAGACAGAAGTGATGAAGATACCGCACCACCACCATCAACAACAACAACAAACTCCAATCACCGTCAACGGGAGAAACTTGAAGGAAGTAACCTCCTTCACTTATCTAGGAAGCACTGTTCCAACTACAGGCGGGACGGACGAAGACGTCAAAGTCAGAATTGGAAAAGCAAGACAGGCGTTCATTAGCCTGAAACCAGTGTGGAGATCTTCTGCACTCAGCATGCGGAACAAGATACGGATTTTCAACACCAACGTCAAGTCAGTGCTCCTGTATGGTTGAGAGACTTGGCGCGTCACGAAAGGCATTTCTAATAAACTACAGACATTCATCAACAACTGCTTACGCTGGCTCGCTACTGAAGATCAGATGGACTGCCAGAAAGAATAAGCAACAAGGAACTCTGGGAACGAACCAACCAAGAACCTATCACGCAACAAATATGCAGGAAGAAGTGGAGATGGATTGGCCATGCACTGAGAAGGCCGACTGAGGACATCACGCGTCAGGGCCTCGAGTGGAATCCCCATGGGAAGCGACGAGTTGGACGTCCGAGGGTGACATGGAGGAGGTCATGCGAGGAGGAAATGAGAGGTTGTGGGCTGTCGTGGAACCAGGTTCAAAAGATCTCAGAGAACATAGGTCACTGGAGGCGTGCTACTGAAGCCCTATGTTCCACTAGGAACCCAAGGGACTAATAATAATAAATAATAATACATATATATATATATATATATTATATATATATCAGAATTGCGGCTTTCAGTGAGTCGTTTTCTAAGGCTGGAGCTTTGTTCAGCAGACTTCACAATGTACTACTAGATATCGTCATCAATGCGACGACGTCACGGTAGGGTACTCATTTAATTTGACACTCGACTTTTAATTTACCAGTGAGCACAAAAGGTGTTCTGTTTGCGAAAGTTTGAGTAGTCAGATAGCACACAGCAGGTGAAACTCAAAACCACTTTACTAGAGAATAGTTTATCCAATCCTACCTGATCTTTAGTGTTGATTCACCTAGTGATAACCTCTTGGACTGAAACATTGACTGATATAAGTTCAAATCACTGCAAAATATTGAGTCCTATACACCAACAAGTTAGACATCAAACTATCTTCAAGCACCAGTCATAACTTTCCTTTCACACTTACGCGACTGAAATCAGAAAAAATCAAAACCTGTGCTTCTAGAATCTTAATCCTTCGCTTTAAAGTGTTAGTATGGTTTTGAACAACTAGAAAAGGTTTTTTAGCTCTCCAAACAGCACTTGACCCTGAAATATTTGGATTTCGTCGTCAATAATGATTTATGTCTAGTGTTGCACAAGCTCGAAGATCTACAGGCAAAAACTAACAAGTTGGTAGAAGAGGCAGAGAAGATGGGGCTTCCTTCAAGTGAACGTAGAGAAGACAGGGGTGATGAAGATACTCAAACAACAACAACAACAAGCACCAATCACCATCAACGGGAGGAATCTAAACGAAGTTGTTTCTTTCACCTACCTAGGCAAAACAGTATCGTTTCAACTACAGGTGGCACAGGCACAGACGAGGATGTCAAAATCAAGATCGGAAAAACAGGACAGGCTTTCACTAATCTAAAATCAGTATGGAGATCTACTATGCTCAGCATAAAGCACGAAAAACGTACGGATTTTGAACACCAACGTCAAGTCAGTGCTGCTGCATGGTTCAGAAACTTGGCGCGTCACGAAAAGCATTTCCAACAAACTACACACATTTATCAACAGCTGCCGCCCACGCTCACTCACTCGGTACTAGCACTGAAGATCAGATGGATTGCCAGAATAATAAGAATAAGCAACAAGGAACTCACTCTGCCTGGCAACCAACCAACCAACTCATTGTCCAAAAAATATGCAGAAGAAAGTGGAGATGGATTGGCCATATACTGAGAAGACCATTTGGGGACACCAAGCGTCAGGCTAGTCGCTCGAGTGGAATCCAAAAGGGAAACGACGAGTTGGGCGTCTCAGGTGAGGGTGACATGGAGATCATATGAGGAACAAATGAAAGTGTGGGCAGTGGTGGAACCAAGTTGAAAAAAATGTAGAGAACAGAGCGAAATGGAGACCTGCTACGAAGTCTTATGTTCCACTAGGAACCCAAGGGACAAATAATAAAATAATAAACAGCACTTCTGTTGCAGAAATAACGAAAAATAACTTAGTGACTGGTTTTTTCACTTAAGTTCGTCTTTAAAGAAAGATACAGTGCATTCTGTCTCATCCCACAGTAACGAAGTTGCAAATACAAAGACAGTTGGTAACTTCATTCAAATGTTTTTTGTCAGGGTTGAGTGAAAATAGCTGATTATTGAATTTTCGTTCACTGAATCATATGCGATATGAGCAACAAAAGCGATTTAATGTCCAATGCAAATCCGGAGAAAACTTGCTATTTTTTGGAGTTAGGAAGTACAAAAATGAAGTGTGGAAAGCATGTCTCAATGTTTAAGACCACCTTGCCATCACTAGAGAAAATTAATTATATGAGGAAGCTCATTGGTATTCCCCGCATACTGCTTCACCAACAAATTAACAACTAAATGAGTGCTTTATGTAGTTTAGATATCGCAGGTTGCAGGCAACTAAATAGGTCCAAAAAATAAAGTCATTTCATTCTGCTGAAAATATCAACGACTGTTCAGTATGGGATTTTAATTTGCTATGGAGTACCAGAGCGCTTTACAGAAACGATACCTATGGGGAATTAAGGTGACCTCAAATCCCCTCGAAAAGGAAGAGCAATACAAGAGGTAGCTCTCAGGCCACAGTAACCAAGTGGATAACGCTTTGGGATTTGAAGCGATGGATACTGGGGTCTGACTCGCAGTGTGAACATCCCTCACCAGAGGTAGGCACATCCAACTGACGAGTCTCAAATAGGACAACACGCGTATCCTGGATCTCACCACTCGACACAACGGAGCCAACTGCAACAATATGTAATTAGGGAATATCGAGGTATCCTCACAGGAGCCCATATGCAAACAGAGGTCAACCAATTTCATCCAACACAACAGCGGAGAATTGCAAGTATCAACATAATAATACGGGTGTCGATTCCTTCTCGGCGAAAAACGTAAGCATACTGCACATACCACAATATTATAACATATCGAAGTAAAATTTTAGTTAACTAACGTGCACAACTCAGCATGTTAGCAAGTCTACATTTCAGAAACCAAAACTGTTTCCAAAGAATATTTAAAACTTAGTGAAAACTTCCAATTCAGATACTGTGATCTCGTTATCAGTTATTCGGAAAAATGATAATTCTCCCCCACCATTGGTGAGATGATATCACGTAACGCACTGTCCTAGGTCAGTCCTCCGAATTAAGTCAGCCACTCATGAACTCTACAAGCCAAATCGAGTCTCTCCCATCCCAATAGCTTTGAAACACGCATGAAAACAGAGACAGATATATGCTAGGTGGATTTGATTGGTTAAAAGTCCAGATGAATGGCCAATATTAAAAAGCCATGCTGAAGTTGCTATTACGCATGTTGTTTGGCATAACAATTAAAATAACTATCCCAGCACAATCGTTGGCTCCAATCTACAAAATAAAAACGATCACTGAGAAACAACTACCGCTGAGACAAATCCTCCGTGATATATGGGGAAACTACAACCCAGGGCCATTTGTCCGCTCAAGATATTCATAAACTTTGTTTACAGGGTTGAGACCTTAAAAAAAATTAAAACTTATGAAAATGATGGCCAGCATGTCAAAATTTTCTTCTGTGTACTGTTATCCATCTAATGTTGTGATCTAGCTTCAGGAAAACTAGATGTGATCTAGTTGCTGCATACGAAAAACCACAAGCCTATTTCGTTTGTAAGGAGCTCATATTTTTCTAGTTTTTAGCCAGAAATCTGTATGCATTCGAAAATAGTTATCAGTCAAAAGATTAACTCTTTGACAGTATCAACTGGTTGTCCCGACGCTCTTATCCTTTCCTTAGTGAACAACAAGCAGATGAACAAAAAGCTCAATGCAAGAGTTCAACTTTAGCATTGTATAAGGATATGATTCGATATCAGATATATTAAACGTACCGACCAGTATTAATTTAGTGGGTAGTAATATCATCTCACTGTCTTTATTTGATACATCAAGCGAAACCAAACATAAAATTCCGGCACAGGTCTACAAAAGAATTTTTAGTCTTCTTTCCAAGTCACACTTACCTAGGACGATAAGTAACCCAAAAGATAACTGCTGCTTTCCCGTGATGGTCGTACTCGCACATCACAATGACATAACGAGCTATCCTGGTGAAAATCTAGTTCCGTCGACGTCGTACTACACCAGAAAGGTCTGTTGGACAACAAAAAAAGCAGTCAGTGATGACAGATTTCTAATCTACGATCGGAGGTCCGAGGAGGGAGTTATATTGCTGGCTAGACGCCGGTATAACAATAATGTATCTCTCTTCGACGGTCAGCTGATGCTGCCTTCTATGTGGGAAGGGCGTGAAAATTGCTGGTTCTGAAAATAGCACACTCCAAACTACTCTGATGCTGGCGATGTGGGGGCTCAGTCGGATTTGAGAAAAGTAAAATTAAACCTCAAAATTCTAAAAAGACCGTATGACCGGCATCACATAGACATCCCTTGAACTCTACAGTCATACACTAACCTCTCTTTTCTAGGTGCGTCAAGAACCACCCTTCCACGGTGCAATAAACCGCAAGTCGTCGACCCTTTTTCGCAACCCTGTCGTACCTCAAGTTCCCTCAGATTACTGGCCATCGGCCTATTCCTCACCTCCTACTTTTCTTTCATTTCTTTCGGCAAATAGTCTTACATTACCACCAGCTTTTTCCAGCTCTGCTGGCCCTGACAACGACCTGAACCCTCAGAACAGCATCATCTGTCTCCAAGAGCCTCCCTTCAAACCACCCATTGGGGCTATGTCCACGCACCTCGTTACAGACAACAAGCTTCGCTAACTGAAATCCTAACAACCCAGACGTGTACTGCGTTTGAGGCATGCATGCAGGAACCAGGTGTGGTAACTCACCTAACTTCATCCGGTCAACTAAGTGAAACCTCAAGATTCATTATTCGAATCTCTGGAGACTAACATGGCTAGTTTTCGAGGTTTTGCAGGTGTAAGAATAGCACTAAGTATCAAGGCAGAAAGTTTACTACCCAACCAGATCTCCATCGATAGTCGCCTATAAAGCGTTCGGCCAAATGGCACACTGAGGACACGAAAAAGAATGGTGAAACTCGCCACTGTCTATTCGAAATCTTATGCACCCGCCAACTACGGTTCGGAAGAATTGAAGGATCAGTTTCACCATAAGCTGTCCTGCCTCCTACCGAAAGCCAAGCGTTCAAAAGTGGTAGATGTTTCAGATGATCTCAATGTGTATACAGATAGGCCTAGTCAGGCAGAAAGAAAATTAGGCGGGACCTACGGAACCCCGATGGGAAGAACAGACAATGGTGATCGCTTGCAACAACTGCTCTCCGAAAACCATTTTTTCCTTATCAGCACGAAATCTTGATGTAGAAAAATATTGTCTGGCGTGGGATTCCTCCAGCTCAACTCCGGGTGGAGGGGGGCACAGTTTGATTACATGCATACGTCATCGTCAGGGGAGACTGGTGGAAGATTGCAAATCCTTTTGAAGCGCGTGTTAGGCGGCAACCACGCTTTAGGTCGAGAGCGTGTTTACGACCAGATGGACGTAGATAAAATATAGCAACAAGTTTGTAACTCAGTAATGAGAACACTAAGGCAATAAACCAAGTAGGATAAGAATCTAGGAATAGAGTGTGACACTATTTTACAACCACTTATGACTTTTTTCTATTCGACGCTTATTTCAGAATAGTCATCACATTAGGTGAGATTGTTTTCATCAAGTCACACTGAAAACTTCAACTATCAGTCAGTCGGTAATTCACATATATAAAAATAGAAGTCAATATGATGTCTTTGTTTCTGATCTATGAGACAATGAATCGAAACACTAATCTAAAATTCCACCAAATCATCTTATACACAATTACTAAATAATACTAGTGAACTATGCTCAACATGCGTGTGTATGTTCTGATCAGGGTTCATGTTTGCTTGAAGTATCATTTATCGTTTCATTACTACTCAGTGATCATTAAATTTGTTGTTCATCTAGGAATTGAAATATACTTCAAAAAAGTGTTTGATTGTATACACATTTTACCTACTTATTAATACTATTATTTGTCCCTTGGGTTCCTAGTGGAACACAGGTCTTCAGTAGCACATCGCCATTTCACTCTCTTCTCGAAAGTCTTATAAACATGGTTACAACACTGCCCACAAGCTTTCATTTCTTACTCACATCATCTCATCCATGTCACCCTAGCCTCAAACACCTAACTCGTCCATTCCCATTTGGCTTCCACTCTACAATATGTCGTCAATCTATCTTCTCAGTGTATGCCCAATCCAATCTAATCCATCTTCACTTCCTTCTGCATATTTGTTGGACGATGAGTTATTGCTTCGTTGGTTCGTTGCCAGGTCATAGTGAGTTCATTGTTGCTTATTCTTATTATTCTGGCCATCTGATCTAATCTTCAATGTCAGTATCGAGTGAGCGTAGGCAGCAGCTGTTGAAGATGTATGTCTGTAGTTTGTTGAAAATGCGTTTCGTAACGCGCGGCCAAGTCTCTGAACCATCACATAGAAGCATTAACTCACTTGACTAAATTATTGTTGAGAATCCGGATCTTGTTCACGCTTTATGCTGAGTGCAGTGGGATGGATCTCCACACTAACTTCAGATTAATTCAGGAAGGCCTGTCTTGCTGTTTTTCCGATCCTGATTGCCTTGATATCCTCATCTGTGCCGCTGTTGCCTGTGGTTGAAACTATGCTGCCATACCTAGGTAGGTGAAAGATACAACTTCTTTTCGATGTCTCCCGATCGTGGTGATTGGTGCTTGTTGTTGCTGTTGTTGGCTGGGTATCTTCATCACCTGTGTCTTCTCTACATTCACTTGAAGTACTGCCTTTACTGCCCCACCTCTTCTGTCAACTTGTTGGTTTTCGCCTGCAGATCTTCGAGTTTGTGCGACAAGACATTAGACATCAATCATCATCGGTGGCGAAATCCAAATCTCCTGAGGTCTTTTCATCGGTCAAACAGCCTATACCCCTCTTTTCACTCCTCAGTTTGTTGCATGATCCAGTCCAGTCGAATCGACCACAATCAGGAAGATGACCGGTGATAACGGGCGGCAGCCTTCTCTTAACTTCAAAGCAGTCACTCAGCTTTCAATTGTGAATCACTTGGCATGTGGCGTCTTCATATAGCTGTTGAATGTGGTTGATAATTATGTAAATTACATAAATTTTCTAGGAAAAAATGTTACATTCAATACAATGTGTAATCACTTGAAACTATGAGTTTAATTTTCAAGTGATAAGAAAACATTTACAATTCAATAGGAATTATTAATTTTAATGACAAAGATTATTCACTGTTGTAAAGTCTTATTTTACTCATCAACTAGTGCTGAAGCAATCAGACCTAAGGAATAATAGAAAACATCTTGACAGGAGAGAGTCTTAAGTATTATTCGATCAAGAGAAAAGTATCACGTTTTCTCTGATCAACAATCAAGTTGATGACTTAAAATTCACTCGTACTTATTAGTATGTAAAATATCCAACCATGAAGATATGTGTTATGTTTCACCAGTAAATAAAAAGGCAATAGAACACCTTTCTAGACACCATAACACCAATCATTCAAATGGTGTTTTCCAATGTCATTCCCAGGTATTATATAATTCACTGTTATTTTATGTCATTTTCACGTTGGAATACATCATTACTACTTACCTGGTATTATTTTTGTTTGCCGACTAAATATCTGCAAAACATTTTCAGATAAATCCTATGCAGCTGTATATTATTATTGTTTTTTGTAAGGTTCTAATAGGGGAAGGTCAATTATATTTGTAATCTATTAATATGCTTCTAGGAAAGTGAAATATAAAACCCAGAACTCCACTATATCCCCACTTTAGTATTCTTAAAACATGAAGTTGTGCTTGAAGATATCACGATACTTTCAGCAACAAGATAAACGTATGATAGATCAAACTAGATTGTTATTAGGCTGTAAAAATAACTAGAAATGGCATTTGTAAAGCATGAAACACACGGAGATTCGATGACACTTATTCACAAACTTTTGTAAAATGTAGAAACCAAGAAGGAGATGAATGGGAACGATTAAAATGATTCAACTTGGAGGTTTGTAGGGATTTATTTATTGATTTCAGGTTAGCATTCATCACTAAGTAACATCAGTTGGGGAAACATTGGAAACCTGGAAGATGAGGATAGTACACCACTGACATCATTTCTGGGTTATGTAACCGAGAATCTCCAACCACTGGTTTCTGTTGTCACGCAAACACCAACCAATCTGAACCTACTTCAGCTGACATTGCGAGACGAACGGTGGCATTACTAAGCATATGTAACATATACCTCAGCTACCTGAGCCGATCAAGGCACACAACCTCATCAACTGACTATATTCTTCTCCCTACACCTGACATCTAATTTACTGACGTGGTGACAAAAAAAAAACACGCAGTTCATACTACGGAGGCAACAGTCATCAAATACCTGAAGTCTTCTCATATCCTCTACCTTTAATGGCCATATTTCAAGGCCATATATTACAGCAGCGGAGTACACTCGACCCTTGACATACCCTCGGATAATACTCTGACATCGTGAATGGCGTTAGCTGGCGAAAGCCTAAAGAGTCTTTTGTATCCGTGCAGGGATTTCGTTGGTCACTGAGTCATCAGGAATCGACTGACTTCCCAGCTAAGTGAAATGGTCAGGACACTCAACCATTTCACTCCCCATTATTAGACAGGACACCATTGATGATTGGTGCTGGAGCAACAATTTGCATTTAGGTTGCGAGAAATGTATTTTAAACTGCCATTCGTGTGTCCAGAAATCTTTGCATCTTGCCAGTGTATTCACCTAAGAGAACAATGGGGTTTGGTGTACTCTGAGCTTCGATATTTTGTCGTGAACGTTTCATCACCATACCTGGTGACATCAGCACTAACTTCGTAGAGAAGTGAAGCATATTCGAATCTTACGCGGATGTATGGATAGTGTTCTTATTGACCTTGAATTTTTTATAACTGTAAGTTGGGGAAGAAATTTTTATCACACCCTGAACTTAAATTTCCTTCAGTCAAGTCATTAGATGATCTTTGTTGTAGTGAGATTGTGTTGTTTGTTGCTGTCACACTGTACATCATTATTGATTTGTCTGGTTGAATTACCCTCATTTGATGAATGACTGTTTTCTTCTTATTTTCTTCTAGATTCACTTAGGGTTGTTCAGTCATAAAATTATTCCCTGTTACGACGAGAAGGAAACCTACATAAGTAGTACGGTAATAAAGCTGAACAAGAATAGAGAGGGTGGAAATCCTTGATGGATACCATTCTAGGTACACAACTCACCTGATGACTCACTATAGAGTGCAACACGCCAGTAAGTCTTCGAGCACTGATTTGGAGAAACAAAGGAATTTTCCTGTCTGTTGATTGCTGTTTATCCTGAAAGCTGTTCTCGTTGTATCCTATCACTTAAGTAGGTAGCATTTCCAATCAGTAACTATTACGATCCTTTCAATTCTGAATTTTTGGACAAATGTAAATCAGACTATATAAATACTCATGTCTCCATCGTTCGCCTGCACTTGCTCTGACAGATAGGAAGTGTTACATGCAACTAACGATTTCATTGAATGAACACTTACTTATTTCTGACTGATATGTAAAATTGGTAGTGTTATGAAAGTAATACAAAATTTGTGATTTGAAAGGTTTTCATCAATACTACCTTCAGTCTTTCTCAGATGTCTATGACTTCACATGCTAAAAGAATGAAAAGTGGGTTCTTTTCCACCCGTTGACATTAATTTTACTTCTACATATTCAACTGTTGTTAAAATATATTCTTCAGAGTTTCTTACCCCATCTTACAGATTAAAACATGAACGTAGACTTCTTAATTGATCGAAAAAAGTTCTAAGTACGACATTTCTGTAATTATTTCGATAAAAGGATCGGTAGTTTAAATACTTCCTGATCCAAGAGGTTGTGTAATGAATGTCTATCTTCACTATTCTATCACAGTTCCCTTGGAAACTAAGAAGTGATTATAACGTTCTGAATGTTCATATTTCATGGTAAAGCTGATGTCTAGGCCAAAATCTCAAACAATCGGAAAAGAGTTGGCTGCATGATTCGCATTCTTAGGAATTTCAAAAGTGTCATTGTACTACCGTGTATGAGATGTGATATTATTGTTTATCTCATCCCATTTGTCTCTGATTAGAACTTAAATAGCGTTATCTTTCATCACAATATGAGTCGGTTTATGGAGTTCTTTATTTAAGCATATCTGAATGCATTGTGAAGAGTGGTTTTAAATCATTTTTACAGAGAGAGAGAGAGAGAGAGAGAGAGAGAGAGAGAGAGAGTAAATCCAATTGATGACAAATATTACTAAATAGTTTCATCAACCGGAATGTTGAAGAAGAGAGATTCTTAATCGAAATATACCATGTAGTCAGGAAAATATACCACCTAGTCCAGACCATCACTGAAGTGAAAGTACTCATTCTCTGTAGAGTTTATTTACGACAGATAGGTTGTAATATTACTGTCAGCGTTCGATTAATTGAAGACGTCGCAATTGCACCATTGTTGAAATTAGTCGCTTAGTGATTCACCTTGTTATGTCTGTAGTCCATACTGAATATTAGCATATTCAAGACTTACAATGAGTGAAGTGATGCAATGAACTTAGCATATTTCATGAAATAAATTTTGTTCTTGTAACATTGATCAAGTTAAAACAGTGTACACAATATCATAAGTGTCACCTCACGGATGAAATAAATCATTTTCAACAGTACATGATCAATTCACTACTAAAATTCATAAGCAAGTCTTCTTATGTTCGGTGTCTACATTTTATCAAACTTAAAACCGTCATAAGTAGAAAAGTGGTACGTCAAACTACTTATGTATTTGACAGTAGTACGATTCAAACAGCAAAACTGAATTTATAATGTATCGTTTATTGTTGATTGCATAGATTTATCTTGTGTTCATTTATTTACTATTTTCCAATCTAGTGGTATTCATGACTATACTTAAATAATAGTGCTTAAACCACTTCACGAATTTTCGCGATATCTTCAAAGACTCATGAGTAACAGTGAAAATAATAAAGACTTTTAATGCTCTCACTGTCAACCTGAACTCGTAATGGTCTCAGAGATAGTTTCTTTACTTCTGTTGAGACGTAGACATACAAGTGCTCAAACCAACGCGCGGTCACTGTCCAAGCACATGCTGCTGAGTGAGCTACAGTCTCCCACCGAATCCCTCCAATGATGACTGACGGTAATATGGTCTATTTGTGTCCACCGATGAGTTGAGCTGGTTGGACTCCACTTCAGACAGTGACTTTCTTTGTCTGACATTAGTGCTGGCTAGGCGTAAACGGTTATCCTAGTTTTTTATAATTCTACTGCTTTTTCATTCTTTGACTTACCATATCCCTGGAATGAGTGTTAAATCAGTCCTATTGCACATTCTAGAGAATGAATCGGTGGACAGAGATTCAATAATCAAAGAGATTGGTCCTTAGGATTGCTACTCTTTCCCAACCAACATATTGTGTGGCTGTCTGTTGTTGCATGTATAGCTATGGCTGAATCTTCTCTACAGTATCTATCTAAGCAGAGTCTAACAATCTAGACTTAGTTAGGTTCCTGCCTTCTACTAACTTGACTGACACTAATGGCTAGTTTGAAGTAAATGACTGACCTAAGCCGTTGCAACTTACTTTGTAAATTGGATTACTTTATCAAATTGGTTCAGAAGAATCCTTAAACCGATAAAATTTCTTACCAGGTGAATTTTTAGGTTAGAATGTCACTCGAAACCCAGCCGTATCCAGTGTATTACTTATAGTTTCTAATATCACTTACTGATATGGCAACACAACAGAGGCGTTGAATTCCTCTATAGTCATGTCACAGTCATCATTCACATAACCACTTTTGTTTTCTTTTTCAACGTCTTTATATAATCCTGAATAAATTTATGGACATAATTATTGACAAGTAAACCTTCTCTTAAGTGCTTCATTTCCTTACTTACATTCTTCTGATTTACCTGAGAGATTCCTGATCAAAAATACTTAAACATTTAACTAAACCTAGTTGGATGAGATTGCCTAAAGTCTAAATATCTACTGAAATGCAATGGCTTTCAGCAGATACTTATATCTAAACGGTTGTCTTTTCTTCATTTTATTTTACCATCTAACTTTGTTAATTCTTCTTGTTTATCCTCTAACTCAGAAGTAAACTGTATCCCATCTACCATGGAGTTTGTGTCTGAAAAAGCTTTAAATTTGTCCGGATTACAACACAGTATATATGCCACCTACATATCTATATCACACTTTTCGGGTAGGAACAAATGTGCTATACGTTCCCAGCTGTCCATAAAATTATCTGCTACGACTGAAAGGTTGAGTTGACAATTTGTGAAATTATACGGGGATAATAACTCAGGTTGATTAGAAAGCTAATTCAAAACCTAGTACGCTATAACCTTACTCAAGGAACTCAACTACTAATCCCATCTGTATGTCGAATCGAGCTTCTAATATTGCTCCTGTCAGGCTGATATGCTCACATTCCACGAAGCAGGGAGTTTGATCGGCGGGTACTGTCCAGAATCAGAAACTTTCGGGATGTGAAATGACAGGACAGCTGACTCCTTCATCATTAAGCTATTTGCGATAGCTCGAATACTTACACGAACTTACGCTTCTGACATACTAATCCACATCTCCTCCGCCTGATCCACACTATCAGTGGGCCAGAATATCCTGGTCTTTGGGATTCTCAAAAAATGAACCAAGCACCACCTATTTTCTGTAAAGTGTATTAAATAAGTAGTGATAAAGAACTATGAATATAAGCAGGGCCATACGTAGTAACAACTACATCCAAGCTCATTCAAATCCCAATTGACATTGGCCTCGGTTAATCCAGATTAACAAGCCTATAAACGAATATGGATTACATGAAAAGCTGGTCTGTATCCAACAGTTTTCGTAGTTCACTACAAGCTTTAATTGCTAAAACGTGCTTTCTGATATTCCGCTTTGAACAGTGTTGTCTCACAGAATGCATTGCCATAAAGGACAGAAGAGTAAACGTTACCCATTCTTTCTTGTACAAGACGCATGATATCTCGTCTTCAACCATAGTTCAATGCTTAACGATTGATACTTTATGATACGGTACCATGGTGCAATTGACTCACTGTTGAACATTGATACAACACAATATTTCTATACCAGATCTGGAACCTGATAGTTATACAAAATAACAACTTAAATATTTGCTCTTGTACAAATTTACCTTTTTTCGGAAAAACAAACCTAGCATTCTCACGTCATCTAACTTATGTCGATTGTGAGTAAATGACTGAATTAGTCAGTTATTCATTATTACATGTAGAAGTGAGTAGTATTTACACAACGACAGTGGCCTATAATCATGAACCTTTCAGTGTCGAAGAAAATCGAGAATCTTCCATTCTGCAGATTTAAGTGCAGCTATCGTTAACTACACAGTTTGGTACACTGTGGCTCAGTTACACTGCATCTTATCCAATTCTCTGATTTGATTTTTATAGTTCTAATGCCGTCCCATGTGTTTTTACCCCAGGTTAGGCATCCAGATATCTATTATATGAATTAAATCTTCGGTATCACCTGCATTGAGAGCTGGTTATATATCTCAATAAAATACTGAGTATTGGTATTTAAAACCTTGTTCCGACTGAAATCTGATTTTGCTCAATGTATAAAGAGTGCTGCACTTTCATCTGAATACAAGATTTTGACATTTAAGCGGTGATAACTGAGGTCGTGCGTCCCAAGAGGACTCAAATCAGTGGAATCTAGATTACTGGTCTGATGTAGCATCGTATTGCTTATTAATGGGATAGTTTCGGAAAGTCGTGGTTCAGTTAGTCACCAGCCGTGTCTTGTGCCTCAGCTGATAGAGCATCAGGGCGGCAACCCAAGGTTACCACGACGCACGTTTTTATTGGATCCCCATAAAAATAATAGTATCCGTCTGCAAAGCCAGAACTATCTCATCAACAATCTGATTTTCTGCAAAACTGATGACTTCACGACAGGCAGTAACAACTTCGAAAAGAATTCACTACAGACATGTAGATAAAATGGGAGATATTGACACCGATAAAACCAAGTCACATGACTTTACAGATGGTGTGGAACCATTTCCATATGCCCTTTAAGATGAAACGAAATACAACTGAGCAATGATACTCAACCATGTACTCACTCATACAGCCACACCTACTTGAAAGTTATCGATACGAACTGACTGACCAAACCCTGACACACAGGAATTGTAAACCGCAACTTGCTGATTTACATCTGAACACCAACAACTCATCCTAAGTATTACGAAATATACTTTCATTTATCGACGACTACATATAACAGACACGGGAATATAATCAAAATGTGCCTGAGAACCTTCAATTGTTTTAGAATTTGTCAAGCCACAATCTTCAAATAAACTCGCTGAGACCCAGTATTGTTGAAGCATTTTCTGCCAAACAATTTCACGGAGACCAAACATTCTCAGATCGAAGGACAGTTTTTATATACATGAGGAGCTGTACGCACCGGAAATATTTACATCCTGCCATCTACAGCGAGATGAAAATAACAACGAAGCGAAATATGACTCAGGTCGATGATTGGCTTTAACTGTAAGGGCGATAGACGTACAATCCGATTTATTGTATTTTATTTTTTCATTCGCCACGACACCCTAGAATAAGTTCAGACAACCAGGGGCAACTTCTCGCAGTGAGCCCATCGGAAGAGTTTTACCAGTAGAGAAACCACTAGGGTCCTCACGAACCCACAAGGGGGAGTGATCTGTAGCGTCACACACTTCTTCAGAACCAATAGCCTAGGGTTCGACGAGATTCAACATTGACGCTGACCTTCATAGTTTTACAGGATTCGCTAAGCTGAAGGCACCCATTCAAGCATTCACGCCATTCGGCACGCTGTCGTGTTACGTTGCACTGATCGTAATCGACGCAGTTAGTCGAAACGCATCGGTATCTTGGCACGACCTCGCAAATATACTGTTTCATCCGACTACGCTATTGTGTTCTTTCTTGGTCTTGTATTTTTGGGTATATAACAAGTTCGAATAATTAGTGATTGGCCTTCGCGTCTGTCAAGTTCGCACCAGGAAAATTCCTAAAATGTCATCTGCCGAGCAATTGTCAACAGTTCTTCGGCCATTTAAACAGAAATAATTACGAATTACCTTCAAGATTAACCACTGAGGTTGAGTTCTGTCTAATTCTACTTCAGCATGATGTTAGCTGAAATTGGATAAGGCTAGGAAAGGGCTAAACGTCAGACTAAAACTAGGTAAGACTTTATGAAGTCCCTAACTGTTGGCTTGAAAAATCCAGGGTACTATCACAAATCGACCAACTACGATGAAGAACAAGGCTGGAAAAAGCTTATTCCATTTATTTACACTCAAATAATCAGCACTTAACTATTTTTAACGCCTGTTTGTAATCAAAAAACTACAACACAAGACAACTAAAAGGATTAAAAAAGGTAAAAATTACCACAACAAGCACTCATATACTACATACTATTCGGTTGTAGGATCTACATCTCCCTTTGCACTTCTATTACCAGACATCATTTGGCTAAAACATGGTTTGAACCAGTCGTAGGTTATTCCACAGTCAGACAACACTCTTTACATATACCAGGTTAGTTTTTTGAGTAGGAGATTTATACTCACATCAATTAGTGTCAGTAGTAAAAAAACCGAACTCATCATCTAATCATGAAAAGGCGAATGAAGATACACAGTCAAACTTCCATTTTGCTGTATGTATTCAATTAGTATGTGACTGTGTTACGGTATTGCGCTGAACTAGTCAGGTAAATCTTTCCGGATTTGTTAGTTCAAATGCTATGCTAGCGAATCCATTAATTCCAAAGAATAGTTTTCTTGTATTGAAATTCACCCGGTACATACGAAACACCTTTTCATAACGAAAATGAGATGGAAGTATGCCACATTCAAGTCGGATAACTTACGCAAATTCCATTCAACAAGAAGTATTAATTAGAAGGCATACACATAAGCCTACTCTTCCTGAGTAAACAAATCTAACATCTACTTTTATTTGAATTTTTACTCTTTCCTTATTCTATGTACATAAGAACATAGACATACAATTGATACAAAGAAGCGAAAATACGAAGAAAAAGCCCAGTAGAGAAAAATATACAAATGAAAAGACATAGAATAAACTGTTAGTATTTTGATGCACTAGAATACCACGACATGTATGGAATCAATAAACAGGGCGTAACAATTAAAGCAAAGCCAATCCACTCCATCTGTTTGAAAAAAAGGTGAAAAGGGGTATACATTAGATACATTTATACATATATGCATTACATGACAACTTTAAAAAGTGGAACAGCATCGATAGGATTGTCAGCACATAGGGCTAGACTACATGAAGTCGGTTACCCTCCAGTAAACAATCTATGTACCTAACTCAGCCCCATAGGAGGTTAATCACGGTCTGAATAGCTCAGTGATAACATCAACTGCAATACTGGATGACGCGGGTTCCAATCTCAGACGGGACATCAACTCCGATCACGTTGCAGACACCCCTTTCTTACGAAAACCACGAAACTTAGGTTCAGAGTGATTGCCCCCATCTAACTAACAACAAGCAACCACTGAACCACGGTAAAACGAAGACCAATCATAAACGAATTGGGGACTGATACAACTGAAGTGTCAGTAGTGTTAACCGAAGTCTACTTGTCAATCCTCAGTGCTCAGACTAGAATTATGCAAAAACTAACCCATAAAGTATAGATATAATATACATATCGGAAGTTAAATTTCTATGCTTAGGTTATTTCAATTTTGAGGTTTGTGAAGATTTATTAATTGAAATTTATCATGGACTGATATTCCTCGTGTGGTCATGGGTGAGCACTGCTGAGGAGTCCCATACTAGACAGAAACAGCTGTTCACTTCCCGATGCTCCTCCAACTGATATCAGTCCACGATGAATTCCAATCTGAAATCAATTAATAAATCTCCACAAACATCCAGATTGAATTTATCTGGTGCTCATTGGTGACTAGCTTCGAGAGGTGATTCCCGAATTTCCAATGAGAAATCATGACTAGTAGAGTCAACTAAGTCGAACATGAGGACAGTTACTCAACGACAACATGGATGGAGGTCACGCTATAGCGTGAACTGATGTAAGTAGGAAATTTGAACCACTGAATACTGACCCAGTAGCCAGTTTAGGTTATTTCTTAAGAAAATATTTCACGAAGTAGTTTTTGGAAATATTTTGGGAAATAAATTATTAATCTTAAGAAGATCTTAGTCATTGCTAATAAGCAAACGTTGCTACAATCAGTCGAGTCACTCAGTGATCTCTATCCTCCAACTTTCACAGAAAATACATATGAATTGAAAAAAACCCGAAGTAGGTAATAGAAACCTATTCTGATTTGATGCTTGATCGGAAATCTCTTATTATGCCAGCTTTAAATTAAAAGTTGGACTGATTGGGATATCTATCTGAAGAGTAGTAACTGAGAGAATTTCGGCAGTAAATTGCTAGTAGAAAAGGGGGAATATTCACCTAAGATGAAGAAAAAACCAGCTAAAATAATGCAGTTTTTGATACATTCTACTCATAATCGATCGACTTTAAGATAGACTTAGTGGAGAGTGAATCTGTGAAAGGCGGGTAAATTTTCAGTTCGAACCACAGACATATTGAGATTTTAGAACACACAATCCTAAAGCAATGAAACATGTTACATGACTTTTAGAAAGAATTTACACTACGTCCCACATTGTTTACCAATCCACTTACAGTAGGCTAACAACATAGTTCAGTTAGGCTTAGATGGCTAAAACGGAATCAACTGAGCATAAAGTTGAAAAAGTATGGAGTGTTTCAAAATGGCACTTCTAGACTACTCTCATTTCGCAGAGGCTAAAGTGGCTGAATCCACTGACCTACCTGACTAATTACAAAAGTCATGGGGTATTGGATGAGTAACCAGAGGGAAATCCAGAGCCCATATAAACCCTTAGTTAGCTAGTTCTGCCTATAGCTCAAGCCAAATATCCAAAAGCTTACTAAAAGTTGTCTACTATACAACACAATGTCTATAAACACAGTTGTTGGCAATTGAAGATACGAAAAACTCACTTTCACGCCATAGAAATACAGCTAGCTCCAAGCACCGATAAATGTCCAGTACCCAGTAGAGGGTGAATATCTGGTCGATACACTCACGATTAGGTCTGGAACCTACCTGATCTCAACATCGTGGTTGATGTCAAGTTCCCGAGCTTTACTTAGATGTCTGAAGAATAGAAGCCATGGAATCTAGGATACTGCCCTTGCCACATGGATTGTCTTGTGGTTACCAAAGGAGAGTTCTCACTCTTGAAAATTGGGACAACCAGTGATTGAGACTAGTCGCACAGAACCATATCTGATTTCTATACGCTAACAAACACTTTTCTTAATTTAACCAATTACGTCGACTACCGTTCTTAAATATCTCCAGTATTATCCCATGGAGGCCTGCTGTCACTCGGTTACGGTAACTTACAGCCCTCTCAGCTCCTAGAAGTGTCAGAAGGCCTGTCTCAGTGTTCCTTTCAGGATCCGACTATGTAACAGGCAACACAATATTAGCTGAAGGCCAATTGAACTGTTCTTCAAAATGTTCCATACATCGTTCCAGTTCTCATTTTAAGATTGATCTCTTAGTACAAGGATACTACAAATCCTATCAGTGCTGCTGTAACAATTTTCACATTTTTTCAGTTTTTCACTTTAATAACTATGTTGGTACTCACTGCTATTCTTAGTTTGATTTTCGCTCTTGAATTATCCTAATTATCACGTAACATAAGTTATAAACAAAATAAAAGTGAAAATTAGCAACCACTAGATTACAAGCCATAATCCTTGTGAAGGTTAGTAATACAACGTGATAAATGAAATCGTTCTGACTATCAATCCACTTGTTGTCAGTTAAGGGTCTAGGCGCCTAGGTCAGTAAGACTACCTATACCTAACTGAATAAAATTACTGATGTAAAATTTGAAGAATGTTGTTTAAAAAAGGGCTATTCAATCTCTAAGTTCAACAAATCTCGATAGAAGATAACAAAAGCATTTTCGGATTCTCACTAGCTCCAACACAACTTATTCTGCATCATAAATATAAATTTCACTAACCGTATGGGCAGCGAAACGCTTGTTGTACTCCTTTACTTTGTAGATCGTAACAAGGCCAGGTGCAGAAGAATATAAAAGCTGTAAAAAACAAAAAAAATTGTGCTTTCTAACTCAGTAATGAATTATTCATTCATCCACTAGTAAAAATCAGATAAGCATAGAAGAAATAGAGATTTGAATACGGTTTCTATCATAATAGACGCATATCAAACAAATATCGTAAACGGTGTCCTTTCTTCTTGGTTTAGTACGCCTAACCCTGAAAATCCAAACTAACTGTTCATGTATTCTTATATTCCATAAACCAAATGAAAAACGGCTACATAGATCAATGCTGTCCTAATATTAGCCTTCTGCAAGCTATTGTATATCAACAAAATTAAAATTACTTGTAGGAAACTAATAACATCCCATGTATGTGCTCATTTTTAGTGGTAAGGTGTTGGAAACAATCAAAAAGTTCTCTGTTATTACTAATGATATGACGTGAGAATTATATGTATCGAGTCAGATGCATTGTATTGATTAGAGTCAGTTGTGGTATTATGAAAGTGGATCAAGAGTGCAATACAGGTAGACCCTATTTTGATAAAAGTCATTGAATGCTAAATAGCTTTTTTATTGGACCAGAGACGTCTTTGTAGAACTGTAACATATAGATAGCTGCTATGCTGAAGTGGTGGTCGGGCTCGTAAATCCCTGAGACCTAAAAAACCGGCACTGATTGGGAGGCTCTTTCGCTTGAGATCCTACTATACCAAAAAGGTCTGCTGTATAGTAGTAAAACAGAGAGCAGTTACAGACATAGCGCAAACAGCTACGTCATGATGGGAGTCCTAGGGTGGAGTCGTACTGCTGACTGAACGGCATGGCATTAAGGTATTTCGCACAGATAACCAACAGTACTGTGTTGGTGCTGCCTTCCTTATGGAGAGGAGGAGTACAAAAGTCAGCCCCAAATATAACACACTCTTCTCTGCTAAGGTGTTCTGGTGCAGATGGTATGCGTTTTACTTGTTCGGCGTTTGCACAATGAAATCTCGACTCAAAAATCCTAAAAAGTCCATCTGTGATATGCTTCAAGCAGATGTCCCATGAGCTCTGCGGTCACGCAAAATTATTCCTCTTCCTGCTTCAGATACCTTGCAGAAACAAATTCCACAATGAGGGCGACCGGGAAGTGCCAACCACCCACACACTCCTAGTAGTACACAACATTTAACCAACCGTCAGCTACCCTCCTCACTTTTGTTTCTCCCTTGTTTACACTTCCTGATATCGATATTAAACTCGTGATAACTTTTCGCTGTGACCATTGCTAGAGATCCAAGTCAATCTCAACTAGATGCTTACACTATAGGATTGGTTTAAGCACTTGACTTTCCGTCAAGGGATCTAGTTTCAAATACCGCTCCACTTACTTAGATCTGGATAACCATAAGTCGTCAAATCCCAGCGTATAGAACCCCGTAGTAAGTAACTGTAGTGTTTTCATTTTGCAAGGTCATATTAAAGATGAAAATGTTAACAGCTCATTCAAAATGGAATTGGTGGGATAGACAGTAGAATATAGTAGTGATTCTCATCCACAGGCAGCTTTTTATAATTTCCAATTCACTTTCAGAAATAAAAAAGATCAAGAAGCAACCATCAGAAAATGAGGAAGATGTAACTGGGTCTTAATGGATTATTCGTAACTAATGGGTGCATGTCGATTGAGGACAATTTGGTAAGCACATGCAAATTGGCGGCAAAGTGAAGCATACCTAATGCATACGGGGAAATGGTACCATTTTATCGCTAAATTCCTGTGGGTGTAGTAGCTTTAAAAAAGTCACACCATTTAAAGTTGTCGAAATCCGTGAGCCACATCCCCAGATGAGCAGTTAAGAATTAACAGAATACATCGCAACCTTTCTTTAGGATTTATGAAACGCTGAATGGGAAGGGAAACCAGATACAAGATCAATACAACTATGGTTTGTTTAAAGCCTAGTCAATTAGTACATATGCACAAGGCTTTAAACTGAAATCTAGTGTTAACTGACATCCAAAAATTCTACTTGAACTAGTGAGCAGAATAACGCAATCACCGTCGCAATATTCCTGATGACGTTTCTGAATACTATTCAAAATTGATAACATATTCACTTATCTTGATTAATGTCCACAACTAGTTTACCCAGCGCTTAGGGGATTCAACCGGTAATTCTTAGTAAGTGAAGTCAATAAACATTTCTATAACACTAACGAACAGAAGTTCAGGATACCAAGTGCAATATTTAGTTCGTTATCAGAAAAAAAGGAACTTACGACATTCCTTTGTGGGTCACTGGACCTGTAAGTGATTGTAGCACTAGAGAAGTTGTGAACACCGCTAATTCGTGGCACGAGGACCAAGACATGAGTAACATTGGAAGAAGCAGGTATTACAGACCAGCGTGCAGAAGGACTACCATGAATCTGTGTGAATTCCGTTTCAGAAAAGACATCGAACAGTTCAACATCTCTCGCAGCTCGTCTAAGTAAACAAGAAAAAAAGGTGTTTATTAATTACAACGTGGAAAACTAAATCAATTCAACAATACCCTTCAACGCTTAAGCTGTTTAACCTAAATTTGATGTACACTAATGGGGAAATAATGAATGGAACACACCTACTGTATCATAGGGAGAATAAAAAACTTGAGCGAATACTTATTTCTCGTTCAAGTTGGACATCACATGTCTGATTATGACCACAAGCTAAACCGGAAAAAAAAATGCGAATGATAGACGCATACAACAACTAAAATGGCTCGTCAAAAAGCTAATTAACCACATCATAGGAACTGTAAAAATATATCTTTCAAACACGGGAAACTACTCACGACTCATGGAAGTTATAAATCGTGTAAGCAATGGTCATTTCTTTCTCCTCAAAGACGACTTCATTCAATATTTCTTTGGAAACTGCCAATCTGACATTATCCACAGGTTCAGAAGCTACCAGAACTACCAAGCAAATACCTAGCAGAGCCTCACAAAACGTCATCATGTTGCGCATCTTTCAAAATACGCTGAACAATCTCATTTTCCAATGACGTGGCAGTGGTTTTGGTCTTCAGCAGTGTCTATAGGGGACCAATGGTTTTGTTAATTTTCGCAGCAAGTGGTATTCCAAAGATACATTTTCGCTTCAGAAGTAGCAACAGAAGGTTCATAGACAATGTGCTTCGGTGGAGGTTGGTGACAGTTCCTAATATCCAATATCCAATATCTGTTTAACGAGGTTGTATAAACCAGTCGATTTCTTCTTGCCCGCTTCTCGGTCTTGCGGAACGGTTCCAGGTCTTTAGTGGACTCCCATGCAGTAGATCCGGCCACTCGTTTGCTAAAGCTCTGGTATACAGAACAGAAGGTTGTGTAGCGTCATACACTTCCCCAAAATCAATAGCCTAGGGTTTGACGACTTCGACATTGATGCTGACCTTGATAGTTTAACTGGACTCGCTAAGCTGAAGGCACCCGGTCAAGCATTTGGCACGCTGTCGTGTTACGTTGCATTGCTCGTATTCGACTCTCTAGCCAGTTAGTTGGAACGCATCGGTATTTTGGCATAACCATCCAAATATACTATTCCATCCGACTACGCTATCGTGTTCTTCCTTGGTCTCGTATTCGTGGGTATATAACAAGTTCGAATAATTAGTGATTGGTCTTTGCGTCTGTCAAGTTCGCACCAGGACAAATCCTAAATTGGTGAGCCCGACGTGATCAAATATCCCAACGTGATCACATATCCCGACCAATAACAAGTATTGAATTGGTGAGCCTGTTCCATTTTATATTTGTTTATTGTTTTCATTTCGATAACATTTATATATCCATTTACTACACTTTCTCATGTCCGACCACACTCCCAAGCTTATTCGTATTAAGCCGACCTCGAACACGATCCAACTCGTGCCATATTGGCCAGACAATGCAGAAACATGGTTTCTGTATGCCGAGGCCGATTTTCGAGAACAGGGTGTCTCAGATCCTCAATCTCGATTTCTTGCTGTCATACGTTCACTACCGCGAGAATTAAACAGGTTGTTACAGCAAACATGTTTAATCCTGAAGTAAGTGACCCTTATGCACTTCTAAAGGCCGCACTCTTGAAGAAAAGCGATCTCACAGATCGCCAACGTCTAGACGAATTGCTTCGTAACATCGAGCTAGGCAGCCACTCAGCTACTGAAGTCCTCGCACGCATGCGAGAAGTAATCGGTGCACGAACATTTGACGATGGTTTCTTCCGAGAACTATTTCTCTCGAAACTACCACAACCGGTGCAAACCGTGTTGGTGACACTCCAGTCAGTCCCACTCGACGACCTGGCAGCCTCAGCAGATAAAATACTGGAGATATCCAGCAGACCCGTCTCCAACGTATATTCTATCTGTGACAAAACAGAGCGCCAGGATTCGGAGGTGACCAAGTTGTGCAACTCTGTGAAACGGTTGCTACGATCTCGAAGTCCTAGATCACGTAGCACTTCACAGAAACGCACCTTGGCGCATCGCAGCAAGTCGCGTGGTAGCCCTAAAACGAAACCCAACAGGGTGGAAAACCCTGAATGGTGCTGGTTTCATAACACTTACGGGGATGAAGCCAGAAAATGTCGTAAACCATGCCGTTTTAAGAAGGACACAAACTCGGGAAACGGTCACGCCGGCACGTGCTCACGGCAACCGTAGCCGGCGGAAAAAGCCGTTTGCTCTACGTCACCGACATTAAAACGAAAGTCCGCTACCTCGTCGACACCGGCGCAGAAGTTAGCGTTCTTCCAGCAACGACAAAGGAGCGTCATCTCGACCCATCCTTCAATCTTCAAGCAGCCAACGGCAAGGCAATCGCGACATTCGGGAGACGGTATGCCTACCTCAACTTAGGTTTACGCAAACCTATTCACTGGATTTTCCTCCTGGCAGACGTCTCTATGCCTATCATTGGCATAGATTTGCTGAACCATTACGATCTACTCGTAGATGCTCGCCGTCGACGACTGATAGATAACAACACAAAGTTATCTATTGGCGGCACCACCTATGTAGGTCCGAGTTTAGCCATCGTTAGGACTAAACAATCAGGCGACGCGTCCTACCAGGCAGTTCTGGAGAAATATCCAGAGTTACAACAACCGAAACACACTCTTCCGTGCATAACCAGCAATGTTATGCATCACGTCACAACCACAGGTCCACCTGTGGCATCCAAAGCTCGCCGTTTAGCCCCCGATAAGCTGCAAACGGCGAAAAATGAATTCGACCATATGCTCGAACTGGGCATTATCAGACCGTCGAACAGTCCTTGGGCATCGCCATTGCACATGGTGCCCAAAAAGGATAGCAACGACTGGCGTCCGACCGGTGATTACCGAAGGCTTAACGCCAAAACAACTCCGGACTGCTACCCTATACCCCACGTTTACGACTTGACCGCAACCTTATGCGGCATGAACATTTTCTCGAAAATCGACTTGGTCAAAGCGTACAACCAGATACCTATGGCAGCAGAAGATATCGCGAAAACAGCCATTATTACTCCTTTTGGCCTGTTTGAATTCCTGCGCATGCCTTTTGGTCTTCGGAATGCAGCACAAACATTCCAACGCTTTATGGACGACGTCTTCCGTGGTCTGAATTTTGTTCATGTCTACATAGATGACTGTCTAATTGCGAGTCCAGATAAGGAAACACACCTTAAACATTTGGACCTCGCATTCGAAAGACTCAAAAAACATGGCATCACAGTTAACTTACAGAAGTGTGAAATAGGAGTTGAATCACTCAGCTTCCTTGGGCATACCATTGACAACAAAGGTATACGCCCATTGAGAGATAAAGTGGCGGCTATCACAAACTATCCAGAGCCGACCACTGTGAAACATCTCCGCACTTTCAATGGCCTGGTAAGTTATTACCGAAGGTTTATCCCTAACTGTGCCTCTGTCATGAGACCACTCACAGATCTACTTCGAGGAACTGCGAAGTTCGTGTCTCTGGACAACGCGGCTAGACTTGCTTTCTCCAAAGTCAAGGAAGCCATTTCGAACGCAACCATGCTTATGCATCATGACCCCAATGCTCCTCTGAGTATTGCTGTTGATGCATCTGATTCAGCAATTGGAGCAGTTTTGCAACAGTTGACTGACAACCAGTGGCAACCGTTAGCCTTTTTCTCGAGGCGGCTGCAAGACGCGGAAACAAGATACAGTACATTTGGTAGGGAACTCCTAGCCATGTACTGTTCTGTACGCCATTTTCGACATTCTGTGGAAGGTCGTGATTTCATTATTTTCACAGACCACAAACCGTTAACGTTTTCCCTCAGCTCGGCGTCTGACAAATACTCCCCTCGTGAGTCGCGACAGCTGGATTACATTTCCCAGTTCACGTCAGACATCCGCCACATTTCTGGAGCAAACAACTCCGCAGCCGACGCACTATCTCGAATAGCTTCGATAAACTATATCGAGGGTATTGATCTCGTTGAACTAGCTCGGCGTCAAAAGGAAGACCTTGAGCTGCATCATGAGTTGTCGTCCACAACTCTCAAACTGCGACTTTGTCCTGTTGGATCAGACAAGGATACAATTTTGTGCGATGTCTCTGCTAGTCAACCACGCCCAATAGTTCCGAAGAGTTGTCGACGCAACGTCTTCAATACGTTGCACAAACTCTCTCATCCAGGTGTACGAGCCACCATTAGGCTTATCGCACAACGTTTCTGCTGGCCTGGGATGAACAAAGACGTTAAGGAGTGGGCCCAGTCGTGCTTAGCTTGTCAAAAGTGTAAAGTCACGCGACACACGAAAAGCCCTTTAGGCTCATTTCTAGCCCCAGACATGCGTTTCGACCACGTCCATATAGATATTGTAGGACCCCTACCAGAATCTAATGGATGTACCTACCTTTTCACTTGTGTTGATCGTTTCACACGATGGCCGGAAGCAGTACCCATTAAAGATATTACTGCCGAAACAGTTGCTCGTGTTTTCGTCGAAAGATGGATCGCGAACTTCGGATGTCCATCCTACGTCACAACCGACCGTGGGCGCCAATTTGAGTGTGGACTATTTCACGCTCTAACGGCACTTTTAGGTTGCACTCGGTTCCGAACGACAGCCTACCATCCACAAGCAAATGGCATGGTAGAGCGTTTCCATCGACAGCTGAAAGCTTCCCTTTCAGCTACAAACATACCTCAGTGGACCGAGGCTCTGCCTCTAGTCCTACTAGGTATTCGTAACGCGTTGAAAGTTGATGCTGGATGCACTCCTGCAGAACTCGTCTATGGGACCACTCTTCGCCTACCAGGTGAGTTTGTTTCCCCTTCAACTTTCAAACATGTTTCCGACAGGGCATCTTACGTGACTAGGCTTACAAACGCAATGCGTTCAGTTAGGCCTTCTCCGATTAGACCGCAAACGACTGATGTTTTCGTCCACCCCAGTTTACAGAAGACATCACACGTGTTTGTTCGCCACGACGCTGTTCGTCGACCACTTGAACCACCCTACGACGGGCCGTTCAAAGTGATTAAGCGACATGAGAAATTCTATGTAATTGAGCGAGACGGACGTGAAGATACTGTCAGTATCGACCGTTTGAAACCAGCTTATTTCGAAGGCAACCCCATTGTAAGTGACGTTTCAGCTCGCTACATCCGACCGACGGATGACTCAATTATCGAAATTCTCGACGATGTGCCTGGTAATGCACAGCTGCAACAACCAGCGGCGCAACAAAAAACACGATCAGGTCGAACCGTCAGGTTCCCAGAGTACCTGAAGTCATATTCAACTTAGCTGTGTGTGTGCCAACCATTTTTTTCTTTTTTTCGAGGCACTATTTTTCTTATTTACCGGCAATGCACAAACCCTCGTACACTTTGCCTTTTTATATCAATTTTTATTTACCATGTAATAAAAACTAAAAAAAACGGCGAAGATAAGCGTAAATTTTTATTTTTCGACACGTTTATATATAAATAATTCCCATTTTTACGCAACGTTTTCGTGGTATTAAAGACTTTTATTTATATTCCAGGTGCAACGAGCACTGGACGGAACGTCGAAAGGAACAGATGACCGCGACCGACGTACAATTTCATTTATTGTATTTTATTTATTTAATCGCCACGACACCCTAGAATAAGGTTCAGACAACCAGGGGCCACCTCACGCAGTGAGCCCATCGGAAGAGTTTTACCAGTGGAGAAACCACTGGGTTTTTACTTCCGGCTGGTATCGTCTTAGGGTCCTCACGAACCCACTAGGGGGGGAGTGATCTGTAGCGTCATACACTTCCCCAAAATCAATAGCCTAGGGTTTGACGACTTCGACATTGATGCTGACCTTGATAGTTTAACTGGACTCGCTAAGCTGAAGGCACCCGGTCAAGCATCCATTTGGCACGCTGTCGTGTTACGTTGCATTGCTCGTATTCGACTCTCTAGCCAGTTAGTTGGAACGCATCGGTATTTTGGCATAACCATCCAAATATACTATTCCATCCGACTACGCTATCGTGTTCTTCCTTGGTCTCGTATTCGTGGGTATATAACAAGTTCGAATAATTAGTGATTGGTCTTTGCGTCTGTCAAGTTCGCACCAGGACAAATCCTAAATTGGTGAGCCCGACGTGATCAAATATCCCAACGTGATCACATATCCCGACCAATAACAAGTATTGAATTGGTGAGCCTGTTCCATTTTATATTTGTTTATTGTTTTCATTTCGATAACATTTATATATCCATTTACTACACTTTCTCATGTCCGACCACACTCCCAAGCTTATTCGTATTAAGCCGACTTCGAACACGATCCAACTCGTGCCATATTGGCCAGACAATGCAGAAACATGGTTTCTGTATGCCGAGGCCGATTTTCGAGAACAGGGTGTCTCAGATCCTCAATCTCGATTTCTTGCTGTCATACGTTCACTACCGCGAGAATTAAACAGGTATGTTACAGCAAACATGTTTAATCCTGAAGTAAGTAACCCTTATGCACTTCTAAAGGCCGCACTCTTGAAGAAAAGCGATCTCACAGATCGCCAACGTCTAGACGAATTGCTTCGTAACATCGAGCTAGGCAGCCACTCAGCTACTGAAGTCCTCGCACGCATGCGAGAAGTAATCGGTGCACGAACATTTGACGATGGTTTCTTCCGAGAACTATTTCTCTCGAAACTACCACAACCGGTGCAAACCGTGTTGGTGACACTGCAGTCAGTCCCACTCGACGACCTGGCAGCCTCAGCAGATAAAATACTGGAGATATCCAGCAGACCCGTCTCCAACGTATATTCTATCTGTGACAAACCAGAGCGCCAGGATTCAGAGGTGACCAAGTTGTGCAACTCTGTGAAACGGTTGCTACGATCTCGAAGTCCTAGATCACGTAGCACTTCACAGAAACGCACCTTGGCGCATCGCAGCAAGTCGCGTGGTAGCCCTAAAACGAAACCCAACAGGGTGGAAAACCCTGAATGGTGCTGGTTTCATAACACTTACGGGGATGAAGCCAGAAAATGTCGTAAACCATGCCGTTTTAAGAAGGACACAAACTCGGGAAACGGTCACGCCGGCACGTGCTCACGGCAACCGTAGCCGGCGGAAAAAGCCGTTTGCTCTACGTCACCGATATTAAAACGAAAGTCCGCTACCTCGTCGACACCGGCGCAGAAGTTAGCGTTCTTCCAGCAACGACAAAGGAGCGTCATCTTGACCCATCCTTCAATCTTCAAGCAGCCAACGGCAAGGCAATCGCGACATTCGGGAGACGGTATGCCTACCTCAACTTAGGTTTACGCAAACCTATTCACTGGATCTTCCTCCTGGCAGACGTCTCTATGCCTATCATTGGCATAGATTTGCTGAACCATTACGATCTACTCGTAGATGCTCGCCGTCGACGACTGATAGATAACAACACAAAGTTATCTATTGGCGGCACCACCTATGTAGGTCCGAGTTTAGCCATCGTTAGGACTAAACAATCAGGCGACGCGTCCTACCAGGCAGTTCTGGAGAAATATCCAGAGTTACAACAACCGAAACACACTCTTCCGTGCATAACCAGCAATGTTATGCATCACGTCACAACCACAGGTCCACCTGTGGCATCCAAAGCTCGCCGTTTAGCCCCCGATAAGCTGCAAACGGCGAAAAATGAATTCGACCATATGCTCGAACTGGGCATTATCAGACCGTCGAACAGTCCTTGGGCATCGCCATTGCACATGGTGCCCAAAAAGGATAGCAACGACTGGCGTCCGACCGGTGATTACCGAAGGCTTAACGCCAAAACAACTCCGGACTGCTACCCTATACCTCACGTTTACGACTTGACCGCAACCTTATGCGGCATGAACATTTTCTCGAAAATCGACTTGGTCAAAGCGTACAACCAGATACCTATGGCAGCAGAAGATATCGCGAAAACAGCCATTATTACTCCTTTTGGCCTGTTTGAATTCCTGCGCATGCCTTTTGGTCTTCGGAATGCAGCACAAACATTCCAACGCTTTATGGACGACGTCTTCCGTGGTCTGAATTTTGTTCATGTCTACATAGATGACTGTCTAATTGCGAGTCCAGATAAGGAAACACACCTTAAACATTTGGACCTCGCATTCGAAAGACTCAAAAAACATGGCATCACAGTTAACTTACAGAAGTGTGAAATAGGAGTTGAATCACTCAGCTTCCTTGGGCATACCATTGACAACAAAGGTATACGCCCATTGAGAGATAAAGTGGCGGCTATCACAAACTATCCAGAGCCGACCACTGTGAAACATCTCCGCACTTTCAATGGCCTGGTAAGTTATTACCGAAGGTTTATCCCTAACTGTGCCTCTGTCATGAGACCACTCACAGATCTACTTCGAGGAACTGCGAAGTTCGTGTCTCTGGACAACGCGGCTAGACTTGCTTTCTCCAAAGTCAAGGAAGCCATTTCGAACGCAACCATGCTTATGCATCATGACCCCAATGCTCCTCTGAGTATTGCTGTTGATGCATCTGATTCAGCAATTGGAGCAGTTTTGCAACAGTTGACTGACAACCAGTGGCAACCGTTAGCCTTTTTCTCGAGGCGGCTGCAAGACGCGGAAACAAGATACAGTACATTTGGTAGGGAACTCCTAGCCATGTACTGTTCTGTACGCCATTTTCGACATTCTGTGGAAGGTCGTGATTTCATTATTTTCACAGACCACAAACCGTTAACGTTTTCCCTCAGCTCGGCGTCTGACAAATACTCCCCTCGTGAGTCGCGACAGCTGGATTACATTTCCCAGTTCACGTCAGACATCCGCCACATTTCTGGAGCAAACAACTCCGCAGCCGACGCACTATCTCGAATAGCTTCGATAAACTATATCGAGGGTATTGATCTCGTTGAACTAGCTCGGCGTCAAAAGGAAGACCTTGAGCTGCATCATGAGTTGTCGTCCACAACTCTCAAACTGCGACTTTGTCCTGTTGGATCAGACAAGGACACAATTTTGTGCGATGTCTCTGCTAGTCAACCACGCCCAATAGTTCCGAAGAGTTGTCGACGCAACGTCTTCAATACGTTGCACAAACTCTCTCATCCAGGTGTACGAGCCACCATTAGGCTTATCGCACAACGTTTCTGCTGGCCTGGGATGAACAAAGACGTTAAGGAGTGGGCCCAGTCGTGCTTAGCTTGTCAAAAGTGTAAAGTCACGCGACACACGAAAAGCCCTTTAGGCTCATTTCTAGCCCCAGACATGCGTTTCGACCACGTCCATATAGATATTGTAGGACCCCTACCAGAATCTAATGGATGTACCTACCTTTTCACCTGTGTTGATCGTTTCACACGATGGCCGGAAGCAGTACCCATTAAAGATATTACTGCCGAAACAGTTGCTCGTGTTTTCGTCGAAAGATGGATCGCGAACTTCGGATGTCCATCCTACGTCACAACCGACCGTGGGCGCCAATTTGAGTGCGGACTATTTCACGCTCTAACGGCACTTTTAGGTTGCACTCGGTTCCGAACGACAGCCTACCATCCACAAGCAAATGGCATGGTAGAGCGTTTCCATCGACAGCTGAAAGCTTCCCTTTCAGCTACAAACATACCTCAGTGGACCGAGGCTCTGCCTCTAGTCCTACTAGGTATTCGTAACGCGTTGAAAGTTGATGCTGGATGCACTCCTGCAGAACTCGTCTATGGGACCACTCTTCGCCTACCAGGTGAGTTTGTTTCCCCTTCAACTTTCAAACATGTTTCCGACAGGGCATCTTACGTGACTAGGCTTACAAACGCAATGCGTTCAGTTAGGCCTTCTCCGATTAGACCGCAAACGACTGATGTTTTCGTCCACCCCAGTTTACAGAAGACATCACACGTGTTTGTTCGCCACGACGCTGTTCGTCGACCACTTGAACCACCCTACGACGGGCCGTTCAAAGTGATTAAGCGACATGAGAAATTCTATGTAATTGAGCGAGACGGACGTGAAGATACTGTCAGTATCGACCGTTTGAAACCAGCTTATTTCGAAGGCAACCCCATTGTAAGTGACGTTTCAGCTCGCTACATCCGACCGACGGATGACTCAATTATCGAAATTCTCGACGATGTGCCTGGTAATGCACAGCTGCAACAACCAGCGGCGCAACAAAAAACACGATCAGGTCGAACCGTCAGGTTCCCAGAGTACCTGAAGTCATATTCAACTTAGCTGTGTGTGTGCCAACCATTTTTTTCTTTTTTTCGAGGCACTATTTTTCTTATTTACCGGCAATGCACAAACCCTCGTACACTTTGCCTTTTTATATCAATTTTTATTTACCATGTAATAAAAACTAAAAAAAACGGCGAAGATAAGCGTAAATTTTTATTTTTCGACACGTTTATATATAAATAATTCCCATTTTTACGCAACGTTTTCGTGGTATTAAAGACTTTTATTTATATTCCAGGTGCAACGAGCACTGGACGGAACGTCGAAAGGAACAGATGACCGCGACCGACGTACAATTTCATTTATTGTATTTTATTTATTTAATCGCCACGACACCCTAGAATAAGGTTCAGACAACCAGGGGCCACCTCACGCAGTGAGCCCATCGGAAGAGTTTTACCAGTGGAGAAACCACTGGGTTTTTACTTCCGGCTGGTATCGTCTTAGGGTCCTCACGAACCCACTAGGGGGGGAGTGATCTGTAGCGTCATACACTTCCCCAAAATCAATAGCCTAGGGTTTGACGACTTCGACATTGATGCTGACCTTGATAGTTTAACTGGACTCGCTAAGCTGAAGGCACCCGGTCAAGCATCCCTTTGGCACGCTGTCGTGTTACGTTGCATTGCTCGTATTCGACTCTCTAGCCAGTTAGTTGGAACGCATCGGTATTTTGGCATAACCATCCAAATATACTATTCCATCCGACTACGCTATCGTGTTCTTCCTTGGTCTCGTATTCGTGGGTATATAACAAGTTCGAATAATTAGTGATTGGTTTTTGCGTCTGTCAAATTCGCACCAGGACAAATCCTAAAGGTGTGTTGGTTCGTCTGCTTTGGACTGCAGTACAGTTGGGTTCTTCAGATGTCGAGTTACCAGACAGTTGTTCGGACTGGTAGTTAGAGAGAGTTATGGGTATTTAGGAGGAGGGAAGACCCGGAAAGACAAATTTGTGTGAGTAAAAAGCAAAGAAAGTGAACTGATGGAGTAACCTACCTGCACCCAAGTGAGGCGAGGGGGATGCGAAGATATGAAGACCTTAGGTTGGTTAGGCTGATTCACAGCGGGTAAAAGGGATGAAAAGGGCATTAACGATTACATCAGAAAAAAACCGATGTAGAGGTAACGTAGTTGGAATGGCTTGACAGTAGTTGATTTCTATCTAGTTCGTGTTCCAAGTACATGTGGGTAGAGGGCGGGTCTCTGCATGACTGTGTGGCCTTTTCTTGAAACGTTCAAAGGACAGGGCAGATACTACTCCTGCTGGTAATGCGTTCCGCTGCCCGCAGGCTCGTAGGGAGAAGTGTGAACGCACACGAGTTTTCTACCTTTGTCGGGAAATTACCTTGGGGTTTCAACGAGGGTCACCATAGTGGCGGCTCGGTGGTAATCCTCTGTTCGGGTGACTTGGATTATCCAGTTTTTTGTAGGCCACTGCCAGGTCACCCGCAGCAACTGAGGGGGTTTAAGCCCTGGCCTTTCGTTCTATTCTCCTATGGTTTTGCTGCATCCCAACAGCCCCTTTTCTGGCTAGCCTCTGAATTTTCTCCAGCAGGTTCGTGCCTCTTATCAGTTGTGGTGGGGAGAAGACGTTATGGGCCTCCAAGTGGGGTCGTATTCAAGTCCTGTAGAAACTCCGAAAAGAGCTCTGGGGCGAGGGCACTTGGTTGTCTGCGCACAAAGTGTAGTATATCGTATGCTTTTGAAATGTCTCCTGGGTAATCCGCACTGGTGTCCAGTTTCCCCGTCACCATTAGACCCAGGTCTCTTTCTTCCGTAGCAGGGGATAGATGTGAACCACAGAGGGAGTAGGATACGTTCTGTGGATCAGGAGTGCAGAAAAACGTGGACCGGCCTTTATTCACGTTAAATGCCAGTTCGTTATTTGTTGCCCATTCCTCCAGTGTTTTGAAGTCGTTCTGTGGTGTTCTCGATTCCGTTTCGCGGGTCACTGCTCGCCATAACTTGACGTCACCAGAGTAGAGGTGAATCGGACAGCTGATTTGCAGCGGGAGGTCATTCACGAACAGTAGGAACATCAGTGGACCCAGAATTGCCCCTTGTTAGACACCAGACGATGATGTTCTCCAAGTTGAGTAGACTCTGTTGACTTTCGTGCAGAACTCCCTGCTGTCTAAGTAGTTCTGCAGCCACGATGGTACCTGGCCGTGGATACTCAACCCAGTTATTTTGTGTATTAGGATGGTGTGTGGGACAGCGTCAAGGGCCTTGACGAAATCCAGAAAAATCGTTTGGACCAGGACCCTGAGATCCAAGCATGCTGCCCGGTGACCATGGGCAGTCAGGCGGTTGGAGGCATAGGAACCACCCTTTCAGAAGACATTTTTAGCATCGCTGGGTCCCTACTTTGCTCCCAGATACTCCCCGATGCAGTCACCTATCACACTGGCAGAAGCGCTGTGGGGCTGTAACGGTTCGGACTCTTCCTGAATCCTCCTTTGAAGATAGGAGAGAGGATCTCCGTTTTCTGCTCTCCTGGGGGCTTTTGTTCGTCCAAGGAGTGCTGGAAGAGACTATTGAGTGGGCCACTTAAGGTACTCGCGCATTCTTTCAACAAAGATGGGCGAATGTCGTCGCATCCTGGGGACTTCAGCGCACTTAGCTTTGACAGCTTATCGAAAATAACAGCACAGTTTATCCGTACTTCGTGTAACTCTGATGCGTCCACTACAGTTGGGGGCTATTTAGGCAGTAGGCATGCGTACTTTCCTGGTGGAATGTTGAACTGCGTGTCAATTGTGGTGCCTGACATTTCGGCGATCTCCCATCCAGAGAGGCTTTCTCCGTTCGGACTTTTTATGATACATACTCCTTGGCTTGCAGATTTTCTCTTTGCCATGAGTCGGTATATTTTTTAGGGTTTGCCTCAGGCTTCATGGCGAGGTTGGACTGTAACGGCCTCCTGTCTCCCCGCACCCTGATGTTGCATTGATTCCATAGAGCTGTACATGAGCCATGATCGTCCTCTTCTCTGGGAGCTTCTGTCTATGCCATGCCTTTCTCTTGGCTTTTAGGGGGCGCTCAATGCCTCTTTTTAGCTACGAGGTCCGCTTTCTGGGTGTTGTAACTACCAAGGGGACATTTCGCTAAATTACCGCCCCAATGATGTCCCTCGCCACTTCCTAACCGATGGGAGTGCCAATCTACTGGCCTTAGAGCTGTCGATAGGCATTGGTTCATCACTTCGTAGTTTGCCCTGTCTTAATAGAGGTAAGGGTGAGATCACTCACACGATAACTGTTCAGCGATCGCCAGGTCGAATACTACCGTAGCATGATGGCCACCTCCAGGAGGAGTTTGGACCTGGACGTTTTCAACCAAAAGATGATCACTAGTCAGCCGGTAATCCAGTTTAGATGATTTACCATCTCCCCCGCAATGGGTGTTATAGCCAAGTTTTTTGAACAGTCCGGCCATTTGGATGGCATCTAGAAGGTTGCGATTAAACTTCTAACTCGAGGTCGTGCCACCCTGCTGTAGGCCGAGTCCGAGCTTTAAAGTTGGTGGCTATAAGGATCTGGTCACACCCCATAATCGACACAGTGGATATAGCTGGGAGTAATTTCTGGCTGTTCCACGTTGCTATTAGTGGGCCTGTGGACTCCCCAACTAGGTGCTAAGAGTGTGTGACCGTGAAGTGGCACCAGATTGAGTCTGGGAGCCCTGTCAATACGGCGTCAGTAGTTTTTCCTTTTTTGAATCAACTGTTCAAGTATATCGCCACCCCCTCTCCGTCACTGAGTTCCCCGTCCTTCTTGGACAAAAACGTGTCATATATGTTAACTTCGGTGTCACTGATGTCCGGCGATAACCGCATTTCCGTCAGGATTATGATTTTCGGGAAAGGGTAGGAACAGAGGGGTCAGAGTTCCGACATTTAACTTCGCAATCCTCTCGCGTTTCTGTAAAGACGCTCGAATGTGCTCCTCGTAATGTGAGACGTCTCTGGGTTAACTAGTGGCACAGGCTTGGAAGTGAGGGTTTTTACGGTCTAGCCAGTTCCAGTGGAACCAGTCGGCCAAGTTTTTTCCGGGTCCATCGGTGCAGTTGGTGCTAGGTTTCCGGTTTGACTCTCAGCGCGTCGGTGTAGGATGATGGAGGCCTGAGTAAGGGGGGTAACCTCTGTCCATTGTTGCCGTGGTGTTCTTGGTCTGCTTCCACAACAGTGAACATTTCCGCCCATGGTGCTGTTGACTTCATACCACGTCTCCTGCACCCTGGTAAGATCTTCCGGGATTCGAAGTTGACGGCCATTGGCCTAGGTGAGGCCATGGTTGTCGGATGCGAGGGGCGCGGCAGTCTGGAAATTGCCACCGCTGCAACCCCACTTAACTGCATCCAAGCTGTTAATCAATCCTATTGTTGGACGTCATGGGCAAGCTTATCACCTGGGGTAGTGGTCGCCAATTTAGGCATTCCATCTATGACCATGGTTTTGGGTCTCTGCGGCTCAGATGCTTCTCGAGGTATCCTTCTTGACACAACTGATCGGTCAGGTCTAACTCCAATCCTGGACGATCTGGTGATGACCAGGTTGTGTGACGGTAAGAGGAACCTCTCGGCGTCCCTAGTTGAACCTAGAGTTGCCCTCGTCAGTGGGGCCTTCCCTGGGGATGAATCAGTGCCTTTGCGCAGTCAACACAGTTTTGCCTCGAGGGTGCCCAGACCTAGCATTACACAAAGGGAGTTCCACTGCTCCCTGCCAAACGTCTCCTTATGCTCCAGAAGGCTGTCATTGCATACAAGAACGTTTAGTAGTATGATGGAGCTAGGCCAGCCAGCAATGCCAAAATTATCCGATCCTATGGGCGCGTTTTCACAGGTAATTCCAGCTTTTTTCTCCACCGTAACTAATTCCACATGCTATCCACTGGTTGTAATCACTTATGTGGCCCCAGGGCTTGGAGATGATTGTGGTTGCCCTTAATGTGGGCGGTCTGTTGTTTGATTTAGAATTTCTCAGGCTCCCGACCTATGGTAGGCGATCACCGAAATCCTTTGGAGAGTAAATCTCCTCCAAGGTAGTAGTTTGGACGGACACCTGTTTTTTGGTGGTTAATGGTAGTTTACCAGCTACTCTAGGTAGGCCTGAAGCTAAGTGCAGTCTCAGACGGCACTGCATGAAAAACCAATTTCCAGATATAGAAAATTCCGCCCTGGTTTACGACCCTTCAGATGATCTCTAGAGTAGACAGCCATGGATGAGATGAAGAAGTAAGGTAGGCTAGCCTGCATGTTAAAATTCCACGAAAAATATATCAAAAGTTGTACTCCAGGAATCACAACACAAAGTGGTGGAAAAACACCTAACCCACCAGAAAAACTTTTTGTGAGATTTTTAAGAGATCTCAGACCTTTGTAGTTCTACAAGACAGATATAACACCTCACTTATACAGTAGCCCTTTGTTCCACCGCCCTACCAAAAAACTTTTCAAAGCCGGCCATTTAAAGGCTGGCAACTCACTCTTAACTCAACCGGTTCCTGGAACCTCCGGCCCTCATTATCTTATTCTCTGTACCTACAACAATGTATGAGGCCTACTCTTCGAGGTACCTGAGTTAAGGTTATTAGTGGCTGAGGATAGCTCTAGCATAAGGGCTTTCTGTGAAACATGGCTATCAAAGAACACAAAAGACGGGGGCGTTCGTTCAGGATAGCTCAGCCTAATCCGAAAGGATAGACCGGAGAGTCCAGGAGGTGGAGTTCATCTTCACATCCGCCCTTTCTTAAAAGTCCATGAGATTCAACCTCACAGAATCGGCTTTAAAGATGTCCTCTGGTGTAGTATTAAGTGCTGCGGAGGTCCGTGTTTAGTTGGAGTTTTATACCATCCTCCTGCAGCTGATGCCACGTTATATAAAATGTTAATACAGTCCATTAGAGGAACCCTGAAACTGAACTTCCCACAGGTCCTTATTATGGGAGATTTTAACTTTCCCCAACCCTTTACTACAGAAAATCCATCTACTGTTCTAAAAGACTTTCGGGAGTTGTTGCTGGGAAATTCCTCGACAGAACATGTTTCCCGGTGTTCTCGCTGGGGGCTTGATGGTAAGGCGTCCCGACTAGATTATATTTTCACGAATCAGTTCATTGGTGTAAGCAACTTGAATGCTTTCAGCCCTCTTAGCCTGAGTGACCATGCAATTATCTCCTTCAATATTTCTGGATCTAAGCCACCCGTTCCCGACCAGTCTATAGTTAGGAATTACAAGAGAACTAATTTCGAGAAGGTTCGGCAAGATCTAGAAGGTTCCGCTTGCTTAGATTACGATGATCTACTGGATCTTGACGCCAGATGGGGTCTGTTGAAGAATATAATCCTACAGACGATAGAAAACAACACCCCGCTGATCCCAAGAAGAACTAACAAGTCCTACTACTCCTGGCTTAAGTCTAGCACGCGCAAAGTAATACGGCCTAAACGGTCATCTTGGAATCTATGGAGGTGTACTAATAGCCCTTTTGACTGGCTAAATTATAAAGATATCCGTAACAAATGCACAGTAAAGACCAGAAATGACAGAATAAACCACCAGAAACAACTTTGTAGGACTCTGGAGGGGAATCATGGGATGCTGTACATCCTGATGAAACAGAAGAGTAATTGTTCACTAAGTTTGCAGGACCCCATTGGTCTGGAGATCCTCTGTTCCAACTCCGGAGTTGCAAGCATACTGGCTCATGAATTCCAAAACAACTGTCATTTGGGAGGCAAAACCCCGCCCCTATCGGACACCCGTATTGCAGAGGGACTAAGCCATGAGGAGTTCAAACCCTCTGTAATTGTAGCAACGTTAAAGAAAATGAGCCCGAATAAGTCTCCAGGAATCGATGGCATTCAACCAAGAGCACCCAAGGTGTGTGCTGAAGTTCTGCGTGCCCCACCAGCAAACCTCTTCAAATGCTCGTTTTTGGAAGGCAAGTTACCCTCTGATTGGAAACGGATGGTTGTCGTCCCAACTTATAAAGCTGGAAACAAACTCATCGCCTCCAACTACGGACCAATCTCCCCGGTCTCTTCAGTTGCGAAGGTCATGGAGCGAGTCATAAATGACTCACTTCGTGATCACTTACTTTAGAAATCAACCCTAAACGACCGTCAGCGTGGCTTCCTACCAGAAAGGTCATGTAACACCAACTTGTTGATAGCTTGGAATAGCTGGACACTCTTTGTCGAGAAGAAAAAGCCTATACACATTGGTTTACTTGACTTTTCCAGGGCCCTTTACAAGGTAAATCATGATATCCTTTGTAGGAAACTCCAGCTCATGGGCGTACACGGAAAATTGTAAATCTGGCTTAGAGATTATCTGTAAACCAGGGTGCAGTCAGAGTCAGCCTCTCTCTATCTAACTGGTTCCTGATGCTGAGTTGTGTACCTCAAGGTTCCATACTGGGCCCACTACTGTTTCTTGCTTTTATCAATGACCAGGGGTCCCTAATTCACATTCTTTATCATATGCCGATGGTCTGAAGTTTTGCAGGGAAATACAGGGACAAAAGGAAATTTCGATCTTCCAGGAGGACCTTACGAAAATCCTTAATTGGACTACGAAAGACCTGCCTCGTCCCAACTCGAAGAAGTGTCGAATTATGATAGTTGACAAACATAAAGGCAGTCCCAGTTCTTACTCTGTGAGTGAAATAAATATCTGTCACTCTAACATGGAACAAGATCTGGGAGTTACACTAAGTGATACAATAAGAGCCTCTGTTCACTGTCGCCTTGCAGCCAATAGGGCTTATGGAATCCTGGGGTTCCTCTCACGAACCTTAGGGTGTCTAACTCCTTATCTTTTCACCACAGCGTATGCTCCGTACATTCGTCCTCATGTAGAGAAAAATTAGCCTGTAATGTCCCCATACTTGAAAAAGGGCAAGACCATCATAGAACGGGTACAGAGAAGAGCTACAAAGAAAGTGATTGGGCTATAGCACAAACCGCGCCCAGACCGCTTAGTTGCTCTTCACCTGCACCCAGTACAATATCGGAGGATCAGAGGGGATATGATCATGACGTACCACATCTCCCATAATCTCCTCCACCCTAACAGATCCTTCCTAAGCTTTGATCGGAAACGCAAACTGAGGGGTAGCCAGCTGAGAATAGAGCATGAGAGAGCATGTACAAAGATCCGTGCCAACTCATTTGCGGTTAGAGTCTGGAAACTATAGAATTCCCTCCCTTCAGCAGCTGTTACAGCCCCATCCCCTGACACTTTTAAAAAGAGGCTAGACGCACGCCTCGAGTCCTACAGTACCGATAGTCTGTACTCTAGAAGCTTTCCCCAGATCAGATGCAGTAATACTAACTTGAGACCAGATTAATTAATTAATCGTATCTCTATCCTCTCAGGTTTTCCAGAACCGGGAGGATAATTGTGACCATTCCAAACTCAGAACGTATTCCAATAAGACAGACGTACATACCAAGGGACCACAGTTCACTTATTCTACAACACGAAGTTTGAAGTTTGAGCGTCAATTGACCACTATACCTGAAAAGAGGTATGAAACTGCGGCAGAAGGTCAAGAGGCGAGATATGAAGGCGAATATGGAAATGCGGCAAAATCTCTATCAGGATAAGATGGATGGGTCCTCGAGACCTAGAAGTGAGAGCTCAAAAACCACAAGTTTCCTCTACTTGCACTATTGATGTTGGATATTGAATTCAGTTGTCATGGTTACTTGACCTTCGCGAAGTTCTAAGCACCTAATTCTTCTGGGATAATGACAGCGAGTCGTGATGCTTACAGCACTCTGAAAGCTGATGACAGAACAAGAATAGCAAAACCAGAGTATAACAACAGCGATGAAAGTATGAAAACATCACTTTTTAACGGAGCTGGATGGTACATACCATCAGAAAGACGTTGGGAAACTTACAATGAACACTTTGAACTTCCAAGACTGACTCGCAGGGATGCTGTCGACTTTCAGTCTGAAAAGGATTTCGTTAATTTTCTTAAAAGGCGGGACATTCCCAATTGTTAGTTTGGTCTCATGAGCAAAATAACCGATGATATTATTTAGATAAGAAAATCACGGCCTACTACCCGTCTCATCCTCCATCTGTTAAGTGGAATAGTCACTTCCAAACGCCATCATCTCAATCACAAGGTGATCCCCATCATAGAACCTCTCGAATACCTAAATGGGATGAGGTGGGCTATTATGGATACTATCAAGAGGTAAAAAAAGTTATATTTTCATATATATATATATATATATATATATATATATATATATATATATAACTTAACATCTGTTAACTTTCTTATTGCTTTAGCAAAATGATTACTTCCAAAATAGCTTGCTGTACGTGTAAAAAAACTAGCATAATTATGCTAGTTGACAACTTTGGCAACTTTAAAGTTGCTAATAGGTAGTGCTTATCTATCACCTTATGTGAGGGCGATGGAGTAAATCCGAACAATACCTTACGTAATCAAATATTTGCTGACTTCATGAAGGAGAGTTTGCTGGACTATCTTCTAGATCATACGGCGTTGAGTTTCCGGTTACGTTTTTCGTAATTGTGTGTAGAGAACAAAAAGGATGCAACACAAATTACTTGTGATCGAAACTTCACTTACGCTTCAGTTAGGAGTTGAGTCATTGTTTAAAGTATCCAGCAAATTAGTCCTTACCCGTTAGCTAAGAGGCGCATTGCAAGGAGCAACAGCTTCTAGTTGTGCATCGTATCCTTTTTGTAGGTTCAACGTCTGATTGTGTTCTCTGAGATTTATATTACAACTAATCTTGATGAAGGCATCATTAATACATGTTTCACATATTTTATTTCATTCCCAGACTCTTTCTTAGTCCCCCACTTCAAAAAGATATAAATTAAACATTACCAATTATTCCTTATGGATTTCAAATTCCAGTTCTCAGAATTATCTTGCCTGGAAGTCATAGTAAGTCCTTCTTAGAAAACTATAGGGCACTGTGGGTTAGTCATAGTTCGATTTCTTTGAATCATTTGAACGGTACGTATGGCTTTTACCAGGGTAAGAATTGGTAAGTTTAATGCCTTAAACTAAGCTGTTGCCACATCTAACTTAGAAGGCCGAAAATGAATGGTAATCTTGCGCCCAGACGGTAACTCAGATATTCTGGGAAGAGTTCAAAAAACAATCGCCTCCGTGATCCCTGCTAAAGCTAGTCTGACTTACCAAAATAGATTCAGAGGCTCAACTCCTTCTCTTTTTCATATTATAGACAAAGCGGAGACTTAGTTTTGTCATGCAGAACTTTAAGAAATGACTTTGGATGTGACTTATCTTCTTTTTTTCTTCCTGCTAGGTGCGAAAAACTAAAGGGAAATAGACCGAGGCGACAATAGCTAGGGAGTATTAATTTTTACATAAAGTAATCAGCTGTTGGAATCGGTTTACGAAGGAAGTGTTGTTTGGATCGTCCTCTGACTTGTTGAAAAGAGAACTGGACATACATAAGCTCACAGCCTTCTCTTCTCAAATCTTGAATCTACCGACTTCTAAATGTTTATCAGACTGATTTTGTCTTTTTAGAGGGAGAAAGGCAAAACAGCAGTACTAAGTCCTAGGTGAGACCCTAAGAAATGACAAAAACAAGTTGTAACCCCGTGACTCGACTATCAGAAAATTCGTCACGGAGTTACTAGTGCAAGATTAAGGGAAGGAATAAAGCATCGAGATAATTTTCACAGCTCGTCCTTGTAGTTTTATGCGACATGACTTTCAGGAGGCTTTAGATATAGTACCTTTAATGCTATGTGGTAAAATGTAACCCCATTGTTATTTGCATAGTTTTGAAAATGTATCAAATCATCCTATAAAGACACTTTATTTTCATTGACTCTGACCCCTTTACACAGTTTTCTGTCTTTGACTATAAGGGGGATGTCAGAAGACACCTACTGAGGCTATTCACTAATTCACATGTGAGAAATAAAAGCCTGCAATACTGAAAATTGAGAAAATTCATTAAAGCGTGCTTTATTTTTAGACATAGGAAAGCTAGCCCGTGTTTGCGTGAATACGATGACACCCAGCTCATATGCAGGCCACAATCACATTTCTATTCATTTAAGTAATTGACTGGCTGATTCCTACTTTTGTTAGTCTTCTCTTCATAGTGTCACTTCGCTGTCCACATTCAGATTTTTGGAGACGTTTTGGAAGTAACAGACCTTTATTAGCCCTTCCAGCATATCTGCTGTTTCATGGTGCCTAATTTAGTTACTTGGCTTGTAACTAACGCAGACATCTTTTCTTCTAGAAGCCGGTCCTAAAGAATAATTAAATGGCGAGAGAAATTGATATTCGGTGCTGAGCTTCATTCTTAGCTGGCACAATGCATGTATCACGTTGCTGTCTACTTTGTATGTTACAATGACGTTTTGAAAAGGAAAAGAAGGGAAGAATCAGGTTTAAAGTCATTTACTGGAATCCCGAACAGCAATAACAGTGCCTCGTTTTGTACATGGTACAATAAAAGGGTTTTTAAACCCTGAAGTCGTTTCTCGAACGTTAAGGTTGTCATCACAGGCGCCATGTATATTACTAGGCCCCAACTCGAAGAGTATCTGAGTGCTTCCTTTTTCAGGCAAGAGCGTGTATCTGACTGAAGTGGAGTATGACACTGAAAATGTCACCAATTATAGTAGCCAAGGACCCACCCATTCCTGAAAGTGACTGGGAGTTCAATAAATTCTTTAAATTGAACCTTTGTATACCTTTTAAATCGTCATACTTCACAAAGCGCAGCTGAACAATTGCTATAATGTGGTAGCTTTTGCCATTTACCTGTCTTTTGTAAAAAGGTACTTACTGACTTTGGTCACCTGCAACCAGTATTCTGATTAGATCAGCAGGTGTCTATCTTGTTGCGCATATGTCACATTCATCCTCTAACTCTGTCGGAATGGTGCCTAATTAGCGTAAATGATCATGACAGATTTAGTGATGCGTGACATATCTTTCATGAATAAGAAGGAACAAGAGATAGTGGAGAACTAAGGAAAGTACCTCCAAGTAGGAAGAGATTTCGTAGCTAATCCTTACTGTCCATCTCCTGTTAACAAGAACAACTCTCTGACTGATGCAAGCAGATTTCTAGCCTTCCGATTTTAAGAACCGCTTGAAGTGGTCGTTATCTTATCTACGAAAACGATTTTCAAAGGGTTTTGACCATTCTCTGACCAACCCAAACTATCTTTTGCATATAATTATTTTCAACTAGGATAAACTGTGGATTTCCCTATTCTGTAAACACAGGTCTTCTAAAAGTAAGATGCCCACCTCGCTGTGATAACATCAGTATGAGTATCAAATCACCTCTGTGCTATGTTTTCATCGTCACTTTATACACAAACCGTAACCAAAAGGAAGACTGAGGGATTAAAATTTCTCTTACTGATGATACACTGGTTGAAATCAACATGTTTATCAACAATCCCTTACTAGGAAAGCTGGTAAAGCAGAGAAAACTCAAAAAGAACACCTTCTGAGTATATAGGAGACAAAAGTATCTGTATAATGTTAGAGCACCATCTGACTGGAAGTGGTCGATAAAATTTCTTTCACACTTGTTAGAAAGAAGCAGTTAGACCTAGACAAAACCTTATGAAAGGTCTAACTCTTCATAATATTCATACCTGTATTGCTAGATATCACAGTCAGAGACACAGTAATTTAACTTTTCGGAATGGTAAGTTCTTGAAAGTTTGGTGACGTATGGTGAGAATGGGGATTTGCTTAACAATATTAACTGTCGTCCATGTCATCTGTAGTCGCCAAAAATTGATGTTTAGTATAAGGTGAAGAAAAAATATAAAAATATACTGCACTATCTCACAAGACTCATGACCAGTCGAAGAGTTTAACAATAAGTTAGTTTCCTCATTCGAAAAGAATAAGGATTACTTTGATTTCCGGTAATTTGGGCATGTGAAAGTACTTTCATACACGGCAATCCTTTGAAATGAGGAAATCTCAAGTTATACTCCTTACCAGCGTCATAGATTTAGATTTTTAGCTAACTGAACAAGTTCTCGTCATTATTTGCATAGATGGATTTTCAAAAGGATGTGTAGAACAGTTTGTTGTATTTTATATGCACTGGGGAATGAAAATATCGAAATAATGACTACCATTTACCCAATGCCCATTTTTTTCAAACCATCAAATACTAACTTGGTTGCTTTGCGTATACATTAAAATGGACGAGTTATGCTTTCAATTGCAAAACTACAAATTCCAACATATTCCTTTACCAAAACATTTTGACATCAACAAGGATGAAATTCGCTGAATAAAGTGAGGTCATTTTAGAACCGATCCAGGGTAAGTTGATGATCCACAGTTTGAAAGATACATTTGAATTTTCTCATGAAATATATCATGTCAACGTTTAAGACAAGCTCATGGTGTCATACGATATGACTTCCTTATTTACAGGTAAACTGATGAGTGACACGATTGATATAATCCGTCAACAAACTGATCTACGAGTGTTACCTGAAATCGGAACAGCTATTGCTCCTTTGCACAAAAAAAATTGATGCAGAGGCAATGGGCTCACCTCTAGAACCTGTCCCAGCAGATATCTTCATGCGTTATTTCCTACAGATTCACCTGAGTTCAGTCAACAGAAAACAGTGTAATCACCGATGTACTGAAGACGATTCACTAACATTTGTCAGTGTTACTGCTGATATCGCAGGTGTTGCAACAACCCACTGTAGTAATAAAGTCATATTCTTTGGGAAATTGGATGAAATCTTTTGAAAAACTATCCTCTCCCCAAAGATTTCTACTTGTGAAAGCTGGGACAACAAGAGATGAAACCCTCTATTTTCTCACTGATGGCCGCACAACCCATTACAAAAACAAATTCACAATCTAGACTTCTCGCAAGCCATCCAGTTCTCTACAAGTAATCCTCAATGTAATCTACGTCACAACTCATTAAGACGTTTATGCAGCGTCAACGTTTAGGTAAACAGACACAGCGAGTAACCTTGAGCACAACATCTCCAACCTGATTGGTCTCCCTCAAAATTTCCCATCACTCATGTTAACCTCTACCCATTCTATTCCTTAGTATGGTAAATGAACATACAATTAATGAAATTGAAACAATAAATCAAGTTACTAGCTGTTTTGGCTTATTTATTGTAAATCTCAATTTCAGATACTTGATCGAATGAAAATTGAAGACTGTAGAAGATTATCACCTTCTGGTATGACTGGTTATCCTCACTTTACACATCAAACCTATTACTGACTGAAAGAATACTCAGAGATGGAATTTCTAGTGCATTGAAGAGTTCCACAAATGAAATTACAACAGTCATTCATTGGAATTTGAGAAAATAAGTGTACTGTTACTTCATTTCCTGAGTTATTTAGTTTCTTCATATATCCATCGGAATATCTTGAGTAGATAGAAAGGTGGATAATAATACCAATACTACTACTACTACTACTACTACTACTACTACTACTACTACTACTACTAATAATAATAATAATAATAATAATAATAATAATACAAGATCTGAAATGTAAAATGTATTTGAAAACAGATTTGTTTTTCATCGAGATGTTGTAGATAAGATTTATAAATTCAAAAACACAAAGGTGTCACTTTTGTCAACGAGGCATAGTTGATGTTGATAGTTGTTGTTTGATAGAAAATCCTGCTCCATGTCGCTTGTCCATTCACTGGCTCACCTTTTCACAAACTCCCCTTAAGTTAAATGAGTGATTAAGTTTTATAAAAATACTTGTAATTAGATAACCGAAGTGAGTTTGTTATATCAAGCATATGTTGAACATATTCTTCTACTGCATATCTTGATGTGTGTGTGTGTGCTGCCATTCGAAAGCAGTTTATGACCAACCGGACATATGCGATGCACAGTTGTAATTAATAACTGAAGACAGTTTGAATTACGCTTAAGAAGACATCACTAGTGCAAATAGTTTCACAACACTCTAAAGTCGACATATTGTTCATTCGTTACAGCCACCGCCATCTTTTGGGGTTTTTTTTGGTAGTTTGATGGTTTCATCGGTTTCCTCTTGTGGTTGTGCAGTAATGTGTGTGAACTTAGCTCATCATAATGTTTTGTGAGGTTCATCGACTCAGAAACTCCTCTCTGAATTGCTGGCTACAGAATGCAGATAAGTGGGAACTTGAAGAGAGCTGTATACTTTTAGAGATATTCTTTGTCAAATTCATATCCTACAGAGTTAACTTTGAACGTGAAGTTTTAACTGGATTCCAGTTTTAGCTTGTCGAATGAATAGAAGTTATGATGAAGGAAACAAAGAATTCGGCAATGACTTTAATCAAGATGACGATGAATGTGTCGTTGGCAAAGAAGAGTAAATTGTCGACAGCCTCTTAGGATTGTAAACTACGCCGTTCTTCTGACTGTACTGTACGTTCATCCACCAACTGAAATCGAAGAGATGTATCTTCTTTCCCTAAGGTTTAATCAGTTGGAACTGCCTAATTTATTGTGAATGTTAGTTTTTTATTGTTGCTTATTACCTCTCTAGAATCTAGTTTTATTTGTTATGAAATGATATGTGAGAGTAATATGGTTCAAGACAAACATTAGGTGCTAAGAAAACTGGCATTTCTAGTATTTCAAAAGTGTACAGACTGTTGTTTTCATTTCTACTTACCAAAGATAATTTCACGATGACAATTAAGAATAGGCTATCTAGATGTCGACCAGGTTGATAATACCGAGAAGAATTCTACTTGTACGAAATATACTTCTGAACAACTTGAGATTTCGTCAGCTAGGTCAGAGCGGATGTGAACACACTGGACAGTCTGAGTGGTTTCGAACTACTCAGACTGTTCAGTATCAGCATATTTCGTTAGTACGTGACACTTTTGTGTCAGAGATCACACCTTTTGATGTTGACTAGTGATTAGTTTCCAACGGAAACTCTATTGACACTAGAGTTGGGTAGTTGATAAACTACTCACCTGTTATGAATATGATCATGGAGTGTACAATTTGTGAGTCATTTGCAAATTGATCTTTTCTTTTTGTGTTGTGCGTCTATTAAGTTTTCATTGGTATTGTAAACTCAGTAAATTTTCTTCATTCTTTCAAGTAATTATTCTTAGTTGACCAATTCTGTGCATTGTTGATATAGAGTGTGATCCATTTGTCTTACAATGTGAAACTAATTTTGGCACCACAGTTGATCTCCTTCAAGTACATTTTAGATCAAAGAAATGAAAATATCAAGTTTCTGAGAGTTGGTTCTCGAACATGTTTCAAGGAATAAACTTGTTAGAAATTATTTAATTTTTATTGATTAAAGAAGTGGAGGGATGAAGTCAAGCCAATGGAGTTGATTTACTATCACTCTCCCCCTCCCCCTCCTCTGTTGGTTTAAGTCTTCCAGTAAAATCTGTTTTCGACTGTATCTCATAGATTTATAAGCTTAACCCCGGGGTAATAAACAAAAAGGAATCAGTTATTTGGAAACCATTGCTTTCAGTATTTATTTGTCCTGTGGGTCCCTAGTGGAACATAGAGCTTCACTGACACTTCTCCACTTCACTGTGTTCTCTGCAATCTTTTCAACCTGGCCCCACCACTGCCCATAAGCTTTCATTTCTTCTTCACATGATCTCCTCCATGTCACCCTCGCCTCGGATGCCCAGCTCGTCGATTCCCATTTGGCTTCTACTCTGCGGCCTGGCCTGGTGCGTGATGTCCCCAATCGGTCTTCTCAGTGTATGTTCAGTCCAATCCATCTCCATTTTCTTCTGAGTATTTGTTGGGAGATGGGTTCTTGGTTGATTCGTTGCCAGGCCACAGTGAGTTCTGGCTATCTGATCTTCACTGTCAGTATCGAGTGAGCGTAGGCAGCAGCTGTTGAAGATGTATGTCTGTAGTTTGTTGAAAATGCTATTCGTAACGCGCGGCCAAGTATCTCAACCATCACACAGAAGCACTAACTCACTTGACTGAATTATTGTTGAAAATCCGGATCTTGTTCACGCTTTATGCTGAGTGCAGTGGGGTGGATCTCCACACTGATTTCAGAATAATGCACGAAGGCCTATCTTTCTGTCTTTCCGATCCTGACTGCTCTGACATCCTCATCTGTGTCACCCCCTATAGTTGAAACGGTGCTGCCTTGCCTAGGTAGGTGAAAGATACTACTTCCTTTCGATTTTTCTCGTTGATAGTGATCAGTGCTTGTTGTTGTTGGTTGAGTATCTTCATCACCTGTGTCTTACCTACGTTCACCTGAGGTCCCTTCTTCTTTGGCTGCCTCCCCTCTTCTGTCAACTTGTTGGTTTTCGTCTATTGTTCTTGTAGTTTGTGCAACATTAGAGATAAATCATCATCGGCGGCGAAATTCAAATCTTCTAGGGTCTTTGCTAGCTTCAAACATTGTGCGGACTTTCCATGTCTACTTTTGCTTTCATCGAAAGGAGATGTATCGGCCAATTCGCTTCCTAAAAGCTTTCACCAACCGGCGTCATTTCGTCTCCCAATTCTAGCAAGGAATGAGTTCATTTTTATTTTTCTATTTTTTGTGCTTTGAAGTTTCTTTAGCTATTGGGTTGGTTTTCCGGGGTAAGGTTACTAGCTCTATGCCCAACCTTTCTTCTTTATTCGGGCTTATGACCAGCTAGTAAACTAGGCGAGCTTTGTTTTCAGTGTAGTAACCATTAAAAGTCACTCTTATTATTTCACTCTTTATATTCATATTGTGCTTAATGAATCGATTTGATTCGAAGAAAATAAACAACTTTAATGACGGTTTTCTCCTCTCCATTTCATGTTTATTCGTGATTACTCATTTCTTCATCTTACACTTTACAACACTGGAAAGTGAGTATTCTTCATGTACACACTTTACATTGTCAACAATAACTGATTGACTCAAAGAGATAAATATGAATCCCAACACCTATTAGTTAGTAAATAAAACGGAGATTATATGAACATCAAATCAAAGAGATACCAGTTGTTCCTTAAGAGATTTAATTAGGAGATTTTTAGTGAAAATATCCATCACCAATGTTATTCACATGAAAAATTGTTTACTGAAGCGAGTGAGAAGTAGTAACAGTCAGAAGATTGCAATGGACAAAGACGAAGAATAAATTAGATCATGAAATCATTCGTCAGTTAAATGATGATAAGTTGAAGCCAAAATGAATAACAAATGATTCACGAGAATATAAGAACTAAAAGATTGACAAATGGTAGTCAAACTTATTGCTCACTGAAAGAAGAACTTTGAAAATATTCATACATTGAAGGAGATGTTCGAGTCTCAGGTTATCAAAATGCCTATACATGCATGTATACATACATATTGAATTGCTAATGTATAACTGGTTCCATATACCATACAATGTATACTATCTAATGCTTAAGTCATTGGTTATTTCAGAGCACAGGACTTGAGCACAGCGATTTCCAAGTATATTCAAAAAGTCAAATCATATAGTTTAAATGAAGTTTTGTTTTGTGCCATTTGCATAATAGAGACAGATATTTGTGATTACGCAGATGACAAATATGAACTCTGTGCATAGAAAAAACATGTTTACTCTCTGATATTGTCATACTCTTAAACGCTTTCCTTCTATACTCCCCTTCCCTCATGAGTGAGTAATAAATTCACTGTCATTATAGTCATCGTTTCTTTCTGACTTTCAGTCTTATATTCGTTGTATGTCTAGATTATTTTTGTTGGATGATTAGCTTTGTAGGTAAGATGAATTTATTTTTTGTTCCTATGAACGAATTTATTCATCATTTCTGTCAGACTTTTTCAACAGTATTCAATGATTTTTGAAACAATTAGTCCCTTTTATGAATTTGGATAATGTAATTAGAAGACGTAGATTATCTGAATAACATGTGATGTATTAGCGCTATACATTTCGAACAATCTGATCACATATTTACTTGTTAAGGCATTATATATGAAAACTGAAAGTAGGGGAAGGACAAATATGACAAAGGAATTCAATGATAAGAAAGATAATGATAAGATAATGGATAGATGAGAATTACTGGTTAAACTGTGTCTCTCAGCCAACTTCTATTAGAAATCAATTCCACTACTAAAGAATATAAAATTGTCACAAGTTTTTCTTGTACTTAATAATGACATCAAGGAAAGTATTCTGTTTCCTATAATATAAAAATGAATTATCAAACTGGAGGTATAAACATGCTATTTTAGAAAATATATTCGGGAAAATTTAGTTACAAATGGGTGAAATGATAAACCAGCGTTTAAACAGACATTGATCATTTTGAACAGAATGTGATAGTTTAACATCTATTCTAGATGTTGTTCATTATTTGAAGAAAAGTATGTTGTACATTCCCTTAATAATAAGTTAATTAAATACATTAAAATAGCATAGTCGATTTGTTTGGTTCTCTTCAATGTGACCGCCAAATCTGGTGAATATTCTATGCAAAAACAAAAAATTCAAAATTTTTATTCCATACATATTATCTTATTAAGCAAAAATAAAGAATCACTGTTACTGGGCACTATTATTACTATTATTATTATTATTATTGGTAATAGTAGTAGTTTCGGTTGCGCTATATCGTGAGCTAACTGAGGTTGGGAATATGAACCATTGGATTCTGACCCAGTGGCTCAATAGTAACATGCTGGCCACGGAACCTGAAAGTTGTGGGTTCGATCCATGGCGGGGTCGTGGGCGCTCACTGCTGAGGAGTCCCACACTAGGACGAAATAGATGTCTAGTACTCCCAGCTTTCCTTTGTTCTTCCAACTGATGTTAGTCTACGATGAATAACAACTTGAAGTAGTAGTATAGTTGTAATCCTAAAATTCTGTTATTTCAGTTAGGCATAGTAACACACAGGCGTTTGGTATCCTAAGTAAATGATCAAAGAAAGCCTTCGATGCTTCAATGGTTTTCCACATACAAGGAAGTGATAACCAAATTAACAAAGTCTCCTGAATACAACATCTCTCTTGGATATTTCACTTCACAGTGAATCATTTACTCCATTTATCTAAACTTTGTCTGAGGTAACCCAATAAATAAGTGTATTGAAATCAAAACACACTTGCTTCAATCATGTCACTATCGTCAATTTTTAATATTCATGGTGGATATTGATTAGGAGTGAAGTTCACTTAGTATGCATCCGCAGCATTAACATTGAAAATATCAACAACATCGAGGCATTCACACCGAAGCCCATATGCCAATACTGGCCGATCAATTCGCTCAAATCAATAATGGTCGCTTACCAAGCTACAACATCGAAAGATATACGTCGATTTTAGTACTTTTAACAAATTTACATAAGAAACAGTTTGTGGCTATTGAGAGATACGCTTTTTCTGTTTCTATAAAGTGTTTAATCTCTAAAGGGTAAAAATTAGTCAAAATCATTTTCCAGGAGTCATTTCAAACAATAAACTGATAATTAAAGATGAAAATGACTAACTACCTTCAAGAATACTGAACAATGAATTACTCGTCTCACTTTCAACTTCCTCTATAACTGTGTATATGTTTGCCTCCAAAAATCGACTATTCACACATTCACAACTATAAGAGGCAAGTTTGAATAGTTCACTTTTCAATAAAGTTGATTGTATACCAGCAGCAAATAACAAACGTTGATAGCTATGAAGAGAAATACGATAAAACAAGGTGAAATAAATGGTGGCTAGTTTAGGAATGATAAACATACTGGAACAAGATATACATAGATCTCATATTTTATAGCAATTTTTCACTATTGCAGTTGAGAATTCTATTTACCTGAATGACTACCTTTAGCTTGCGCAGTAACAGAGGAACACATGAGTAATTAAAAAGATGATTGGATTACTCACTATCCACTTTGAGATGTAGTTTCCTGAAACTTGAAAGAACTGGTTTCAATCCATGGTGAGTCATGAGTTCCACCTGCTGAGGAGTCTCATGCTGAGACAAAACAACACTCTTCAGTGCTGCCAGATTTTTAACGGTTCTACAACTGATGTTAATCTATGGTGAATACCAACATGATAAAGATTACCAGTAGTGGTTTATTTACTGGATACACTTTATCTCTATATTAGTGCATAGTTAATTCAACGTGAATATGGAAAATGAATAAACAGTAAGATATGCATCAATTGCTTGTTGATCAGAATCAAATGGAATTTGTCGAGATTTTCTTGATCTTATTTTCCAAGATCATAATTCTCAACAACATATTCTCACAATCATCAACGTTTTACCCTAAGTGATTCGAATTCCATCATTGAACTACTAATCTGTGTCCATGTAGTTGATTTTTCAAAGGAAACATACTCTTGATACTAGATAATGATTTAAGGTGAAATGAAAATCTGGATCATGACAAGACTTGAAATAATGGTCTTCAAGTTACTGGCTCTGTACTATTGTCAATCTAAGCTTCTTTACAATTTCTAGTTGACTAGTTTCATTTTGTTATTGGGTCGAATGATTTGTAAAGACTAATTACATTAGAGCACCAAACTAAATAATATTTAATATAAGTGTAAAACTTGAGCACTGTGGTCGATTGTAATTCCATTTTAGTCTGTTTATTAGAAATATCACACAGTGAAACAGTAGCATTTACTGGATAATGTTTCGGACACAATTACGACTTACAAGTTGTCTAAATATTTAGCAATGGTGTTAGGTCCAATAAGAAATCACTCAAAGTCTCGACTTACCAACTCTTATGACTTAAAGCATAGGTTAGACTACAGTGAAAAAATGGTTAGTTTTGACATAACTAGCCTTTACACAAATATACCGATTGACATGGCTCTGGAGGCAGTTCGAAATGGGCTTAAAGATGACAAAGAACTTACGCAGCGAACTAAGCTGTCGATCGAGGAAATCATACTAGGAGTACGATTATGCCTAACATCTACAGTTTTTAAGTTTCAAAATAAAATATATAAACAAACTGAAAGTGTTGCCATGGGATTACTAATATCCTCCATCGTCGCAGACATATTTATGTATAGTTGGGAACAGGTAGCCCTTCAACCATTCAGTCCTACTCCAAAGATATGGTTCTGATATGTAGATGATACGTTTACACTATTGAAATCGGAACACACGAATAGGTTCTTGGCATATATAAATTCAGCAGTCAACGCAATCCAATTTACCTGTGACTTCGAAAGTGAAGAAGGTGAGCTAGCAATGTTGGATTGCAAGATTAAACGAATACAAGAAGGAAATCTAGAGACTAGGGTCTATAGGAAACCTACCCATTTGTATCTCTACTTAGACTTCAAATCTTCCCGCCCCATTTCAGTTAAAGTAGGCCTAGTTAAATGCTTAAGTGATAGAGCGAAAAAGCTTACTAGTAGATCGGGAAATCTGAGACAAGAAATTAGACACACCAAGAATACCCTATATCCAAGTAATTACTCACCAAAATTTATAAATAAATTCATGAGAAATCAGAAGAAAAACATTAGCAGTGACAGTAGTAGTCGTAATACAGGTGCTATTATTAATAATGGTAATAATGGCGACAGGGTTAAGAGAGAATTCAAAGCCTCTAATGTGCTAACATACAAGGAAGGCACCTCAGAAGCACTACGAAGAATTCTCAATAAGGCTGGCTGGCATTAGAGTGGCAATCAAACCAACAAACTCATTTAGGAACAAGCTTTGTAGGTTAAAAGATCCTATCGATGCAATTAAACAAAATAATCTGGTTTACCAAATCTTTTGCAATGATTGCGAGGTCAAGTACATAAGTTGGTCAAAGTAGTCGACTAGGGTCGATTAGAATAACAGAGCACAAAAACTAAGCCAAATCAAGATTTGTAGATCCTACCTAATAAGATAAGAAATCTGAAGAAAAACTCGACTATAGCTCTGCATGCGATGATACACAATCACACAGTAGGGTGGGATAGGGCAACAGTGTCGAAAACTAAGTTAGTTGGGTGGAGGGAGAGATTGATAACCGGATCTTTGTTGATCGAACCAACACCAAACACGTGTAATCGAAACGATTCTGCACCTGTCCCACATATATGGAAAATTCTACTATTCTTGTCATCACAGAGAAGGAGAGAGTATTAGGAATATATAAAGTCTGTCTCGAAGTTGTGAAGTTACCTGACCTGATATGCATATGGACAATAAATTGTGTCCGAAATGTTATCCAGTAAATGCTACTGTTTCACTGTGTGATATTTCTAATAAACAGACTAAAATGGAAAATAATATTTGCAAAAATTAAGAGTAAATGAAGTAACCTTTGTATTATGCACTGCACAACATGATACTTTGAGTTGATATTCAATGGTAATTCTTGACAAAGATATCCCAACTTGTGCATAACTGAAACCATATCAAGTATTGGATCATTAATTTCACGTAGATTATTCTTGTTCAGTACAACTGTTCGCCTTATTTGTGGAGTTGACATTTCAGATGTATCTAATGCATTTCATGCATATTTCAAGTTGTAAAATAGTACAACAAATAAGTAAATTACACAACAAAGCATTAGAATTACAACCTATTAGTTGGAAAGACTTGTAAATGATAGTTAAAGTAGTCCATTATAGTTCAGTTATAATGATGATACAATGATCTTGAAAATGAAGCCTGCTATTATCCTATCAATGGAAAATCTTATTGTGTGTTTAAATCAAGTTAGAAGAGCCTCTGTTGCAATACACAGAGTGATTTAGCTGACCAGTGGGTCAGTTAGAGGACAGAACTATTTCTCACTGCCCATACAATCTATCTGCAGATAATCATTAACGAACTGATGAAAATTAGTTGTGATGTACACCTGAATATATTCTTATTAACTTGAGGAAAATTAGCTGAGAACTAGATCAAGTGAGTCATCAAGATTTACACTGTCCTAATATACAGAATATAAAACAATTTCTAGTCGTTAGCTGCAAAACATACGACTAAAATTTGATAGGATTATCAAGTCCAGTGAAGCGAATTGTGTAATGCTTAGTATAGTGTTTGGCATAGCACTTGACAAGTGTTAATCAAGTTCTCAAATTTACGCTGATCAACACTAGTAAAGAGCACGGATATTGTGGAGGATTGTTATGTTTTCCCCAACATTTCTTTCTAGCCAGTTGATTGCTTATAAGTTGTAGATAAACTATTCTACTGGATAAAATACCCTTACATTTACTTGACTCTACAAACAGTAAGTAGGCTTCAGTCTTCAGAGTAAACAACAACATTTGGTAAATAGGCACCATGTGTCAATACCATACCATCATGTTGCTAAAGTACTCACAACAAGAGGTCAGCTGAGAATGTTTGCATACATCTCTGAATGTATACAGGTTGAAGTCCACTGGATAATATGTTTATACTATGGAATGATATATCAGTAAGCAATGCTCTAGCATCTAAGTCAATGGGTGAAGTAGGCAATTAAATCACCTATACATAAATACTTTGAGAAAAAGCAGCAGTTTTAGAAGTATTCACTTTTCTATGAAAAAGTGGAGTTGAACTCTATTTGAACTGATCCAATTTATTTGAGTAACAAAATCGATTACTTTCGAAGGAATTAGTAATCCCAAAAGATTTAATCAGTCACTGGAAATACATTTCAATTTTGATTGTCAGAATGTAATGGAATTCAGTTGAATGAAAATTGTCTGAGTAACCAAGTAAACTTTTATACAGTAGGCAATGAGACATACTTGTTGTATGAGGGCTAATGATACTACATGACTGCTCATACCTTGATAGATGGAGAAACATTCGAACCCAATATCACATCAATTTAAGGAAGTAATATGTCATTTAGCAAAGTATCAGCCAGTTTCTTGCAACACTTTTAGATAATTGGAATATTTTCTAAATCTTAGTAAACATGACGTTGATGAAGTTTACCATTTGGTTAACAATCTATTCAAGCAGGGTACATTTATCAAGAATCAAGGATCAGTCTGCATCTCATTGATTACTTATATGTAGCGATTTCGTCAGTACTATCCTCACGAGAATATAAATCAATTTAATATATAGCCTAATTGTTACGACAACTAATACACAATTTCATAAGCTGCACAATAGAATTACAGCAACTAGTCAGTTATGTGGAAGTATTCCAGGAATGGCAGATGTTCCTTAAGAAAAGTTTCCCTTTTATACCATTTTCTATTACCTACTGTTATTATCTGACAGTTTAGAATGAATTACACATATTCAGACATAAAACATCTGATCTATTCAAATAAAAAGATCAGACAAGTCCAGTTAAGATATAAAGCAGGGAATACACAGTTCAGTTAATGATTAATAATAATTTAATAATTCTATTGTTAAAAAATCACTCACTTTCTTCGTTTAAGATAGATATGCCATTCTGTAATAAAAGTACGAACAAGGAATCCTTGAGATAATTACCGTGAGATGAAAATATATTCATTGATATACGCTTTGTGAATAAAGTTGTAAATCAACACGACTTGACTATGTTTTCCTTCTGGTAATGTTGAAAGTATTAAATATGAAATGTTATGTGGTGAAAGTTAATCAGCCGGAAGCTTTAGAAGTCAATGTTCTGCTTATTTCCACTCATTAGCAAGATATATCTGCAAACATGACCTAATTGATGTTCATCGGTGTTTCTAACCAGTGTCACTCAGTGCTGAATTTAGACATTTAACAAATAGGCTGTTCAAGCAGCAACTGATCTGCTGTATGATTGGAATATGTTCACGAGTTGGTCACTAGTGGGCTATTAATCCAGCTACCTAGACCTTATTACTCACTCACCATTCATCCAAGTCTATTGATCAAGTTTGTAATGTAACCACTGGGCGAAGTTACGCCACACTGTGTTGGGGTCAATCGATAGGAAGCACTGTGTGTGATTAGTTATTACATGAGAGTAAATAAGAGGACGTAAGTTGGGCAATGAGAAGTCTAGAGTGGAGACCTGTAGTTAGTACTAACCATTTTAGTCATAATTTAGTTAGTTGTGGCCAGCAGAAGAATCCAGGACGCGCGTTTTGTCTTATTTGGGACTCATCAGCTGGATGTACCTCCATCCTAGTGAGTGGTGTTGTCCCCACTTGAATTGAAACCTCATACCCATCGCTTCGAACCTCAAGGCGTTATCCACTGTGCCACGGAGGAACGATAGCCACTTCTTGTACGACGGGTAGTAGTTATTACCATTTATTGACATACTTGTCATTCTCCGTTGTTTCATTGGATCGAGCTGTCCGACCTCTGTTGGCATGTGGGCTCCTATGTGGATGCCTCGATATTGTCTGAATGTCGATTATGGTAATTTAGTTTGTTATGGCTAGCAGAGGAATCTACGACAGGCGTTTTGTCCTCTTTGGGACTCGTCAAGTGGATGTATCTGCACCCCACTGAGTAATGTTTCCACTGAGGTCGAACAATTCGATCCAATAAAACAACGGAGGATTACAAGTATATCAATAAACAGTAACATTTTAGTAATAGTTATATGATGTACTGTCATGGGCTTACTAATAATGGAATGATAGACAGTAAAGCACAACAACCAATAGTTTTTAGGTCATCATCTAGTTTGCATGTTGTTTCATGTGGGTTGGATAGAGAAGCACATGTAAGTTCATGCATCCAGTATGCAAATTTGCTTCTCCTCTTACGTGATTCTGTACTAGCTATATGACACACTTCTGTGCGTTCAGGAGTCAACTGCCGTCTACTGTGATATTATTTTGCAGTTTCGTTGTTAACGCGTCTAACTGAAAACTGAAGACATTTTAAGAGTGCGCAAAAGTATGTTTCACGATTTGTTGACATATGGAGGGTTAAAAAAATTTCATTAGAACCACTCTGATGCAATGATGAGTTAACATTCGAAGCTTAATATTATACAAGTGAACAAGGGGAATAACCTCGCTTAGTTTACTAGCCGGTTCTAAGCTCGGATAAAGAGGAAAGGTTGGACATAGGGCTACCAACCCTACCCCGTAAAACTAATCCAATCGACAAAGAAACTTCAAAGCACAGAGAAAGTATAAAAAATAAAAATGAACTTATTTCTCGCTGGAATCGGAGAGGCGAAATGACGCCAGTTGGTGGAAGCCTTCGGGAAGCCAATTGGCCGATGTGTCTTCTACCCCTAGATGAAAGCAAAAGTAAACATGGGGACATGGAATGTCCACACCATGTATGAACCTAGAAAGGCTGGCCAGATTGCCAAAGAGGTGAGAAGGTATAGTATAGAAGTGCTAGGCTAGGAATCTGCTACGAATTTGCAGATGAAATGGAAGTGGACGCTCCAAACTGTCAACTGGAGAGGAGTCAATAATACACTCCGATATTGTCATCCAGACGACAACCACGAGCACAACACATTGAGTTTTCGAGTGGCTATCATGGTGTCCCCAACAGCACCGAAGGCTCTTTCTCATGCAGCGGGAACCAATCTCCTCCAGCATCAGGATCATGACAGCAAGATTCAACTCAAAAGAAAGGAATGTCAAAATCATACAGTGCTACGCAACGCACCTACAAATAACACAGATCAAGATAAGGAGCAGGAATTCTATAGACAACTGTAGTCAGTAATGAACAAGACCACGGCTGGAAGACATGAATGTTAAACTGGGAGCAGACAACACAGGAAGAGAACCAATCATAGATCGAGAGGGGAACGCAACAATTACACAGGATTAATGGTGACATATATTATTCGATGATAAAAAGACTCATGAAAAAGAAGAAGACTGTCACAAATATTAACTAAGAATTACCTAACCTTAATTTGAAAAAGGAATACAATGAATCACGTTAAAACCAAAGCATCAGTTAAGACGGACGATGGAGATATAGGCAAGCAACTTGAACCGTCACACAGCATTGCCATTTCGCATCTTCCTAATATATTTTGCACATGCTTAGGATAAACAACAAATGAGTTGTAGCAGAGTCATCGAGGTCTTAAGTTCCCAGTGGCTCGTAAACACTCAAAAAGAAATTAGCTTACCTCACTCTGGAAAGATAAGTAGCACTGATAACTCCAACCTAAATCTGCATTGAAGAGCAATAAAGTTCGAGTTAATGTCGTCGCATGTGAGACTGCTAAGATCGATGGGTCAACACTGTAGTTGGTCAGTTTTCTCAATGATGCCGAAAACTAAACTCCACCACAATGTGGTATCCAGTAGGTTAGTGAGTCATTCCAGTAACATTTTATTCTACGAACAGTAGTTGTCACTATTTTATGATGAAAATTCAGAGAAACATTGTGGGGTTCATAAAAAGAACAAGAATCCGCCTATGAAGTGTGATCAATAGACCATTTTCTTCTCAATCAAGACATACATCAAGTTTCAATTACAACTACTGAGTTTTCTATTTATTCGTTGAACAAATGAGTAGCTCACAACTTACACTACTGATATTATTGACAGTAGTATATTTTTCATACGTATTTAATCCATCCAATTTCTTTTGAATAGAACTTGATGAACAGCAAAAGTCACACGTGAAAGTACTTTGAAACTCTTTCAATCTTGCTTTCATTTTTGAACATTTAAGACGGGAAGCATCCAGTTGTGACAAGATAACACTAGTCAGATAAACAGCAACACCTGAAAATGAGAGAAGTATTCATAAATAGAAGTAAATGAATAGCTGGTTGAAGGGATTACAAATTAGTACTGATATTTTCAGTCAGCAGTACACATTAATAACTAGGGATAGAATGAAAGATACAATTTAAATTTATGTCAATAATAAAGTGAGCTGTGAATGCATGTTAAAAACTAGTAGAAGATAATCTGGCAGCTGTTTACCTCATTTTTAATTATTATTATTATTATTATTATTATTATTATTATTATTATTAGTCCCTTGGGTTCCTAGTGGAACATAGGGCTTCAGTAGCACGCCTCCAGTGACCTCTGTTCTCTGAGATCTTTTGAACCTGGTTCCACGACAGTCCACAACCTCTCATTTCCTCCTCGCACGACCTCCTCCATGTCACCCTCGGACGTCCAACTCGTCGCTTCCTATCGGGATTCCACTCGAGGGCCTGGCCTGACGCGTGATGTCCACAGTCGGCCTTCTCAGTGCATGCCCAATCCATCTCCACTTCCTTCTGCATATTTGTTGTGTGATAGGTTCTTGGTTGGTTCGTTCCCAGAGTTCCTTGTTGCTTATTCTTTCTGGCAATCCATCTGATCTTCAGTAGCTAGCCAACGTAGGCACTTGTTGATGAATGTCTGTAGTTTGTTGGAACTCCCTTTCGTAACGCGCCAAGTCTCTGAGCCATACAGGAGCACTGACTTGACGTTGGTGTTGAAAATCCGGATCTTGTTCCACATGCTGAGTGCAGAAGATCTCCACACTGGTTTCAGGCTAATGAACGCCTGTCTTGCTTTTCCGATTCTGACTTTGACGTCCTCGTCCGTCCCGCCTGTAGTTGAAACAGTGCCTCCTAGATAAGTGAAGGAGGTTACTTCTTTTAAGTTTCTCCCGTTGACGGTGATTGGAGTTTGTTGTTGTTGTTGTTGTTGTTGTTGTTGTTGGAGTTGTTGGTGCGGTATCTTCATCACACCTCATTTTTAATAGTGAATTGATATCTCTTTACTAACACCACTTATCCAGTGACAACGATAACTTATGCATAATAAGTTGAAGTTTCAATGGAAAGTCAGTCAAGCAGAAGACTGAAGCACGAATGAACATTGTACACTGTGTGAACTTGATGAAAATGTTATTCAGCAAATCAGGTGAAATACTTCAACACTACCCAGCCTGGCTAGCTCGCCAAGGGAGAATGGAAATATATGTTCATTTCAATGATAGAACACCTTGTGAACTCGAGCCAGTTAGCTCCTTTTGAGAGCTCATTCAAAATCCTAGTCAGGATCCGATCAAATCACTCGAAGGGAGTAAGATCAAGGCATTTATCTATAGGTGAAGCACTAGCCATCCAGAAGTTCAAACCAGCGTTATGCAATGACCATCATAAAGTCTTAACTGTCATAGATTTAACCTGCATTACGTAGTTACAATTTTATTTTCATAACCCTTCGTTCATTTTCATACTCTGCTATAAATTCATCCTATATTGCATAGTTACTTTTGACTTCATAATCCCTTGTCTATTTTGTAATTCTAAACCTAAATATATATTAATTTACTTCCTTCAGTTATTCACTATAATTTGTCCCCTAACCGGAAGTAATTCTGGGACATTCTGCCAACTGTGACAAACATTCACCGATGTACAGCGTATTAAATGACTTCATTGAAAGTAAAAAAATGTTCTTCGCTGCAACCACATCTTGCCTTTTCTTAAGATCAAGTTACTGTATTCTGTCATTTTAAAATTACTATAAAAGTTATAGGTTAATATATAAGATTGATGTATCTCTGATGCAACTGTACTCAGAAATCAGGTGAAATAGCTACATTTTACTTTTCGGTTATTATTGGTTGTTTGATTTATACTGAATATTAGTCTGAAGTTTCTCTACCTTTTCAAAATAACTAATTCCATAAGAATAAAACGCTTGAATATTGAATTCGAACAATTGTGTAACATCCTTGAAAGTGATCAATCACAGGGAAGTGGATTAATTGTTCAATGGCTTTTTACATGAGTAACACATCATAAATTCTTAGTGTTATAGTTACGGATACAATAATAATGCGAAATTTTGATAAGGAATGTTTCAGGAAGTTGGTTAATCCTTTGTAATTCACAGTTATAAATTTTTGCTAGAAGTCAAGGTTTGAGCTAATTTTTGAAAGTTAGGGAAAACAAAACTGCATAGAAAACTAGAAATATATACATACGTAGTGAAAAACAATAATTATATTCTGTTTACCTGTAACATTAGGTCTTTTTATTGGATCAGGATTAAGGCATGCTTTTATAACTTCGTCTACAAGATGAGAATATTGATTTTGACATCTACTTCTAATAGATTCATATTCACCCTTAACAATACGTGAAGCAGTACTCAGAATACATTCCCCATGAAATGGTGAGATGAATGTGCACATTTGATAAAGAATACAACCCAATGCCCAAATATCTACACCTTCACCATAAGGTAGATTTTGTATCATTTCCGGACTGAAAAGTATATAAGAAAACAAAAAATGCTAGAATATAAACTGATCTAACTAATCATATCAGTGTCTATTGTGTTACACTTTACTGACTGAAGAAAACTTCATATAGTAACACACTCGATTATTATAACAATCATTCATTCATATGATGGATATTTGTTCACCTGAATTCTTTTCAGTAGTAAGAAGTAATTTTCATAAACGTTAGATATCCAGTTCATAAATAATAGTAATAATAACTGGACGCGTTATATTCATAAACCAAGTAAATAGTATCAATTATAGTTGTAATTTTGTTCGTAAATTCTTGTCCAACATAATTGTGAAATCTACTGTAGGTAGAGAGTGGTGTATCCCTGTGAAAAAAGGTCAAAATTACCCTATTCATTTATTCAGTTTAGTCTTGTGATTCTTTACAGAAAAGATAATCATCTAATGGACAATTATAAGGAACTGGTACCTTTAAGCGCTGAAATGAGTTGTACTATTATACTCAAATGGCATGAAGTAATAAAACAAAGAATATGTTTGTACATCAGACAGTAGAAATGCTGATTGTTAACGGATATCGTAACGATAGACGTAATAGTTTGGCAACGTGTTACCTCTTATAGGTTAAAACTAGATGGCTTAATCTAACTGGCAATGGGTCTTTTAGCATCATCTATTTGAAAGACTGTAAGCCATAATGAAGTTATAAAACCGTCACATGTAGCCTAGTAATAAAATATTTCCCTCCTCATAAATGGAATCAATATTAAGACTATAGGGTTATTGAAATTTTCAACATCAAGCTATTTATAGTGATCTTGCTTGTACGGTGAAGCGGTATCCATAATAGGCAGCAAAATATCATTCCAAAGGTCACAGTATATGATGAAATTTGATCAGATCAGTCTCTTTTTCTCATAAATTATTCCGTTTCATACTTTTATGGCATAGTTGTTCAAAACTCTCACTGTTGGTTAACGATATAGCATAGGTTTATTTACTAGGCTACGAACTATATACGTTGAAGGTGTAATAATCTGACCCAGTTGTTGAGCTTAGAGGAAGAGAAAAGAATTACGAAGCTAAAATAACGTTATTGTTGATCAAAAACTTCTACCAATCAACTTTATAATGGTCAAAATAAGACAATTTGTAAGTACTATTATATTCTTGTTTTCAGATGCATAGCAGATAAGAATGAAACAAGACATTGGAATGTAAAGATAATGAATATTATACATAGTTTCGTTCACTTTCACACGTCTATAATAGAATGTTATTTTGGTCACTAAGACAATTCTTTCTTCTTTCTATGTCATTTATTTCTCTAACCTCGGTATCTTTCAATCAGATGGGACAACTGTATGCCCGACAGCAAGCATGTTCAACTGGGAGATATTAATTTCAGCAAGAAGTGATATACTACAAAGATAACAAGGAAAACTCGATTGAATTGACCCTCTTGTATGAAGTATGTACTATCAAACAGATTAGCATATACTGATTTCAAGGGATCTGCTGCAGTTTACTTAGTCAGCTAAAGACTAGGGATACTATATGTCCGAAATGACTGACATGTCTGGAATGGATAAACTTGAGGTGTAATAGTGGATACAATGAAAGCAAAAAAGGTGGATAAGTTGGAACTGACCCTAGAAGACTTGGATTTCGCCGCCGATGATGATTTATCTCTAGTGTTGCACAAACTACAAGAACAATAGACGAAAACCAACAAGTTGACAGAAGAGGGGAGGCAGCCAAAGAAGAAGGGACCTCAGGTGAACGTAGGGAAGACACAGGTGATGAAGATACCCAACCAACAACAACAAGCACTAATCACCATCAACGAGAAAAATCGAAAGGAAGTAGTGTCTTTCACCTACCTAGGCAAGGCAGCACCGTTTCCACTATAGGGGGTGGCACAGATGAGGATGTCAGAGCAATCAGGATCGGAAAAACGGAAAGATAGGCCTTCGTGCATAAATCTGAAATCAGTGTGGAGATCCACCCCACTGCACTCAGCATAAAGCGTGAACAAGATCCGGATTTTCAACAATAATTCAGTCAAGTGAGTTAGTGCTTCTGTGTGATGGTTGAGATACTTGGCCGCGCTTTACGAATAGCATTTTCAACAAACTACAGACATACATGTTCAACAGCTGCTGCCTACGCTCACTCGATACTGACAGTGAAGATCAGATAGCCAGAACTCACTGTGGCCTGGCAACGAATCAACCAAGAACCCATCTCCCAACAAATATTCAGAAGAGAGTGGAGATGGATTGGGCAAACACTGAAATCACCATCCGGGGACTTCACACACAGGCCAGTCGCTCCAGTGGAATCCAAATGGGAAAAAACGAGTTGGGTGTCTACGGGTGACGACATGGATGAGATGGTCTAAGTAAGAAATGAAAGCTTGTGGGCAGTGGTGGGGCCAGGTTGAAAAGACTGCAGAGAACACAGTGAAGTGGAGATGTGTCACTGAAGCTCTATGTTCCACTAGGAACCCAAGGCATAAATAATAATAATAAGTTGGGACTGACTCTTTCCTATTCTGTGACTGTGAAACATAGCCACAAAGGATTACGGGCATCAGGTGTTTGACCATCACTGCCTTCATATCACTGCTCATCTTTTATGGGGCTATCACACCGGAAGTGTAGAAGTCAGGTGTAGAATCAGAGATAAAATGGGCATGTTCATTGATTCAGCTGTAAATCTTCCTCAAATCATACAACAGGTACGTGTTACGCAAACCTCATCAGCGTCTACTCTAGTGCACACTGTTACCCGACTTAATTTTACACTGACAGGAAGTTAAAGGCGGTCAGATCAAAATGTGACAGCAGTAGATGAATTCTGTGACTGATAGCTATATCCGTGTAACAACGTATAGGCTATTACACTGTAGTAGCGTGACAACAGAAATCGAAAGCTAGAAACTTAGATCACTGTGGTCACTCAAATTTATGTCTACAGGCTATAGAAAGGAAATCTTCAATCTTCATATTTCGTGAAGAAAATGAAGTCCCTTCTACTACACCCTAGTATGCAGAAATGATTTCATACTGAATATATCAATGTAATTTATACGCTAGAACCTCTTACACAGGTAGCCTGAATACTAATAATATCGTCAACAAACTTTATTACCATGCATAAATTAATGTACCAACAGTTGACTTCGTCTCGCATAAGTCCAGTTTTCTATGATATGCCAAACCAAAATCTGTGATAGTAGCCTAAAATGAAAGAAGAAAAAAGTAGTAGAGATTTTGAATGAAAATATCAACTTGAAAACTTCTTCATTATATAAAATAATAAATAAGTATTAAAAAGAAAACTTAGATCAAAAGGTTGCATGACTTTGTCACTGATGAAAAATATCATCTGTTGAAAATTCAATCTAAGGTAACAGCAATTTCTAAATGGATTCAGTTTAACACAAATATCATGAGTGCCGAGTTCGATTATACTGTAATTTAAAGTAGTTCAATATCTTCCCCACATAGCTAAAATGATCATGTTACATATAAGATAACATTGATGAAGATCTTTCTTGAACCATTTTAGCATATATGGATTCAAAATTATTGTTATCCTTCAACATTCGAAAGTTTGCAAGTTGTCTGAAACAGCTGAGATGTTTATCAAATTATCGACGGACTACTGGTAATGAACAGAGCTTAGTGAGATCCCGCGTGTCTAGAAACGGGGCTAGATTGACTACCACATACTCAGATGTCAGTGATGTATATTCTGTAGTTTACCACATTTTCAAGGATTTTAGGTGTTTGCTTTCTATCATCAAAACACACAGTTTGTCAGTAAGCATAATATGGAACCAGATTAATGCTCTTTGCGTCTTCAGCAAATTAACGTTGAAGAAGATTATCAGTTGAACAGCCAGCTAGTTAGATGAATCAACGCAGAAATTCGTAAAGCAGTACATCACTTAGAGTTACTACAACTCACATACTGTTGCTTAGACTACAGTATAGAATGTATAAGTGTCATGGAAACCCATGTAGACAATATGTACTCACCTTATCTCCTTCACTGATCATTATATTATTTGATGATAGATCTCGATGTAATATCTGCTTTTCGTTATGTAAATAACGTATTGCTAATAATAACTGTACAAATATATTCCATACACGGGATTCACTGAAATATGTCTTCTTCTCTTTTGTAGATGCAAGTAATTCTGTTAACGAAACCCCCTCTAACAATTCCATTACAATATACAGTTGATCAGCTTTGAGATGAAAAGAATAGAGAAGAAATTTAAACTTGATCATAATCTGATGAAATCACTTTCATACAATTAGGGCGGACACATTGGGAGTAACTTTGATAAGTAACACAATGTATACATCAGATGAATAAGCCACTAGTAAAAAGGAAGCCGTTACAGGGTGGCTTTATCTAATAACTGGATTCCTCCACTGAAAAAAAAGAAACTTGTAGATCACGGCTGAAATGTACACATCTGCATGTGTAAATCGGTTCGTAAATAAACAGATATACTCCAGTAGGTCTTTTGATCATAACCCACCTCTTTTATTGCTAGCCAATTCAGTGAAGTTTAATAATTTAGACACTGAGATCTAACAGTGAGTGTTCGACAAGAAATAAGTCCGTATGGTTTGATTCTAAGATTAGTTATACATTGGAAGGTAAGAGGTCGGAAAAAGATAACTTGATCTCTACTTATTTCTCATATAATACCAGGCATTAAAGCCTACTTATAAATTAGTCAGTAGTCTCGAACTAGACAACTAAATGATAAGAAATCGATTAACCAGTGTTTATTTGACATTCATTCTTTCGATAATTCATTCTACTTTCCTTCTTTGAGAATATTCAGTGGTGTGCACAACCATATTACACCTTGCCCATATACTAAATATGATTCCTAACCATTACATACTTAAAAACTACAAATAAGGCACCAGTTCTCAATCTTCTGAATCCTTCCCAGATTTCTATCAGCCTTGTCAATCTCTTTAAGTGTTAGATGGCATATTCCTGCACTTTGATCAAACTTTCAGTGCATAGCTAGTGACTACAGCGTAACCATTGATAAATGGAACACTTCTTCACAATGTAGTGCAAACTGTTCAACAGATATACTTCGAAAATTTATCAATTGTGTATCTGCAACACTAATATTTTCGATAGCTTTTTCTTTTTCTCGACCAGTTTTGTTCATTGTACTTAAACAACTGTCAGTTGCTACCCGGTACTCACCACTGCTTGTGATCATTACCAGAACTGTCAGTCTTTGTATATAATACTTTCTTTTTCGCCGTGGTAATATGAGGTTTGATTAAAATCTGAGAAACAATTAACTTGGAGGGTGCTGCAGAAGTTTATTAACTTCCACTCACCTAACCAGTAACTTCATAATTATATCAAGGAATTTCCCATCTACACTATATGGGGAAGAAGAATAAAACAAGAAAGCAAATACTCTGAAAGTAGATGACTCGTTACGGCAGAATTCTACCTTAATAGTTTTGAAATTGTATTTTGGTGCCTTGTTATTGTTAGAATGACAAGAATTTCCAGTCATCAGTTGCCTTACCGATGATGCTAGAAACGATCGAAGTATTTACAAAACCAATGAATGCATTTCTCAACTCTAATAAAACTTGGATATTTCATGCATTGCAACTTATTTCCGTACATTCAATCATTCTACTCATTAAAAGTTTTAGTAGTAATAAAGAATTGATAGAATTTAAATTCACAAAGTTTAACGTACAGTGTAAAAATGTTTTATAATAACGAACAATATTTGGATGTCTTAACTGTTGGCGTATAATGTTCACTTCATTCAATACACGATCGATACATTTTTGACGTTCATCCAAACTTTTTCCAAGGAATACCTGAGAGGTACTGACCTACATAGGCAAATGAAATGTCAAAAATATAGATTATGTAATGAGCATGTTGATAGGAGAATAAAAAGCACGTGTTATTCAGTAAAACTAAAATAATCTAAACTGTAAGTCATCAAAGAATAATGCTTGTTAATTATCATCCATTCAAAAACAGTGACTGTAATTTAATAAACTAATAAATATATATATATATATATATATATATATATATATATATATATATAAATTCATTGCTCAAAGTAACATCAATTAACTTTTATTTCGATAAAAACGGTGAATTAGAATCGAATTTGCCTAAATTATCAATAAGCCCGATGATCAACCATTCCTTACACCAATTAGTTGAGATCTGTTGCACAGTGTGTTGAAAGAAACTGCAGACATACTTAGATCCCTTGGTTTCACTCGAATATAATTGTGATAAACAAATTCATCTTTGGGTCTGAAAGCTACATACTAGACTGTCTTGCCTAGTAAACCACCACTGCATACACATAATATAGCGTACGTCAGATTAATGTCCAGAGTTACTAAATGTTTGTATGGTTAGCAACGACCTTGGTGGTTTACTGAAAGCCTATCACATAAATAATCGGTCTGGTGAAAGACTTCATTGAATTGTATGGTTGCTGGCATCGTTCTTAAGGACTTTGTGTCATTGGGATGTTGTAATGCAAGGTACTCTTGCCTGTAATACTGTGTTTGATAGGTTATGTAGGCAGGTTAGGTCAGAAATGGCGTCTCCATACTGTGTATAAGTGATTGATTGGAATGACTATGCTTGGTTATGCAAACAAATGGTGCGAATGGTCCATTGAGTTGAGGGCACCCATGAGATTGCACATCAAGATGAGGCTGTATACTGTTCCGATTATAAAAAGACTAGATATATGCTCGTTCTCCTGAAAAATAATGTATAGTTATCCGTTTAAATGAAGGGTATATCATTCTGCGAACCAACTGGTTGATTTTGCTAGTAGTAGTTATATGCTGACCTCCGAGACTAAACCATACATGTCTAGGTACATAACTTAATACAACTAAACCGTGAATTGCCCATAAATTCAGCTACAGTTTCATAGACAGTTAAAACTACATGTATAAATGTAGTAATTCTAAAGTTAGTAGATGCCATTATGTCCTGATGTGCAAGCAGACGAGTGGATATGTTAGAACAAAACCAAACATTTTTATATTTTTCAACCACTGGGTTACACACTGTAGTCCTCAGTTACGTATATCTGCGAAGAAGTCTCAAAACATCATTAATATCATTCAACGTGGTATAAAATCTTACTAAAGTTATGTTATGGTTCAGTTCTCATGTCGTGCTTAAAAAGCCAGACAGCGCGCAAATTATTGAGGATAGTCGAAATATCATCTACGGTTTTTGAAGTTTTTCATTACATTTGTAATATAATGAAAAATATGAAAATATTTACTAGTAATTAGTACACGTATCATATATTATTTTTCAAATCTACTGAAATAAATAGTTTTGTAGGATATGACGAAATCATGCAGATATACCCATACTATCCTCTTCAAAATTTGCAACATACGATTATTTACTCGTTGTTATAATGGATGATGATTGAACGTGAGATGAGAATGTAGACCGCGACCGGATTCGAGCTAGCGATCACCGGGTTTCCCGCCTGATGCTCTACCGTTTGAGCTACGAGGTCCAACTGCTGACCAGATTTTTATTTCACTCCAATTACTATCGCTTGATCGTATTCACACTGGCTACCTGATTACATCACCTTTAATAAAATCAAATATGATAATGTAGAATGCTTTTAACTAACTGATCTTAACTTTCAGTAGTTTGCACCTTTCGTTCAGTAAATTATTCATCGAACGACTTGTCTTGGTTGTGTTGTGTTCTCTGAGCTGGGTTGTTTAGTCATGGAGCTTTAGTCGTCTTGCTAGGCAAAATCATCAGCAATGACTCCAGCATGAAGTGAGCTGTCAATATCTCTCTGTGAGTGATTCAGCAACTTGCTCTGATGAACTGGCTTGTGATTGGTTGTTTCCTTTGATTGTTGTGTCATTGACTGTATGAATTTTCCTCTTGTCTGTCCCTCTACTTAACCTCTAACTTTCTTGTCATTTATCGTTTTCCTCATTGATTGATAAATTGCGTCTATGTCTATAAATCTGTTGATTGCTGACTGACTGAATGACCTGAATGACAGGCTTCTAGGAATTCTCTGATATTCTTTGTTTCCTCTGTCCAAAATTTCTACGCTGTCGAAATTGGATTGATGTCCATAAATATCTACGTGCATTGAAATGAGTGGGGGAATGTCGTGATGCTGAGAATAGCCAATTGGTGTTCATGTAGACAAAGGCGAAGAGGGCGACCACTTTGTCCAATGTAGTGCTAACTACAGTCATTGCAGTTGATTTTGTAAATGATATTCGGTTTGTCTTCTTTGCTTGTTGCATACTTTGGTCTGTATAATAATATTTGCAGGGAATTTGTTGGTTTATGAGCCACATGAATTACAAGTGGTCTTAGTAATCTTGTTGTGATTTATGACATATTATTTAGGTATGGTAGGGTGATGCGTTTATTGATTTTATGTAATCGTATATTTAAGTCCGAGAACATTTTGGTTGTTATTTAAGTCGTTTGTTTTCTTAGAGAAAATTGAGTTGAATTCTGTACATAATTATGATAATTTCATTTAAGAATAACAAGTATATTTCAGCGAAGAGTCTCTTTCCGGTGGTTTCACTTTCAAATTTGTACAGTTGTAAATTTATACATATTTATAGTGTAACGATTTGATGGTTAAAAACGGTTTGTCAAGCATGCCAACACAAATAGTGTCAATAAACGAGCTGTCATTAAAATAAAAAAACTTATGAGTAGTGAATATTCATCAAAATAAGTTTGGACAAGCATTTTCGTAACATGATGACATAATTGGAAAGTGAATTGTTATCAGGCAGAGCATAGCAACAAGAATGAGCAGCAAACCACTCAACAGTGAAAACAGAAAAATGAAAAGGCGAAGATTTCAAAGACAGAAAACTGAGACCATGAAAGGAGAAGGGGTTGAACAATCTTATTTTGCATACACAGTTCAGGTTTCTCCATATGGTTGACAAGAGCTTCCACGATGCAGGGAATATGAAGACATACAGCCTTTGGAATGTTTTTTTATTGAATAGATGACTTTGAAGGAGGAGGTTGTTGTGATAAGGTAATTCGTGTTCAAATTGTGTTCAATTATAACACTCCTTATCGCTCCGTTGTTACCTCTTTGTGACCAAGTGGGGTAGTGTTCTTTAACCCTTTTGGATGATAGTCGCATCGAACGACGTATATACCTGGCTCCACAAGAGCAGGTGGATTGATATATGCACATAGAAGTGATCGGATGCAAAAGTCTCTCCTCTCGTTGAACGACAAGAGAATACTAGTCTCAGCGTTGATGCGAAGAATGTTTTCCTTAGAACCTTTGATATCCTCCTTCTTAGAGTGTCAGCGGCAGAATCACCTCTGAAATTTACATTCATCTAGAGTGTTTTTTGGAACGGTGGTAAGGTTCTCTTTGCGAGGTTTAGGCTTGATGTGTTTGTATATGAAGCGCAATGCGGATCCATTTTCAATCAAAATGTTATTTAGAACAAAAATTTCCTCTTCTAACACGTCGAGACTGCAGATTCGTCTAATAAGAGTGGCAAAATATATGATCAGATTTCGCTGACGACTCATAGACACCCTGTTATTAAAGTTCACCAGTTGACCATTCCACATTGGTTTTCTATGAATTAATCTACTTAACGTTTCATCAGCTGTTCTTGTCAGCTCTACATCAAGAAAGTGTATTTTTAACCCACTTAAGGGTGAATCTGACTGTACAGTTTTGAAAATAAAATCGCCGAAAAGAGACTCTTCGTTGAAATACTTGTTCTTCTTTCATATCCTGATGAGCATATTTCATAAATTTTCTTAAACTCTATTAAACTTTTGTGTTTTTGGCGGTATGATTTACTAGTATACCCACAACGATTTCTATCGGTCTTAACTACTGACAGATATTCTATTTTCTTCTAGTAGACTGAAGTTTATTAAAGTGTTAACGAAATTATACATTTTAATGTTCTACGTTGTTAGCAGTCAGCAAGATACTAGTTAAAAAAAGTCGTCCGTTTTATCCTCTTCTAATTATTCATCTATGTGTATACTCACCTCTTTAATGGCATAACAAGTGGACGGAGTATCTTCTTTCAAAGCTTTATAAACTTTACCGTATGCACCAGTTCCAAGTAATTCGTTAATAGAATATTCACGTATAAAATGAACTGGTGCCCTAGATACATCACATGAAATGATACCAATTTTGAGTTCATTTTCTTCTTCTTTCTATATATCAAAAAGACAATAAATTTATCATGAAGAACAAGATATTTTCGGATAAACTAAAATCTTATACTAATCGTTTGTTGCTCAGGTGGCTGTAAAAAATCAAGGAGGAGTAAATAATTGATTGCCTCCTTTTCTAAAACTATTGAGTGATTTGGCTGGCTTAGATGGTAAGAAATCTAAACTTTCGATAGACTACCTTGAAGATGGATGCTCGAAAATCTCCCTTTGCGCATCGAATGAGTGACATCTGATAGCTGCATGAGTGCATGTATTACTTGCTCCACTTTTGACTACATCCGATAGACTTGAGCTTTCGCCTCTTGAAAATCAACATACTAATTGCTTAAATAAAGAACACAAGTAGTTATTTATTATTCAATTTCTCAGGGTTTTCTGGGATTCACAGACTTCAAGGTGGAACTCACCACGGACTGACATCATTTGTAGACTGATTTCACTGGATAACTCTTTCACCCTACTGTGGGGCACCTCAGCAGCATGCACCCGTGACCTCGTCACACAGCCAAGCCACGACCTTCAGCATCCGCGAGCAGCACGTCGTCATTGATCTACTGCATATGGATCCAACGGTTCACATTTCCCCACTTCTTTCAATTCGCAATATAGTACGACTTTCATCCAACTCCATCGTTGGGGATTTATCCTCACATTCAATTTAGTTTGCCCAACCGGTCACGACCTTTTATTAGAACTTCGTGAAATTCATCTCAAAGTATGTTGCTAATGGGCAGTACAGTAGATAGTCATTCAATTTTGGAGGTTTTGGGAGATTTACAAGTTTTAAGAATGGTATCTGTTATGGTCGTATGAAGTAAAATAAAGGCTACGTACAACTACTGAACACTTAGTTAGATGTAGATCGACACCACGAAAACCAAGTGAAACATATTCGTTTTCTGCATTATTTATCGTTCAACTGTTACAACAACTAAGGAATATCAGAGTGTATACGATACGAAAACAACTGGAAGAAAGTTGATAACACCAGGGGCTTTTCAAAATCTATTGTAGCATAATTCTGTGCATGCTAGATATTTAAAAGAAGCCAGCGGAATACCGTTAATTCAGTCTTATTGGCTCACACCACTCATCATTAATGTAATTCTATGATTCTGAATAACCTTCTTCGTCTTCTTCTTCTTCTTCAAAAAATTTAAACTGTTGTTCATCAATTAAAATAGTTACAAAACTTGAGCATAGTAGTAGAATTTAATTGCATATTATATTTATTTAGTTGATTTATGACACACAGTGATACAGCATTATTTACTTGATGACGTTTCGAGCGCAAATTATTGCTCATAATCATATCAATGTAATCACACTACTTCCTATACCTGATTTTTATGGTCGTGTCACCTATTATTCTTTGTTTCTATTGGTAGTAAAATTTTCCATATCTCTGGTACAGGCGTTGCGTCATTCCTGTTACATGTGTTGGGTGTTGATTCGATCAACAAAGATTCAGTAATCAGTCTCTCTCTCTCCACCTGATTATATTGCGCTCAAATATAGTGGTTTCATCCCACCCACCCTATTGTGTGATTGTGTGTCAATGCACGCATTGAAATAGCCGACCTACTTTCTGACTCATTGATCTTATTCAGGTCTGTCATTCTATATTTAGCTAAATTCCTGTTTCATTATTCTAACTGACCTATATACTTGACTTTATAGTTATTACATGGGATTTGATTATATTATTTTATTGAATTGGTTCTATCGAATACTTAAGCCAGCTGACAAAGCTTATCTCCGAGTGAGTTTGCAGGTTTAAATCCCATCCCAATACCATATTTTTTGAGGGACCTTCCTCATAGGGAAATACAACGGAGGTTGTGAACTGCTTCCTACTCGTGTTGTCGTTATTATTCGTACTCATGATACTATTATTTTTTCGTTTCTTATATGTTTGTGCAAATTTCTTAGTAAACTGTGGAGGATATTTATTAACTATTGGCGCTTCTTTTGAGTGTTTCAATTCCTTATTTAGGTCCTTGGACTGACTAGTCAGCTTTCTAGCTCTCTGAGTTAGACATTTGACTAAACCCACCTTAACTGACATTGGATGAGATGATTTGGTCTGGATACCTGTTGGAATGCATCTTTTTTCTGTAGACAGTAGTATCCAAACCATCGTCTGTCCTTCGTTTTATTCTGCAATCCAAAGTAGATAATTCTCCTTGTTCATTTTCTACCTCGTAAACTAATTGGATTGTGCCTACTACTGAGTTTATATGTGTGAGGAAATTGTTGATATGTTCCGATTTCAACACAGTAAATGTATCCTCAATGCTGGTACTATAATGCTACTGACAAGCTATTCACGTCGTGATTGACTTCTAGTTTATGGAATGTTTTAAAGACATTAATTGACGAGCTTATGATGCTATAATGATCACCACAGGCCTCACTCCAAATCATATCTTATCAGTCAAGTACTTATGTACACCTAACTTTAGGCATGGATTCCAGCCTCCACAAACAGATTTCGTCCCTTACCCCGATCGTATGATATAAATGTAGCCTGGAATAAAGTTGCTGAAACTAAAGGCAGATAGGTTAACTTCATAAATAATAGTGTATCACAAACTTTCAATGTGAGTTATGTAGTAGAAGGGATTGAAATTTTACAAAATTGTAAAATGTATAGAAAAGGAAATGTCAAATAATTAATTACTATCCAACTAATAATTAACTTGTCATATCAGAAAGTGAAAAAGGAATTTTTTGCAAATACTTACGTTTAACGATTCAAACAAATTAATCAACATTTTATAATCTTCTATATTTCTTGATGTGATATCAATTTCGACCAATTCAGACAATAAAGAAGATGGTAAAAATGATTTGATCAAGCGACGATTATGTTCAGATACAAAAAGTCTACGTAGTGCACAAAATGCATTTGCCTAAATTAATATATACATGAAAAATACATTTGATTAGAAATGTTAGCAGTACATCATGTTTATAAGATAACTAAAAAGGTAGACAACTAAACTGTTCAATGTTTCGAAGAATATTTTTGTTTTAAACAACTATTTGAGAGAATTGACAAATTCAAACTTTTCAGATGCTTGTAGAGAAGTGATATCATTAATATACTTCTGGAAAGTGAGAAAATAATTCCATTGAATAACAAGTAATGTCAGTTAAACAGCAAGCTTGAACAACATCATTTCCAGAAGAAAATGACATTGTGTATCATCGATCCTCTTCAGCTGTGTACAACCAGTATATCCAACATATATAGTCTTAGTTTGTTCAACATTTGGGTATCCAGGAATGGATGAAGAGAATTAAGTAAAGAAATAAAGAACATGTAAGATTAAATCACGAAAGTGGATGGTTGATAATCTAGTTGAATTCTTCTTGTCTTAACTACCTAGCATGAATTGAAGTAGAAATGATAATTTTTACTCGTTTAGTAAGCTTCCGAATGACTTTGGACGTCGAAGACTCAAAGTTTTTGGAACATGTCCTAAGGTCATAGATGACATCCATCTCTTAGCCTTCCTAATGAACTTACTTCCACATATACACACAAATCGATAGGGATAGTTGAGTTATCAAAACTTTACCGTTGATGAAAACTTGGTGAAACATTTACATTCATTGAAGAGTGCTTATGGCGATAGACATCTAGTAAAGTTCATTCAGAAATACCATTAATATACAAGTGAAGAAGAGCCATACAGAGCTGTAAGAAAGAAGCGTATCTGTCCTTTGAAGAGGATGATGTCGTTGAGAGGGTTGATAGAAAGATTAGAAATGACATGGATGGAAACTGAAAATGGTATTTTAAACTGTCCATATCCACTGAATTCAATAACATGCTACCTTAGTGAGGAATAATCCTCACCATTCACACCAAATCTTTGACGATGTCTACTATCGTTAGTCAGCTTCTTTACATGAGTGTTCATACTTCAAATATGAGTATATGGTCGTATATTCTAATCAGACTCGACCACTCAAGATTGTTAACAAGATAGTAAGGCAAATAGTTAGAGATTGTTATGTAATATATTCAGTTCTAGTAGTCTTATTGTCCTCTTAACTTAGGACTTCTTCGATGAGGCTATTAGGGGTAAATCAAATCCTTATTTGCAATGCTGTTATATGCCCTATAAATATTTACCAAGTTGTCAAATATTGTACAATTGTGGCAGATTGACAGATAGACCTAATTTCAGTTTTATTCAGTCTATTGCAAGACATATCTCCAGTTTCAATTTAACAGATGTTTTTTTCCCCCGGGGAACTTAACCTTTATTGATTTTCAGGAGATAGTATATTTGGATGCCAGATAAAAAGTAATTATATGCTGTACAGCCTTATGCTGTCTTAAACGACATGAGATCAAGACAAATTAGTTGACTTGAAGTTTTCCATACACTCATATCATACTGATAGTTTAGTTAGCACCAAGCATCGACCTACAAGAATAGTGAACTGACAGAAAGAAAAGTAAATTACTTACATACAAGTGATGAATATCCACTGAATGATTCATTGTAAAAGTAAACTCAGATGTGGATTGATTTTCAGCTTCAAATGGCATTCCCAGTTTTGACTTAGTGTTTTTCATTGTTTCATTATCCTGTTCTAAAGAATATTTGATTAATAATTGTGATGCAATCAGGTGTATTCCATTTTCACGTGCGATAATTTTAGCATAAAAATCATTCACTGCTAATTCAGATAAAATTAAACATATAGCTAAGAAGAAAGAAAGAAAAAAGTGAGTTGGTATTTCCTTAAGTGTTAGCTATATATATATATATATATATATATATATATATATATATATATTTATATATATATTTATATATATATATATATTTATATATATATTTATATATATATATATATAAATATATATATATATATAAATATATATATAAATATATATATATATATAAATATATATATAAATATATATATAAATATATATATATATATATATTTATATAAATATATATATATATATATATTTATATATATATATATATATAATTATCATTTATCCCTTGCGTTCCTAAAGAAACATAGGGATTCAGTAGCACGTCTCCAGTGCGCCCTGTTCTCTGAAATCTTTTCAACCTGGCTCCACGACAGCTCACAAGCTCTCATTTCCTCCTCGCATGATGTCCTCCATTTCACCCTCACCTCGGACGCCCAACTCATCACTTCCCATCTGGGTTCCACTCGACACTCTGGCCTGACGCGTGATGTCCCCAGTCGGTCTTCTCAGTGTATGCCCAACCCATCTCCACTTCCTTCTGCATATTTGTTCAGCGATAGCTTCTTGGTTGGTTCGTTGCCCGGCTAGCCAGAGTTCCTTGTTGCTTATTCTTTCTAGCAATCCATCTGCGCTTCAGTAACGAGCCAACGTAGGCACTTGTTGATGAATGTCTGTAGTTTGTTGGAACTCCCTTTCGTAACGCGCCAAGTCTCTGAGCCATACAGAAGTACTGACTTGACGTTGGTGTTGAAAATCCGGATCTTGTTCCATATGCTGAGTGCAGTGCAGATCTCTACACTGGTTTCAGGTTAATAACGCCTGTCTTGCTTTTCCGATCCCGGCTGCTTGACGTCCTCGTTTGTGCCGCCTGTAGTTGAGACAGTACCTCCTAGATAGCTGAAAGAGTCTACTTCCTTTAGGTTTCTCCTGTTGATGGTGATTGGAGCTTCTTGTTGTTGTTGGTGATGGTGCGGTATCTTCTTCACCACTGTCTTTTCTATACTCACTTGAAGTCCTGTCTTCGCTGCCCTGCCCTGCCTCTTCTGTTAACTTGTTAGTTTCTGCCTGTAGATCTTCAAGTTTGTGCGACATGAGACACAAATCATCGGTGGCGAAATCCAAATCTTCTAGGTTCTTTTCCGTGGTACAGCGTATCCCCCTCTTCTCGCTCCTCACTGTTTGTTGGATGATCCAGTCCACTACAATAAGGAATATCATGGATGATAGTGGGTGGCAGCCTTGTTTTACTCCTGTCTTCACTTATATGTATATTCATAATAAATAAAAACCGCTGAATGCACATATTTTACATACAATTGGAGATAACCAGCAGGAAGCCTTGTTCAACGTACGTTTAATGTTTGTTGTTATCCGTCAACAGGGTCTGTCGACTTATGTCCCGTGTGAAGTTCAAACTTGTATCACCGAGTGTTACGGTCACCAACTTTACCACTGAGCTTTACACAAGGCCATCCACCTCCTGTTGAACTGATTTAGATAAACTGACCAATCTCTCAGGTAACATCAGTTAACCCCGAGGTTGTAACAAGCACAAAGCCTGTGGATTCCCTCCAAGTATCTAAAAGAAATCAAACTGCAACATCATGCTGAATCTCTTAGCTTGATGACCACATTACTATAGGATAATCGAGGGAATTAAGTCAGCACTGAGGATACGACAACCTTGTATTGTTTACTCTCCAGTGAGCAATAATACCTAGGTTACATAACAAAGCATCATTTCCACCATGCAAAATGTTTAGTAAAGATGAGTTTTCATTAATTTTTAAAATTTCATGCTGACTGACTGACAAAATCAGGGTAGAAAATCGCACACAGGTGCATCAGCTCAAGTTGCCACACTTCGAAGTAGTAAACAAACAGCAGATGTTTAGAAAAGGACAGAAATGAAAGAAGATAAAGGTGTTTCCTTTGGATGACTAGCAGTCCTACGATGATGCTGCCTTCTCAATGGAAGGGAAAAGGTTAGAAAAGGTCTGCCAAAAAATATATAACACTCCACCATACCCAAGGTTTTCCAATGACGGGGATATGGATTCTTTTTGTCTATCCAAATCTTAAAAGTTCATGCACATCAAATTAAAGACCAGTGTTACCATATGAATAGAATATCTTTATGCTATTGTACAGCTTGAGAATCATATCACTGAAAAGAGTGACTTTTCACTGAACTCGTTTTTATTTTATGACTTAATGAGGATTTTTGAATTACTAAAATATAATTTATTTGAATAACAACTTAATTGAAATGATACTTGTGATTTCCAGTTGTTACACACGGCCGAACCTCTCGATCTCTGTTTACAGATGGGCTTCTATGCGGATGCCTTGACACTGGTGGATATTCATGATGTTATATTGATCTTGGTAAGTAGCAGAGGAATCCAGGAGGTCGAGCAATTCAGCCCTGTATAGCAACAGGAAATAACAAGTACCATTACAACAAGTGACACCTGTTGCACAATAGGTGACTGTCGTACCCCAGTGGGTAAAGCTGTCAGTGTACGCAGTGTCTGAGGACTTTTTAAAATTACCTGAATACCGAATAAAACCAGATTTTGAAGCAGTGTGCCAAAATATAGAAGCTAACACTGAGCCCCACATCCGGACAAAGAAAAGACAGTAGGGAATATTCCAGTGCAATCTCTCTTTTGACAATAGATGCATTACAAGTCAATCACGAAAAGGGTTGCAAAACACTGATTTATAGCCACCTTGATTAGCAGAAAATGAGTGAGTAATTTTGATGCTATAAACTTGAGATAAATGTGAATGGTTTCTAGTTCATCTGTTTGTTATACCACACAATCAGACTTTTTACACACTGTCCATCATCACGCAACACTTTTTTTAGAATCTAACCCCCTGTTTCTATCTTCTAACGGGGGGAGAGTAATCACCTGACAACTATACGCTCACCACTCCTATAGTTCTTCAGCACTCTTCAGAACAATAAGTAAGCCAATGAAACTAATATCGATGATAGATAAAACATAACCGGCAATAAGTTTAGACTGTCTACAGAAAATAATTTAATTTGTTAAATTACATGTATTAAACATAAACGCATGTAGGCCATCTCTCCTTCCATTTTTACTGATTTATTAGATTTATCATATAGTGTAACAGTATTGTTTACTGGATTACGTTTTGGACACAAATTATTGTCCATAGTCATATCAAGATAACTATAAAACTTTGAGATATCCTTTATATAGTCCTAATTTCCTCACCTCCTTTGTGATATGGGTAGTAAGATTTTCCATATATCCGGAAGAGATACTGAGTCATTCCTGTTGCGTATGTTAGGTGTTGATTCAATAAACACAGATTCAGTTATCAATCTCTCCCTCTACCCTGTTACGTTAGTTTTAAGAATTTTCACCCTGTCCCATCCCATTGTGTGGTTGTATGTAATCGCATGCATAGCTATGGCTGAGCTTTTTTCTAAATTCCTTACTAGGATCTACTAGTTTTGACACAGCTAGGTTTTGGTGTTCCGATAGCCTAATTGACCCTGGTTGACTACTTTGACCTATGCATCTGATCTAGCAATCGTTGCAAGGGATTTGGTAAAGTAAGTTATTCTGCCCGATTGGGTCAATAGGATCTTTTAACCTACAAAGCTTATTTCGAAGTGAGTTTCTAGGTTTAAATGCCACTCTAATCCCAGCGCTATTGAGAATTCTACTTAGTATTTCTGAGGTGCCTTCTTTGTATGGTAATACTGTGGAGGTTTTGAATTCTCTATTCACAGTATTGCCACTACTATTATTAACATCATTATCAACACTATGATTACTATTATTGTTGTTGTTATTACCTTTTCAATTTCGCATTTATCATAGTCAAGTTAGCCTGAATGTTGTCATAAAGCCAAAAATATGGTAAAAGTTCAAGTAAAATCTAAGGTGACATGTTGAATCAAAATGTAATAATAAAGTACCACTGTGAAGTAACAAGAATAGTTTAGGCGGGTAATTACTGAGATGTCAGGTATTCTTGATGTGTCTAATTTCTTGTCGTAGATTTCTGGCCTACCAGTTACCTTTTTCGCCCTATCACTTAGATATTTAACTAGGCCTACTTTAACTGAAATGGGGTGGGAAGATTTGAAGTCTAAGTAGAGATACAAATGGGAAGGTTTCCTATAGACACTAATCTCTAAACTCCGGTCCTGTATTCGTTTAATCTTGCAATCCAACATTGCTAGCTCACCTTCTTCACTTTCTAAGTCACAGGTAAGTTGGATTGCATTCACTGCTTTATTTATATGTACTAATAACCTATTGGTGTGTTCCGATTTCAGTAGTGTAAACGTATCATCTGCATATCTGAACCATATCTTCGAAGTAGGACTAAATGTTCGAAGAACCATCTGCTCCCAACGATCAACAAATACGTCTACGACAATAGGGGATATTAGTGGTCTCATGGTGACCCTTCAGCAAGGTATTCTGAATAATTACCTACCTGAATTCATAAATAAATTCGTAATAAATCGAGAGGAAACTGTGAGCAGTGGTAGTAACACTGGCGCGGTTGATAATACTCCTACTACTAATAGTAGTAATGTTAGCAGGGTTGAGAGAGAATTCAAAGCCTCTGCTGTGTTACTACCAAACAAGGAAGGCACCTCAAAAACACTACGAAGAATTCTCAATAAGCCTGCTTGGAATTTGAATGGCATTCAAACCAACAAAGTCGTTCAGAAACAAGCTATGTAGGTTAGATCTTGTTGATGTAATTAAGCAAAATAATCTGGTTCACCAAATCTCTTGCAATGATTGCAAGGTCAAATGCATAGGTCAAAGTAGTCGACCAGTAGCGATTAGAATGACAGAGCACAAAAACTTAGCTAAATCAAGATTAGTAGATCCTGATAAGATGAGAAATTTGGAAAGAAGCTCGGCTATAGCTCTGCATACTATCACACAGTAAGGTGGGATAGAGTGAAAGCGTTAAAAACTAACTTAGTTGGATGCAGGAAGTGATTGACAAACCGAATCTGCGTTTATCGAATCAACACCAAGTATATGGAATAGATGGAAATAATTCTGCACCTGTCCCATATATATTAGAAATTCTACTAGACTTTTCGTCACAAAGAAGGAGAGAAAATTAGGACTGTATAAACTCTATTTCAAAGTTGTGGAGTGACCTGATATGAATATGGACAATAAATTGTATCCAAAAGGTTATCTAGTAAACGATACTGTTCCTTCACAGTTTGACATTTGCAATAAACAGACTAGAATGGAATTATAATCTACCACAGTCCCTAAGTTTCACTCCTACACTGACAAAAGTAATAAATGTAATTACATGAGTAAAGATAACTTACCTGTATTGCGTTGAATAGTATGCTGGTTTAAATCATACACCTAGTAAAACAATAATATTGATATTCGCTAGATAAGTGAATTCAACTAGGTGAATCTTAGAACTATAGTAGTAATGAAGATAATAAGGTTTCAGCATAACTTCTACTTGACTATGATAAATACACTAAGATCAAATGAATATCTGATAGGATAGTGGTTGATTGATTGAGACACTCTACACGATGTTTTTTCATTTCTTTATAACGTTTTACATAGCATACCCATACCTTTGTCTTCATTGAAAATCTTGTAAAAGTAGGCTGAGCGTATCTTTTATGTGTGAGGGCTAATCATATACTAGTTGGTTGGGCAAACCACGGTTGGTGGAGCGGAGTTCACACACCGGTTGGAAGGCGACCCACAGCTCCAATTCCAAATTTAATACTTAGTCTTTAAAATAGTGGAGTAAAGTGTGATCACATATCCAAATGACCCATACAACGTCTATTATCCGAGCTAATGAACAAAGCTAAAACATTTGAGCAGCATACATTTTATCCACAAAAATATATCCATGAATATTACCTTTTGTGTGGTAAAGTGGACAAATGATACTCAATTTCATTCATATTTTAATTCATCTCTATGTAAATAGATTCAATGTTTACTTTGTTCAATTTTCGATTGCGCGCTTAGTGTAACAGGTTACTTTGGTAACCACATGTCCATCTTTACTGCTATTTTCTTAGTGATTCTTTTCAGTTTTATTACTCGTTTTTTATGTATTATGTAACAGGACATTAATCTGTCTGTTTCTGTGTAAAAAAAATCTGTTATTACTATGAAAGTCATATTATTATTATTATTATTATCATTATTATCATTACTATTATGACTGTTACTACCCCCAAACCCATTGGTATCACTCTAGGAGCTTCCTTCAAACTGCCTATAAATAAAAAAACTTTATCTTCATTATTTACATTGGTGACATTTTTAAACTGCGTTTTGCCAGTTGTGTCTATATTTCCCAATGTACATTGTTACATTGTTCTAACTCAAAGGTATTTTTCTCACTCTTACCTTATGCTAATTTTGCATTTATTCCTGAATGTTTGCAGTTGAGAATAAGCCGCGAAATCAATATGAAGCCAATTTATTCTGTATATCTTTTTCTTCTTATTTTGATAAAACTGATTAGAGAAACATGTTGTAAGAGCAATCTTTGTGAATCTGACATATGAATCAAGGTTATTCTCTCACTTTTTTCTATTTTATTGATTTTCATAACTATTTTAACCTTTCATTTGACCTCTTTTCTTATTCTCACCCCTAATACCTTTATAACCTTTTATATGTAAACCTATGTAGCGCATTCGAACTCTTACTCAGTCACCTTGGAGTTTCATCTCACCTCTTCGTTGTCCAGCTCTACCGTTTGTCAGTTATCTTTTGTTATTAAATGCAAGTACATCCTGTGTACTTGTTGAGTCGTCGGCTCACCTTTCTTCACCTCCTTTTTTCTTTTCCAGATTCTAGTGGCCATCACCAAACACACTGCTCTGCGCCCTCCCTTCCCCTGCAACAACTTACCTATCAACAGGCTAGGCGAAAACTAATCACCAACTGGTCGTTACACCTACTACAATTATGTGTGTAATTGGATTGTTTCAAATGTGCTGCGCAAATTCGTTACATGATTCAGATGAATACACATACATAACAGTTACAAAAAATCTGAATAGTAACAGTAGATACTAGCTCACCCATTCTATTCTATAAGTAGAATTTTCTGATGGCTGTATAACATTTGATAACGATGACATACAATTCGGAGAGACAGTTACCCCAATAGTTTGACAAGTATTGTTGTTACATTCTGGTTTTATTCGTAGACATTCCCTGAAGTGTATTATATTTTTTAAAATTAATTTAATTGGAGTAAAGAATCAGTTTTTGAAACGAAAGATATTTTCTTTGAACCATCTTAAACATTGAAACAAGAAACCACAAATAGAATCGTTCAATGAGTTTTTCATTATTTATTAGTATTTATTTTCCCTTGGGTTCCTAGTGGTACATAGGGCTTCAGTAACACACCTCCATTGCACCCTCTTCTCTACAGTCTTTTGAACCTTTCTCTACCACTGACCACAAGCTTTCATTTCTTCCTCACATGATCTCCTCCATGTCACCCTCTGCTGCCCAGCTGGTCGTTTCCACTTTAGAATCCACTCGAGTGACTGACCTGACGCTTGATGTCCCCTAATCGGCCTCCTCAGTGTATGCCCAACCCATCTCCACTTTCTTCTCCATATTTGTTGGGTGATAGATTTTTCATATTGAAATATAAAAGCCAAGGTATTGTAATGGAACGTAACGTAATAGTAGATTGTTTATATGGTGCTACATTCAGTAGAATGTACAGGATGATGTTTTCACTAGAATCCATTGCTCCTAATTATATGAAAATTAATTCCTATTCTTATCATGTGATTATGAACAGTAATTTCTTCTCGCAACATCATCCAGTAAATAGTATTGCTTGACGTGTGTGTGTGTATGTGCTATGCATGAATGAAGAATCTAACATAGGGTTACTCAAATGTTTTGTTAACAAAAGCAAAAGTGTTTCAGTCAGAAGAATTCATCTAGGATAGTTTATTTAGATCTCAGCTTCTTATTTCATCGCCCTCTAGAACAAGATATTTGTACTGATGTCTTTCTGAAAGAATTTTTTCTCTCTTTGATAATGATACTCCATTTTTAAATTTTTATATTACCTTCTCATTTTAAACAACGTTTACCAAGTGTTATTAATATATATATCTCTATCTATCAGTAATCATTCACACATAATGGAATATTTTTCATCTGGCATATTTATAAATATGCAGCTATGTAAACGATGTCTACAAAACTATACTTGATTGTTCTACCACAATCGATCACGAAATATGCATACTTCATGGTTAGAAATATAAATAGTTGAAACTATGTAGTGCCATACAGGTTAAAAAGTACTTATAATCTATTAATACTGTGATGCAGCTATAACCTAATACGCTTTTTTTTCATCTAAATATATGTAATTAAGTCAAAATGTTATACAATCTTCCGATTTTAGTCCTCGAAGCTATACAGTCTTGTTCAAACAATAATATCGTGTAAGAGTTCATAGCTTGCTTTACAAATCTGTAAATAATCACTTCTGTAAACTTATGCGTAGTCAAATGCTTTAACCCGTCCTGAAGTCTGCTTTATCGCTGAGTTGACAATATGACGTCTATGCCACCTGAAGAATAGTAGCTACATCTCTGTTAGCCTTATAAAGAAGATGATTATCGATTGAATTCTGGTTGGGATTTATCATTGACCGATACCAGTTGGAGGAACATCGGAAACCTGGGAGCATTGGATAACTGTTTCCTACTGCCTACGGGACCTGAGGGTCCTGGGGTTGATCCCTGGCAGGTGGGGTCATGGGTGCGCATTGCTGAAGAGTCCCATACTGGGATGGAACAGCTGTCAACTGCTTCCAGGTTTCCAATGTTCCTCCAACTGATGTCAGTCTATGATGAAGTCCAACCTAAAATCAGTTAATAAAAGCCTCCAGATAGACGATTATCATCCTAGTGACTTTTCTTATTCTATAGCTACTAACGATGACTAAAGTTAAGTAACCTTGATTGTATTTGTGTAAGTCATCGAGGATTTGAACTAAAATAATTCTTACGTTTCTCAGGGAAATCTGGTCTCAGCTTCTTCAGGGAAATAATCATAATTAAAATATATAGTGGAAGGACAGGATTACAACAGACTAAAGATTAAGATTTTCAGAAAAGCAACATATTCTGACAGATACCTCGATTACCAGTGTGCTGATCATTTGAGTACTAAAGTAACTGTTACACGGAATCTAATCAAAAGGGCAAATCGTCTTGTAACAACGAAAGAGGATGAAGAAGAAGAGTTAAAGTTAGTTCGCCGCACACATGAAGCAAACAAGTATCCCAAAGCTTTCGCAAAACTTATTTTAATAAGTGAACTTAAGGATGTGCCGAAACTCCCTCCGAAGGACTGGATAAGCACTGTCATAAACTTATACCTTAGGGAGACTTTAGAAGAAATAAGCAGGATTCTCAACAACCCAGCACACACTACAAGACAGACAGTGACTTCATGGAGAAACGAAGAAGAAAATCACTAGAATATCTGTCCTACAGAAGAACGCTCACCCACAAAACTTTAGCAGAAAATACCTGTCCCATTCACCGTTCATCAGACCACTTGGAATTCATGTGGCACACTAACCAACAAATTCCCTTCAAACCATGTCATCCTGACCATGTGACGCCATAAACAAAGAATACAAATCAAATATCATCTACAACGTGAAACGCAATAACTGCCATCAATATTACCTTGAACAAAATGGTCACCCTCCTCACCTTCGTTTACATCAACACCAATTGACTATTAAACTCAACGATATTTCATTGCTCATATCAATACACATGGATAACAAATATAGACATGAATTGAATTGTGAAAAAAGTGTAGAAATCTTATACAAAGAAAACACAAAGAATATCAGAGAATTCTTTGAAGCTTGACATTCAAGTCAGTCAGTGATAAACAGATGGATGCATAGACATAGATAGACCCAATCTATCAACCAATAAGCAAAGTTATATACAATCAAGGGAAGTGAGCAATCACAAACCATTTTGTTAGGGAAAACTACTGAATCACTCACGTAGAGATATCGACAGCTCACTTCATAATGAAGTCAGTGTTGATGATTATGATGTCTAGAAAGACAGTGAAAGCTATTGCGATAAGATCAACTCAGCTCACAGAATACAACACAGCCATAATCATAACATTTAATCCCAGTTTACTATCATTTTTATTTGCATTTGTAAACTATGTGATCTGATTTATTTCCATTTACTGTCTAGGCATACAGTAACTTGTACAGATTTTATTCTTTGAAGAAGCGATTTCCACGTGGTCACGAACCGTTAGATATTCCTTTTTCGATCTTACTAAGATTTTAAAAATATATTTCTTTTATGTACCATTTATTAAATACCCAAATTATTCAATTGTATCAGGTCAGGAATGCAGGATGTGCGTTTCATCCTATTTGGGACTTGTCACCTAGATGTATAACACAAGCAATAATATTAAGACTATACTCATCGCACAAGAAGTGGCTATCATAATTCGGTGGTGTAGTGGATAACTTGCTGGCGTCTGAAGAGATCGGTCTCGAGTCCGAATCGTAGTGGGAACAACATCACTGACTGGGATGTGGGTACCTCCAGCTGTCAAGTCCCAAATAGGATGAAATATGCATCCTGGATTCTACTGCTAGCCGCTATTCATCATTACCAGAATTAGAACACAGTTGATATCGAAGCATCTGCACAGGAGCTCATATGCTAGTAGAGACCGATCAATTTGGTCTAATGAATGACGATAAAATACAAGCAATAATACTGAAGTGATTATCGTTGAATATTTTAGTCAGTAAGATCAGAATCAAGTATAATCAAGTCTAACACCTTCCCTAGAGTACAATAATCATGGAGTTTAAGGTAAAAAGAAACAGTTTGTTCATGTGAAACACTCATGAAAACCAATATCCAAAGTTGTTTTACAAAGACTGACCTTTTTTTTCCTCTCAGAAGATAACCACTTGTATTCATTTACAACTTTGTAAATGATATTCAATCAATAAATAATAAACTTCAGTAAAAGGAACAATAGGGAGAAATACATTTTCTCAAGAACTTTTGGCTTACTTCAAACAATTCAATACAATTGTTATTCCATTATAATTTCGAAGAAGTTTTTGACATTTTCTTATTTTCATTAATTTTTCTAAACATAAAATGGTGTATATTTCAAAAGAAGCTAAGTGTTGATAAATTTTATTTCGTTCCATTGGCTGGATGAACATGAAGTAATCGCCCATTTCGATAATGTTAAAAGCATCGTCATTATGTTCAGCGATTTCCTCTGATTTCTCCTAATAACATTTAGTTTGTTTATTTATTACAAGAAAAAGATGAAAATAGCAATTAAGATAAATAAAAGTTGTGACAAGTTTTACAACAATCAGATTACAGTGATGAGTTCAACTGCTTCTATGGAGCTAGTTACATAGATCATACTCAAATGGCTCTATCCACGTGCTCTCGTGAACGTGTATCACCTTGGTTAGGGGAAGAAATGACAAAGAGCATCAACAGTGCAATCCTTTCACATCTAAGTAGATACCAGACATCAGATTGAGGTAGATCATACCTTTTCTTAAATATACCATACCTTTTGCAATCTCCCTAAAGGTTTACGACTTTGCATCTTATCCATTGCCGAAGGGATTGGGATTAACTCAAGAAAACTGGACCTACGTGTTCAAAGGAAATATGTACATCCACTTCGCCCACAACAGGGTTGACACGTTCCTACCACAAATTACACATTCTAACCCCCAACCCCTTTCTTATATAGTGTCATCACATTGATAAACATTTATTTTCTTATGTTATTAATTTTATGCCTTTATTTATTCATGCAAGGGCCTGTAGTCATTCTCAACCGTGACGTAATACTTCATATTTGTTATTCTCTATTTCTTCATAGTATTCACATGTTAGTTGGTTGGAGGCAATCGGCAGGAAGCCCTGGACCTAAGTTTCGTGCTTTTTGACACTCGTCAGCAAGGCTTATCTGCAACCTCGACGGAACTTATGTCCTACCTGAGATTCGATCCTGCACCACCCAGTGTTGTAGTCAGAGACTTTACCGCCGAGCTATCCTGGCCACGATTGACCTCCTGTAGGACTGGCTTACATGTATTGATTGGTCACGGGAGTGCAACCAATTTGACGTTGCCTAATCTTGAGTGCAGACCGAATCCTATCGATCACATGATTTTCACACCAATTGAATTTAATTGATCACTACATAATTATTGTTTGACCCACACACACATTCATGCTACAGTAAGTGTATTGAAGTGAATCATTATCTCTACATTTTGTCTCCTCATTTCGTAACTGTTCTGTCAGTATTGATTTCATTGCACAACTAACGCACTAGACTGATAACTATGCCAGCAGTCCATTCGATTTGATCTCTATTCACCAGTAGCATGGACTATTTTAACATATACTGCGTGATGATTGAAGGTGAAATAAAAACTTGGACCGTGGCCGGATTTAAACCGGCGACCACTGCGTTTCCCCTCAGACATTCAGCCAACTGAGCTATGACCATATTTTTAATTTACTCCAATCACCATGAGTTTTGCCCGACTACTATGTGAATTCATGACGCGTTACTACCGCTTGCTTGTATTCACACTGGCCACCTAGTCAGGACTTCTCCGGTGAGTAGTCGAACATCGTAGCTCAGTTGGTAGAGCACCAGGTAGGTAACTAGATGGTCGCTGGTTCGAATCCGGCCGTGGTCCAAATTTTCATTTCCCATTCAATCATCACCCAGCAATAATACTAGTCTAACAAATCACGGCTCTCTCCGATACTAAAATGATATTGCAATATAGTTGTAATTGTATATCATGCCTTATTTTGGCTACTGTATTTCACGTATTCTTATGGATTTATAACTGTAGAGCCTGAAGAAAAAGGAGCTATTGAAACTAATTGTTCGCTTAAGTTATTCTTGTTCTGAATAACTTATGGATAGCTTTATATGATCATTTATGTGATTATGATACGTTTTACAACTAGGATAATCCCTCAATATATACAAGGAAACTGTAATTTATATCTAAAAACATTTTTAGAACATTTAGAAATGGTAGTCAGCTGGAATCTATGAAACAACTTCACCATCTTGAAAGTGAATCATCAGTGGATAACAACATTGAATGTTTTCATTCTGCTTATACCTTTTGTATAAGTGATTCTCTTCATGTCACTGCATTGAGAGTATACATGGAAACTTAAAGACTGAAACTTGCTGAAATACTGGTGAATTAGCCAGCTTTCGTAGCTCAAGATTTTGAAGACTTTCATTTCGCTCACATTAATTTCATTTGTTAAACACCTTTAAGAGTTGGAAATCGTCGACTACTTAGTCAGTATTCGTATAAAATACACATAAACACTTCTGTCAACTCACCTTTGTGTTTAAATTGTTCGAAATAAGCGATAACAGTTTCGGTATCACTGCTGGGTTAGAGGATAGACATCTTAAATATTCATCTTCTGCGCTCAACATATACATAAGGCAGGTTGATAAGCTTTAGTTAAATGTGAAAACATTTTCATGATAATAAGGTACCCAAACAAATTACATTTTTATGATGAATACATGTAGAAACTTGAAAAAACGGATGACAGAAGTGAAAGCCAATCATTGGTCAATAAGTTTATAGTTAAAAGTTAATGTTCATTGCCTGCTATAACATTTCAACCTTCTGAAATAAAAAGCATTCAGCGTCAACATGAGGCTTAGCAATAGAGTTAAGGATCCACGTTTTGTCCTTTTTCCAAAATGTCAGCTAGATGTATCTGCATCGTAGTGTGTGATAATGTTCCCATCAAATCTTTAAGTCCACCACTTATCGCTTCCACTTCCAAAGTCTTATCCATTGGGCTACTGAGACATAAGAATCACTCCTTATGTCACGAGTATAGATTTGATGTTATAGCTTGTAATTTCTCATCATGGATTGAACCGAATTGATTTCATTTTCATTAGTTTCTTATAAGTCAGGACATTTTAATATTTCAATATGTTGAATTTACTCATGAGTAGTTTTAACCTCTTATTTATATGGTTATGTTTAAAGTGCTGAAATTATCTACACTTACTATATCGTCAAAACGTTGACACTGTTTTCAACGTGTACACTGAGAGTAAACTGTAACACAATAATCATATAATGGTGTTTTTAAACAAGTCTACAAACTTTATCCTTATGAACAAGAACTAATGATGATAATTGGTTGCTTGAACCAACTCAGATGCAGGTGAGTTCAATTGTTTCACTCAAAAGATTAAGAGCTGATTGAATATCTAAACTGCTTCATACATTTTCAAGTTCAGACACTTATAACAACACAAAAATACATTAAGATTCCAGTGAATTTTAATAGCCAATTAGCATTCAGTTATTAGTATGATACAACAGTCTATGATTGATACGAGCCTTGCTAAAAATTTATCAATGAATAATAAAATTTTAGGGAATAACTGTCTGGTAGAAATACGCTGAATTTAGTGAAATTTTTAAGACATTTTCCATCGAGTGACATAGATGTAGAAGCTGCTTAGTTAAGAACTTCTAAGCAGTAAACAACATTTTGAAATGATTAAAATAATAATCTTTTCTAAGCCTATGAAATTTTCATTTGTTGTTTGAAAATTTCTTCTATGACATGGTGCTTATGAATCTTTTCGAAAGAAATGAGATATGTACATCGTAATGGAGTGCCTTATGTTAACATGAAACAGTTATCTGGATTTCCTTCTTCTTCTTCTTCTTCTTCTTCTTCTTCTTCTTCTTCTTCTTCTTCTTCTAAGTTCGTTAACTACTCACTCCACTTAAGTTAAATTTCAGCTACAGATCCTTTAAATCAGCCGATCCAACTTACACAGATCAACATTTTATAAACAGACGAGTTAATAAGACAATTAGGAAGTTTCATGTATACCACAAAGAAAAATATGTCTGACTGACTGACTGACAAAATAAACTTCGAACGTCTTATACAGGTGGCTCGAATCAAGTTGCTATACTTCACAGTAGTACACAAAGAACAGGTGGACAGACAAAGAGTGATGCCAGAGTTGTGTCACTGTACTGTCATACATCCTATTTAATCTACAATTGTTAGTTTTCAATGGTATTTGAAGTCCCTACATTTGAGATCAATGCAACTTTTTGATTCGTTTACTTCAATACTTCTATCATCTTACAATCTTCTCAAACTAGGAGATGACTTCACACAGATAATATACATCACGAAACTTTTGTTTCATAAAACTTGACTACATCAGTTGACTAATATTCTGTTTCAATCTCTTCAGTCTACCTGAAAATCAAATTGTTAATGTTTTCCCTATAAATCAACACTATTTTGAGTGGAGTGATTATCAAATGTCTTTAACATTTATTATCAAAACTTGGCCAAACAACATCATAAACATTAGACATTGAGTGAAAAAAACTACATTGAAAAATATAGGTTGTATTCGTATAAACACCTAAGCGAGTCTGTTTTATAAACAGTGACTGTAGAAACAAGACTAGACAAGCGAAATGAGTTGTTGAGGCTATGTTGTATTCTGTGAGCTGAGTTGATCTTATCGCAATAGCTTTCACTGTCTTTCTAGACATCATAATCATCAACACTGACTTCATTATGAAGTGAGCTGTCGATATCTCTACGTGAGTGATTCAGTAGTTTTCCCTAACAAAATGGTTTGTGATTGCTCACTTCCCTTGATTGTATATAACTTTGCTTATTGGTTGATAGATTGGGTCTATCTATGTCTATGCATCCATCTGTTTATCACTGACTGACTTGAATGTCAAGCTTCAAAGAATTCTCTGATATTCTTTGTGTTTTCTTTGTACAAGATTTCTACACTTTTTTCATAATTCAATTCATGTCTATATTTGTTATCCATGTGTATTGATATTGAGTTTAATAGTCAATTGGTGTTGATGTAAACGAAGGTGAGGAGGGTGACCATTTTGTTCAAGGTAATATTGATGGTAGTTATTGCGTTTCACGTTGTAGATGATATTTGATTTGTATTCTTTGTTTATGGCGTCACATGGTCAGGATGACATGGTTTGAAGGGAATTTGTTGGTTAGTGTGCCACATGAATTCCGAGTGGTCTGATGAACGATGAATGGGACAGGTATTTTCTGCTAAAGTTTTGTGGGTGAGCGTTCTTTTGTAGGACAGATATTCTAGTGATTTTCTTCTTCGTTTCTCCATGAAGTCACTGTCTGTCTTGCAGTGTGTGCTGGGTTTTTGAAAATCTTGCGTACACAAGTTATTTTGTGCGTTGTTTGATTGTTGCTACTGTAGTTGAGGAATGGATCAGTGTACATTGATTTCCTGTACACTGCAGTTTTCTAATTTTCTGATATTGTTTTTACTGACTAAAAGGTGGAGGAATGAAAGCTGGTTGTTTGGTTCGTTCCCCATTAATAATTTGATGTTATTAATAACGTTGTTGATCAAAGTGTGATTGTTTTCTGTATCATACAGCCGATCTCAGGTAGAACGACTGTTTCCGGTCTCTGCATTACCTGTTTTTCAATTAATCCGGATATCAATGATTCCACTGGGGTTTTGGCTTTATTTATGTGCCTTTTTGGAAGGTTATGTTGATTATATACTTCAACAGGCTCGAATTAAACTTACATGTAAAACTTTAGGAACTATTCTGTTTCGAGGATCTTAAAAGATTCATACCCTTATCTACTGTAGAAATGAAAGGGCAGCTTTATAACACATAGCACCGTAAAAACTGGCATCACCAAAATTGTCTGTGAATTAAGTAAACGGAATTGATAATCATTGCCTATAACTGCGGTGGGAAAAACCTTAAACAGAATATTTTCGTCTAAATATCCACTATTTTCCGTACACTATAATAAAAAGTATGTATACATTAGTTTTTGTTCTTACCGTTTTTGTATTGCATTTTCATGTGATAAAATCTTCATAATCACATGGATGTTCAACAATTTAACCATTTTCTGGCGGGAAATTTCTCTAGATTCAAAATAAATCTATTTCTTATACAATTTTTGTTTCTTACTTTCGACTTAAACAAATCAAACAAACCAATGAACGTTGAACTACTTTTTCATCTGGAAAATTGAGCATATCTGTTAATAACTTAATTGGAAAAGTGAGATTTTTGAATATAAAGGGGAAATCAAGTTAAATTCAATCAAAAAAATATAATGGATGAATAAATTGAAATGATATTGATAACCTTGAATAAATTGTAGCAAATCAAATAGTATACAAACACATTCCGCATTTCTTATTGTCATTTCCTTGAACTGTAGCATCTTATATAGGCTTTCTATGAGCAGTTACATTATTTATGCTAAAAATGTACAAGTTGGAAATGACAATGCTCCTATGTCACTGAGAACAATCCTATTTGCTCAAATGTCCATTAGATATTTATCATTTGAGTATCTGAGAAAGCAGTAGTTTGGCAGACTAGTATTTATACTGGGTGATGATTTAAGATGACCTAAAATCTGGACCGCTGCCGGATTAGTACCAGCGACCACCGGGTTATCAGACCGGTGCTGTACCAACTGAGCTGCGAGATCCGATTGCTGATCAGATTTGTATTTCACTTCGGTCACCAAGGGTTTTGCCGGACTAGTATAAATACTAGTCTGTCAAACTACAGCTATCTCAGATAATCAATATGATGCTCTCTCTCTCTTTCTTTAATTCAGTTAGATTTCGATTGAGATGAGAAGCTTTGACTAGTTAGCCAGTGTTAATACGATCAAGCGGTAGTAACATGTCATGAATTCACATGAAATTAGGGGAAAGCCCGCCTTGGCGATTAGAGTAAAATAAAAATCTGGTCAGCACTCGAACTTCATAGCTCAGTTGGTAGAACACTGGGTTGATAACCTGGTGGTCACCGGTTCGAATCCGACAGCGGTTCAGATTTTCACCTCACCTTCAATCATCACCCAGTATAAATATTAGATATTTCACAAAACTAAACAGTATCTCTTGCTGAATAACATTTTGAACAGAATTTATTGACAATAATCATAGTCAAGTTAATCCCCAGAACTCCAAAATCTACTTTATTACCTAATACTCCCAGGTAAGTTAGTTATTTCAACTACAATTGAATCGTATCCTTTTGATCTCGGAAAATCTCAGTTATTAACCCCATACTTCTATTTATCAATGACAGTTTGCAGAACCATTAAAAACCTGGGAGCATTGGACAGCTGTTTTATCCTAGTAGGCGATTCCTCAACAATACACATCCACCACCCTAATAGGTATCAAACTTAAAGCATTCAGGCCTTACAGTGAACGAGTTAACTATTCAATCCCTGAGTCAGAGTCCAATGCTCCACAGTTCTCAACTGCTATCAATTCATGATATAGTGCATCTATTAACCATGGTCTTCAGTTGGTCTCCACTTCATTGCTCAATTAGTTGATCCCATAGCTTCTCATTAGAACTTCAGGACATGTCACTGATGAACACTATACAATAATTTAGTTTGAAGTTTATACGGATCTTATTTATTTCAAAGTGGAATTTTATCGTGGACTGACACTTTATCCTAGCCTACTGCATGATTGTATGTTGTAGCAGGCAAATGTATGACTGAGATGTTGTCCGGATTTACAGATACAATGTATCATACTTCGCAAGTTCGAATCTCTTTTCAGTTAAAAACTGTATACAATGCTATACTCGATTTATACACAATTGCATTATACACACTAGTTGACGAAGATATATCTGAAAAGTGTTTTTGTCTTACTTTGTATTTATGCTACATTCAGGTAATAGGAGAGTTGACTTGGAACTTTCAACGACTTTAGGTACTTTTGCAGTCTGTATAAAAACATCCTATGAGTATAGACATTGAGTCATAGGTTCACTGACAAACCAATAAGTTTTATAGGCATTTTTACCTTCATATTGATACTTTTGCATCCTGAAGCATTTTAGTTCTGATTTCGTAAGCAAGCATATTTGTACTATAGTTTCATCAATTTTTTCTTCTGAGTACGATGTGATATTCGTCAACCATGAAAAACATCTCCTATAAATTTGATTTGATAGGCAGTTGGGAAATTTACTACTTGGTGACAAAAAGTCAAATTTCTTGACCGATTTCTGACTGACTGATAAAATAAGCCTAGAACCTGGCACATAAGTGAATCAGGTCAATTTGCCACACTTCAAAAAGAAAAGGAGTGATATCAAAGAAGATAAAGTAATGTGAGAGAATAAACAATTTGAAGTTAAAGATTAGTGTGAATATCCAAGTTTTAGATGCCAAGGAGTGAACACATCTGCACCACTGTCACCACTGTCAAGCCAATATTCAGGGACTTCACCGACTGGTGGCACGTCTTGGTCTGGGCACCCTGAACCTTTTTACATCCTAATCCAGCTTCCTCTAGCATGATACGTCAAGGTAGACGTTGGCCTGGAGTGTGCGGTACATTTTCAAGCCATCTTAGTCGACTAACGTTCACAATCTTATCAATCGACTTGCCTGTCTTCCATGGTACCTTTCGCCTGACCTCAACATTGCTCACACTGTGATTTCATCAAATGTGAAAAATGCTACGAATACATCTACGGCCAAAAAACTGTAACTGTTTCATATCCCCTACTTTTAACGGCCAAGTCTCAGTCATATAACAGGAGAGAACGGATTGCAGCGCAGTATACTCGTCCTTTGATAGTTAGCTGGATATCTCGAGGACGCCACAGATGACGCAAGTTGGCAAATGCCAAACGCGCCTCTCGCATCCGAGCTGAGATTGCGTCAGCAACCAGCCCATTCGGGCTGATGCAACTTCCTAAGTAAGTGAAGTGCTCGACACATTCCACCAATCCACTCTCTATCATTAGGCTAGGAGTCATTGCACATCAGTCCTGGAGCATCATCTTATATTTGACAGGTGAGGAACTCATGCCAAACATACACAGATTTCTACTCAAGGCATTCAGAAGACTGCAATTAGTCAGCGTCTTTACCTAGCAGGACAATATCGTCTGCAGAATCCAAGTTGACCAGATGACCTTCATGGAATAGATCAATCCCTGTGAAACTCAGTTAACTCAGTTAAACAGGAACGATGACAGTGGACATCACTGTCAGACGCCACTAGCTGTTATAAGCTCACGTGACAACTCTCCATAAGCCCTGACACGGCTGCATGAGTTCGAGTAGAGAGCTTTGATTAGCATTATACACTTGCTTGATACTCCCTTCACAATTATACACTGTTACAACACCTCATGGTTGACGGAGTCGGATGCTACCTTCAGGTCAAAACAATATAGAAAGTGTCGACCATCGGCCGGTAGGTATGCCTGTGTTCCAGAACTTGTTGTTGGGTGAAAATCTAGTCGATGCACCCTGGACAAGGTCTAGAACCTGCCTGGTTTTCTCAAGTTTGTCGTTCTCTAGCTGCAGCTAGGCGTCGGATAACTGCGGAATCCAGGATCTTGGACACACCATTAGTCAAGTTAATTCTCTTATGGTTGTCACAAGAAGTTTTCTCCCCCTTCTTATAAACTGGAATGATAGGTGAACTACACCCGTCTGGCGGGACCATCTTTCGTTCCCATACATTACGTAGTATATCTATCACCCTAATCAACAATTTCCTACCTCTACCCTTGAAAATCTCAGGCGGAAAACTGTCAGGTCCTGTTGCTTTGCATCATTTCAGGTTCGATACAGATTTCTCAACTTCAAGGAGAGTTGGAGAACGTACACCTGTGTCCTATTCAGGTTCAGGTTGGATGTCTGGCAACTGAAGCATTGCTCAGGACCAGTTGAACTGTGCTTCAAAGTGTTCTGCCTAACGTCCTAAGAGGTTATCAGTATCCCATTTTTCTCAGTGATGGTTTCATTCACCAACGTCTTTTTTTGCCGGTATCTCTGATAGTAATCAATGTTTCAAGACTCCTTCTTTGACAAGGTTTAGTGGTTTACTGGATAACGTCAGTGGATTGGAACAATGAACAATAGGATCAATATGATTTGTAACTAGTTGATCATTAATAAGTATAATAATCAAGTTTTTAATTTATTGAAAAACGTTTACTCAAAGTTTGTGAATTTCCAGTAAGCTACCAACCACTATGCTATAATCAACTGTCATTTTTTGTATGTGTCTGTATATAGCCATCCTTTTTTGATTACATCATCTCTTCATTAATTTCAGGTCAGTATTCATCATGGACTAACATCAGTTGAAGGAACATTGGAAGCCTGGGAGCACTGGACAGCTGTTTCGTCCTAGTGTGGGACTCCTCAGCAGTGCACACCCATGACATCACCTGCTAGGGGTCAAACACATGACCTTCAGGTTCCGTGGCAAGCACGTTATCATTCAGTAACTGCATCGGAGTCCAATGGTTCATATTTCCAACTCCTGTCAGTTCACAACATAGCACGACTATCGCCGAATGTCGTAGTTGAGTATTTATCCTCATGTCCACCAGATTTACCCACTGGTCATGACTTCTCATTGAAACTACAGGAATCACTTCTGGAAGCTAATCACCGATAAGCAATAGACTTATTGATTTCAGGTTGGTGTTCACCACCTTCATTAATTACTTGCTGGCTACTGACCACTTGACGATTTTCCAGTTTATAATGTAGTTGCGTAATCTGCCAACTCTTTAGCAATTTTTTTTTCCACACTGAAGTTTGTTTGGTATACCTCCTCCCCGAATTCCAAAGCTCCAGGATTTCTATCTCATGAGATATAAATTGCCTTTGAATTTGACTAAGGTTTGTGATGATCAGTCTTGTGTTTCCTTGACTCACTACTACCTTATTGTTAATCCTGGATTTCGAATCTTCATTCACTTCTGCATTTTTAAGGTGTGTTATGACATCACTACTACTAATACTTTATTTCAACTGTAGACTGTTTGCAGCTGATGAAAGGCAGTGGAATGAAATGAGGTTATTTCATTCAACAAATGTCTTTGTTCTTGCATTGTTCAAATACTGTCATTCTGTCAGTGTGGTTACATTTCAGGTTTCTTTGAAAATGCGACCATTTATTTCCCCCCTATCTAGGAACCTCGAAACTGAAATACTCGGAGCTTATTTGTAGTCTCTTACCCATGAAAATATTTTAATCTTACAGTAGGTTTATCACTACTTATAAATAATATAATGATAATGTTTTAACTCATCTTTATGCAGATGAAATTGTGAGCTGATCCAATCAATAAATAGAAAACAAACACAAAAACAAGGTAGGATCTTTTGTTGATTACTAGAATGAGTGGGATTATGTTTCCTGAACTAGAATAGGCTATGTAAATTAGACTGAGTAACAGTTTGTCTTATTTTGTTACTCATATTCAAAACTTCATTTCCACAATTAGTGAAATACATAATTTATACTAGGTAAATATTGAAGGTGAAGTGAAAACTTGGACTGCGACCGGAATCGGACCAGCAACCATAGGGTTTCCGGCCTGATGCTTTACCAACTGAGCTAGAGGGTCCACTATAAACACTGGTTTGCCAAACCACGACTATCTCAGATAGTCAGAATGATAATGAAGATACACATTTACTAATATGACGTTATATTAATTGGCAATATAACTAACATAAGTTTGACGAAGTTAGAAAACTCCTAGTATTTTAGAAAAAGATTTCAAGGAAAGCAGAAATTATTTCCCATCCAACCTTATGCCTATAGTAGTCTTAAGCCTACGAGGTACATTCCTACTCCTGACTACCTCAGAAAACGTTCAACAAAATATCAATCAAATCTTTACATCAAAAATAAGGTGATCAACTGTTTCTCTTAACTCACCTTTATTATACAAACGTCTGTAAAAGTATCAGAGTAGTAGTGGGAAATGAAGAGATTCTGTATGAAATCTGATAATAAGTATATGAAGTGTTTTCTTCTTATTTCAGGCTTTAAATAATCATTTAAATCTTTGCCTAATAACACAATAAATAATAATTATGATCATCTTACCTCTATGAATAGAATTGAAGGTGGTTTCGCTTGCTTTTTCATCGAATACCCAAGAAAGTAACTGGCTAACTTCAAAATTCGGTAGAATTTCAACCTACCATAACTGTGGTAGATAACAGACTGTTTAAAAAATTCTCGGGAAATATATTGAAGTCGATTAACCCAATGGAAAAGTTAAAAAATGAAACGCCAGCAAACAGAGATGGAACATCCAAACTTTCTAGTGCATGTCTTTAATAATAAAAATTCATATTTAAATGAATTACCTATTGGCAAACTTTGTTTTAAATAGAATAATGCACAGCTTTTGAAGTTTCAGTATGTTATGTCTTCTGTTGTTGTTGGTGGTGGCGGTGGTGCTGTTGTAACAGAAATATTTCTCTTTGATTTCCTCGACAATATATCGCTTCAAAGTTTTGTTCTGCAGATTTACAACCTTCAATTCTTTCATTATCTTGAAACCTATAATTCGGTTAAGGTCTCAGATATCACCAATCGGTAAAATGGAGGAATATTTGGTGATAATATTCCCTAGAAGAGATTAAAATCAGAGCATTCCGTCTCATTCTACTTCAGAAAACAACCAATGCTGTAACAAAAAGAAAACAGAAAGCGTAGAAAGTACTATACACTATTAAACAGGATGAGAGTTATTACTATTTGTTGATATACTTGTAGATTTTCGTTTTATAGTAACAACCAATACCCGTTGTACAAGAGATGACTATCGTTCCTCTGTAGCCTGGTGGATAACTCCTTGGTGTTTGAAGCTATGATTATGAGGTTCGAGTCTCAATGGGAACAATATCACTTACTGGGGTGCAAGTACATCCAGCTGACGAGTCCCGGTCAGGAGGAAACGAGCATCTTGGACTCCTCTGCTAGCTACAATCAAGTAAATTGCCAGAATGAGAGTTGTTTGAAAAAATCACGTGATGAGAAATTTGTACAGGGCAGAGACATTTGCTTGACAAAAAAAGAGTTTCCAATTCAGGCAGAATAAAGATCTGTCCTACAGTGAGTGCTTCAACTAAGTCTTTGGACTTCTTCAGTTTGCAGAGAACAATGATGCAAATCAATTCATCTTTTAGTCTGCCTAAAATTTGAAACCACCACCCCTACCCAACTTTGCTCAACTGTCTTTTCAACATCCACTGATACCTATCTTTTTGAGTTTCTAGATATATTCTCGACAAGTATTCATAAACTGAAAGACTTGTTTCAGTCCCGAGTCTTGTGAGGATTTGTTTATTGTTTTAAGTTTGGAATTCATCATGGATTGACATCGGTTGAAGAAACTAGGACCACTGACCACGGAACTTGAAGGTCCTTGGTTCGATATCTGGATGGGTCATGGGGACACACCATTGAGGAGTCCCAAAGTAGGACGAGACAGCTGCCCAATGCTTCAAGGTTTCCATTGTCTCTTTAGCTGACATCAGTCCATGATGACTACCAGACTGAAATCAATAAATAAATCCCCACAAACCTCCAAGTTGAATTAACCTAAGGCTCATTGGTGATTTGCTTCGGAATGTGATTCCAAAATCTCAAATAAGAAGTCGCAACTGGTGCGGCCAACCAGGTTGAAAGTGAAGATAATTGCTGAACGACGCCATTGGATAGAGGTCACGATATATCGTGAAAGAATTTTTGTTTATCCCTCATTAACCTTCAGCGAATAAAACTTCAAATAATGATAACTTTTGTGTGGGAGACAGACAAAATCAGCGTAGAACCTTGCACAGAAGTGCATCGGTCCAAGTTGCTACACTTCACAATAGTACATAAAGAACGGGTTGATAGAAGAAGTTATGTCAAATTACAAAATAGGTGTATAGGAGAAGAGAAAACTTATAAGACGTCAAAGTGTGAATACAACTGTGTCATTGCGATTGATTTTCAGCCACTTCACAAACAGTCCTCAACCAGTGATTCCTATGATCTGAAGTACCCCAACCAGGTAGTCTGTGCCTCCCTAGGCAACTCAAACTAGCAGTCACAGACCTTATAGGATGGTGAAGTATCTTGGTCTTGTTACCCTGAACTCTGTTTCAAACTAATCATGCAATTACATGCCCTGTATAAAACCTTATAAAGTATGATAAATTATGAGACTAAGGAACTATTTGGCCATAAAATTGATGCTGGGAACGCGAGATAAAGATGCTGGTTAGTTAAATATTACTCTGAAGAAGCTAGTTGTATGAGGATAATTCAAATTTTAAGCAAACATAAAAATGAATGCACAACAGCAGTATTAAAACCTTATCTAAGTAGAGCAGCGATGTAAGCGTCTCATTTTCTGACTCACCACACAAATCATCTGATGGAAACTGTTCACTAGTATCAATAAGAACGATAAGACCACAAATTCAAGGTTCCAGAGCTCTCGCTTTCCACTCATTGACACAAAAATGATTGTAAGTCCTTAACTTACATACGATTGAAGGGTTTTTCACCTACTGAATGAGAAAAGGTATGAAGTATCACACAGATTAACTGGCACTATAAGAAATTTTATTTCCAGTATCATCCAAGTTCTCACTAGCCACAAACTTCATACAGCAAGATATACTAACGAAAAGCAAATGTTGTTTAGTGAAAATAACTCTTTCTCAAACAATATGGTGCGTAAAAGCGTTGCATACAATATTTTCCACCAGGCGAACAAGCAAGTTAGTCAGAGCAATTGAATAGTAGTAACTCACTTATGTTGATTTTTCTGCACCAACATCTCTAGTCTCTTGGTGCTTTCAACAAATTGAAAAACGCTATGAAAGACTGAGTCAAATGTGAACCTTTGAACAAGCCGACGTTGATTTCTAAGAAACGACATCAAATGGTTCCTTTCTGAACAAGAAGTGTCGCTAACCTCAATGAGTTACAGTAATCAATAAGATTGTCTATGCTTTAAATAAGTTCTAAATTTTACAACATATTAACTTGAAGTGCTCATAACTCGTAGTAGTGAGTCAACAACACAGTTTCTTCGCACTTTTCTGAATTACAAGTGTTTACTGTTTGTAAAACCAATATATTACTTCATGGAGGTACTTAGTGTATCCCGTATGAGAAGAATACAGGAGTTTCAGATGATACAGAATATTGTGAACTGCTACTTCGTCAACTGGATTGCAAAATACAAAGCCTTGCTTTACACTCATTCAACTGTTCGTAAATTCTATACCAATGATGTCGTCTAGAGTGTTAAGTCCCTGAACAAATGTATACATCAAGTAGTATATATACTGAACGGTCAGTCAATATGAATGAAACTGTCTTTTACGTACCACCAACTTTTTCGATTAAAAGTTTCGAAAGTGTGAAGGTCCTCCTTCTTCTATTCATGTTAGGCAGGTTGCATGACAAAACTAACTAGTTAAATCCTTGTTCGCAAACCAGTCTCCTTGGATTCAGAACAAATAATCTCCGTCAGTTTCCTTCGGTACACTGGGCGAAATGACAATATCGTTATCATCTAAAAGTTAATATCTGCTATAATATGTTGAGCTGACAACCTAGCCACACCCAATGTATGCCTGGCCAAAATAATGACAAGTAACTTCAAAGTCCTTAAAGAAGACCAGAAAGTTAACTCAGAATCCTTATGGAAGGCTAAATGGTGCACAGTTATTCAATTCATGAACTGCTTTACTAGAACAGAACACGCCTCTTATGATAGTGTACTTGCTGATTCGTCGGCCCACGCTTTTTCCTTCCTTATTCTCATGGTCACCACTGTACTCATACTCCTCTACGCGCCCCCTGTAACAACAAATCTACGTACAGGCTAGAAGAAAACCTACCAACATCTGGTGGCTACCATAGAATGCAAAATTTTAGTCAACTAAAATGAAGGAAACGTCAGTTAATGTCTCACAGTAACTATCAGTCATATGTTAACGAAGGAGCTGATATTGCATTACCGAACAGGAAAGTCTATCTATTTGGTGTGTGATGTCCAGACATAACACACACTTAGCACAGCTTTACGGAGCCACATTTGAATAGTTCTTCGTCTACCTCATGTTCTTTTCATAAATACGATAATAATACGACAATAAGGAACAACGTTTCAAATGACTATGGAAAATTTAACTGAAATTCAGTAATGCTGAGGATACATCTCAGCAAGAATGTGTGCACATACAAAGTGTAAACTTAAAAATCAATGCAGATCTGCATAAACAAGCTGAATAAGTTGAATACATAGCATTTACACATAGATTGTTGACGTCCGATTCTCATATACAGCTGAGTGAAAACAGTAGCAATTTAACAACAAGGTTTTGAAAAGTTTGATTTACATCCCCCAAAACTATGAACTAGGATTTTCCCAAGAAGTGCACATCACGATGTGTCTAATTTGCTTTAAAGCAAAAGTGAAGGTTGGCCTTTTACTCACCTGAAGCAGTGGTACAGCTGGCTAAAACCATGAACAGGGTACATCACACACATGACACTAGTGTGCAGTTGAACGTGTAATAACCCCAACAATCATATTACAACACATAGTCCCAACACCCAACATCATAAGTACGAGTAGAGGAAACTTTTAGTTTTTAAGCTCCCGCTTCTAGGTCTCGAGACTCAGCTCCTTTTGTTTCATTATACTCCTTCAGGGGTCACGGAAGTCCTTATAGTTTCCCTCCTTATAACCCTGGAGGTAGTGACTGTCTGTTTCGGGGTATTTTTTTTCAAGTTGCAGCCTAATTTGTTTGGGGGAGCAACACAGCAGCTAATAAGATCAACTAACCCTTTGCAGATCCTGTTTTTGTAAGCACCTGCAAGTAAGTATCAAGGCTTACTTAAAAGGTAGCGCAAGAAATAGAGCAGGTGGAGAATGAAAAAAAGAGGAGTGAAAGGTCCTTACAAAAAATAAGCTTTACTGATAATAATAGGGAGGAGAGATGGGTTTTATTGCAGATACTAGGGTTGGGGAATTCAGAGTTGGTGAGCTGGTTGTGCTCACGTATTTATCCATCAGTCGTTTTAAGAAGTCAACTGATGAAGGTGTGACTACTTCCTTCGGCAAACAGTTTCACAAACCCCATACTGTATGTGAGACGTTTGGTCTCAGTCACGTCTTTGTCATGTGGTGGGGTATGTGGATGAGGTTCCCGAGAGACGGTTGGCTTGGGGTTGATAATGTTGACCCGTTGAGGTGGCCCACTCATTGAGTGATCTGGCAGGTTGTTGTTAGATCAACTATTTCCCTTCTATAGCTTAATCTGAATACGTTGGTTTGCCAAAGGTGTTGTACATATGTTTCTTCGGTTAGTCTGACTACCGACCTTGTGGCTCTTCTCTGTACCTTCTCTAGAGTACTCACGTCATTTTTTATTGTAAGGGCAGCTTTTTGTTGAATATCCCTGGGTACGGTCTAACACAGGTTTTAAATACTATAAGATGTAATTCTGGAGTTAGTGTGTTATAAGCTCTTTCTTGGAAAATGCATGACGGAGTTCGCCTTTGCTGCCATTCTCTTGTAATTGGCACTCGTATCCAGTGTCAGAAAGTTTAGTCCCAAGTCCTTCTTTGTGGATACCCTGATGATTTCTCGACTAAGAGCGAGACTGTTAACCAGCTACACTCTCAACGTTGAGCCCAACCGGGAAATACTTTGGGCACACTTTGGAACTTTTGGGTAGAAAACAGCACTAAAAACCTTGGGATTACTGTCGGAAACGTATCTTCGCGTCCAAAAATGTCAAAAATTTTGGCCAAAACTTCCAAATTTGTCAAACTGTGCCCAAAGTTTTGTTCAAAAGTTCCAAAGTGCGCTTAAACATCCTAGGGTGTAGCTGGTTTTCATAAGGCTGCATTTTTCATCATTACATACCACCTACGCCTAGATTTCTTTCTATTCGAACAATAAAGATCAGTAAAGGTGAAAATATATCATTCATTTACAACTCAATCATACTACCAGCTTCAATATCGTTTCAAAAAATTCATAAAAAACACTAACTGTTGCTTGTAGTAGCCAACACAAATTAGTTTGTTGTAACAAGGGAAGGGAGGTAATATTGTAATTTTCCTCACCAATATATAAATATCTAAAAAGACAATTGAAATGGTTTAGTTACTTATTTTCTGTTCAAGCAACAATAAAAATTTCATTCGAAACTTCTAACAGTGAACTCTGAGACATCATACTTAACATCTGAACTCAAGCCGAATTAGGCCTAATATTGGTAATTACGAGAAAAATCATGTAAGACATCGGGTACAGATTTCTTTTTACCCACGGAAGGAATTTCTGAGAAATATCATTAACAAGCACGTTTAGTCCCACAAAGACGTAATAAAAACCAACTACCGTCAAGCGAAATGAGTTCATTCAAGCTATGCAATTAAAACGCCAACATAAAAAGACATTCGGAATAAGACAATGTTACGATTTCGATATGTTTGGGATTTTGAACAGATTATCGCTGGAGAAAGCATGATTTACGAACATCATAATGCGAACTTGACAGACGCAGAGGCCAATCACTAATTTTTCCTACTCCTTACATACTCACAAATACGAGACAAAGGAAGAACACGATAGAGTAGTCGGATGAAATAGTGTCAAGAAACCGATGCGCTCCAACTGACTGGATAGGGGGTCGATTAGGAGCTGTGCAACGTAACACGATAGCGTGCCGAATGGCGTAGACACCTGACTGGGTGCTTTCGGCTTAGCGAGTTCGGCGAAACTATGAAGGTTAGCATTAATGTTGAATCTCACCGAACCATAGGCTGTTTATTTTACAGAGGTGTATGAAGCCACAGTGATCTCGATTTGAATTTCTCAACGGATATCTTATGCACTTTTGTATTTGCTGCCATGACTCAACATGTCATTAGACCAATAACAACTTCACACCTGGAACTCAGCATTTATGGCATTTTTCTGGTCAGATCTTTAAAGCCTGTGCAGCAGCGATGTCAAAATGGTGCTGACTGCAATCATCATGTGAACTGATGCGGTCAAAATTTAGCCTCCGTTGCATAAACTGGAGACTTGGGTTGGTCGGATGTAGCAGCTGCAGTCGTTTTGATAATCAGAATATTGTTACTATTTATGAGACTCTGCTAAGATGCTTTTAATCCGTCCACCTTCCCAGCAACTGGTTGTTTGGTATATGTTATCATATCATATCATTTCAGACTCAGGTTTCAAATTTTTGGTACGAAGATAGAGAACGTTCTATGTGAACCCGAAAGCGCCCTACACTTCTCGGTTGTGACCAACTGACAGTGCACTGGGTTCTTCAGATCATGACTTACTGTGATTTCTAGGTAACTGTTGGTTGGAACGGAAGGTCGAGGAGTCCCACCAATTCGTACTTGTTGCGATTTGTACGGCTTACACGCCTGCTTCCTTTTACCTGCTTTGATAAGCAACGGCAATTTGTGTGACCAGGTTAACAAACCGGTTGGGTGTACCTGAAGTGCACCCACACCCCCGTCGTCCTTGGTTCTCGCAAGATGTTTGCGTTATCAGCACAGAGATTCATATGGGATTTCGTGGTTTTGATAGTTCAGTTACGCATGGGAGAAATAACAGGGGATCCAGGACTATGTATTGCGGCTCATAAACTTCCAGAGACTTCCAAGAGGAGAGTTGAGAGCTGATCCTTTCCATTTGTCCCCTTCTACCAAGGACCTCTGGGATCCATTTAAGTAGAATACCAGTGCTTCCTAAACTTTCTGGTTTCATGAGCAGCCTTGAATGAGGTACTCTGCCGAATACCTGACGATAACTCATGAAGATGGCACCTGCAGCTATCCAATCATCACCAGACTTATCTTTTTCTGACTGTGCATCCCGTCAGGCTGGGGGAAAGTACCTGCGAAAGCGGTATTTTGTGTGGGACAGTTGACTGCTGCTCTCCAGGTGAACCAATAGTGCCTCCTGCCTACGCCTTCAGGTCTTTTGCTACAGTACTAGTTGAGTTTGTCGGTCTGTAATTTGATGGGTGCTGTCTCGAACCTGCGTTGCAGACCAGTGTAATTGTCGTATCCTTCCAGTCGTAGACGAGTGCTCCTCTGTCGAAAAGCGGCCTAAATCTAACCACCAAAGGCCTAAGACAAAAATGCAGTCCCAGTCGTCTTCGATTCTCACGGGGGTGCTACAATAAGTTTCGATATTGTAGTTCATGTAAGAAAATAGCCTCTTTAGGCACTGCGCTGCAGTGTGAGCGTAACTAGCTCCAGCGCATATTCTGGATTGGCAGGTTACAGCTATACATTTATTTCGGGCTTCTTTTTAATTCTTATTTGCCTGAGAAGCAGTAGTTTAGGCGTGTAGACACCAACACATTTCGTTCCACCTTAGTGAGTCACGGATTTCATGGTCCATTCGCAAAGGTTAGTGTTCCCACAGCTGGAAAGCATGTGGAATAAATGGTCAGGTCACAGTAGGTACAACTGTCTCACTGTACGCTCTGGAGGGGTGGTCGAATCCTTGGGGAAAGCTACCGGGATAATAGCCGCCGTGTTCTCTTTCCACATATTCCGTCTGCTTGGGGCGTTAGCCCGACGCAGGACAGCTAGTTAGAACTTAGCGGTGACCAAATCGTGATTACTTGTGTCGGGAGGTAAAATGTTTGGGAAGAAGCTCACGTTATCTACGTGGGAGAATACTAAGTCTAGGACTAATGGATTATGCTGACGATCGTGTCGGATTGCTGCCCTGGCGTACTGCGTAACAGCCAAGTAAGTTCGTTTTTCCGTTAACCCATAATCGAAAGAATTCCGCGACGCTTTTGTTGTTAGGCTGTTCCAATCAACGCATACCACGTTGAAATCTCTTACAACTGGGGATCTCCATTTATTTGCCCAGAATATCGGATCATTCAAGATGAAGCTTATCACCTCACATTTAGGGGTGTGATGGGCTATGACTTGGCTAACATCTTGTCCTTTGCATCTAGGTCGATAACTTAGCATTCCATATTTCCCACTTTCGTGTGTGACCGTTTCTACAGCTCTTCAATGGAACGTATAGATCCTGACCATCAGCGCTCGAATTCCGGATGTTGAAACAGTAGATTTTAATGCTAAACGAATCTTCGGAGATCTCAATCAGTTGGCCATTCACCATTAATCCTGTTGATGACGTGTCAGCATTAAATACGCAACCGTAAACTCATATGAATTGCAACGTCGACCAGTTCGTCCCGACTAGATGAGTGTTGACGAGAAATATAGCATCTGCTAATTGTGGCGTGGCGGTCTATGGAGGGTCGCCGGATCTAAGCAACAACATCAAGCTATTGAGTTCCATGCGGCTATCTCGCGGCAAAAAAACCCAAGTGATTTGTTGTTACACAGCTGAAAGTTGATGGAGAGTTGGCAGAAGACCTCATCTAAAATTGGCTGACATTTGTCGTGACGATTTCTCTTCACTTACTTCATCAATTCTGATGAACTTCATCCTTTAGACAGCCAGTTGCTTGCTAAACGCCTCGGCTTGAACCATTCTCATGAAGTCCGAACTTGTTTGTCGTAGCTTATTTGTCTTTAAAGTACTTAGAGTTAAAGATTCTTTGGTTCTCTCCCCATAGAACGTCAAGAAATAGCCTATGGACAGCAGCAGCCTTGAGAAGTTCTATTCAGTCTGCAACTTGATTGAGAAGCAGATCCAAACTATAATCCCCGAAGGCCACATCAACCGTTGTCACGCCTTCAAATTCTAGCGACCAACATGTAGGTCGCTTTTCAGTATCATTGATTAACCATCTTGCCTTAGGGCCACTGATGGGGAACAGATGAACTTCTCACCATATAATGTAGTCCTCATCCTTAAAAACCATTCCAAGAGATACAAAGTCAGCGATATTTTGCGTTGGTGGTACATATCTCCATTGAGAAACGTTAGTGAGGTTATGGATCACTGCAATCCGGTTTGCCATAAAGGTTCCTGACTGATCATCCTTGTTTTTGACGTGACGCAACACTATGTGTACATACGTCCAGAAACATACTTCGGAAAAGCTCTACATATAATTCCGTCTGTAGTTGAGAACTGAGGCTAGCTCCTAAAACAGCCATTGTGAGTTTCATATGTGGCTTCGTTTGCATTTTGGTAAGGGTAAACCCTGGCCTTAGCTACTACTGTGTGATAGTAGGATTCAGTCATGCTTTCTGCGGCGAAGTATGCTACCACTCCATAACCGACTTCTGGGATATTGGTGAGTACATGTAACCGCTTCCCAGAGCGGGCTATAAGGAACGCGGAAACGTACTGGGTAAGTCAGAGAAGTTAGTAAATACTGACACACGAATTCCGTTTCATGATTTCATGAAAGGCATTAACAACAATGGCAGGAAATAAGTGGAATGCATTTTATTTACGTGGTATGTCGTGCTCACAACCTTTAATGTAAAGATATATAGTCCTGCTAAAAATTCAGCATACCTTTATTCACTGAATGAAGACAAAATTTCCATCAGTAACCGAGATGGAGAGATATATTGATATATTGAAGGTCTTTAATAGAGGCGTATTGGAGAAAGATTGGTGAATGGCAACAGGATACCACTTTATTTACACAATCCAATGGAAATTTCCCCGAATACAAGTAACAAAAATATTGGCTTAGTTATCCCAGATTTCTCGGTTACTCTAGCTGTTATTGCTCTTTCTAAATACATGAAAAGGAATCCGTGTGTGAGTATTTACTGGTTTCGTTGACTTACCCATTATTGTCCTCGTGGGTAAACGTGGTTTGCAGTCGGTCAATTAGCTTTATAGAATGGTTTGACTTTAGTTTTCGTCACCATCTTATGTCTGTTGTAGACTGATTGCAAAGCTCCACTCACTGTGCAGACGTCTCGGCCTTGTTTGGGAATCTTGGACACCACATCCCAGTGACTATGTGAGGGACTGTGATCAGTGCAGTCCGGTCTCGTAGCGAGAACGTAGCCATTCAACCGCTGGGTTTCTTTTTTTCGTATCTTCCATGTTCTAAGTGGTACGAGAAATGCCTTGCTTAATGTGGACGGTGACAGTTAACATAATATTTACTATAATCTTTCAACTCGTTGTTGAACCTTTATCTTCTTTGTGATTTTACCTTTATACTACCGAAAAATAGTGGGTAGAAAAAATTTATAATAACACAACGCTTATTTCTTCGCGACATTTGTTGTTCAGTGCTGTGTAAATAGTTCTCCTCATCATTTTAACATCCCAGGATTATGAAAACCTTCGTGTTTCGTAACTTTTTTCTTCTTATCACATTTTACCTTTCTTTTTGCATTTCTTCATGAACATGTTATTAAATGTTGCGACCTCGAGCATGCATACCATTCTTGATTGTCGTTTCCAATGGACGCGGCCCTACTATTGTCATCTTTCGCAACTGACATGGAGTGATTCCAACAGGAATACGTTCAAGGACGCCCTACTAGTCGATATTCACCAATAGGCTTCAAAATGTACTCCGTAAATACGTTGCATTTATAAAATGAACCTCGTCTTCTAATTACACTATTTAAATTCATAGAATGCACTGATTGCTTCAAATATTGTTTTACGTTTTACGCATCAATCAAGTGTTCGGTCATTTACAAAAAGAATGAAGCACACGCTTTTGGGTTTCTGATAAGAAACTCACAGTGTGCATCATCACCATTGACACATTCGTTTATGATATTAACACATGAGTTGGTGTTTACGAGAAGACTGATGAATAATTTAAGCGTATGATATTCTACAACTAACATTAATAAGAAACAATTCAAGTGTAACCACAGGTGAGATCACTTGTTCAATGTTGAAATAAGATAGGTAAATGAAAACGTTAACAATAATTGACAAATAATTTTCATATAAATTCAAAATTGGTTCATTGTTTGTTCACAGGACATCTGGTGATAGGGAAATCACTTCACTTGAAACAACGTGGATAATATGAAGAGCATTAATCACGTCTTCTCTATAAAACAGGAAAAGCAATGTGAAACAGTTTATTGACGACTCAATGAGTGTTAATGAGTTGCTTATGAGGATTGTGTGAGGTGTTACCTATTACATTTGTTCTGCGTAATTGAATGGAGATCACTCATTCGCGAAATGGGTTCAGTATGTTTGTAGTTCACTTCATATCAATAGTTAGTTAATATCGAGATGGTACCCGGCATTGCTGCGTAGTCGTCTAAATTACCACACCTCATGTCAGCACATCAAGCGAGGATCCAGTTGCATGATGGATGAAGGAGATACAGAGCAAGGCAGACAAATGTATCGGAAATTCATGATAATAGAACAAGGAGGAATGACATAATAATTAAAATCGGTCAGTATGACGATCAACATGAAAAAACGTATGGATATATCGATTCTGAGGTCAATCAACGAGATTGTGAAACCAACGGTTTCTGTTGGCAAGTGGATCTCATTCGGAGATATTGTGGTGGTGCTTCTCACATCGATTCCACGTTCATATCGGGTACTGATCGACCCACCAAGGCTAATATGACCTCCTGATCGAGTGAAGCAGTCCCCATTCTCAGCCACTTCACTACGTATTGTTAGAGGTGGCGACAGTAAAGACCAGTTCTGGAGCAACCATTTGCCCTTGGATGGTGAAAAACACATACCAAGCATTAGTAAATTGCCATTCAATGTGTCTGGAAGACTCTGCATCTTGCAAGGTGTCTTCACCTAACAGGATGCTGTCATCTGCGTACTCTGAGTCTACTGAAGAGTACCCTGTGACAAGATCAATATCTGTAAAATCATACTAGGGGAAATGACCTCGATAAACACTTCCGTGACAAAACTACATAAGAATTCAGGGATTGGACATTGTCGACGAACACCATCTGATATGAACTACTCACGCGGCATGTGATACTTACTGTGTGCCGTGAAATACACGTTCATATCCTACCACAGAGCCCTTCGCATGATGATTTCAGGTCACCTGCAGCAGTCTCGACTTCTGCAAGTGTTCATGGTGTTCTCCCGAAGTTCCATCCATGATCTGACTGGATAGCTGATAGGAGGATGGTAGCTAATGACCAGTTGAACCATTCCACAGGATGTTCCGATCATAGTTCCAGTCAACTCCCCTGCCGATGAGTCCTCAACCCATACATCTTGCCTACAGCCTGATTAACATTGTCATGTTTGCATCCTTTTTCTTGATCGGTATCAATATCCGACCACTGCAATCCAGCACAACTGTTTGCTTCATCTTTCAATTCTTTGATCCTCACCACTGCTTGTCATCACTGCGTAGATCTCTCATCAGTCTACACTTGAGTTGCTTCCATTACTCTGTGAATTTTCTGCTTATGATGTTGTCTAGAATGACAATGAAAGCCTCATGATCAAACCATCCAGTTTAGGGAACACCAGACCGTCAAAATCATCCTCCTGAACCACAAATATTCTCCATAGTCCATTACTCATTGTGCAAGGAGCCTGCAGGAATGCGTTTACGTGTATCCTTACATTCAGAAAAGGTTGCTAGCCTCTACTGGTCCTTTCTTGTCCATTTCTGAAAGGCAGTCAGAGTTGTTGAGGCAGTTTCGGGAACAGACTGAAAATGGCACTCGGCTTCATCTGGATGTGTGATATTTTACAGCTGTGGTAACCGTCCACCAACCTTCTCCCTGGTAGCAGCATTACTAATCTCATGGTTGGGCTGCACTCAGAATATTTCTGTTACTCTGAGTTCTACACCTTGATTTAAGTGCAGACATGTGCATTCTCAAATCAACGAATGATTACCATTTGTATACGTACCCCAGAACAGGTGTCAATCTCAATCGACAACTCATAGCGGTATGGTTGACCACTGTCCACCGTTGAGTTGAAGTCGCTAAACGATATGTGGTACAGTGTTCCATTGACTGTTTGAAATTCGAGTAAATCGAAAAGATGTTTGTATGAGAACAGTTGTAGTGGGCAACCAAAGTTATATATTTATTTGTCTGTGATTCAGTGAGAATTACATAAGTGCCTTCATGTCCAAATAGAACCCACCAGCCGTGCACTGAAACGAAGGGATGCATGCTCGTGAAGAACAGATTCTACAGTGAATAACTCGAATCATACGTTTGATCTTCAGGATAATGTTGACCAATCCACTCAGAAAGGAATATTTGACACAGACTTTGCTCAGTAGAAAATGTGTTCTTCATTGGATATACCATGCATTTGATGAGGAGTGAACGCTGGTTGTGCCAAAGACATGAGGAAAGGAAAAGAGCTGACACACAAATGCCACTGTCGATGAAGGAATGCTGCGTGGATATCTCCAGAGTCTTTCTTCTAGTTGGAAGAAAAATTGTTCCGATTCCCTTCATGTTTCTTCATCATATTTCATGTATCTCACACATATTTGTTTTGAATATTCGAGTCAGAGTTGCTGCTTTCACAGTGACTGATTCACACAACGTTACAACACTAAAATTCATAGGCAACTTGATAATTGACGCATGATCAGGTGAGTGATTTCCATGATGATTTGTTTGGTGTAACATTAAAGGATTTGTTTCGTGTTACAGAGCGAAGCAAAGGCACTACCGTGAGGGTTGTGAAATCCCGTTTACTCAACCGCTTCACATAAATTAGCTCGTCAGTTGGTTATATCTCCGAAATGTGACAGATTGATTTTTCTTCCAAGCACCCAACGTGATCGATGGCTTGTGTACTTCAGAAAAGGAAACTCGCCACCTCCTGCACTTTGAACATAAGAACACTACCTGAGACTTCATTTACTGAGCTCAGTCTGCCGCTCACATGTGGTGTATCAATGCTGTTCACCGGCACAAATAAATAGGCGCATGATTATTAGCCAGATTGACATTTTCATCTGTAACATCGGTGGATTGAATGCAAACAAACTGTTCTGAGCTGTGAAGCAATAACGACAGCATGGAGAAGCTTTATTTCTCGCAACCAAATGCCTCCAACCATTCACATCGTCTGACTTCACGTTTCCACTGTGTGTGGTAATGCTTTGTCAACACTTAGACAATTTACGTCTTATGCTTATATGTTTGTATATATGTGATGCTAAACGCAATCGAATTTAAAGAGGCTGGGTAAAACTCACTGTTGCTGCTTCCATAGGACAACCAGCATCTATCCACTGTTGGTAGTGAACATCACGGCCGTTGCTGCAAACACTGATTGCCTGACACCAGTGACATTCGACATCATTTGTAGATGTCTGACTGCATGTGTTGGGATCTGTCTGTTCCGAGCAAACTGTTGTGTAAAGAAAGAAAACAGTGTGTACTGAATAGAATGTCGATGTGGAATGCGATCGTGAGAATGTGATGTACAAACATCCGTCTAATTTTGTCATTCAAATAGGACGCTTTCATTGGTGTTGTGAGAGTATTGGATAGACTGAGGAGCGTCATTCGCATCAGTGCTTCACAGGCCGTCTGTCACCAAGCACGCATGGATCAAGATGTGACAACATTTCTGAGAATACCATAAAAATGGAAGCACCAATCACCATCAACGGGAGATATCTGAAAGAAGTTGTCTCTTACACTTACCTATATAGGTAGCATCTTCTCAACTACAGGTGGCACAGGCACAGATGAGGATGTCGAAGCACCCAGGATCGGAAAGACAGCAAGACAGCCACGCATTAATCTGAAATCAGTGTGCAGGTCTGCTACACTGCGTCGCACTCAGCATAAATCGTGAACAAGATCCAGATTCTCAACACTAACTCAGTCAAGTGAGTCAGTGCTTCTGTGTGATGGTTGAGAGACTTGACGGTGCGTTATGAAAGGCATTTCCAACAAGTTACAGATATTCATCAATAACTGCTTACTCTGCCTCGATACTGAAGACCTGATGTCCATAAAGAGTAAGCAACACGGAACTCACTCTGGCTGGCTGGCAACGAATCAACAAAGAACCCATCGCCAAACAAATATGCAGAGGAAAGTGGAGATGGATTGGACTGGACGTATTGTGAAAAGACCGTTTAGGGACATTGCGCGTCAGTCTAAGCCCCCGAGTGGAAGCCAAATGGGAAACAATGAGTTGGGAGTCCGAGGTGAGGGTGACATGGAGGAAATGGCGTGAAGAAGAAATGAGAGCCTGTGGGCAGTCGCGGAGCTAGGTTAAGGAGACTGCATGGAAGAGAGTGAAATGGCTATGTTCCACTAGGAACCCAAGGGACGAATAACAATAATAATTGTAAGTGAAGTAGACCGTATGACTGTACTAATATGACTGCAATCTGCTTGACAGAATGACATCCAAACTTCCTGACGTGACTAGTGTACTCAGCTACACTGGAAACTGTAGCCAGATGGGGATAGCAGTTGGAGACAGAGTTCTGTGAAACAACACTTTCTCACGCATGATTTACAAGACAGTAATCCACCTCCCTGTTGACTTATCTAGGGTCATGTCAACCTTTTCACTTGAACTATCTTTGCACTCATACAACGTGATAGCTGATGAATTGTGAGGCACTGTTGTTGGGTCGAAGCTGAATTTCATCGGAGAGGAATGTGATGAAGTCTGGTCGACACAATCATCATCTATGTGAATGACAGTGAGATAACTGGAAAGAACTACGATGCTTTTGGTGCATAGAAGAAGATTGATTCCATACGTTTCTGTTTCTCGTCGTCGATAAACCAGTCAGTATTCGGGAATAAAGGGTGGAAAGTTAAATCGTAGTCAGTATTCCCCTCCTACCCAAAATCTATTTCAAAAGTGGGGAGGAGAAATTCGATTATCTACACCCTGTATTTTGATGAAGTGATAGAGCCAGTCAGACATATGTGTTATTATGAACGATGAAACTGCACAGCTTCGTCACCTCAGTCCAATCACTTTGAGGAGGCGAACAGGTTGTTTTCAATAATGGTGGCATTGCTGTTCAGTAATTCAGTGAATTCGCATTTTCATGCAAAATGGCGCCTTCTCGACTGTCAGCATGACCTACATTTGACTACTTTCAACACTGACTGTAACAAAGTGTTCACTCGTGTGCAGGAGAGACGTTTGAATTTCATGATTCAGTTTATGCAGTCTTCTCTGTTCACCGTAAATATGTCTCGAAATATTTTTTTGCTTTAGAACGAAATTCTCCACATTTACTGGAGTAATTTGTCAACAACATTTCCGACTGGGGTGGGATGCAATTTTGTCAGTTTTGCTGCATGAGATTGTGAGGGTGAGCCAGTTTCAACCATTGTTGACATGACATGCCTGAGAAAAGCTGAAAAATGCTTTAGATGTGTCACTGTCACCACCCATATTTAGAAGGCCTTCTTATGGTTAGTATTCACTCTTCGGATCATTGAGGCCATTGTGTCACATAGGTATAGCATCATCTACACTGATGTGGTCAGCCTGTGACAGAAGTCTCAAACAAGCATGACTCAATGCTCCTCATTGACTAACAGGTGACACGATTTGCAATGGATGAAACGCAATTATTTGCTTGTGTCCATCGATTTAAACGCATTTGAGAGGAGGTGGAAATCGCCTGGACATGTACCGTCCAACTACCCTGTCAAGCTTCTTCCGTCAGCGTACTTGATTGGTGTGCAGATTATGCGCATGCCTTCACCGTATTATTGATGGAAATTTGAGTCACAAACCCACTAACTGACTCGATAAACTCCATATTACTACCTTATCGTTTTTCTGATACTACAGTGGAGTGTAGTCAAAGGGAAAAGCAACTGAATAAAATTTCATCGTCACCTATGCAAACTGTGTGTTACTCAGTCCACTCATAAGTTATTGCCTAATGTTCATCACAGTAGCAAAGTCTACTGATGACGAAAATAAACTGTCGTTCGAGAACATTTGTATTTGTGAGTGGTTATTGGAATACTGGTGAATACTAGTCACTGATGCTCACTTTATATTTGGTTTTGGTAGGCTTCAGATGAGCAGTCACAAAAGGAGTTCTACTCTTAGCGACCATATTGCAACACGACAAATATCAAGAATGATCATAGTTTTCCATACTCGCCAACTTCAACAGCATAGTGTTCACCACAAATACACAAAGGATTAGCTGGTTGAAAGTGCAGTGAGTGGATTTATGTGACGGCATTTAACAAACACAACGACAGAAAATGGATATATTGTGTATGCACATACTTTTATTCGGAGTGAATTCAACCAACGTGCCAGACTTCAGCATTGACAATGGAATTCCAATGTTACTGTATGTGACTTTTCTTTCTTCAGAACCTATTGACAGAAATAGAGAACAGAAAATATGAGTCGATAAACACGTTTGATATGCACCAAACAGTTCCGTTATTTGAATTCCTCATCACAAATGACTGAGACACATCAGTGATTGACGTGCACACAGTTCTGTGTATCACTGTCTGCTAAATGAGATATGAGGAGTACTTGGTGACTGGAAAGTTCTGAGAAACGAGCAGTAGTCAAATTTACTAGTGTTTTGTAGTTGATAATATTCCTGGTGATTCCTATGATGCAACTGGCAGTAATGAATACTGCATTGTCTGTACCCTGAACTGATGGTTGCAAATGTGTGCATTCTGTTATCCATTTCACAGGCCTTACACATCTGGTGTTGGTGCACTACATCTCAGAAACACTGTGATGTGGCATACAACAGCCCCACTTCCAATAGTGCATAGGAACTTGTCAGGCATGGGCAAGTCGATTGGGGAAGTGGTCATCGACAGTTGTCATTGGAACTGACTGCCAATGTCTCATTATGATTACTACTACCATCACCTCTTGCACGCTAAGAGTTGTCTGCAGAGGCATCGAACTGTTTTTGTCTACACAGTGTGTTTCATTCTCATGAATGTTAGTTATACAGCGTCGACATCAATAGCACTGAATAGCAGCTTCCAATTAGTCTAGTGGAATCACACAAATCAACGTAGTGAATGATACAGTCAGGAAGTACCTCATGAAAACGGATCACTTCAACCACATAACTATTCATTTTAATCACCGGCTGCTTTCTAGTACTGATTGTCCATTTCTGACATTTCTTACCCCTTTATACAGTTAATTCTCTACCTTTTTTGTGTAGACAGACTATCGGTGATTTTACCGCATAACGTAAGATTGTTGATCTCCTAATCACAAACTATCTGATGTAGTAACAACCATGTTAAGTTGAGGCTGTGTGCAACTGAGGAGCATTCGTGCAATAAGGTGGTATCGTTTTATTCTACAAATCTCATCCTTCCTGCTTCGTCTAAATGTGCAGCAATCGGTAATTCGAAAAGAAAAGAAAAGAGACGGCACGACAAATCAAACTCCATCATCCATGCATTCATTACCTTGTGTGAATTGAAATCCATCTGAAATTCCTAGTTTCTTTGTCGGATTCACGATTCCATCCGGTACCTAGAAAACAAAGTGGAAAACTAAGGTGTAATGACCAACTTCTTACACTGATTTCACGTTACTGCCATATAGGCATGGAAAGAAAGCTTGCAGGCTCCTCTTATCAGAATATATTGAGGCAAAAGCTTGCAGCAATTCTTCACTTCTCTCAATCACACTGCAGTCAACTTAAGCTCGAAATTGAATTTGAGCAAAAACGAATTGGTTTTAGTCAGAAGACCGAGATATTTCAAAGATTCTTTGCAGCCGTCACAAGTTGTTTGCTACAAGATGACGAATATGACCATTAAGTTTATAGTTCTGCAACAGTTTATGCGTGATAACCAATCGTGAAATCAACCACACAACTGATTGATCTCAGCAATAGGGCATAGACATGTGACAGAAAGTATTTTGCTCACCTTCTCATAATAAATAGATATATTCCCGTTGAAATATATTACACAGACTATTTGAGCTGAAACAACGAAAACAAGGGTTATGTAGGCAGTCTGTAAGGTGACAAATCTACTCCTAAATTCTTTACTCTATGACTGATACAGTGGGAATTTTCATAGGTGGCTAGAACAGAATTTCCAAACTCACAGCAGGGAACATACTTCATAACTTCGGTTTGCTTGTATACGAACACAAATACTCCTTATGCGTTTGAATTGTCGGTGTTACTGACTGAACCATGATATTATCAACATTTGGTGAAGAATGTTTCTAGATACACATAGTCCGTTAGCTCTTTCTGATGATGTGATCTGCGAAGTTCTCACCTGTTCTCATGATACAAGCTGAACCATACTCATCTACAGGATATTATCACAAATCAAAAGTTGTCACCAGTCATGAGTATTCAGTGCATAATTGACTTGACTTTATTTCCTCTATCACATAGCTGAATGCAATAAACAGACTTATCAAACTTCATCTGTGAACATTCAATTCAGTTGACACACTTCAGGTCATTTGTTGCGGCAGTATGTGTGGTGAGATTCCAGCTCACACTGTTTCAACATAACGGGTAGGTGAGAATCAGAACGCAATCATTCCGAACCATACTTGCTGGGTGAACGCAACGACGAAGGTGTAAATCGGACACCTATCCAATCTTATGTGATCCGGATTCGAAGAGCATTGAACATAACTCCCAATACCCTCTCTTAATATCACCCATAAACACATTGAATGCGCTTAGTCTACTTCGCCTTAGTATGCACAAACCTCTGACAGTTTTTAAAGAAACATACAATTTCATATAAAAGTAAACGTTACTCACCATCACCAACCATTTCTTCACCGAAATGTTTGCTTGCGCTGATGTTCAACCATTTGACGGCCAGATATTCGTCTGCGTAATGAAGAATATGTAATTATTTTCCCTAAAATTGTCATTACTGTAGACTTCTATTTACTGACTCAGGAAAACGGAGAGATCAACATGTTGGAATTCTTCAGAGAAAAGTGTTACCTCCGATGTTAGACAACATGAGACAATGGAGAGGGAGCGATGGACCTATATCTCTTCCTTTCTGCCACTCGTCAGCATGGAGTGTCTGCGAACTCCTGTAAAATGATGCTCCTACAGAGATTTCAGTTGCTGTCACACACTCCATTCAATTGTCTTCATAATCATAGGAGAAACTGCTGAATTTTGATGCCATGTTCTGAAAGCCACATTGTAGAAATGTCAGTTAGTTTGAACATATGCATCTCACTGACGCCATCATGTTCAACTTCGTAGTGTATAGACAGTGAGCTGGTTTCTGCCTCTATTGTGGAGACGAAGCGTTTTGTAGTTTCAAGGTATGATATGAGCAATAATTTATGCTCGAAACGTAATCAATTGAATAATACTGTATCACTGTGCGCTTTATATCAAATAAACAAATCTAATATAGAACTTCAAGGTATTTGGTTAGACTGCATTGAACACAATTTCCCTAATTCACCTGAATACAATCACCGTCTCCATGGCCGATCCTATTATTTACCACATATAAGTTGAGATAAAGTATCTATTGCCAGACGAGCATGCTTGAATGTTGGCTATAATGATAAAGTCATTTAGAACTGTGATACGTGCACTACACATCTCGTCAGGTGGATGTTCCCGACTACGTCAGTGTTCACAGTTTCGCCAATGCTTATTCAGTATTTTCTTGAATGAAATAAGAGAAATATACGCTGTGCACCATTTATGAGAGGCTCACCTGTATTCAAAATCTCCAGTCCAATATCCTTTTCAATTCCATCGAAACTCCTGATGATGCCAAAATCTGAGTTGAAAGGGTCGTCACCCATGACTATTTCACCTTGATCAGCGTAATAAAAATAAGCACCTCACACAAATCATCATTCTGTATATTTTAAAGGTACACTCTAACTGTGTCTGGCTTTTTGTGAAATAAGAAGTCAAAATGAACTGCAATTAGTGTGCATGTCAATAACACCGGTAACTATAAACTTATGCATGACGGTCATTCATTCGATATATATGAACAGAGTGAGTTGTGTTTTGTCAGGATTTTAGAAATACCACCTCTAACGAACTAAAGCAAGGAGACTATGAGATCAGATTCTCTCACCAATATGTTAGTCATAACTTGATGATATATAAGTGGAAGACTTGGCTGTGTTATAACTGAGACCATCAGGAGAACTTCGACATTGAAGTCGGCATTATCAACACTGAAAAATGAAGTGAATGTCCTCATCGAGCAATGAGGAGAATTCACTTATCAGACCTGCATATACTCCTTCAGCAGTATCTGTGTTCAGTCTGATGTTATTCAACACAATGCAGCAAACACCTAGTAATATTGATCATGACGAACAGTTCATATTTTGTAGGTGAGTAATTTATTCTCAGTCTGCCGATCCCCAAGTATATAAAATGACATTTGGTAAGCCATGCATGGTACTGCTGTTCAATGCAACACATCTTCCCGTCACTCTGTGTGTGTGAATAAATATGTATTCAAATCATCGCACTGTAAATTGTAGAGAAATCGAAGTGTTCTAAGATAGGTTACTCACCTCCCCACTTGACTTGAAACGCCGAATACAGCCTGCCATAATATTTCACCTCAAATGAAGTTGACCATCCCTACATACAATAATATCACTGCTTCCTTACATGAACGATCGACTTACCCACCACTCAGTTGAAGGCATTTCATATGTTTCTGGATCTTGAAATGTGACTGGGGATGGCTGGTTAAGCCTCACTAGTTGATTGTAGTAATAATGGTTCGACTAGTCAGGTGAATTCATTTCTGTTAACCTCTTACTTGTCTGTACGATGCATTCTCTGAAATAACCCTCCCAAATACTCCCTTTTCCAGCTCATCCAGTTCCGCTTTGATCTCCTCACTGGACAGGGCCAGCCTAGAAGAGCACAAGCATATCAGTAGTGCGAAATGGAGCATATTTCCTCCTATTCTGTAAAACAAAAGAAACATCAGTACTTTTGTCCTTCACTCTAATACTTTTAGTTTTCTTATCAAAAACATTCACTGAGAACTTACCTCATCTTCCAATTAATTATCTACGACTAGAACGTTCACGAAATAAATACACTGAAACAGTGTCGTCATGTGATTGAACTTTGCAGGCCAACGAATAAGGAGGAGAGTTCTGTCCCAAAAGGCAGATGATCAACTTAATCAAGACACTATTGGCAATACGATTGTGTTACCTCTAAGCTGTCAGTTAAATGCACACATCACTCACATACAGAAATACAGACAAATCATGCAGTCAATCAAATCCACTTCGGTAATATTTTTCTTGTAAATGAATTTCTTGTAAATACTCATTGTGACTGACAATGTCAGTTGGTCAATCTGAGACAAATAACCAACTTACCAGCTGGGTGGGAAGAGATCAGCACAGATGAAACCAATGAAAGTTAGTGAAGGAAACCTAGTTGCCAAGGCGGAGAAACAAAGGAAATGATGGACTGACCACCTCAAAAAACTGTTGAATCGACCACCACCACCCGCAACTCATCCGGAAACACCACCAACAGCTCAGCCACAAAACCACCAGTGAACACAAGCCCTCCGACAAAAGAAGAAGTGATGTCCTGAACGCTATAAAGTTGCTGAAATTCAGAAAAGCGGCAGGACCAGATGAAATTCCTCCAGAAGCGCTGAAAACAGGTGCAGAGACAATAGCAGACACGCTCACACCACTACTGCATAAGGTTTGGAAGGAAGGAGGGAAAGGTACTTGCTGATTGATTGGAATAAGGGCTACCTTATCAAACTCCCAAACAAGGGAGACCTAAATCTTTACAAGAACTGGCGCCGAATCATGCTCCTGTCCCTGTTCACCCCAAACAAAGTATTAAGCCAGATCATCCTTTAGAGAATAAATGATGTTTTGCATTCAAAATTACGACCGGAACAGGCTGTCTGTCTGGCTGGTTTCAGGAAGAACAAATCATGTGTGGATAAAATTCCAACGCTGCTCTACGCGTCATCATAGAACAGAGTATAGAACGGCATTCAACTCAACCCAACCTCAACTTCATCGTTTTTGAAAAGGCCTTCGATCTAGGCGTCGACCGAGAAGTAGTTTGACAGGCAGCTGCTTCAACACTACAGTTTTGGTGGCACAAACCTTTGTCAGTCTCATTCAACAGCTACGTGCTACACTACATGATACTTCATGAGAAGTGATTCACATTAGAAACCTCAGCGATGATTTTGAAGTGTAAGTGAAGACAGGAGTAAGACGAGGTTGCCGCCTACTATTACCATTGATCTTCCTGGTTGTGGTCGACTGGATCATGCAGCAAACTGTGAGGATCTTTGAGAAGATGGGTATACGCTGACTGGACCGGTAAGAAGACCCTAGCAGATTTGCATGTCACCGATGATGATTTACACCTAATATCTTGTCGCACATACTCGAAGATCTACGGACAAAAACTAATAAGTTGACAAAAGAGGTGAGGCGACGAAGACGGGACTTCAAGCGAATGTCGAGAAGACAGAAGTGATGAAGATACCCAACCAACAACAGCAAGCACCGATTACCATGAACGGGAGAAACCTAAAGGAAGTAGTATCTTTCAACTACCTAGTCAAGGTAGCATCGTTTCAACTACAGGCGGCAGGACAGACGAGGGTGTCGAGACTAGGATCAGAAAATCAAGACAGGCTTCTACTATTCTGAAATTAGTATGGAGATCTATTGCAATGGGCACAAAGGCGAAGATCTGGTTTTGAACACCAGTGTCATGTCAGCGCTGCTATATGGTTCAGAAACTTGGCGTATTACGAAATGCATTTACAACAAACTGCAGGCATTCATCAACAGCTGCCACCTATGCCCGCTACTGAAGATCAGATGGCCAGAACAATAAGAATAAGCAACAAGAAACTCACTCTAGCTGGCTGGCGACGAACCAACAAAGAACCCATTACCGAACAAATGTATGGGGGAAAGTGGTGATAGATTGGGCATACACTGAGAAGGCCGACTAAGGACATCAGGTGCCAGGCCCTCAAAAGAATCCAACGGGGGAAACGACGAGTTGGGCGTCCGAGGCGAGGGTGACATGGTGGAGATGGTGTGAAGAAGAAGGGAAAGCTTGTGCGCAGCCTTGGAGCCAGGTTAAAGAGACTGAAGAGAAAAGAGTGAAGTGGCGACGTATTACTGAAGCCCTATGGTCAACTAGGAACCCCAGGAATAAAAAACAACCACGAGCACAGCACATTGGGTTTTTGAGTGACTATGATGATGTCCCCCTCTTAACAGCATCGAAGGCTCTGTACCATGCGGTGGGAACCAATCTCCTCCAGCATCACGATCATGACAGTAAGATTCAACTCAAAATAAAGGAAAGTCACCATCATTCAATGCTACGTGCCAACAAATAATGCAGATGAAGAGTAGAAGGAGGAATTCTATAGACAGCTACAATCAGTAATGGACAAGAGCCCATCACTGATGGCGACATCAAAATTCATTCTAATCGGTGGGGTGGGGTGACATGAATGACAAAATCGCAGCGGACAACATAGGAAGAGACCCTTGGTCGAGAAGCACTTGGTGAAGTGAACGAGAATAGGGAACTGTTTGCAGACTTCTGAGCATTCAACGGTTTGGTGATTGGAGGCAGTGTGTATAAACACGAGGATATTCACAAAGTGACATGAGCTTCAAAAGATGGACACACTAAAAATCAGACCAACTTCATTTCAATCTCAAGAAAGTGCAGACGCAGTCTAATGGATACAAGATCAAGAAGAGGAGCAGATGTAGGTTCACACCGCTCACCATCTGATGCAAGGAACCTACCTTTAAAATCAAGTTGAAAGCCTCTAAAGAAGTTGGTGATAGGCCACAGTTGAAGTTGAACACCCAGAACAGAAACTGAACTCAGGGACGAAATTACAAAGGACATCTTCACGTCAGCCAGTCATCAGGACAAAATGGGAGACATTGAGCAACACCCCTGAAGAAACCTGAGTGGAAGAAAACTGGAACTCTCTGAAAGAGATGTGAAAGAAACCTGCATAACCGTGTCAGGAAGGAATAAAAAATAGGACAAGACAAGGAATGGATCCCGACGGATACATGGAAGTTGATAGAGGAGTGAGAGGAAGATGGTGATGGTGAAGTAGATGAACCAGTGCAAGGATGTACAAGGGAAAGAGTAATTGAACACAACATATGAAACACTACACTGGACAAAGAAGTGGAGAAGAGTGTATGTGAAAGACAAAGGACACTTCTACGACACATTGGTAAGTGAAGCAGAATAGACTGGTGGTAGGAGATACCTGACAACATAATATCAAATAACCAGGTTACTATCCGGGGAAGAGATCAACACAGATGAGGCCAACGAAAGATAATAAAGGAAAGCAAGTTAGCAAAGAGGAGGGAAAACAAAGGAAAGGATGGGGAAGTGCTCGATTGGTGCACCCTATACAACTAGCTCCACAGGAGTAATTGAATTTGTAGACATACATTGAGGTATCCCAAAGTGGCAACTTGTTTTTAACACACTCTTGCATCAATTGTTAACTAGAGGAGCTGATGTGTAGCTTCACAGAGAGGAATGTATTCTTCAGCAATTTCGACAGCGGATCATTCAGGAGTTCTGGGTTGACATCTTTCCCAGCTTTTCGACAAACTTCTGAGAGATTGAAATAATCGATGTGTCAGTGAGTTTGAATCCTCCACATATTGCGATGTAGAAACACACATATTGAAACCTAGAAATATTTGAGCGAGTAATTGGTTCCAGGGCTTCCTCTGAGTGGAAATGTTTATGCCTTGATGCACGCTAACTTCGACGTGGAAGCAATTCAGAGGTTGGTGGATGTGGTGGATGCTGAGTGAATCGAAATAGGAGGATTCGATGGTTTTCAGGACAGAATGTCTCAGTAATAGTCAGTTGTACGCCATGTGGTATGCTCTATGATTGACTATCTCTAGCTTCAATGAACAGATGGATTTGTGACATAGTGAGATGATCTGATGATGCAAATATTTTTAGTAATTGGATGTGTTTTTTCTCATGAATGGAGTTCAAGTAAACAACAAGTGCATCCAAAGCCTACACATACCTCAACACTAGATTGAGAGCATGAGGTGTTTTTGGTTTAGTGGAATGTGACCTGGTGTGTTGGTTGGTGTGTTTATCTACGTTCTCAATGCCGAAGGCCTCTACAGTGTGACTGGCATTTCTAATCCTGTGTTGTGTGCACATGCACAGTATCAGTCATTTTTCTCACTGTGAAAAATTACTCTAAAACAATTTTCAGGCTCTTTTTGTAATTTTCTTACGTTTCTCAGAATTTCTGCTGCAGCCTCCTCTCATTTGTAGACCACAGTGGACAGTGAGTGACTTGTCGGTCAGAAGCATGAGTTTCTATAGTTCAACATTTCTTATTTTTTATTCAAACCGTTGATGATTTGAGCGAACCTGTGTTCACAATATGCTGATAGCCATGTGTGAACTGGAGATCATTTATGTACATATATAGGCAATCTGATCATCTATATGTCAGCAAGGAAGATTTTTCAATATATTTGTGGTCACAGAAATAAAGGGGCAGTTATCAAATACATGCGTGTTCTACGAGTGGTATAGAGTGGGTGGGTATTTGGGACTGAGAAGAATAATCAGTGGAGTCTGAACAGTCATTCTCTATGATGGCTGAAATTTTGTTATCCCCTTATCGCAGCAGTGTATTCGGCGAATTTGAATGCATTTATTTTAACTGCTGGGAACTAGTTTTTTCCGCGTAGTATCATGCCTACGTTTGTGCAGGAGAGAAGTGGTTGTGCGTCATTCTTTAGTTTTCAAGACTGTGTGGATTATCATGAAGACGTGATCTATGTTGCCCCGATGATGACGTGATATGGTCTGGTTGGACGACCGGACGTATGGTTTGAGTGATTCACTGTAGATCATAGTTCGCAAATATCGGGCGGCAACTCGGGGTAGATTACATCGCTTGCAGAAATTAATGTTTTTCACAGGCGTACTCCCTATGGTTGTGATACTGAACACTTCGCACTACTTTTTCTGTAGTTTAATTACCCTCTTCGCATTCTCACCAATGCATTCCATTCGATCTCATCGAGTTCCTATGGAAAGATAGAATAAATATCTCGTAGATTGTTTTAATGGTCCTGTTGAGTTGCTTGTTCGATAGCAGTAGTATGATGAGGAAGCGTGTCTTCAATTCTGGATACACGTGGAATCTCTTCATATATTGTCGTCCAACTCCTACCCTCCTCCATAACTCTCGTCTCTCCCATCCGCCAGCTGAGCAAACTGTCCAAGCCGTCACCACACTTTATTGCTTCTTGCTCGTGTTTCGTGTTGCTAACCAACTGTTCGATTAGAAATACTTGACTGTTTTCTCGCTCACACTGGTGCGCAATTCGGTGGAAAACAAGAAGGGGCACTTGCAATGAGTAATCAGTCGATGAAGTGAAGACGAACGGTGTCTGTGAGCAAAGCCTTGTCCCATTCTGAATCAGTGGACTGAAATTGCCCATGGAATTCACTGAACATTGAAGGTATAAGTGTCGTACAAATGGGAAGTCAGTGGAGTGTTGTGATTTTCGCAATATTTCGACCCTGTGATCTTGATATAATATGAGTATAAGTTTCCAGACTCCAGCGTATCAGGCATGACAGGGCCACCATTCCTTAACTCTTAAGCTAATACTGCAGATCTTAATGAGTGGAGGATAATAGCCGTGTCCAAGTGCCTATATATTACTTCCAAGCATCCAGTAGAGGCCATGTTCCTTCAACTGGTAATATCTTAACTAACAAATAATTATTATCATTAGGAGAATTCTCGGAAGACGAGTAAGTCAATGGGACATCTGCACGAGGTACATCTATACACTGTCTGTGTTCGATCATGCACTTACAAGCACTCAGATCGAAAATCCATTTCTGAGAGATGGCAGCAACTGACGTATTCAAGGATTTGTGTGGATGGCGAATGGATTTCAGCGCTTGGTGATCAGTGTCAATTATGAAACTGGGATACAAACAGACACCTGCAATCGTTTCTTCATCACTTTCACAGTATACATATACATGCCGACACAGACTTCTTGAGACATGAGTTACAGGTTGTGCATTGTATTCAGATTCTGCAAAATACCACTTTGTATATTATAGGTGATTCTGTCAACTCGAAGAATATGAATTTATACACTGACATGGCAAATGGAGTAACACTGGTCAGTGATTAAGTTTAGGCTCGATGACGTGTAGTTACTAAGAATTCATCACTGGATCTGTTTTGCTAGCAGTGTTTTAGGAGTACTTGCATTGACAAAAATTGTATAAAATACCGTCAGCGCAATCTTTGGAAAAACGCTTTGTGTAGCTTACAATATCCATGACCATAACCACAACGTGTAACACTGAATCCAAATGATGAAATCAAATGTAGACTCACTGAGATGGAGGACAACATCTCACTGCTTCATATTAGTTATCCGACGACGAGTGTGTAAAATTCAGAAGGCACACAGGTGCAGTTACAAAGGACGCTTAGAAGATGGGAAGTGTAAAAGCAGTAGATTCCTGTCCACTTTTTCTTATGTAGCACCACCTTATAGGCCATAGAAGGCGTAAGTAGTGATACTTCATGTAACTACTTTCAGGATGAAACTAGGTGTAAGCAGTAATAACAGTAACGTAATTTGCAGTAACCTGTGATGCACCAAACTCAGTTTATTTGACAACAACTGACTATTTTACACAGTGGAAGTATGCTTTTCATTCAGAAATCATTGGAATCACTCTTCATCTCATTCAGCCTTTGCGACGACATTCCAGAAAATATACTTCAGTTCGAGCAGTTGATTATTTATCCCTTGGGTTCCTAGTGGAACATAGGGCTTCAGTAACACGTCGCCATTTCACTCTCTTCTATGCAGTCTCCTTAACCTAGCTTCACGACTGCCCACAAGCTTTCATTTAGTCTTCATACCGTCTCCATCATGTCACCCTCGCCTCAGGCGCCCAACTCGTCGCTTCCTATCCGGGTTCCACTCGAGGGCCTGGCACCTGATGTCCTTAGTCGGCCTTCTCAGTGTGTGCCCAATCCACCTTTACTTTCCTGTACATATTTCTTGGGCGATGGGTTCTTTGTTGATTCGTTGCCAGCCAGCCAGAGTGAGTTCCGTGTTGCTTACTCTTTATGGACATCAGGTCTTCAGTATCGAGGCAGAGTAAGCAGTTATTGATGAATATCTGTAACTTGTTGGAAATGCTTTTCATAACGCACCGTCAAGTCTCTCAACCATCACACAGAAGCACTGACTCACTTGACTGAGTTAGTGTTGAGAATCTGGATCTTGTTCACGATTTATGCTGAGTGCGACGCAGTGTAGCAGACCTGCAGAATGATATCAGGTTAGTGAATGCCTGTCGTAAGTTTGCTATCCTGACGTCTTCAACTGCGTTGCCGCCTGTAGTTGAAACGATGCTACCTTGACTAGGTAGTTGAAAGATACTACTTCCTTTAGGTTTCTCCCGTTCATGGTAATCGGTGCTTGCTGTTGTTGGTTGGGTATCTTCATCACTTCTGTCTTCTCGACATTCGCTTGAAGTCCCGTCTTCGTCGCCTCACCTCTTTTGTCAACTTATTAGTTTTTGTCCGTAGATCTTCGAGTATGTGCGACAAGATATTAGGTGTAAATCATCATCGGTGACATGCAAATCTGCTAGGGTCTTCTTACCGGTCCAGTCAGCGTATACCCATCTTCTCAAAGATCCTCACAGTTTGCTGCATGATCCAGTCGACCACAACCAGGAAGATCAATGGTAATAGTAGGCGGCAACTTCGTCTAACTCCTGTCGTTGAGGAGATGGGTATACGCTGACTGGACCGGTAAGAAGACCCTAGCAGATTTGCATGTCACCGATGATGATTTACACCTAATATCTTGTCGCACATACTCGAAGATCTACGGACAAAAACTAATAAGTTGACAAAAGAGGTGAGGCGACGAAGACGGGACTTCAAGCGAATGTCGAGAAGACAGAAGTGATGAAGATACCCAACCAACAACAGCAAGCACCGATTACCATGAACGGGAGAAACCTAAAGGAAGTAGTATCTTTCAACTACCTAGTCAAGGTAGCATCGTTTCAACTACAGGCGGCAACGCAGTTGAAGACGTCAGGATAGCAAACTTACGACAGGCATTCACTAACCTGATATCATTCTGCAGGTCTGCTACACTGCGTCGCACTCAGCATAAATCGTGAACAAGATCCAGATTCTCAACACTAACTCAGTCAAGTGAGTCAGTGCTTCTGTGTGATGGTTGAGAGACTTGACGGTGCGTTATGAAAAGCATTTCCAACAAGTTACAGATATTCATCAATAACTGCTTACTCTGCCTCGATACTGAAGACCTGATGTCCATAAAGAGTAAGCAACACGGAACTCACTCTGGCTGGCTGGCAACGAATCAACAAAGAACCCATCGCCCAAGAAATATGTACAGGAAAGTAAAGGTGGATTGGGCACACACTGAGAAGGCCGACTAAGGACATCAGGTGCCAGGCCCTCGAGTGGAACCCGGATAGGAAGCGACGAGTTGGGCGCCTGAGGCGAGGGTGACATGATGGAGACGGTATGAAGACTAAATGAAAGCTTGTGGGCAGTCGTGAAGCTAGGTTAAGGAGACTGCATAGAAGAGAGTGAAATGGCGACGTGTTACTGAAGCCCTATGTTCCACTAGGAACCCAAGGGATAAATAATCAACTGCTCGAACTGAAGTATATTTTCTGGAATGTCGTCGCAAAGGCTGAATGAGATGAAGAGTGATTCCAATGATTTCTGAATGAAAAGCATACTTCCACTGTGTAAAATAGTCAGTTGTTGTCAAATAAACTGAGTTTGGTGCATCACAGGTTACTGCAAATTACGTTACTGTTATTACTGCTTACACCTAGTTTCATCCTGAAAGTAGTTACATGAAGTATCACTACTTACGCCTTCTATGGCCTATAAGGTGGTGCTACATAAGAAAAAGTGGACAGGAATCTACTGCTTTTACACTTCCCATCTTCTAAGCGTCCTTTGTAACTGCACCTGTGTGCCTTCTGAATTTTACACACTCGTCGTCGGATAACTAATATGAAGCAGTGAGATGTTGTCCTCCATCTCAGTGAGTCTACATTTGATTTCATCATTTGGATTCAGTGTTACACGTTGTGGTTATGGTCATGGATATTGTAAGCTACACAAAGCGTTTTTCCAAAGATTGCGCTGACGGTATTTTATACAATTTTTGTCAATGCAAGTACTCCTAAAACACTGCTAGCAAAACAGATCCAGTGATGAATTCTTAGTAACTACACGTCATCGAGCCTAAACTTAATCACTGACCAGTGTTACTCCATTTGCCATGTCAGTGTATAAATTCATATTCTTCGAGTTGACAGAATCACCTATAATATACAAAGTGGTATTTTGCAGAATCTGAATACAATGCACAACCTGTAACTCATGTCTCAAGAAGTCTGTGTCGGCATGTATATGTATACTGTGAAAGTGATGAAGAAACGATTGCAGGTGTCTGTTTGTATCCCAGTTTCATAATTGACACTGATCACCAAGCGCTGAAATCCATTCGCCATCCACACAAATCCTTGAATACGTCAGTTGCTGCCATCTCTCAGAAATGGATTTTCGATCTGAGTGCTTGTAAGTGCATGATCGAACACAGACAGTGTATAGATGTACCTCGTGCAGATGTCCCATTGACTTACTCGTCTTCCGAGAATTCTCCTAATGATAATAATTATTTGTTAGTTAAGATATTACCAGTTGAAGGAACATGGCCTCTACTGGATGCTTGGAAGTAATATATAGGCACTTGGACACGGCTATTATCCTCCACTCATTAAGATCTGCAGTATTAGCTTAAGAGTTAAGGAATGGTGGCCCTGTCATGCCTGATACGCTGGAGTCTGGAAACTTATACTCATATTATATCAAGATCACAGGGTCGAAATATTGCGAAAATCACAACACTCCACTGACTTCCCATTTGTACGACACTTATACCTTCAATGTTCAGTGAATTCCATGGGCAATTTCAGTCCACTGATTCAGAATGGGACAAGGCTTTGCTCACAGACACCGTTCGTCTTCACTTCATCGACTGATTACTCATTGCAAGTGCCCCTTCTTGTTTTCCACCGAATTGCGCACCAGTGTGAGCGAGAAAACAGTCAAGTATTTCTAATCGAACAGTTGGTTAGCAACACGAAACACGAGCAAGAAGCAATAAAGTGTGGTGACGGCTTGGACAGTTTGCTCAGCTGGCGGATGGGAGAGACGAGAGTTATGGAGGAGGGTAGGAGTTGGACGACAATATATGAAGAGATTCCACGTGTATCCAGAATTGAAGACACGCTTCCTCATCATACTACTGCTATCGAACAAGCAACTCAACAGGACCATTAAAACAATCTACGAGATATTTATTCTATCTTTCCATAGGAACTCGATGAGATCGAATGGAATGCATTGGTGAGAATGCGAAGAGGGTAATTAAACTACAGAAAAAGTAGTGCGAAGTGTTCAGTATCACAACCATAGGGAGTACGCCTGTGAAAAACATTAATTTCTGCAAGCGATGTAATCTACCCCGAGTTGCCGCCCGATATTTGCGAACTATGATCTACAGTGAATCACTCAAACCATACGTCCGGTCGTCCAACCAGACCATATCACGTCATCATCGGGGCAACATAGATCACGTCTTCATGATAATCCACACAGTCTTGAAAACTAAAGAATGACGCACAACCACTTCTCTCCTGCACAAACGTAGGCATGATACTACGCGGAAAAAACTAGTTCCCAGCAGTTAAAATAAATGCATTCAAATTCGCCGAATACACTGCTGCGATAAGGGGATAACAAAATTTCAGCCATCATAGAGAATGACTGTTCAGACTCCACTGATTATTCTTCTCAGTCCCAAATACCCACCCACTCTATACCACTCGTAGAACACGCATGTATTTGATAACTGCCCCTTTATTTCTGTGACCACAAATATATTGAAAAATCTTCCTTGCTGACATATAGATGATCAGATTGCCTATATATGTACATAAATGATCTCCAGTTCACACATGGCTATCAGCATATTGTGAACACAGGTTCGCTCAAATCATCAACGGTTTGAATAAAAAATAAGAAATGTTGAACTATAGAAACTCATGCTTCTGACCGACAAGTCACTCACTGTCCACTGTGGTCTACAAATGAGAGGAGGCTGCAGCAGAAATTCTGAGAAACGTAAGAAAATTACAAAAAGAGCCTGAAAATTGTTTTAGAGTAATTTTTCACAGTGAGAAAAATGACTGATACTGTGCATGTGCACACAACACAGGATTAGAAATGCCAGTCACACTGTAGAGGCCTTCGGCATTGAGAACGTAGATAAACACACCAACCAACACACCAGGTCACATTCCACTAAACCAAAAACACCTCATGCTCTCAATCTAGTGTTGAGGTATGTGTAGGCTTTGGATGCACTTGTTGTTTACTTGAACTCCATTCATGAGAAAAAACACATCCAATTACTAAAAATATTTGCATCATCAGATCATCTCACTATGTCACAAATCCATCTGTTCATTGAAGCTAGAGATAGTCAATCATAGAGCATACCACATGGCGTACAACTGACTATTACTGAGACATTCTGTCCTGAAAACCATCGAATCCTCCTATTTCGATTCACTCAGCATCCACCACATCCACCAACCTCTGAATTGCTTCCACGTCGAAGTTAGCGTGCATCAAGGCATAAACATTTCCACTCAGAGGAAGCCCTGGAACCAATTACTCGCTCAAATATTTCTAGGTTTCAATATGTGTGTTTCTACATCGCAATATGTGGAGGATTCAAACTCACTGACACATCGATTATTTCAATCTCTCAGAAGTTTGTCGAAAAGCTGGGAAAGATGTCAACCCAGAACTCCTGAATGATCCGCTGTCGAAATTGCTGAAGAATACATTCCTCTCTGTGAAGCTACACATCAGCTCCTCTAGTTAACAATTGATGCAAGAGTGTGTTAAAAACAAGTTGCCACTTTGGGATACCTCAATGTATGTCTACAAATTCAATTACTCCTGTGGAGCTAGTTGTATAGGGTGCACCAATCGAGCACTTCCCCATCCTTTCCTTTGTTTTCCCTCCTCTTTGCTAACTTGCTTTCCTTTATTATCTTTCGTTGGCCTCATCTGTGTTGATCTCTTCCCCGGATAGTAACCTGGTTATTTGATATTATGTTGTCAGGTATCTCCTACCACCAGTCTATTCTGCTTCACTTACCAATGTGTCGTAGAAGTGTCCTTTGTCTTTCACATACACTCTTCTCCACTTCTTTGTCCAGTGTAGTGTTTCATATGTTGTGTTCAATTACTCTTTCCCTTGTACATCCTTGCACTGGTTCATCTACTTCACCATCACCATCTTCCTCTCACTCCTCTATCAACTTCCATGTATCCGTCGGGATCCATTCCTTGTCTTGTCCTATTTTTTATTCCTTCCTGACACGGTTATGCAGGTTTCTTTCACATCTCTTTCAGAGAGTTCCAGTTTTCTTCCACTCAGGTTTCTTCAGGGGTGTTGCTCAATGTCTCCCATTTTGTCCTGATGACTGGCTGACGTGAAGATGTCCTTTGTAATTTCGTCCCTGAGTTCAGTTTCTGTTCTGGGTGTTCAACTTCAACTGTGGCCTATCACCAACTTCTTTAGAGGCTTTCAACTTGATTTTAAAGGTAGGTTCCTTGCATCAGATGGTGAGCGGTGTGAACCTACATCTGCTCCTCTTCTTGATCTTGTATCCATTAGACTGCGTCTGCACTTTCTTGAGATTGAAATGAAGTTGGTCTGATTTTTAGTGTGTCCATCTTTTGAAGCTCATGTCACTTTGTGAATATCCTCGTGTTTATACACACTGCCTCCAATCACCAAACCGTTGAATGCTCAGAAGTCTGCAAACAGTTCCCTATTCTCGTTCACTTCACCAAGTGCTTCTCGACCAAGGGTCTCTTCCTATGTTGTCCGCTGCGATTTTGTCATTCATGTCACCCCACCCCACCGATTAGAATGAATTTTGATGTCGCCATCAGTGATGGGCTCTTGTCCATTACTGATTGTAGCTGTCTATAGAATTCCTCCTTCTACTCTTCATCTGCATTATTTGTTGGCACGTAGCATTGAATGATGGTGACTTTCCTTTATTTTGAGTTGAATCTTACTGTCATGATCGTGATGCTGGAGGAGATTGGTTCCCACCGCATGGTACAGAGCCTTCGATGCTGTTAAGAGGGGGACATCATCATAGTCACTCAAAAACCCAATGTGCTGTGCTCGTGGTTGTTTTTTATTCCTGGGGTTCCTAGTTGACCATAGGGCTTCAGTAATACGTCGCCACTTCACTCTTTTCTCTTCAGTCTCTTTAACCTGGCTCCAAGGCTGCGCACAAGCTTTCCCTTCTTCTTCACACCATCTCCACCATGTCACCCTCGCCTCGGACGCCCAACTCGTCGTTTCCCCCGTTGGATTCTTTTGAGGGCCTGGCACCTGATGTCCTTAGTCGGCCTTCTCAGTGTATGCCCAATCTATCACCACTTTCCCCCATACATTTGTTCGGTAATGGGTTCTTTGTTGGTTCGTCGCCAGCCAGCTAGAGTGAGTTTCTTGTTGCTTATTCTTATTGTTCTGGCCATCTGATCTTCAGTAGCGGGCATAGGTGGCAGCTGTTGATGAATGCCTGCAGTTTGTTGTAAATGCATTTCGTAATACGCCAAGTTTCTGAACCATATAGCAGCGCTGACATGACACTGGTGTTCAAAACCAGATCTTCGCCTTTGTGCCCATTGCAATAGATCTCCATACTAATTTCAGAATAGTAGAAGCCTGTCTTGATTTTCTGATCCTAGTCTCGACACCCTCGTCTGTCCTGCCGCCTGTAGTTGAAACGATGCTACCTTGACTAGGTAGTTGAAAGATACTACTTCCTTTAGGTTTCTCCCGTTCATGGTAATCGGTGCTTGCTGTTGTTGGTTGGGTATCTTCATCACTTCTGTCTTCTCGACATTCGCTTGAAGTCCCGTCTTCGTCGCCTCACCTCTTTTGTCAACTTATTAGTTTTTGTCCGTAGATCTTCGAGTATGTGCGACAAGATATTAGGTGTAAATCATCATCGGTGACATGCAAATCTGCTAGGGTCTTCTTACCGGTCCAGTCAGCGTATACCCATCTTCTCAAAGATCCTCACAGTTTGCTGCATGATCCAGTCGACCACAACCAGGAAGATCAATGGTAATAGTAGGCGGCAACCTCGTCTTACTCCTGTCTTCACTTACACTTCAAAATCATCGCTGAGGTTTCTAATGTGAATCACTTCTCATGAAGTATCATGTAGTGTAGCACGTAGCTGTTGAATGAGACTGACAAAGGTTTGTGCCACCAAAACTGTAGTGTTGAAGCAGCTGCCTGTCAAACTACTTCTCGGTCGACGCCTAGATCGAAGGCCTTTTCAAAAACGATGAAGTTGAGGTTGGGTTGAGTTGAATGCCGTTCTATACTCTGTTCTATGATGACGCGTAGAGCAGCGTTGGAATTTTATCCACACATGATTTGTTCTTCCTGAAACCAGCCAGACAGACAGCCTGTTCCGGTCGTAATTTTGAATGCAAAACATCATTTATTCTCTAAAGGATGATCTGGCTTAATACTTTGTTTGGGGTGAACAGGGACAGGAGCATGATTCGGCGCCAGTTCTTGTAAAGATTTAGGTCTCCCTTGTTTGGGAGTTTGATAAGGTAGCCCTTATTCCAATCAATCAGCAAGTACCTTTCCCTCCTTCCTTCCAAACCTTATGCAGTAGTGGTGTGAGCGTGTCTGCTATTGTCTCTGCACCTGTTTTCAGCGCTTCTGGAGGAATTTCATCTGGTCCTGCCGCTTTTCTGAATTTCAGCAACTTTATAGCGTTCAGGACATCACTTCTTCTTTTGTCGGAGGGCTTGTGTTCACTGGTGGTTTTGTGGCTGAGCTGTTGGTGGTGTTTCCGGATGAGTTGCGGGTGGTGGTGGTCGATTCAACAGTTTTTTGAGGTGGTCAGTCCATCATTTCCTTTGTTTCTCCGCCTTGGCAACTAGGTTTCCTTCACTAACTTTCATTGGTTTCATCTGTGCTGATCTCTTCCCACCCAGCTGGTAAGTTGGTTATTTGTCTCAGATTGACCAACTGACATTGTCAGTCACAATGAGTATTTACAAGAAATTCATTTACAAGAAAAATATTACCGAAGTGGATTTGATTGACTGCATGATTTGTCTGTATTTCTGTATGTGAGTGATGTGTGCATTTAACTGACAGCTTAGAGGTAACACAATCGTATTGCCAATAGTGTCTTGATTAAGTTGATCATCTGCCTTTTGGGACAGAACTCTCCTCCTTATTCGTTGGCCTGCAAAGTTCAATCACATGACGACACTGTTTCAGTGTATTTATTTCGTGAACGTTCTAGTCGTAGATAATTAATTGGAAGATGAGGTAAGTTCTCAGTGAATGTTTTTGATAAGAAAACTAAAAGTATTAGAGTGAAGGACAAAAGTACTGATGTTTCTTTTGTTTTACAGAATAGGAGGAAATATGCTCCATTTCGCACTACTGATATGCTTGTGCTCTTCTAGGCTGGCCCTGTCCAGTGAGGAGATCAAAGCGGAACTGGATGAGCTGGAAAAGGGAGTATTTGGGAGGGTTATTTCAGAGAATGCATCGTACAGACAAGTAAGAGGTTAACAGAAATGAATTCACCTGACTAGTCGAACCATTATTACTACAATCAACTAGTGAGGCTTAACCAGCCATCCCCAGTCACATTTCAAGATCCAGAAACATATGAAATGCCTTCAACTGAGTGGTGGGTAAGTCGATCGTTCATGTAAGGAAGCAGTGATATTATTGTATGTAGGGATGGTCAACTTCATTTGAGGTGAAATATTATGGCAGGCTGTATTCGGCGTTTCAAGTCAAGTGGGGAGGTGAGTAACCTATCTTAGAACACTTCGATTTCTCTACAATTTACAGTGCGATGATTTGAATACATATTTATTCACACACACAGAGTGACGGGAAGATGTGTTGCATTGAACAGCAGTACCATGCATGGCTTACCAAATGTCATTTTATATACTTGGGGATCGGCAGACTGAGAATAAATTACTCACCTACAAAATATGAACTGTTCGTCATGATCAATATTACTAGGTGTTTGCTGCATTGTGTTGAATAACATCAGACTGAACACAGATACTGCTGAAGGAGTATATGCAGGTCTGATAAGTGAATTCTCCTCATTGCTCGATGAGGACATTCACTTCATTTTTCAGTGTTGATAATGCCGACTTCAATGTCGAAGTTCTCCTGATGGTCTCAGTTATAACACAGCCAAGTCTTCCACTTATATATCATCAAGTTATGACTAACATATTGGTGAGAGAATCTGATCTCATAGTCTCCTTGCTTTAGTTCGTTAGAGGTGGTATTTCTAAAATCCTGACAAAACACAACTCACTCTGTTCATATATATCGAATGAATGACCGTCATGCATAAGTTTATAGTTACCGGTGTTATTGACATGCACACTAATTGCAGTTCATTTTGACTTCTTATTTCACAAAAAGCCAGACACAGTTAGAGTGTACCTTTAAAATATACAGAATGATGATTTGTGTGAGGTGCTTATTTTTATTACGCTGATCAAGGTGAAATAGTCATGGGTGACGACCCTTTCAACTCAGATTTTGGCATCATCAGGAGTTTCGATGGAATTGAAAAGGATATTGGACTGGAGATTTTGAATACAGGTGAGCCTCTCATAAATGGTGCACAGCGTATATTTCTCTTATTTCATTCAAGAAAATACTGAATAAGCATTGGCGAAACTGTGAACACTGACGTAGTCGGGAACATCCACCTGACGAGATGTGTAGTGCACGTATCACAGTTCTAAATGACTTTATCATTATAGCCAACATTCAAGCATGCTCGTCTGGCAATAGATACTTTATCTCAACTTATATGTGGTAAATAATAGGATCGGCCATGGAGACGGTGATTGTATTCAGGTGAATTAGGGAAATTGTGTTCAATGCAGTCTAACCAAATACCTTGAAGTTCTATATTAGATTTGTTTATTTGATATAAAGCGCACAGTGATACAGTATTATTCAATTGATTACGTTTCGAGCATAAATTATTGCTCATATCATACCTTGAAACTACAAAACGCTTCGTCTCCACAATAGAGGCAGAAACCAGCTCACTGTCTATACACTACGAAGTTGAACATGATGGCGTCAGTGAGATGCATATGTTCAAACTAACTGACATTTCTACAATGTGGCTTTCAGAACATGGCATCAAAATTCAGCAGTTTCTCCTATGATTATGAAGACAATTGAATGGAGTGTGTGACAGCAACTGAAATCTCTGTAGGAGCATCATTTTACAGGAGTTCGCAGACACTCCATGCTGACGAGTGGCAGAAAGGAAGAGATATAGGTCCATCGCTCCCTCTCCATTGTCTCATGTTGTCTAACATCGGAGGTAACACTTTTCTCTGAAGAATTCCAACATGTTGATCTCTCCGTTTTCCTGAGTCAGTAAATAGAAGTCTACAGTAATGACAATTTTAGGGAAAATAATTACATATTCTTCATTACGCAGACGAATATCTGGCCGTCAAATGGTTGAACATCAGCGCAAGCAAACATTTCGGTGAAGAAATGGTTGGTGATGGTGAGTAACGTTTACTTTTATATGAAATTGTATGTTTCTTTAAAAACTGTCAGAGGTTTGTGCATACTAAGGCGAAGTAGACTAAGCGCATTCAATGTGTTTATGGGTGATATTAAGAGAGGGTATTGGGAGTTATGTTCAATGCTCTTCGAATCCGGATCACATAAGATTGGATAGGTGTCCGATTTACACCTTCGTCGTTGCGTTCACCCAGCAAGTATGGTTCGGAATGATTGCGTTCTGATTCTCACCTACCCGTTATGTTGAAACAGTGTGAGCTGGAATCTCACCACACATACTGCCGCAACAAATGACCTGAAGTGTGTCAACTGAATTGAATGTTCACAGATGAAGTTTGATAAGTCTGTTTATTGCATTCAGCTATGTGATAGAGGAAATAAAGTCAAGTCAATTATGCACTGAATACTCATGACTGGTGACAACTTTTGATTTGTGATAATATCCTGTAGATGAGTATGGTTCAGCTTGTATCATGAGAACAGGTGAGAACTTCGCAGATCACATCATCAGAAAGAGCTAACGGACTATGTGTATCTAGAAACATTCTTCACCAAATGTTGATAATATCATGGTTCAGTCAGTAACACCGACAATTCAAACGCATAAGGAGTATTTGTGTTCGTATACAAGCAAACCGAAGTTATGAAGTATGTTCCCTGCTGTGAGTTTGGAAATTCTGTTCTAGCCACCTATGAAAATTCCCACTGTATCAGTCATAGAGTAAAGAATTTAGGAGTAGATTTGTCACCTTACAGACTGCCTACATAACCCTTGTTTTCGTTGTTTCAGCTCAAATAGTCTGTGTAATATATTTCAACGGGAATATATCTATTTATTATGAGAAGGTGAGCAAAATACTTTCTGTCACATGTCTATGCCCTATTGCTGAGATCAATCAGTTGTGTGGTTGATTTCACGATTGGTTATCACGCATAAACTGTTGCAGAACTATAAACTTAATGGTCATATTCGTCATCTTGTAGCAAACAACTTGTGACGGCTGCAAAGAATCTTTGAAATATCTCGGTCTTCTGACTAAAACCAATTCGTTTTTGCTCAAATTCAATTTCGAGCTTAAGTTGACTGCAGTGTGATTGAGAGAAGTGAAGAATTGCTGCAAGCTTTTGCCTCAATATATTCTGATAAGAGGAGCCTGCAAGCTTTCTTTCCATGCCTATATGGCAGTAACGTGAAATCAGTGTAAGAAGTTGGTCATTACACCTTAGTTTTCCACTTTGTTTTCTAGGTACCGGATGGAATCGTGAATCCGACAAAGAAACTAGGAATTTCAGATGGATTTCAATTCACACAAGGTAATGAATGCATGGATGATGGAGTTTGATTTGTCGTGCCGTCTCTTTTCTTTTCTTTTCGAATTACCGATTGCTGCACATTTAGACGAAGCAGGAAGGATGAGATTTGTAGAATAAAACGATACCACCTTATTGCACGAATGCTCCTCAGTTGCACACAGCCTCAACTTAACATGGTTGTTACTACATCAGATAGTTTGTGATTAGGAGATCAACAATCTTACGTTATGCGGTAAAATCACCGATAGTCTGTCTACACAAAAAAGGTAGAGAATTAACTGTATAAAGGGGTAAGAAATGTCAGAAATGGACAATCAGTACTAGAAAGCAGCCGGTGATTAAAATGAATAGTTATGTGGTTGAAGTGATCCGTTTTCATGAGGTACTTCCTGACTGTATCATTCACTACGTTGATTTGTGTGATTCCACTAGACTAATTGGAAGCTGCTATTCAGTGCTATTGATGTCGACGCTGTATAACTAACATTCATGAGAATGAAACACACTGTGTAGACAAAAACAGTTCGATGCCTCTGCAGACAACTCTTAGCGTGCAAGAGGTGATGGTAGTAGTAATCATAATGAGACATTGGCAGTCAGTTCCAATGACAACTGTCGATGACCACTTCCCCAATCGACTTGCCCATGCCTGACAAGTTCCTATGCACTATTGGAAGTGGGGCTGTTGTATGCCACATCACAGTGTTTCTGAGATGTAGTGCACCAACACCAGATGTGTAAGGCCTGTGAAATGGATAACAGAATGCACACATTTGCAACCATCAGTTCAGGGTACAGACAATGCAGTATTCATTACTGCCAGTTGCATCATAGGAATCACCAGGAATATTATCAACTACAAAACACTAGTAAATTTGACTACTGCTCGTTTCTCAGAACTTTCCAGTCACCAAGTACTCCTCATATCTCATTTAGCAGACAGTGATACACAGAACTGTGTGCACGTCAATCACTGATGTGTCTCAGTCATTTGTGATGAGGAATTCAAATAACGGAACTGTTTGGTGCATATCAAACGTGTTTATCGACTCATATTTTCTGTTCTCTATTTCTGTCAATAGGTTCTGAAGAAAGAAAAGTCACATACAGTAACATTGGAATTCCATTGTCAATGCTGAAGTCTGGCACGTTGGTTGAATTCACTCCGAATAAAAGTATGTGCATACACAATATATCCATTTTCTGTCGTTGTGTTTGTTAAATGCCGTCACATAAATCCACTCACTGCACTTTCAACCAGCTAATCCTTTGTGTATTTGTGGTGAACACTATGCTGTTGAAGTTGGCGAGTATGGAAAACTATGATCATTCTTGATATTTGTCGTGTTGCAATATGGTCGCTAAGAGTAGAACTCCTTTTGTGACTGCTCATCTGAAGCCTACCAAAACCAAATATAAAGTGAGCATCAGTGACTAGTATTCACCAGTATTCCAATAACCACTCACAAATACAAATGTTCTCGAACGACAGTTTATTTTCGTCATCAGTAGACTTTGCTACTGTGATGAACATTAGGCAATAACTTATGAGTGGACTGAGTAACACACAGTTTGCATAGGTGACGATGAAATTTTATTCAGTTGCTTTTCCCTTTGACTACACTCCACTGTAGTATCAGAAAAACGATAAGGTAGTAATATGGAGTTTATCGAGTCAGTTAGTGGGTTTGTGACTCAAATTTCCATCAATAATACGGTGAAGGCATGCGCATAATCTGCACACCAATCAAGTACGCTGACGGAAGAAGCTTGACAGGGTAGTTGGACGGTACATGTCCAGGCGATTTCCACCTCCTCTCAAATGCGTTTAAATCGATGGACACAAGCAAATAATTGCGTTTCATCCATTGCAAATCGTGTCACCTGTTAGTCAATGAGGAGCATTGAGTCATGCTTGTTTGAGACTTCTGTCACAGGCTGACCACATCAGTGTAGATGATGCTATACCTATGTGACACAATGGCCTCAATGATCCGAAGAGTGAGTACTAACCATAAGAAGGCCTTCTAAATATGGGTGGTGACAGTGACACATCTAAAGCATTTTTCAGCTTTTCTCAGGCATGTCATGTCAACAATGGTTGAAACTGGCTCACCCTCACAATCTCATGCAGCAAAACTGACAAAATTGCATCCCACCCCAGTCGGAAATGTTGTTGACAAATTACTCCAGTAAATGTGGAGAATTTCGTTCTAAAGCAAAAAAATATTTCGAGACATATTTACGGTGAACAGAGAAGACTGCATAAACTGAATCATGAAATTCAAACGTCTCTCCTGCACACGAGTGAACACTTTGTTACAGTCAGTGTTGAAAGTAGTCAAATGTAGGTCATGCTGACAGTCGAGAAGGCGCCATTTTGCATGAAAATGCGAATTCACTGAATTACTGAACAGCAATGCCACCATTATTGAAAACAACCTGTTCGCCTCCTCAAAGTGATTGGACTGAGGTGACGAAGCTGTGCAGTTTCATCGTTCATAATAACACATATGTCTGACTGGCTCTATCACTTCATCAAAATACAGGGTGTAGATAATCGAATTTCTCCTCCCCACTTTTGAAATAGATTTTGGGTAGGAGGGGAATACTGACTACGATTTAACTTTCCACCCTTTATTCCCGAATACTGACTGGTTTATCGACGACGAGAAACAGAAACGTATGGAATCAATCTTCTTCTATGCACCAAAAGCATCGTAGTTCTTTCCAGTTATCTCACTGTCATTCACATAGATGATGATTGTGTCGACCAGACTTCATCACATTCCTCTCCGATGAAATTCAGCTTCGACCCAACAACAGTGCCTCACAATTCATCAGCTATCACGTTGTATGAGTGCAAAGATAGTTCAAGTGAAAAGGTTGACATGACCCTAGATAAGTCAACAGGGAGGTGGATTACTGTCTTGTAAATCATGCGTGAGAAAGTGTTGTTTCACAGAACTCTGTCTCCAACTGCTATCCCCATCTGGCTACAGTTTCCAGTGTAGCTGAGTACACTAGTCACGTCAGGAAGTTTGGATGTCATTCTGTCAAGCAGATTGCAGTCATATTAGTACAGTCATACGGTCTACTTCACTTACAATTATTATTGTTATTCGTCCCTTGGGTTCCTAGTGGAACATAGCCATTTCACTCTCTTCCATGCAGTCTCCTTAACCTAGCTCCGCGACTGCCCACAGGCTCTCATTTCTTCTTCACGCCATTTCCTCCATGTCACCCTCACCTCGGACTCCCAACTCATTGTTTCCCATTTGGCTTCCACTCGGGGGCTTAGACTGACGCGCAATGTCCCTAAACGGTCTTTTCACAATACGTCCAGTCCAATCCATCTCCACTTTCCTCTGCATATTTGTTTGGCGATGGGTTCTTTGTTGATTCGTTGCCAGCCAGCCAGAGTGAGTTCCGTGTTGCTTACTCTTTATGGACATCAGGTCTTCAGTATCGAGGCAGAGTAAGCAGTTATTGATGAATATCTGTAACTTGTTGGAAATGCCTTTCATAACGCACCGTCAAGTCTCTCAACCATCACACAGAAGCACTGACTCACTTGACTGAGTTAGTGTTGAGAATCTGGATCTTGTTCACGATTTATGCTGAGTGCGACGCAGTGTAGCAGACCTGCACACTGATTTCAGATTAATGCGTGGCTGTCTTGCTGTCTTTCCGATCCTGGGTGCTTCGACATCCTCATCTGTGCCTGTGCCACCTGTAGTTGAGAAGATGCTACCTATATAGGTAAGTGTAAGAGACAACTTCTTTCAGATATCTCCCGTTGATGGTGATTGGTGCTTCCATTTTTATGGTATTCTCAGAAATGTTGTCACATCTTGATCCATGCGTGCTTGGTGACAGACGGCCTGTGAAGCACTGATGCGAATGACGCTCCTCAGTCTATCCAATACTCTCACAACACCAATGAAAGCGTCCTATTTGAATGACAAAATTAGACGGATGTTTGTACATCACATTCTCACGATCGCATTCCACATCGACATTCTATTCAGTACACACTGTTTTCTTTCTTTACACAACAGTTTGCTCGGAACAGACAGATCCCAACACATGCAGTCAGACATCTACAAATGATGTCGAATGTCACTGGTGTCAGGCAATCAGTGTTTGCAGCAACGGCCGTGATGTTCACTACCAACAGTGGATAGATGCTGGTTGTCCTATGGAAGCAGCAACAGTGAGTTTTACCCAGCCTCTTTAAATTCGATTGCGTTTAGCATCACATATATACAAACATATAAGCATAAGACGTAAATTGTCTAAGTGTTGACAAAGCATTACCACACACAGTGGAAACGTGAAGTCAGACGATGTGAATGGTTGGAGGCATTTGGTTGCGAGAAATAAAGCTTCTCCATGCTGTCGTTATTGCTTCACAGCTCAGAACAGTTTGTTTGCATTCAATCCACCGATGTTACAGATGAAAATGTCAATCTGGCTAATAATCATGCGCCTATTTATTTGTGCCGGTGAACAGCATTGATACACCACATGTGAGCGGCAGACTGAGCTCAGTAAATGAAGTCTCAGGTAGTGTTCTTATGTTCAAAGTGCAGGAGGTGGCGAGTTTCCTTTTCTGAAGTACACAAGCCATCGATCACGTTGGGTGCTTGGAAGAAAAATCAATCTGTCACATTTCGGAGATATAACCAACTGACGAGCTAATTTATGTGAAGCGGTTGAGTAAACGGGATTTCACAACCCTCACGGTAGTGCCTTTGCTTCGCTCTGTAACACGAAACAAATCCTTTAATGTTACACCAAACAAATCATCATGGAAATCACTCACCTGATCATGCGTCAATTATCAAGTTGCCTATGAATTTTAGTGTTGTAACGTTGTGTAGAATCAGTCACTGTGAAAGCAGCAACTCTGACTCGAATATTCAAAACAAATATGTGTGAGATACATGAAATATGATGAAGAAACATGAAGGGAATCGGAACAATTTTTCTTCCAACTAGAAGAAAGACTCCGGAGATATCCACGCAGCATTCCTTCATCGACAGTGGCATTTGTGTGTCAGCTCTTTTCCTTTCCTCATGTCTTTGGCACAACCAGCGTTCACTCCTCATCAAATGCATGGTATATCCAATGAAGAACACATTTTCTACTGAGCAAAGTCTGTGTCAAATATTCCTTTCTGAGTGGATTGGTCAACATTATCCTGAAGATCAAACGTATGATTTGAGTTATTCACTGTAGAATCTGTCTTCACGAGCATGCATCCCTTCGTTTCAGTGCACGGCTGGTGGGTTCTATTTGGACATGAAGGCACTTATGTAATTCTCACTGAATCACAGACAAATAAATATATAACTTTGGTTGCCCACCACGACTGTTCTCATACAAGCATCTTTTCGATTTACTCGAATTTCAAACATTCAATGGAACACTGTACCACATATCGTTTAGCGACTTCAACTCAACGGTGGACAGTGGTCAACCATACCGCTATGAGTTGTCGATTGAGATTGACACCTGTTCTGGGGTACGTATACAAATGGTAATCATTCGTTGATTTGAGAATGCACATGTCTGCACTTAAATCAAGGTGTAGAACTCAGAGTAACAGAAATATTCTGAGTGCAGCCCAACCATGAGATTAGTAATGCTGCTACCAGGGAGAAGGTTGGTGGACGGTTACCACAGCTGTAAAATATCACACATCCAGATGAAGCCGAGTGCCATTTTCAGTCTGTTCCCGAAACTGCCTCAACAACTCTGACTGCCTTTCAGAAATGGACAAGAAAGGACCAGTAGAGGCTAGCAACCTTTTCTGAATGTAAGGATACACGTAAACGCATTCCTGCAGGCTCCTTGCACAATGAGTAATGGACTATGGAGAATATTTGTGGTTCAGGAGGATGATTTTGACGGTCTGGTGTTCCCTAAACTGGATGGTTTGATCATGAGGCTTTCATTGTCATTCTAGACAACATCATAAGCAGAAAATTCACAGAGTAATGGAAGCAACTCAAGTGTAGACTGATGAGAGATCTACGCAGTGATGACAAGCAGTGGTGAGGATCAAAGAATTGAAAGATGAAGCAAACAGTTGTGCTGGATTGCAGTGGTCGGATATTGATACCGATCAAGAAAAAGGATGCAAACATGACAATGTTAATCAGGCTGTAGGCAAGATGTATGGGTTGAGGACTCATCGGCAGGGGAGTTGACTGGAACTATGATCGGAACATCCTGTGGAATGGTTCAACTGGTCATTAGCTACCATCCTCCTATCAGCTATCCAGTCAGATCATGGATGGAACTTCGGGAGAACACCATGAACACTTGCAGAAGTCGAGACTGCTGCAGGTGACCTGAAATCATCATGCGAAGGGCTCTGTGGTAGGATATGAACGTGTATTTCACGGCACACAGTAAGTATCACATGCCGCGTGAGTAGTTCATATCAGATGGTGTTCGTCGACAATGTCCAATCCCTGAATTCTTATGTAGTTTTGTCACGGAAGTGTTTATCGAGGTCATTTCCCCTAGTATGATTTTACAGATATTGATCTTGTCACAGGGTACTCTTCAGTAGACTCAGAGTACGCAGATGACAGCATCCTGTTAGGTGAAGATACCTTGCAAGATGCAGAGTCTTCCAGACACATTGAATGGCAATTTACTAATGCTTGGTATGTGTTTTTCACCATCCAAGGGCAAATGGTTGCTCCAGAACTGGTCTTTACTGTCGCCACCTCTAACAATACGTAGTGAAGTGGCTGAGAATGGGGACTGCTTCACTCGATCAGGAGGTCATATTAGCCTTGGTGGGTCGATCAGTACCCGATATGAACGTGGAATCGATGTGAGAAGCACCACCACAATATCTCCGAATGAGATCCACTTGCCAACAGAAACCGTTGGTTTCACAATCTCGTTGATTGACCTCAGAATCGATATATCCATACGTTTTTTCATGTTGATCGTCATACTGACCGATTTTAATTATTATGTCATTCCTCCTTGTTCTATTATCATGAATTTCCGATACATTTGTCTGCCTTGCTCTGTATCTCCTTCATCCATCATGCAACTGGATCCTCGCTTGATGTGCTGACATGAAGTGTGGTAATTTGGACGACTACGCAGCAATGCCAGGTACCATCTCGATATTAACTAACTATTGATATGAAGTGAACTACAAACATACTGAACCCATTTCGCGAATGAGTGATCTTCATTCAATTACGCAGAACAAATGTAATAGGTAACACCTCACACAACCCTCATAAGCAACTCATTAACACTCATTGAGTCGTCAATAAACTGTTTCACATTGCTTTTCCTGTTTTATAGAGAAGACGTGATTAATGCTCTTCATATTATCCACGTTGTTTCAAGTGAAGTGATTTCCCTATCACCAGATGTCCTGTGAACAAACAATGAACCAATTTTGAATTTATATGAAAATTATTTGTCAATTATTGTTAACGTTTTCATTTACCTATCTTATTTCAACACTGAACAAGTGATCTCACCTGTGGTTACACTTGAATTGTTTCTTATTAATGTTAGTTGTAGAATATCATACGTTTAAATTATTCATCAGTCTTCTCGTAAACACCAACTCATGTGTTAATATCATAAACGAATGTGTCAATGGTGATGATGCACACTGTGAGTTTCTTATCAGAAACCCGAAAGCGTGTGCTTCATTCTTTTTGTAAATGACCGAACACTTGATTGATGCGTAAAACGTAAAACAATATTTGAAGCAATCAGTGCATTCTATGAATTTAAATAGTGTAATTAGAAGACGAGGTTCATTTGATACAGGCTGTGTATTTGCAAAATACTTTTTGAAGTGTGTTGTGCAAACACATCATGTTTGTAAGATAAACTTCATCTTTTAACTACACCAGATGAAAACAGTTTTTGTTTTTCAGTGTACGAATACATCCCCGAATAATAATAACACGAATCGTAACCAGTGGTGAATATCGAGTCATAGAGTATCTGTTAGCATATTACTGTTGAACACACTCTACATTAATTACAACAACAGAAAAACAGTTGAACTGAGTTCACTGCTAACCACCGCTGAATGTGGTAAGTAGGCTCCAATCCACAACATGGGGAAGTAGGTTTAGAATAAGCAAACGCTATAAGGAAGACGAAACATCATGAGAACAAACAAATTACAAAGCAGAAAAGTTGTCAGTGTCGTAGAATGTTAAAATGATTGACAGAATAATATCTTCACAGTGCTGAGCAACACAACTTGCCGATAAATAAAGATTGTTGGGAAAAATATTTTTTGTATTCACTATTTTCCAGTGGTCTTAAGCTTAAATCACCAGAGTGAGATACAGTCAACATTGAAGCGACAGATTATAGCAAAGTAGTGTGTGAAATGTCACTGTCCGCCCGAAGCCAGCTCGGCATTCCTTACACTGCCTCCCAGTAATATATACAAACGGTAAACTTATTACTGTTGTAAACATGTCTGCTGGTCAGTGCTGCAACCTACACGATGCCAACATCTTGTTAGGACTCAAAAGCACGTCCTACTATTGTCCCGCCTAAAATATCTTCAGAGGTTTTGGACCAGCCCTTTCCATCCGTGTGTAGTGCACCTTCCTGGCACCAAAATATAACTAGGGCTAAAATAAATAGTTTAAATTAAATTAACTAAATAAATCTCTAGCTTGCCTCCGGATGCTTAGGGTGTTTTAAGTTTTGTTTTAACGAGCATGCATCCGAGCAGGCTTGGACGCCATTTTTGCGCTCCATTGTGCTGATCACCACGCACGTACTCCGAGTCCCTAGTTCAGCCTTACAAGCCAGATAAGTTGATTAAACTTTTCCCTCATTCATTATTATTACATTTACCTTAAATACATAGCTCCTTTAAATACATTGCGTATCAGTTCTTTTGATTTGTGTTTTGTTACCAGTACTTACACGTTAGGTAAAGTACTGGTTAAGCAGGTACTAGAGCACATCAAATTAAGTAGGGTTGATCAAACGTTACGGAATTGTAACACGCATCCCTACAAAATTGGTGAGCCCGAGTATCACTTCTTATTTTGTCTAGTACCTTTGTTCTCTTGCGTTGATTTGTCTGGCCTATTTTGTTTTTGGCACGTCTAGCGTTTTTTTTTATATTATTGCACTCCTCATTGGTTATTTTTGCATTGTAATTTTTTTATTATCACTATCGTGCCTCGTTAATTCCCTGATCAATGGCGGATAACGACTCGACTGCGCAGATGGCCGTAACCCTCCAGCTTCCCACCTTCTGGGCCCACAGACCATCTGCATGGTTCTCCCATGTGGAAGCTCAGTTTGCCTTGAGACACATTCAATCACAAGAAACTAAGTCCAACTTAGTCATCGTCAGCTTACCGGAAAATGTGATTGAAGACGTCTCAGATGTGCTAGATGACCCAGCACCGAATCTTTACGATCGCCTCAAAACCGCCCTCATCAAACGTGTTGCACTTACTGACCAGCAGAAAGTGCAAGAACTTTTCAGGGATGTGCATCTGGGTGATCGCAAGCCGACGCAACTGCTTCGTCAGATGAAGCAGCTGATTGCTGACTTCAACATTGATGAAGCATTTCTCAAGCAACTGTGGTTACAGAGGTTACCACAGTCGGTTCAAGGGATCCTCGCACCCTTCCATAAGTGTCCCTTAATAGAGTTGGCGGAAGCGGCTGACAGAGCTGTGGATGCTACGAAACCCAACACTAGTATCTCAGCTGCACTGTCTACTGCCACGGATTCGTTCAAAAACCCTCCCTCGGCTGTTGAGCCAACAAGTTTCGATGTTATAACTCACATCTCAAAATTGTATGAAGAGTTGTGCAGCATCAGGAACGAAATGCGGTCTGGTAGTTCTTACAAGGTCGCACGTCTCGCTCGCGCAACAGGTCTGCCTCCCGTACCGTAGCAGACGTTCCAAATCGCGACAATCCCAACCCAGGTTGTGCTGGTACCATAAACGTTATGGTGCCAATGCCAAAAGTGCACTCGACCTTGCACCTTCGAGGCTAACCAGGCGGGAAACGTGTGAGCCAGCACGTGACGGCGACTAACGTCGCTGGCGAGCCACTTCCATGTCGCCTCTTCTTCGTCACTGATCGACATTCTGGGATACGCTTCCTAGTTGACACTGGGGCAGAAGCTAGCGTCATCCCACCTACGAAGGAAGAGCGTCTGCGGCCAATGTCTCTGCAACTTCGTGCCGCCAACGGTTCGCCCATCACAACCTATGGTCGGAGATTCCTCGATCTCAACCTTGGATTGCGTCGTCCCTTTCGTTGGGTTTTCATAGTGGCAGATGTGACCACCGGCATTATTGGTATGGATCTCTTGCAGCACTATCAGCTGCTGGTAGATGCTGGCAAGCATAAGTTGATAGATTCTACCACAACACTCTCTGTTTCCGGTATAGTCACAAAGACGCCGCCCCTCAGTCCCGTGTACTGCACGACGGACGCTTCTAGTCCCTACGCGTCTATCATTCAGTCCTTTCCGGATGTCTTTAAGCCAAGTCGTTGTGTCCCTTGTGTGACTTCGAACGTTTCTCATCACATAACGACGACTGGCCCTCCAGTATTTGCGAAACCACGGCGATTATCCCCGGAGAAACTGCGTGCTGTAAAAGCCGAGTTCGAACACATGCTTGAAATGGGAATAATCAGACCATCCAACAGTCCATGGTCTTCACCCTTGCATGTGGTACCCAAGAACAATGGCATGGACTGGAGGCCTTGTGGTGACTACCGAAGGCTCAACGCTAAAACGATTCCAGATCGTTACCCAGTCCCTCACATTCACGACTTGACTGCATCTTTAAAAGGCTCGGTTATCTTCAGTAAGCTTGACTTGACGCGTGCATATCATCAGATCCCGGTTCATCCTGATGATGTTCCCAAGACAGCCGTCATTACACCGTTTGGTCTTTTTGAGTTCCTCCGTATGCCTTTTGGTCTTCGCAATGCAGCACAAACCTTCCAACGTTTTATTCACGATGTTTTACGTGGACTCGATTTCGCCTATGCCTACCTAGACGATATACTAATCGCTAGTCCAGACGAAGACACTCATTTAACCACTTGAAACAGGTTTTCGCCAGACTGTCAGAGCATTCGATGACAGTCAACCTGGCCAAATGCCAATTGGCGTTCGTTCACTAAAATTTTTGGGACACGTTATCGACGAGCAAGGCATTCGCCCACTACCTGAAAAGGTACAGGCGATCCAAGACTTCCCAGTCCCAGCGTCACTTAAAGCTCTGCGTGTGTTTCGGGTATGGTGAGCTATTATCGTCGCTTCGTTCCCCAATGTGCACACATTTTGACTGCACTGACCGACCTGCTGAAAAGTAAATGTAAAACTTTCAGCTTGACTCCTGAGGCACTAGAAGCATTTCGCAAGATCAAAACCGCAATAGCAGACGCCACGATGCTGGTGCATCAAGACGTAAACCTACCTCTCAGCATTGCGGTTGACGCCTCTAACACGGCCATTGGAGCTGTGTTGCAACAACTTTCGGATCACACTTGGATCCCAGTTGCATTCTTCTCCGGAAGTTATCCACCTGCGAAATGCGGTACAGCACTTTCGGCAGGGAACTGCTCGCCATATATGCCTCAGTGAAACATTTTCGTCATTTTGTGGAAGGTCGTGACTTCATCATCTTTACCGACCATAAACCTCTGACGTATGCCTTACACACCACTACTGACAGATATTCACCGCGTGAATTACGTCACCTAGATTATATTTCGCAATTCACGTCGGACATCCGTCATATTTCTGGTGTGAATAACCCTGTCGCGGACGCACTGTCTCGCGTTTGCACCACTACTTTGCCTCGAGCAGTCGACTTACGGAAGATTGCCGAACTTCAGGATTCAGACGAGGAGATTGAAAAACTTCAACACTCATCCTCTCTGAAGATACAGCGTTACCGCTCCTGAACAGTGAAGTGTCAATATTGTGCGACACCTCCACAGGCACACCCAGACCCTTGCCGCCGGACTCCCAAACAGACTCGTTTAGTCGCGCGTATCCTGAACCTTCTAAAAGAGCCACGTCTAGTAACACTGATCCAGTAACCTCTACACGTGCTGGGAGGCGTGTACATTGGCCCAAGCGATACGCCGAGTTCGTTAATTAGCCCCAGAGCAACTTCACACTTGGTGAATTCGGAGTTTCAACTACTTTGTCGTGGCATACACTTTCAATGCGTTTTCATACCTAAAGTTTTCAAAAGTCATGTTTACTACTTTGCAAACAGTTTTTTTTTCAAAAAAAAACCAAAAATACAATTTAAATTCCGAAAACTTTTTTTGGTTGGTTATTATTTTTTTTTCTGTACTACTCCCACTTCGAATTGTTTGGTTTTCCTTTTCTTAGCACTCTAATGTCCCATTTCTTTCTTCTTGCAGAACCTAGAAAATGCGTTGAAAATTGGATACAATTGGCCGCTGACGATGCTACTTGGATCGTTCTTCGGTTCTCTTTGTACCAATTTCCCCCTGTACACCCCCCGGTAGATTAAGAAGCAATAGGGAAAAGTAGACGGAGGCTTTGGGTCACCTTCCACCACTGCGAGAAGGGTTGCGTCTAGACGCAAAGTTATCTTACCTCGTAGGTGTGCATAGTTGCACTAGCTTCGGAGACCCACACGTCACCTACTCCATCACCAATATGGAAAGGTGTTGCGTGTCCGCCTCGCAGTCGCCTCCTAGGATCGAAGGTTGCCGGTATCCCAACAACCTTCTAGGAGGGGGATAACCTGTAGTGCACCTTCCTGGCACCAAAATATAACTAGGGCTAAAATAAATAGTTTAAATTAAATTAACTAAATAAATCTCTAGCTTGCCTCCGGATGCTTAGGGTGTTTTAAGTTTTGTTTTAACGAGCATGCATCCGAGCAGGCTTGGACGCCATTTTTGCGCTCCATTGTGCTGATCACCACGCACGTACTCCGAGTCCCTAGTTCAGCCTTACAAGCCAGATAAGTTGATTAAACTTTTCCCTCATTCATTATTATACATTTACCTTAAATACATAGCTCCTTTAAATACATTGCGTATCAGTTCTTTTGATTTGTGTTTTGTTACCAGTACTTACACGTTAGGTAAAGTACTGGTTAAGCAGGTACTAGAGCACATCAAATTAAGTAGGGTTGATCAAACGTTACGGAATTGTAACACGCATCCCAACACGTGCAACCGATTTCCCATTAGCACTCATGAAGATTCCTTTGTCACGAATAACTTTCACGCAAGCTAACTTTTACATCAATAAAGTACTCTGACTTCCTCAACAGAAGAATATTGTTCAGAGTCAGCATGTTCTCTTGATTAGGATTATCATAAATATCTACTAACGGTTGATGATTAGGTATCAATCCTATTTCAGCTACATAAGTCACAAAAGTTTCAAGTGATTGTTAACGGAATAGAAGGTTCTGCTTATCTGGCTTCCACGTCTAGGATCCGTGAACTTCTACTTCTTGCAGCCGGTAACGTACCCACAAGTATATAGAGGAAAATAAGTGGTGGTTAAAGTTTGAAAACCAAATTAGTTCTGAGCGGGTCCTACCCACGTCTCAAGTAATTATGAACCCCGGGATTAAAGTACTCACGCGAAGTAGCCTGGATCACTTTTGTTTGAAAAACATTGCAGGGTCTAACAACCCTAGGGGAATAGAAGTCGCCTGATATCTAATCTGCTATGTTCCAACCTTAGTTTCTGTACTTGTCGTGAAAGATTAGTCCCGCAACTAGGGTACAGTAAGTGATGCAGGATGTGTCCAGGGGTGCTGGGGATGTTGTTTGTCATTACCAGGTCTCCTCTCGGTCTTCTGTGTTTTGGAGGGTGCAGATCAAGCGTAACCGATCGTTCTTCACATATTTTAGACTTAAGTCCACGGACAGATTTGGTCGATTGCCGCCCTAAGCTTAATTTATCCTTCTGCAGAGAAGGGGTGGAAGACAATGGTCCGGAACTTCAAGTGGGCTATCTGAAGCTATTGAAAATTTGGTGGAAACACTTACGACCGAATCGTTCCAAAATTTCCCTAAGTGGGTTACTAATGCCAAGTTTTCCAGAAATACCCTTTTGTAACAGTCAGCATTTAATTTTGAATCTTGAGGGGATAAAACGCCTAGATCCTTCTCCACCAGTGACACCTTAAGTTCCATGTTTAGTATTATTATTTGTCCCTTGGGTTCCTAGTGAAACATAGGGCTTCAGTAACACGTCGCCATTTCACTCTCTTCCATGCAGTCTCCTTAACCTAGCTCCGCGACTGCCCACAGGCTCTCATTTCTTCTTCACGCCATTTCCTCCATGTCACCCTCACCTCGGACTCCCAACTCATTGTTTCCCATTTGGCTTCCACTCGGGGGCTTAGACTGACGCGCAATGTCCCTAAACGGTCTTTTCACAATACGTCCAGTCCAATCCATCTCCACTTTCCTCTGCATATTTGTTTGGCGATGGGTTCTTTGTTGATTCGTTGCCAGCCAGCCAGAGTGAGTTCCGTGTTGCTTACTCTTTATGGACATCAGGTCTTCAGTATCGAGGCAGAGTAAGCAGTTATTGATGAATATCTGTAACTTGTTGGAAATGCCTTTCATAACGCACCGTCAAGTCTCTCAACCATCACACAGAAGCACTGACTCACTTGACTGAGTTAGTGTTGAGAATCTGGATCTTGTTCACGATTTATGCTGAGTGCGACGCAGTGTAGCAGACCTGCACACTGATTTCAGATTAATGCGTGGCTGTCTTGCTGTCTTTCCGATCCTGGGTGCTTCGACATCCTCATCTGTGCCGACTTAACTAGTTCCCTTTGGTTAGAGCTATGTACATGACATGCATCGTTTTGCTCGCAACAATTTGCACTTTCCAGCACCGGATGCTAGCCCACCACTGACTGCTCAGCTTTAAAGTTGAGGTAAGTCTTCCTGCAGACAATTTCATCTCTATGTAACTGTTGTTTCGAGGTTGGGATAGGCAAGCGACCAATGACGGCTGTGGATCACTCGCATACTTCTTCACTGTTACTGACTTGATACAGACTCAATCGCTGTTTCATATTTCGGCATATCATCACTTTGACAATGCTATCAAAGTCAAGATGTGGCGTGACTCACTAGGATACGCGGCCCACTATGACTGAGTTTATACGTCGGTCACTGTGTCTCATTCGGAATTCCTATAGGATTGATGAAGCGTGGTCAACATCGAGGGGGTTTTGACAGAATGCGCTGACCATTCCAAGGCCTTATTTTCAAGTAGGCGCACTCACGGACTCTACAAAGCGATCGATTATCCCATGTACACTTTCATCTTCCAGTTGCTGAAACCCAATACTCGAAATTAGCTTCAATACCATGTCGTTTGTCACTTGGCTGTACCAGGCGTTGTCCGAGATATTGATTTATCGTACCGCACAAATGTCTACCTTTGATCGTCAACAAACAAAGTTTTGTTGATCCATGTTGTACGGCCGAGTTTCAGAGTCATATTATTCGTAAAGGGCCACAGGCATCCATGCAAATTCGCTGCTGACTTTCGCATGTTTCTAACTTATGGAAGATATGAAAAGGAGGAAGCCCTGATGCTGAATGGCTGCGTTCTTGCCACGGGACTGGGCTGTAATGATCACAATACCTCACATAGTCACTGGGCATAGTGTCCAGTATTCATAAACGAGGATGAGACATTTGCATAGGGCACTAAGCTTTGCAATGTATCTACAGCAGTCATAAGGTGGTGACGGAAACTAAAGTCAAGTCGTTCAATAAACACAAATGACCAATTGCGGACCAGATGTGCTAACGAAGACCGTACTGAGTAAGCCAGTGAAAGCAACAAATTTTCATGCACTTCAAACAGCGACATCAGCTGCTCGTCTCTAGTTTTTGTGACTTCTCCACACCAGAAAACTCTCACTTGGAATACTCGGTCTATCACAACCAGACTTTTGTAACACTTCTGTTGCTGCGCATAGTTGACCATTGTATATTTGTCAACATGCTTGTCGATAGGAGAAAACCATCATTATTATTTCCTCGAACTCACCAATTTACCTCCTCTTCTCTGTGGTTCATGGCTGCGTCAGCTTTCGGTTCTCTTTGGAGGTCATTCCCTACGGAACGTCTTTCCTGGTTCTTCATACACATCCGAGGCTTACGGTCCAACTCGTTGGCTAAGTGTATGAAGGCAAGCCAACACGAATTGTTTTCCTTTATGCATTCTGTCCTACCGTTGCACTGTCTTTGATCTCTTTACCACCATAAAATGCTTATTTTTGATGAAGTTTATATAAAAGTGTCATCTTTGTCCAAGACGGTAAACCTGAAGCACTGATGTGATCGTACTCTAGGGGGGACAATATCATCCGAAACAACACTCCAGTCTATATCCACAGAAAGGGAGAGGCGGGGCCGAATACTGATCTTCTAAAAAGGCCCTTGACCCATGTTTTTAGAATGCCAGTCTCTATCAAACAGGTGGATCTGAGTGGCCCCAACACATCACAAACTAGTCCTGCTCCGGGCGAGGATCAGACTATACCTGAAAAGGGGGAGTGGCACAGCAGGCTCAGGAGTAAGGCAGTCACAGCTATTTTACCACGAATCATGACACCACTTCCAAGAAAAGAAGGCTACACCATGATATCTGACGGTCGCAGCGTTTGCACTAAAGTCTTATCGGTAGTCGATCGGGCGTCCGCATGCAACTCATGTTACAGGTGGGCACATTGCCACTAAGGCAGTAAAGTACCCTGACAGTAGTACAAGCTGATGAAGAAGCAACCATGCAAGCGGTTCTGGTACATCTGTCTAGAGTGCAGAAAGCACTCAGACGGAGGTTCCAAGGGGGACTTTTCACCACTAAAAAGCTATCAACATACCCGAACAAAGTGGGGTCGACATCAAGGGATGACACAAATGAACCCGAAAACAGAGGTAGTTCTTCAGTTATGCACACATCACCACGTACGAAGATCACTTTTTAATCGAATTTCTGCTTCCCATTTCTGGCTTGCAGAGCGTCAAGTGCACGGAAAAAGGCGTTATGTGTTAGACCCTCGATGCAACCTAGTCCAAACATCCTAGACACTGTGACAAAGAAACGACTAGGAGAAATACATAAAAAACCTGCTGGGAAGTCGGGTGTGCCACCCGTGAGGAATGCAAGGCGCAAGACGGTCAAATCAGTCATCTTGTTCAACGTCGATGTATCGACAGATATTTTGTTAGTCGAGAGAGAACAGTTTGACAGCCGAACGTGGGTCGACAACTGTCAGATACTAGGACTCCCTTCTCCCTCTGCCATACCATGTCGCCTTTCTCGTGGAAGCCGAGGACCGCGGGATAAGCCACCCTGTTTATGTGTATCTCTGACCACTGCTATAGGGTCCGAAGATATTATTCTTCTCTCACGCCAGCCGGACACTGCAAGGACTGGCTAACCACGACCATTCATGGAGCAGGAGAGGGAATCAGAGACTTGGAACCCAAACAGAAACAACACTGTGGTTTTGCATAGGATCCCAGAATTGTCAGTTAAATGGTCCGACGAAGATCGGTACCCCAACTACGTCCAACGATGGCAGTGGCTTTCAAACGAAATCGGTCCCCACAATATACTGACTATCGAGACCAACCCACCTGAAGTTCATCCCTTCTCCTAGACTACCCGCCACCCAGTTCGACTCAGATGCCTCCCTTACAGACGATCCACATGCGTGGTGAAGCGTGAAAGACCGCATGTGTGGCTCAATAAGCGTGTGTGAGAGTAAGCCGAGAAACACCAGATAAGAATACAGACGGCAACCACCGTGACCTCTGGAGTGAGTGGTTGTCACACGGACACTGGTCGGTGAGCCAGGTACACCGAGTACTGAAGCTCCTGCAGCTGCACACTCCGCGCAAACTGAAAGTAAGGCCCCGAAAAACGAGCAATTCCAGTTCTGTGAGGACTGGCGATTCTGCAGCCAGCCACGTAAGTGCCCCTGTCATAGAAATATACAACCAGTTCTTTCCTCTCACGGGCGTACCCTGACATGTATGTACAGCCGGACATAATCGGCGAAGAGAAGCGCGTCACTGACGTATGACCCTTCCACAGGGATAGGGAACCCACAGCAGGAGGGCGAGTGACTTTCTGCGTAAGCTGTCGTTTAAAGGCAAGAGCGGTCAGTGACACGGCTCTGATCCAGCCCCGGGAACCTTCATGGTGCTACTTCACCCTCCATCATGTCAAATACCTGCTCTAGGTCATATATCGGCCCCCCACCAGCTCACCTACACATAAGAAAATGGTCATCAAGGCAGTATTGGTGGCTTCCTCTGCAGATTGTGACTCCGCAACACTCCATTCATCTTCTCCGGGATGGAAGAGAGGCATATTAGATCCTTCAGCCAGAAGCCGAAGTATGCAATTAAGGCTTCTGGTCTCTCAGAGAAAGTGGGTGAGGCCACACGCTGGTGACCTGACGGAATTGCATCGCTCCTTGGCTGCGTTATAACGAGCGGTGACTTTTCCACTGGGGACATATGTATCCAGTTCCTTCTTGGACTCAGTGACTACGTATTGATAACTTTCTCCATGATCACTAAGGTGGCCTTACAACTAGAGACGCTCAGCACCCCTTGCTACACCAAAACCAACTACGAGACCATGAGAGATTACTTCTGAACGCATCATGACCTGTAGACTGGACTCGCCTGACAATAGATGAACACCAGATACAGGTGGACGAAACGGTAGTTGAGAACATCAGTCACGGTATGCCAAAGGTAACACATAGGCCGTCAATAAGAACCTCACGGCTAAAGGGTAGGACAGGAAGGTTACTTTAAACCAAGAAGCAGGCTTGGTTCGAGTGGCGTTCATCACGTAAGGGGTCTGAGGTTTTGCACTATGAAAGGACTCGCAACCGCCGCAAAGTAAGGGTGCATGGGGACAGGTTTACCTACCAAACAAACCCGGCGAGGAGGTTACAAAGTAACTCCAAAAACCTGTACCGCTTCATGTCGAAAAAGAATTCGATCAGCACGGGAGTGGATCTTATCACAAGTCCGGATCGGAGTGTACTAAGCAGTCCAGAGATAGCTGAGCTTCTGAGCTCACACTCCCAAGCCCAACTTAGTACCGACACCAAGTCGGAATCGATTCGTCACGACACTGACCAGACCATGAGCAATGGATACCTCTGCCACATCCCGATCACGGAGAAAAAGGTATCGGAGAACCCATCTGAACTACGTCCGGGCAGGTCCCCTGGCTGCGACAAACTAATACCGGTGATCCCGAAGAACTAGGCAGAGGTTCTGCAACTCCTTCAAGCACTCATTGGAATCACGTAGACCTCCTAAAGGATGGAAGTGCGCCATCTCGTCGCCCATCTTGAAGAGAGGAGACAGAAAAATCCCCAGCAGCTACAGACCGATTGCTCCACTTCGCAAACTTTTGAAAGTACTAGAAGGCCTGGCAGTCGTCGTGATCCAAGAATTCCTCAACAAAGAAGGCATTATTCACACTCCCCAGCATGGCTTTTGTAGTGGTCGTTTATGCACCACCAACTTGCTAACTGTCTGGGACGACCGGACACTTAGCTGGGACAACAGAGAACCGGTACACGCTGTTTTTCTCGACCTGGTCAGAGCATTTTACATTGTTCTATCCAAAGCCCGCTTCACAAGATCGTGTCAGCCGACATATATGAATTCCCACTCTCTTGGTTCAGTGAGTACCTAGAAGGTAGGCTGTTCTGTACCGGGTAAACAGAATACGGTCGGAGTGAGGACCTTTGACGCCAGGAATATCTCGAGGAGCAGTCCTAGAACCACTTCCTTTCCTACTGTTTGTCACTGATCTACCGCGCAAAATCTCGTCACTCATCTTCCTCTTCCCTGATGACGTTAAAATTTGGAAGGTGACAAACGAAGAAGCCAAGCGCACAGCATTACAAAATGACTTGCAATAGCTTGATCTCTGGTCGTCGGGAAATGGCCTGAGCTTTGACCTGTAAGAGTGTAGAATAATGCACATCAGTACTTATAAAGCAGGGACGGCCGACTCCCAATACATGTTGGGAAACGTGCCATCAACAGAGTACACATGGAAAAAGATTTAGAGCTCAACTTCTTCGACATCTTGAACACCGCCCCTAGCTAAAAAGACATGGTGACCAGGGTGAACGCCACTTAACACTTTCTGCACAGACAGCTTGATGCTCTCACCTCCGAACTCTTCCTAACAGTTGTTAAATCCTACCTACAGCCTCACTTAGAGGTATTCAATGCGGTGACACCCCCCACTCAGGAGAAACTCTAATCTCCCTGAGAAAATACAGGGATCTGCGACAAAGTCATTTGTGGGGCTAAGTGTAAATGGATGCCCTGGAAGACCAAAACACCTAAGCCTATCCAGCTTAGGTCATTGCAGAAAGAGGGGTAACTTTGTTATGGCCCACAGCCTCATCCATCAGCCAAACTAAGCGAGCAAACTAGCCTTACCTGCAACGCGGTGGTCATAACGAGGAAACCTTATTAAGATGGTGGATCGTCTGGCTGACACCACGCTCAGATCCATCGTTTTCTCCTTGAGACCATATGCCTTGAGGAATGCTCTGTGACAGGATGCATTCATAGTCCCCTCATTAGACTCATTTGAAGGACGGTTATTTCCCCTTGCATGGTTTGCTATGGACTTACTCAAGGAGTTATCAGCCTCACCAGCTCACCATCACTTTCCGTCCACCTTTTACTCACTACCTCTCTTCTCAGTACACCCACATTATCTACTAACTCCGCTGTAGCAGCTACACCTACGCCATCTGCTTTTGCCACTCGGGTAACTCCACCATACTCTTCCCCACTGCTTTGCTGCTCCTCCTCAGGCACCTACACAGACAGGAGCCATGACAGACTCCTGATATTCCTGGCAAAGCGTAACCCCCCAGTCACCCTACAAGTTGCAGTTTGCTAACCGATTGAACATCCGTCTCACCGCGTTCAAAGGTGGGAAAGCAGAAGGGATTTTTTTTCCACTGCAAAAGCAACCCAAAAAACTCGAACCAAGGCCTGAGAAGAAGGTGCGAGGGATCGATAACTATTAGTTATCCACGCTCACACTATCAGCATTGGATGGTGGATATATGAACTTCCTTTAATGAATTTGAAAGCAGTAAGAACGAAAATGATTCAGAATTTTAGGATATGGCGAACAGTTGTTGTGGGTCAAGAATGCCGTAAATATACCCTAAAACTGTGATATACAGAGTGCGCCTATGTGGAACTCGGCTTCGTTCGTGAGCAACAGCTCCTTCCTAAGACGAGAACTGACGTGTGTTGATGGTCATTCCAACTAATACCAGTTGCTTATAGGTGAGTATGGGGGTGCTACAGAAAGTTAACTCACCGACAAAGGCCAAATGCTAGCCTATCTCCTACGCTTTTGTAAAGGAAAGGTGGGGACACAGGTAGAGGCATGGTCTCATTGCACGCTGATCTCGGATATAACGGAGCAACAGAAATTCGCCAAGATCTGTTCAGTTAGGAGCATATGGCTGCTCGATCACTTGTTGCGAATCATGAAGTACAGCACCACTCTCTGCCTCATGATTCAGACAGTGAAGTTGTCGTAGCAGGATCCATTTGGTGAGGGACAAACAGTCTCCAAAAGTAAACCTGGGTATTGTTCCAGTAAAGCCTATGGGCCTCTAAATGGAGCATTGAGACACGCATCTTTAGTTAGTGGATTGGATACGTCGTTGACATCTGAACAGATCATCGAAAATCTAGGTTTTATAGGTAGGTATTCCTCCTCGAGCATGGTTACCGTGAGGGGGAACTCTTAGCGTAAATGCCTGGAGCTGAATCTGGAACCCCACTCGTTGGATGAGCAGATTTTAGTGGGGATACAAAGAGCATACGCCATCAGTCACATCAAATATTGAGTGCTCACGCCCTGCCCAAGCAACATGTTAAGGTTCAGAGCGACCTGAAAGACATCAAATCACCGAGATTGCAGAGCGTTGGTATTGGAGCTCTAACTTAGCGCCTTGTTCTAGGTGAAAATTGGGCTCCATAAGAACAATAATAATCGCATCGCTTCAAATGATATATATGACAGCATGTGATAGTCCAACAAACTCACTCCCAGAACACTTTCAGCAGAAACGGCCATTGCATCGGAACGATGCCCATAATGGCAGCATTCAAGGCGACAAGTTGAAGTAGCCCGATGGCTTAGGATGGGTGTCCAGTACATGATGAAGAATCGGCAGGAATGCAAGCAAAATCTTGGTGATGGTGGTTCACTAAGACTGCAAAAACCTGCAACTCAGGCTGAGCATAGAAACATGATGCATCTTGCTCACGGGAAACTCCAACTCCACGTGACATGACACATTTTAGCCTACTTTCTTGTCGACTCGAGAAATGGAGAGCTGAAAACGATATTAAAACAGTAAGTAGCGTCACAAACATCTGCAGAATCAACAGCCTACGGTTCTGTGAGGTTCAACATTAATGCTGATCTTCGTAGTTTCACCGAACTCGCTAAGCCAATGGCGCCCAGCCAAGCATCTACGCCATTCGGCACGCTATCGTGTTACGTCGCACAGCTCCTAATCTACCCCCTAGCCAGTCAGTTGGGGCGCATCGGTATCTTGACACGACCTCGCAAATACACCATTCCATTCAACCACGCTATTGTGTTCTTCCTTGGTCTCGTATTTGTGAGTATATAACGAGTAGGAATAGTTAGCGATTGACCCCTGCGTCTGTCAAGTTCGCACTGGGACAATTCTTAAGCTCGTGAGCCAGAACAGTGATGAATCTTAAACTAGTGAACCTGTTCCACTTTATGTTTTCAAATCGTTTTCATTTTGCTAGCCCCTATATATCTATATGCAATTCTTCCGTATCCGACCGCGCTCCGAAGCTTATCGTATTGAGCCGGCGGCGAATACCATCCAGCTGGAGCCGTACTGACCGGACAATGCAGAAACACGGTTTCCGTATGCCGAGGCAGATTTCCGAGAAGAGCTGGTCGCAGATCCACACCCTCGATCTCTTGCTGTCATACCCTAATGCACCTCTCAAAGCTACACTCCTAAGCAAAAGTAATCTCACAGATCGCCAGTGCCAAGATGAATTGCTTAGTAACGTTGATCTAAGTAGCAACTCAGCCACTGAAGTCCTCGCACGCATGCAAGAAGTTATGGGCACATGAAAGTTCGACAATGGGCTTTTCCGGGAACTGTTTCTCTCAAGACTACCACACCCGTTGCATACCGTGTAAGTGACACTTCAGTCATTTCCACCCGATGACCTGTCAGCTTCGGCAGATAAAATACTGAAGACATCTAGCAACCCTGTCTCCAGCGTATATTCGACCTGAGAAAAACCTGAGAGCCAGGATTCGGAAGAAACCGAGCAGTGCAACTCTGTTAAACAGCTGCTACGAACCCGAAGCCCTAGGTTACGTAGCGCATCACAGAAACGAGCCTCAGCCCACCGCAGCAACTCGCGCCGAAAAGTGAACCAAACAGGATGGAAAACTCTAAATGGTGCTGGTTTCACAATGCCTATAGGGACGAGGCCAGGAAACGCCAGAAGCCTTGTGGTTTTGACACAGATACACACTTGGGAGACTGCTCCGGTGGCACGAGTTCACGGCAACCGTAGCCGGTGAAAACACCCGTTCGCCTCACGTCACCGGCATGAAAACGAAAGTTCGCTACTTCGTCAACACCGGTGCAGAAGTTAGCGCTCTTCCCGCACCGACAAAGGAGACTCATCATAACCCATCCTTCAGTCTTCAAGCAGCTAACGGCACGGCGACTGCAACCTTTGGGAGGCGGTGTGCCTACTTCAACTAAGGTTTCCGTTAACCTGTTCATTGAATTTTCTTCCAGCAGATGTTTCTATACCCACCATTGGCATGGATTTGCTGAACTATTACAATCTCTTTGTAGGTGCTTGTCGTCGATGACTGATAGATAACGGCACAAAGTCATCCACTGGCGGCGCCACCTACTCAGGTTCGAGTTTAGCCATTGTTGGAACTAAGCACTGAGCACTCAGATGGCGCATCTTATCAGGCAGTGTTAGGGAAACACCCAGAGTTACGACAACCGAAGCGTACTTTTTGTGCATAGCTAGCGACGTTTTGCACCACGTCACAACCACATACCTACCTGTGGCGTCCAAAACACGCCGTCCAGCCTCTGATAAGCTCAAAATTACGAAAAGTGAATCCGGCCATGTGCTCGGAGTGGGCATTATCAGACCTCCAGGTAGTCCCTGGGCACCGCAATTAGATTTAGGTTGCAAAAATTTGTCCCAATTATCGAAAATCTCCATGGGTGCGACATTCACCGGCGCAACGAAATCCGCGATCAGGTTGAACCGCCAGGTTCCCGGAATATCCAAAGACATCCAACCGAACAGGGTTAGTTGGAATGTGCCAACCATCTTTAAATTCAAATTTTTTCGAGACATTATTCCTTTAGTTTCATTCATTGGTAATGCGAAAATTCCCCCACATTTTACCTTTTTGTACCAACTTTTTTACTACCGTGTAGTCATACTTTTTCAAAAAACGAAGTGGAAATCGGCATAAAATCTACTTCCATTGTACTTATTTATGAATGTTTCCCATTCTTGCGGAACGTTTTCGTGGCACTAAAGATTTTTGTTGCTATTACGGGTGCAGCAAACACTGAATGGAGCGTCAGACGACACGGGATCGAGGTCGACGTACGAATCGATTTATTGCATTTAATTTCTCACTTGTCACAACACCTAAGAATAAGTTCAGACGACCAGAGGGCACTTTTCGCGGTGATCCAATCGGAAGAGTTTTACCAGTGGGGAGACCACTGGGATTTTACTTCCGGTTGGTATTGTTTCAGGGTCCTCATGAACCCATAGGGGGTGATCTGTATGTCACACACTTCTCCAGAATCCACAGCACAGGGTTCAATGAGATTCAAAATTAGTAGTAATAACGATGTGTTTCGTACAACATACGTTACATGAAAACAAACAAGTTTACAGGTTTGATCATTTTGGTGGTGTGAATTGGCTGCTATGTACAATGCCAAGCTGTACACTAAACACCGTTATTCACGGCACATGACAGGTGAGTCTAGAGACAGATAACAAAGAGTAAAACAGATAAACACCAGCATAATTGTCCATCATACTGAAACAAGCTCAGATCGAAAATAGGAATTATTCGGCTGTTGTTTGGATCTTCCAATATTCTTGAATGTAGGGCAGGTAGTACAGCCATGACCTTGGGTTGTGTATGTTCCTCATAAAGTTTTGATGCCATGGTACAAGCTAATAAATGCGACTACTCGGATTCCATATAGATGAATGACTGGTTAGGTAAACCTGAAAAATGAACAAAAAAAGCAAGCAGTGGACGAGATTCGAATCCGGAGCACGAAAATGCCACGCAGAAGTACATCAACCATTATACGCGTTGGTGAGTTCATGGTACTGACTGCAAAAGTTACCTAAAGAAGTATCCAAAACCAACTGTTTAGAGATAAGCTTATGGGGAAGAGGATGAAGGCGCATACGAAAGTAGTGGAAACTAAACCGCAGCCGAAGATATCACCGCGGAATAGAGGACTATGGACCAGGTGTTCACATATGTGTAGAAACCCATGTATAAAAAATTGATGAAATTATAAATATAGAAATAAAACTCGTGGTTCTTAGTATAACGGTAACCACGCTTTATACAGGTAGTCATGGGGGAGGGATGATCATGGTGTTGGCTGTTGAATGGTATCATATCAGGACTATAGAGACAATATGGTGGTGCAGAGTAAGCTGAGCTAGTAGACCTGGAGGACTTTTTGGGTAACCTCATTCTTTTTACTGTTATTTTGTCGTCATAAGTACAAAAGCCGTAGGTTTCACAAAGATACCGCCATGGAGGCAAGGGTAGTTCACGTTAATCTCCCTACCATCATGCCTCTTGGTCAGTTATCTCCATCTTCGCATATTTTCACGTTATTTTTTAAATATTTTTGTGCTACGCCCAATAGAGTTGATGGTTACGACGATATTTCCAGCTTACTATCAACTGGCTGAGACCATGCGTACATTACTGATGCAGTCATCCCTTGGAATGTACCAAGCATCGGGCAACAGTTATGACCACTATACCTCCAGTTATGTCATGGTGTAGCTTTATTTGTCACTCAAAACTGACTTGCATTGCTGTACGGCAAAAGACTCCTAGCTTATTACAACAAGAAAAGGAATGGTGGGTGGAATGCTTATTTGTAGGAGGGGTTAAGAGTAGCTGAACTATGGCAGCATTGAGGTTAGGAACAGTGATTAGCATCAAACACAATTACCAGAAATTCGCATAGAACAGTATGTAATTCAACAAAAATTACTCACTGTTTGATAAACTCTTGGGTGATTACATTAGGTTACCGCGTATTGGACTCTAGATATCTGGTGGGCCAACAAGGAACATGGCGTCGTCTACGTAGGGCACATTAAGAATCCTGCGTACTCCAAGTTCATTGAGATAGTGGCCCAAGGTTGACTGAAATTGAGATATGGTCTTGCAGCACTGGGCATCGTGCGGCAGTCTGTTCCAAATGTTAGCGTAACGAGTTGGGAGAATGAGGATTTGAGCTGTTTGGACGCATATGGTAGTGTGACCAGGGGGCTTTGATTTCTAAGCCTGTAGGACTTTTTGTCAGTGAACTTTACTGTATCCACATTGGTAGTCACTTCATGGTGTAACTTTATAGAAAACGCTGAGGTTTAACTTTATTCGCCTGAACCACATAGGCTCAAATCGATTAACGGGGCATCTGCCTGTGTGTGAATTGCGGTGAAAGATGAGTCGGGTAAAGCGTCGTTGAGTTTTCTCTATTTTCTGATTGTCACTAGACCGCAAGCAACTGAGAGCGATAAGACAGTATTCCAGTAGTGGTCGCAGACATCTTATACAGAATCAGTTGGTTTCACTAGGCGAAAATTGCGGTGGATGAGGCCATATGATTTGGGGCGCTGTGTCGTTGTGTGTTCTGCAAAGGAGGGTCACTGGAGTACCTTATTCCAAGGTCCCAAATACTGCCTAGCCGTTGGAGTGCAATGTTGTCCAGTCGAAGATTAGTTGGCACGCTCTTTTCACCAACGAGCGTAAAGCCAGAGTCCTATGTATTCAGAGGTAACAGCCACGTGTCATACCATCTTTGTAGCTTGTCAGGATCGCTTTATATGGTAGTATTGATGCCAACAAATTGATTAGAGTGAAAAGTGTACACTACTTTCAAGTCATCTGCAAAGAGGAAGGTCTTCCCTGATTGAAAGCAGGAGAATATATCATATACATTATAGAGAGAAGGGATCCCAGGACGGGGCCTTGGATAACTCCGCTGGTGGTATTCCTGGGAAGGCAACAATGTGAGCCTGTTTTGACAACTTGGATGCTCTCCAACAGAAATGAACCGACTCAGTCATGCAACTTGCCACTTATTCCAAATGAGTTCGGTTCGTCAAGGGTGACGCACTTTGCCAAAGGCTTTTGTAAAATTAAAGTAAAGCAACCTTCATAATTTCACCGTACTCGCTAAGCCGAAGGCACCCAGTCAAGCATCCACGCCATTCGGCACGCTATCGTGTTACGTTGCACTGCTCCTAATCGACAAATTGAAGGGAAAGAACTTGATGAAAAGTGTTCGGTGGATAATTTTGGTAGCCTAAAGTTGAAGCAGGCCGGCTACAACAACGTCTTGGAAGCAGTAGTCAATGAGTTGGAGTAAACGCCCATTTGGTTTTGCCATGTTTCGTCCAGAGCAAGATACATACGCAAACAGATTTGTTTTTCGCCAGTGTCCGGTTAACTATTGTGTCGGGTAATTTAGAGAGACCACATGATCACAAGTTCAAGGCACATATTCCGTAGATGATAAAAGGGCGACTGAGATCACGAACCGTTCCTCTAGACTAGGCAGTGGACATTTTGAGATTAGTCTACTTTGGATAATGATGAAATGGTTAAACGTAGATTTGAGTGTCTCAGAAAACAATTAACAAAGAATAGTAGTCTACTGGAGAGACTTAATGAAGCTGAGTATAAGCACCTACGAAGGGGGTACATAGTAGAAGTAGCTATCCTCATCCATCGTCAGGAAATCTTCGCTGGTGCCTTAGACCTAATCCGGTCATAAACCCTTGAAAAACAGACAGGTTGAGGATAGCGTTTGATGGTATGGCTACGCACCACGGTACTTCGTTAAATGATCAGATACTACAATGACTAAATACAGCCAACAGTCTGGTTGGGGTACCTTCGAGATTTAGAGCTTGGGTCATCGCTGTTGTGACTGATATAGAAGTGTTCTTACGAGTCAGGATTCCAAAACACGACAGACTAGCATTTCGTCTCTTGTGGTGGAAACAGTTCAACATGAACCAAGAGGTTAAAGGATTTCAGTTGCCTGCATATCCATTTGGTGTGGTCTCGTTACCTTTGTGTGCCACCTATGCGCCCTGAAGGACCACTGACTCCTTCGGTGTTGGAGAAAATGCTGCGACTGAAGTGGTTGTTGATAAACACTTCCATGTGGATGATTATTTAGCATCCACTGATGGCAGTCCTGGAGCTATTCGCCTAAGTGAGGGTTTACGGCAAGGTCTCGAAAGAGGAAGTTTTTGACTGACCAGACAGATCAGTAGCTATTTACAGGTTGCAAAGTGAATACTTCAAAGTGAACGACGCCAGATAGTACGAGAAATCGATGTATAGAAGCTGGCAACAAAACGCACGTCAGTTTTATCCTGGGTCACTAAAACGGGGAGTGTTTTTATGAAGCTGCCATACCAGATTGAATTTCAACTAGGTTTGGTGTTATGTCAACGGCTGCCTCTATATATTCTCCTAGTGCTCTTAAAGCCAATCCTCCAACTGGCTTTCAAGGTACTTCAGCGTCTGTGTAGAGCAGGTCTTGGTTGGCACAACTTAGTTCCCGAACATGAAGGCGATTATTAGAGTATAATTTCAAATAACTTTTGTAGAATCAACGACATTACGTTTCCGCGTTCCTTATAGCCCGCTCTGGGAAGCGGATACATGTACTCACCAATATCCCAGAAGTTGGTTATGGAGTGGTAGCATACTTCGCCACACAGAAAGCATGACTGAATCCTACTATCACACAGTAGTAGCTAAGGCCAGGGTTAACCCTTATCAAAATGTAAACGAAGCCACATATGAAACTCACAGTGGCTGTTTTAGGAGCTAGCCTCGGTTCTCAACTACAGACGGAATTATATGTAGAGCTTTTCCGAAGTATGTTTCTGGACGTATGTACACATAGTGTTGCGTCACGTCAAAAACAAGGATGATCAGTCAGGAACCTTTATGGCAAACCGGATTGCAGTGATCCATAACCTCACTAACGTTTCTCAATGGAGATATGTACCACCAACGCAAAATATCGCTGACTTTGTATCTCTTGGAATGGTGTTTAAGGATGAGGACTACATTATATAGTGAGAAGTTCATCTGTTCCCCATCAGTGGCCCTAAGGCAAGATGGTTAATCAGTGATACTGAAAAGCGACCTACATGTTGGTCGCTAGAATTTGAAGGCGTCACAACGGTTGATGTGGCTTTCGGGGATTATAGTTTGGATCTGCTTCTCAATCAAGTTGCAGACTGAATAGAACTTCTCAAGGCTGCTGCCAGGCTTTCCATGTCCATAGGCTATTTCTTGACGTTCCATGGGGAGAGAACCAAAGAATCTTTAACTCTAAGTACTTTAAAGACAAATAAGCTACGACAAACAAGTTCGGACTTCATGAGAATGGTTCAAGCCGAGGCGTTTAGCAAGCAACTGGCTGTCTAAAGGATGAAGTTCATCAGAATTGATGAAGTAAGTGAAGAGAAATCGTCACGACAAATGTCAGCCAATTTTAGATGAGGTCTTCTGCCAACTCTCCATCAACTTTCAGCTGTGTAACAACAAATCACTTGGGTTTTTTTGCCGCGAGATAGCCGCATGGAACTCAATAGCTTGATGTTGTTGCTTAGATCCGGCGACCCTCCATAGACCGCCACGCCACAATTAGCAGATGCTATATTTCTCGTCAACACTCATCTAGTCGGGACGAACTGGTCGACGTTGCAATTCATATGAGTTTACGGTTGCGTATTTAATGCTGACACGTCATCAACAGGATTAATGGTGAATGGCCAACTGATTGAGATCTCCGAAGATTCGTTTAGCATTAAAATCTACTGTTTCAACATCCGGAATTCGAGCGCTGATGGTCAGGATCTATACGTTCCATTGAAGAGCTGTAGAAACGGTCACACACGAAAGTGGGAAATATGGAATGCTAAGTTATCGACCTAGATGCAAAGGACAAGATGTTAACCAAGTCATAGCCCATCACATCCCTAAATGTGAGGTGATAAGCTTCATCTTGAATGATCCGATATTCTGGGCAAATAAATGGAGATCCCCAGTTGTAAGAGATTTCAACGTAGTATGCGTTGATTGGAACAGCTTAACAACAAAAGCGTCGCGGAATTCTTTTGACTATGGGTTAACGGAAAAACGAACTTACTTGGCTGTTACGCAGTACGCCAGGGCAGCAATCCGACACGATCGTCAGCATAATCCATCAGTCCTAGACTTAGTATTCTCCCACGTAGATAATGTGAGCTCCGTCCCAAATATTGTACCTACCGACACAAGTAACCGCGATTTGATGACCACCAAGTTCTAACCAGCAGTTTGGGAACGAATGGTCCGCGAAATATAAAATCCCCTCAAGAATGGGCTGCCAATAACGGATGAAGGTTTCATGGGATTTATGAAGGAAACTGAACATTTACTCGGCAACCGTCTATTGGTTCCACTCACATCCAATGTTGAGGACCTAACAATAACTCCAGCAAAGTTGACGCTGTTGTGAGAACAGAAGAGCTCAGAAAAACACAGGAGTGGGCGACGAGAGTATTGTCTTGCAGAAATAACCAAGAAACGTTGGTTCAAAGAGTGTTTTCCTTTAATAGAACAGCCTAAGCGAACGAATTCTGAGACATCTAGATAGATGACTTATCCACGATAGTGTCGGATAGATGGTCTTTAGGACTGGTATAGCGAGTGGTCTATAGTGAAGACACGTCAGTTAGAAAAGTAAGATTAAAAAACAAAGGGAACGCTCATTAGAGACATTTGTATTGTCTCTTTGAGGTGTCAAACGAAGGGTAGTCAGCCGGGAACCCTCTGAGGAGTACTGGTTTAAGACCTGGGGACACAGTGGGAAGGTTTGGTCAGAGGTTTTCTAGATAAACTCATGTAAGACTTGTAAACCACTTAGGGAGATCTGTATGCTAGCGTTCGTGTGTTTGATGCTATATATGTCATTGGATGTAATGATTGTAAAAAGTAACAGTAGGTCTTTGATGGTGAGTGTTGTGTGCGCCTTGATTTTATCCTAGTAATATACTCAAGAACAGTAACCCTTCGTTTTGTTGGACTTTACTCAATGTGTTTGTTTAGCCATGTTGAATTTCTGGTTCCGACTGGTGGCGCCGCCGTATTTTGATTCGGCCAGAAACTCTAGTAGTCGTAGGATCGAATGTTTGTAATTGAATTTTGTATATATATATTTGCCACCCTACTACCTCAACGGAGCTTGTAACACTTTCAGTGACCATAGAGAATGACTGTCATTTATTTGAACTGAAAACATCTGTTTTGACTATCCCTTCAGCAACTTCTAGTCTTTCTGAGTGAGGCATTTCGATAAAATAGGCACCTTTCGGAAGTCGTTGCACGGAACCACAGATTAAACACTTATGATCTTTTAAGGATCCTGTGAATGGTGCTCCACACTCACCATCCTAGCTTCTCCTGCACTAAGGAGTAGAATGTCAGCAAACCTACTCACCGCTTGATCCACATTCCAATCAAAAAGCCCTTACACATCGGCAAAGGTACGCGTTACTTTTAATATACCTCTACTGAAGTTGGGTAGGCAAATGTCTTACAACCACTATTTGGCTTAAAAAAACAAACTATTTAAACTGATGCACAACACGCAAAGTGCTGTACGTAAATTATGACAAGCAAAAATTAGCAGCAGAGTGTATGCACCACACTAATTGCGTACGTGTTATTCTCATTATGAAATAACAAGAGCTATTGCTCTTTCAGATTTCGCACTTTAATATCATAAGAGAAGATCGAATAAGCCTGACTACCTGTGCATTATTAATTGATATAGATGAAAGTTTGTAGAATATCACAAGTGAAAAGTATATTCATTATTTAGTCAGACAATTAAATGACCTCAGTTAATCCTATGCTTAGATGGAATATTGATTGGATCTTAAAGTATTCCAATAATTTCATGAGTAAGTGGTACTCAAATAATCTACACAGGTTTACGAAGGTATTTTCGAAGACACTTTTTATCCTACAAGTGTAATAACTCTTGAATATAATCCTGAATACATGACAGTGAGCAAGCTGTAACTAGCATCAAGTAAGCACTAGATATCATTGATGAACAAACACAAAGACTCATCTATCGGCCGTAAGAAGAAAAAATACACTAGTTTGTTCACTGTCATTGGGTACGGTTACGTTGTACAACGATGAAATGTTACTTGCTTTTCGCTTTTCTCATTATAGTTTTTTATAACTTGCGATAGCAAGAATTCACCAAAACGTAAACGCTTAAGGCGGACATAGTCGTCAATTAGTAACAAAAGCGTCAAACACTTGCGAAGTTCGACTCGTGTCTCATGAGTTGAGTGCAATGACTAATCCATCCACATCCACACACACAACTTGCTCCTCTCCCTTGGATGGGGATGGGGAGATAAAACAGATAGTAGGATATAACAGCCTCTATTTACAGTCCAATGAGAAAGAAATCTCAAAATCCCATATCAGAAATTACATTGACAAGAGATACAAATAAGCATATTGATTGAAAGACGTTGAACAATTGAAATTAAAATATGAACACACAAAGCAACTTGAAAGGAGAAGAAACATGGAGGAAGAAAGACTGAGCAAAAAAATGACTAGTGGAAAAATCTCCAAATACCAAAGAATAAAATTAATGTAGCAACTATTAACACCCAGAATAAAATTTTATCTTGATGAGTCCGACGTTCAATAAGACGCATAACTGTATTCGACAAACCAAGTGTATTCAAAACATCCATAACACGACGTTGTGCCTTCTTCAAAGTCATCCTACGATATTCAAAATATAAGCACAAAAAGATACAAAGTTAACCAAGAATTTGAAAATAAGGTTAAAAATTGTAGTAAACTTTTAAGAAAAAATGCAAAAATCCTACTGTAAGGCATAAAATCAACCACTTAATCGTACATAACAAAAGTTCTACATTGACTAAGCTTACTGGTGATCAAATACTGAGTGAAATCGTATCATTTAGCGGATGACGTCTCGAGAAAAATGTATGGCTTCTAACCACATAAAGATGATCACACAACTTTCAAAACCTGATTTTGATTGTTCTGTCATTTATTATTTCTTGGTTTAGAAACAGTAACATGATTTTTCATACGGCCAGGATGAGAGTTGCATCATTCCCAGTGACTTGACGAACAAAGATTAGGTAATTACTCAGAAGAGAGGGTAGTTTAGATACTACTGCCTAGAGAGTAACAACATATTTTAACAGATATTTACACTTCGGGCCAGTTTAAGCAGGTTTACTCAAACATATTTAAGCCTGCTTAAACTGGCCCGAAGTGTAAATATCTGTTAAAATATGTTGATACTCTCTAGGCAGTAGTATCTAAACTACCTGAGAACTAACTGAGAAGAAACACTAATAACCAACACCTATCTACAAAGTTGTATTCAGAAATTCATTAGAACATGCTGTCCGCGGAACCTGCAGGTCCTGGGTTCGATCCCAGGCGGTCGGGTGACCACTGCTGAGGAGTCCCATTCTAGGATGAAACACTTGCCCAGTACTCCCAGCTTTCTAATGCTCCTACAACTAAGCTTCTATAGTGTTACAATACAAAGGGGAGACATAAGAAACCCCATGTAGAATTCTTAGCATGGCAGAGAATGAGTGTGGTATTCGAATCCACAAACACACTTTTTAAGTCTAGAGATGTTATTGATCCAAAGAATCAAAATATTTTTACTTGTCAAATACCGCGTATTTACTGTAAGGTCGAGTACATTGATCAAACGAGCTGGATACCAGACTTCAGTGAGTTAAGTAATTGCGAAACTTGGTGATTGCAATGAATGCAGTGACAGACAATAGAGTGGGACAGAGTGACAGTCCTAAAGATCAGTTGATTTAACTTGTGAAAGAAACTGGCTACCAAAACTTTTTCATCAAGTCAACATTGATGTATGTAATAGAAATGCTGCAACACTTGTCCCGAATACCTGGAAAATCATGTTACTATTGGAACCAAGAAAAAAGTGAAATTACTACCAAAATTAGGTGTTGGAAATTATATGATCATCCTCACATGATTATAAGCAACACAGTTTAATTGAAACGCATTCCAGTAAATAATACTGTTCTAATATGTGTCATATGTATATTTAGCATGCAATTTTACTCCATCTAGCAGAGTGCCTAAATTATGCTACTTTTACAATGACAAAACTTCCTGAAGAACCAAATCAAAGAAACGCTAAGTGTAGGTCAATAAAGTTGACAAGAGAAGTAATAATGATAATAGAGAAGATCAGCAAGGTTCTATACATATTTTAGGACTACTATTATCAACTCCTTTCTTACTTGTTCTCGTTTATTCTGAGATGTTACCTTTTTATTCCTTTTTATATCTTTAGTTTTATACTACTTAGTATTACCGAGTAATATGGTTCAAGTTTCCTCATAATATATCGCATCCTGTTCGCCAATCAAAACCTTTAAATATTAGTATCTTTTTCCGGTTCATGATGGTGTAATTTCTTACTTTGTTCCTTGATGTTCTACTTTACCTTGGGCATTTGTTTATCTTGTGTCTTTACTCCATCATGCACGTCTTTCATATTCCATATTCTGGTTGCTTGGATATATCTTTTTCTTTCTACCGTTGATGCACTCTTTGCAAGTGCTTTGATAGCGATAAACCCGTAGATACTTCACGACTCAAAGTTTCTATTCTACTACTCAAAATTTTTCATTAACGTAGAAGCATATTTTAGACAAATCTTGTGTTTTAGATTTTACGCGTAACTCAAGGCTTTTGGTTCCAGATTTCTTGGAAAGAAATTCACAACTATTCACACATTAAACTGAATGAATTGTCTTAGAATGCACAATCTAAGATGAGATTTTAAAAAGTATCCAAGACTTTGCAAGCTGATACAGTAGTTAGTTAGTGATATAATGTGCAGAAAGATTACCAAAATGCCTGAAGTCTTAACCAACCAATCGCTTCGCTTCAAAACTTTGGGGAAAAAACACATCAACCAACATGTTAGTATCAGGTTGGTTGGAAAGATGAAAAATCCTGCAGAATTGAAATCTATTAGGTCTGGAAATACCCAAGATCATGGTAATATTTATACAAACCTTATGATTTGTACATATTGATTGATGTTGTGAATACACCTTCTGTTCTGTTACTTTTCCATTTAGGGAGAAACTGAGTGACCATTAAGGGTGAAATCTGAAGGTATTTGTACAAGTTTCTATATTTACATAATTCAGGCTCCATCAAGTCACTGGTAAAGATATATAAAAGTTACCTTAAGCCTACTGCACAGGAAGTCCACGACTGATCTCATACTGATTCCTAAATATCTCTTCATACCATGTATTGTATTAACTGACACAACAAATCCTGCTGACCATTTAAGTACATTGCAGTAGTAAAATGCGACTGTTGATAAATTCCGCTAGTTAGACTTCCAATCATTTAGGATAGCGTAGATACATTAATTATCTTAAAATATGTATCTTTGCATATGGAAGTGATCGGTAAACCGAAACCGTTCATTTTGAAATAATTAACTGTCCATCAAGCATGCTCACTCTCCATTCCTATTCAATTTTATCATAGATGTTTTTATGGAGGTCTCCTTCTCTACATCCAACTACATAAGGATTAACCTAATCACAGGAGAATTTTTGGTAGACCTAGAATACACAGATGAAATAGTCGTGAAGGCAATGACAAGATGCAGAGTCACCTCGATACCTTGAGTGGAAATTTGAAAATGTCTGGGATTCGTTTCTCGCCACCCAAGTATACATTGTTGCTGCAGGATTGCCTCGGCTAACAATAGAGAGTGAAGTGGTTGAGTGCGTTTAACACTTCACTTATCTGAGAAATCAGGTCAGCCGTGATGCACTGGTCAGTGGCCGATGAAATCTCTGGACGGATACAAAAGGCTCGGTTGGCGTTTGCTAACTTACGCCATCTGCTGCGCCGCCGCGATATCTGATTGTCTATTAAGAGTCGAGTGTAATATTCTGCTATCCACACTTTCTAACTGTATGGCTGTGAAACATGGCCATTAAAGGTGGAAGACATGAGACGGCTTCAGGTGTTTGACCACCGCCGCCTTCGTAGCATAAACTATGTTTCGTGGTGTCACCATGTGAGTAGTGCAGAAGTCAGACGTAGAGTTCTAGACAGGAAAAGTAAGTCAGTTGATGTAATTGTGAACCTTCATCGACTGAGATGGCTGGGACATGTGTTACTCATGGTTAACCCCTGTCTGCCTCGCCACACAATGTTAGCCGAAGTAGGTTCAGACTAGAAAAAGGCTCTTGATGGTCAGACTAAAACATGGCATCAATGTATGAAGTCTTTGACTGCTGGTTTGAGCCATGTTAGACGATGCATGTTATGAGATTGGAGTCCACGGGAGAAGAGAAAACAGTAGTCAGAGTGTCTAGGTGATATGGTCCTGAACCGATGTCAGTGGCGCAGATGCATACACACATTATCCTCACCTAAAAGACTGTAGTACTTGGTCTCATTCTTCCCTTCTCTATTTTACTACTTTCTACTTCTACTTCCTCTGGCTGATTTTTCTTTCCTTCTTCATCTTCCATTTTATTAACTTGTTACTTGATGTACTGATTTCGATCTTGCATTGATTTATATGGTCAGAATCGAGGTGATAATTGAATAGGTATAAGAAACATATAATAAGGGTATTTCTAGAAACCGGTGCTTCAACGATGAGGGCTTCAGCTTAACAATTAATAAATAGCAATGCTGATTACTGTTTGCAATATTCATTAAGCTTAGTAAAGCTATAAGACATATTTATGGATCACAAAAATGAAGATTTTAAACTCTGCTAGAGATTTATAGACAATCACAAACCACCACCATCGGGCTTCTTGGGTTCTTCTGGTAGCCATAACCAAGAAAATTACCATAATTAATATTCAGGCAATATCGAGGCATCCGCATACGAGCCCATATGCCAACAGAGGTCGAACAATTCGATTCAGTAAAACAACGGAGAATTACAAGTATATCAATAAATAGTAATAACTAATACTCGTTGTACAAGAGATGGCTATCATGCCTCCGTGGTCTAGTGGATAACTCCTTGACGTTTAAAGTGATGCGTACGAAGTTTGAGTTTAATTAGGGACGAAATCACTCACTAGGGTCCAGGTACATCCAGCTGACGCAATAGTGCATAGTCTTATGTTAATCTTGTCTGTCTGGTGGAGATCAACAGGTTGAAAAGATACAAGGATGAAACAATTAACATCAACAGTCGTCAAAGAGATAGGATATTATTATTATTATTATTATTATTATTATTATTATTATTATTATTATTATTATTATTATTATTATTAGGTCAGTCTGAAATCATATCACCAACAGCCTCCAAAATATATTTCAGTTGCGCACCAGATCAACAGTCTGAAACTAAATGGATTTATATAGTCCTCATCTGGCCGCTATCAACCTTTACTAAGCCAAATCTCACCTCAATTTCATAAGTATACTAACTAAGTGGTACTAAATAATAACTAAACTACTTTCTTCTCAGGTGTAAATTGAGTTCAACTGGTCACGGAATGCAACATAGTGACTAAAAGAGTAACACAATTGACCAAAGAATTATACTTCATATTTAATGTTTGAAAGTAGTGTGTAGATGAACTACCTGCAGAAATTTTTTTATGTTTACAGGAAGTTTGGCAGGAAGGTGAACACATAAGACCTTGAAAACACACCCATATGAAAATTATTACTAAATATCTCTGGTATCGAGAATTTTCACACCCCGAACCCACAGTTTTCGCTACCAACCATACAAATTTACAAAAGTATATAAAATAAGATTTTTTTAGAAAATAATTCCAATACTGGTCAACATACCCCTGCTCTCTCAAAGCACTTAAACTGAAAGCTCCTGACGCCAACATATCATCGATCTGTTTTCCAACATTAGACAACCTTGAATAGTGCTGCAAATCAGAATCCAATCTAACAACTGTTGAACCATTACGTACAGAAGCATTGGTAGAGAAATCATGAGATAATAGCTCCTCACGTTCTACCACCTGACGCCACTTTTCATTCCTAAGAATATTTATTAATGAGAAGAAGATAACTTTGTTGATTTTAGACTATTAATAGGCAATAATGACTCAAGCTGAAAGTTGGTGGGGATTTATTGACTTTAGTTTGACATTCGTCATGGATCGAAATCGGTTGGAGAAACATTGGAAACCTGGGAGCACTGGGCAGGTGTTTCTTCCTAATTTGGGACTCCTCAGCAGTGCATACACATTGAACTCCGACCCAGTGACTCAATGGCAATGTGTTGGCTGAGGAATCTGTAGGTCGTGGGTTCGATCCCTGGCGGGCGGGGTCATGGGTCCGCACTACTGAAGCTCCACATTAGGACGAAACAGCTATCAAGCGCCCCTAGGTTTACAATGTTTCTCTAGCTGATGTCAGTCCTTGATAAATAATGACTCAGTTTCAAAAGTCAGGACATAACACAGCGATTTAAAAGCCATGGCCAGATTTCAACAAACAAGAATATCTTTATTCAAGAATGTTTCTGTGTTATAGTGACCGTGACTGTGAAGTTCCATAAAACACAAGATGTAGACAAATCACTCGCGATACAACATTCAGATACGCTGCAAATATCGTGACTACTACAGGTGCGGCTGGTAGGATCGCCTTCAAAGTTACCCCTTCTATGAAGTATGAAGTTTGGTTTGTCTGCACACAGACAACTTCAGTTAATGCAAAAGAAAACCAATTACTTTTTCAACCCTGAGAATAAATCTGATCTGACAAAAACTGAACATTTAGAAAGCAACATCTTTAAACTGAATACCTCCTTACTGCATTCTAATTATCCTGCGAAAAATAATGTACATGCTGTCGCATAAGATCAATGACTGAGAAACAGGTGCATCCAGCTGAAGAGTCCCAAAACAGGAGGAAATGTGAGTCCTGAATTCCACTGCTAGCCACTAACCATCACTCATATAAAATCGAAACACAGGTAATATCGAGGCATCCGCATAGAAGCCCATATGCCAATAGAGACCTATCCATTAGGTCCAATCAACGATAGTACAATACAAGCTATAACGCTAAAATTATACCCGTCGCGCAAGAGGTGGCTATCGTGGCTTGGTGTTCTAGTGGATGACGCTCTGATGTTTGAAGCGATCGGTCCCGAGTCCGAATCCAGGTGGGAACAACACTCACTGGGAGAGTAGGTACATCCAGCTGAAGAGTCCCAAAATAGGAGAAAATGTGCGTCCCGGATCCCACTGCTAGCCAGTACCCATCATTACCTATTAGGGTTTCTTCATTCTGGCTGAAAAGGCAATTTTTCTCATAACAATCCGAAAAGGAATTGACTAAGTCAATAGTTTCTAGGGTGGTCACCACGAGTGATGTTAGTAAAAATCAAACCGTTTAGATCAAAAACTATGTGTAGCTGCATGTACTATGTTAAAGATCACATTGACAGATGGAGTTGATTCACCTGGATAACAATTTTCCAACCTGAACACCAGCCATCTGAAATCAATTGCTTTTGATTTATCCTTCAATTTATCATTTTGTCACAATTAATATCAAAGCACAGCGTTTCCATCGAATTGTATTTAACTGCTTCAATGGAACACAGGTTAACACGGGCTACCACATAACTATACGGAACACCTACCTACTAGCAGACCACAAAATAGAAAACAGTGTTTGCAGCAAGAGTAAAATAAAAGAATTAACTTGAATAATAATAATAATAATAATAATAATAATAATAACAATTCTGCTAACTTTTTACGATCCATAACTCTTAAATTCGTCTCATATTGTTTGCATTCAAAGCGTGTTTGGTCTAAACTCAAACGTAGTTGAGAACGACGTGAATATGGTTCAACAGTTGAAAGTAAGGTCGACAGACGATCACAATTTGAATTAATCTAGATATTTAATAATTTAAAATAAGTACAGCGATCAAAAGTTTGAAACTGAAATCGAATACGATGTCAAAAAGTGTATAAATAGTAATTAATTACTAGATGATATACATTACAGATCTCAGGTCTACATATAACATTTTATCGATCAAGGAAGAGATGGTGATAAATTACTTGAGTACATGATGCTTATACACTATTCGAACTTCAATACCTCAACGATCTTGTTCTGACTGACTGACAAAATCAACGTAGAACCTCAGATACAGGTGCATCGGATCAAGTTGCTGCACTTCGCAGAAGTAAACAAAGAACAAGTAGATAGAAATACGATGATATCAAAGTAGACAAATTTGCATGAGAGAATAAGCAATCTGAAGATAAAGGTTGGTGCGAATATTCAAGCTTTAGAAAACATCAAAGAATGAATACATCTGCACCGCCAATGTGACCGATTTTTAACCATGTCACCAACAGTCCTCAACCAAGCAGTTTACATCTCCCAAAATGGCTCAGATCAACACCAAAAGACTTCATCGATTGGTGGCACTTTTTGGTCTGGCCACCCTCAACTCTCTTCCAATCTAATCCGATTTTTTGTAGCATGGCACTTAGAGGTAGGCGGTGGCTCGGCGTGTGCAGTACATATCCAAGCCATGCCTGCCGATGAAGGTTCATAACCTCATCTGTTGACTCGCTAAGCACCCTTTGCCTGACTTCAACATTGATCATACGGTGATAGCGCCAAACGCGACCAATACCACGAAGACATCTGCGATCAAAACTCGGTAATTGCTTTATGACTACCACTTTTGACGGCCATGTCTCATAACTGTATGGCAGAATAGAACGAAATTCAGAGCAATATACTTGTCTCGCCAGTCGGCGCCACAGATGACTCAAGTTGATAAATGTAAAACGGTCATTTTTGTCCGTCTAGAGAGTTCATCAGCAACCCGTTCAACGGGCTGATGCAACCCCCCAAGTAAGTCAAATGGTCGACACATTCCACCACTTTACTCCTTACCATTAAACTGGGAGTACTTGAGGCAGACTAGTCCTGGAGCATCATCTTACATTTGACAGGTGTCAGAGCAACGCACCCCAAATATACTCAGATTTCTACTCAGCATCTTCACCTGGCAGAATAATATCGTTTACATACTCTAAGTCAACCAGATGACCTCCAGGGGGTAGGTCTGACGTACCCAAGGTTATATCCATTGGCACATCTACGACGAAGTTAAACAAAAACAGTGACAATAGGCATTCCTGGCGGACACCATAGATTCTCGTCAATTCTGAAAACAACTCTCCATAAGGCCAGACACGACTGCATGAGTTAGAGAAGACAGCAATATCGCTGACAAATCCAGTACCAAAGAGTGTACCAAATTCGAAACTCTCAGTAAAGATGAACTCCTTGAGGTTACACAGAAGCTCAAATAATGAGTACTGACAAGCAAAACAACCAGTTGTTCAAAGATTTTAATGGGTGCAAGCGCAGTTCACTATCACAATACAACCATCCAGATATAATAGTAAATTTCTTTTTTTTACTTGACTAACGAAACAAACTATACAACAGTCAATAAGAAAATGATTATGATATACGACATATTGGTTCACGTTTTCGATATTGTCCCGGATTTAAAAAAATAAACTAAATAGCACCCAGATGTAACACCAACAAAGTAACACTTAAGTCTAGTCCTAATTTTTATAGCCATTAATTCAGAATAGATTCATAAAAAGAGTGAAAAATTGATGAACTTTTACTCATCTTTCCAAATCATACTGCTTAACACTGTTAGAAGCTGAATAACAGATATTAGTCTACTAGGATCGCTTGTAATACCCAGTTGATTTTAATCATCATAATATTCACTTTATTCCAAACAATTATCGGAACTTCGTAGTATTGTGTCCTCTGAGCTGGGTTGTTTAATCGTGAAGCTTTCATCGTCTTCCTAGGCGACATCATCCGCAGCATTAACTTCAGTAAAAAGTGAGCTGTCAATATCTCTCCGTGAGTGATTTATTCACTTGCCCCGACGAACTGGTCTGCGATTGGTTGTTTCCTTCGATTGTTATGTCATTGATTGTATATACTTTCCTGTTGTCTGTTCCTCCACTTCACCTCTGACCTTTCTGTGGTTTATCATTTTTCTCATTGGTTGATAGATTGGGTCTATGTGTATACATTTGTTGATTGCTGACTGACTTGAATGCCATGTTTCTAGGAATTCCCTGATATTGTTTGTGTTTCCTCCGTCCAAAATTTCTACACTGTCGACATTGAATTCATGTCCATAATTATCCATGTGCATTGAAATGAGTGATGAAATGTCGTGACGTTTAACGGCCAATTGGTGTTCATGTAAACGAAGGAGAAGAGGGTGACCACTTTGTCCAATGTTGTATTGACTACAGTTATTACGGTTGATTTTGTAAATGATATTCGGTTTCTCTGGTTTGGTTGTTGCATACTTTGGCTTCATAATAATGTCTGCAGGGAATTTGTTGGTTTATGAGCCACATCAATTCCAAGTGGTCTCAGTAATCTTGTCGTAATTTCTGATACATTCTTTATGTATGGTAGGATGATGTGTTTATTGATTTCTGTCGATGACTTTGTAGTTGATGTACGGGATAGGCATCTTCTGATAAATTTTCGTGGGTAGCTGTTCTTCGGTAGGATGGACATCAAGTAATTTTCTTCGCTTCTCCGTGAAGTTGCTGTACTGCAGTGTTGTCGCTCTTTTGAATAGTCTTCACGTAACTGATCTTGTGTGTTGTTAGGTTGTCACTACTGTAGTTGAGGATTTGGTCAGTGTGTTGACTTCCTGTACACTTTGGTTTCCAGTTTTCCGGCATTTGTCATACTGACTAGAACATCCAGGAATGGTAGTCGATTGCTTAACTCTTCCATTGTGAATTTGATGTCGTCTAGAAAGACGAAAAAAGCTTCACGATTAAACAACCTAGCTCATAGAACACAATACAACCAAGACCATTCACCTGAGCTATAAATATTCTCCACTATTTCAAAATTATTGGGACAATTTTGAATTCTCAGAATGGTATATTGCAAAAACAACAACAAAACATATCTATGTATACTGGGTGGTGATTGAAGGTGAAATGAGAATTTGGACCGCGGCCGGACTTGAACCAGCGATTATCGGGTTTCCGGTCCGATACTCTACCAACTGAGCTACGAGGACCGACTACTGATCACATTCTTATTTCACTTCAATCACCAAGGGTTTTGCTCGACTACCATGTGAATTCGTGATGCGTTACTACCGCTTGATCGTATTTACACTGGCTGCCTAGTAAGGACTTCTCGTACCAATCCAAATCTAATTGAATGAGGAAGGGGGAGCATCATATTGAGTATCATTTGCTGGTAACCTGCTGGTAGCTAGTTCCAATACGGCCGCGGGCCAAATTTTCATTTCACCTTCAATCACCATCTAGTATAAACACTAGTCTGCCAAACCACGGCTATCTCCGATAGTTAAATGATATATATGTATATACTCCTTTAAAACATTTCGAATAGTGTTATGATAAGAATCTAATTAATGTAAAGAATATTTTTAAAAACGAGAAAATCTCACATTGTTAGTTAACTGTTGCAAAGTTGATGCGTGGTTTCTATTCTACCACTTTTTTTCCTCACATATTATGCGTGCTAGGTAAGGTACAGTCGAATTCTTATACTTAGCTGTACGACCGCATATGTAGTCTCTTCTTGTTCTCCATAAGGAGGTGCAAGGAGAGAGCTGTGAATGAAGTGGATGCCCAATGTCAGTTATAATTTCAGTAGACAGCTGCTTGCTGGAATTCAAATGCCTATCAACCACAGTGTTAATCAGTTGAGCCAGAGGTTCAGCACTCAACCTGCTGATGGCTTTCAAAGCCCTACGTAATATAACACAGCCTTTTTTATTAGACCAGAAAAGATCAGTGGAAGACGATAGTGAAGAACACGTAAAATGCAAAAATAAATAAATTGTAAAAGAAGAGGTTAAGTTATATCAGAGAGCCTCAGTTTTTTTATGTAATGAGTTAAAAGAAAGATTTTTTAACAAGTCAACAATATATGAGATGACCAATAAAGATCAGAAGTAAAACCCAACCCAAGATAGTTAACACTCGACTTACTTTCCGCAGAAATACCATCAATGAAACAAATGTCGAGAGATTCAAGCAGCTCATACAAGTCTTGTCTACACCTGAAGCTAAAACTAACAGTCTGACATTTAGAAGGGTTTAACTTGAGACCATTTAAGAGAGACCAATGGCCAATTACAGACAAGAATTCATTTAATTCAGAGCAATCTAAATGAGAGGTAACTGGAATAGATGCCGTCAGGTCATCAGCATACTTAATAACATTAGTTTCAACAGAATAAGGTAAATCGTACAAAAAAACGAAAACAGAAAAGAAGAAAGTACACCACCTTGAGGCATACCAGCTTCAGTAAGCAATGAAGTCGAGCGCTTCCCTTTACAGACAGTATGCTGTTTCCTTTCAGAAAAATAATACAGACAATTTGTAATCCATGACTCAATATGAGCTATGGCAAGATTATTTAACGACAGTGGTCTAGGAATAGAGTCAAAAGCTGATGAGTAATCCAAGAAGGCACAACGAACATTCTTAACACCTTTGTCGAGACTAGAAAAAAATATAACGATGTAAGACATTGACAGCATCTAAAGTACTCCTCCTGTGTTTGCAAGCAAATTGTTTTGGATCCCCGAAAACCATCAATGCAGGCTCAATCACAAGGAGAAGTAATTTCTCCATTGTCTACCAAAAAGGGGAAGTTATAGCGATGGGTCGAAACTTAACATCTCATCCAGAAGGTGACTTAAACACAGGTACAATTTTGTTATCTTTCCAAGCAGCGGGTATTGTCTTTTTAGAAAACGACGCACTGAAGATATCTGCAAGGGGATGACACAAAATACCTGGACATTTTCTAAATATAATACCAGAAACACCATCCAGACCTAAGCTTTGGGATGGATTCAAGGATTTAAGACATTTAAATACATCATGTGTATTAAAACCTGGAAAGCAGCTATCCATCTGACTATGGACGCTAGGAAGGATGAAGTCAGGTTGCCGAAGTATAAATGACTCATTTAACGCCCAGACTTCCAAACAAGCTTCTTTTGTCATCTGTTTCCTACCAGTAAACTCTTTAAATAATTTCCATATATTGGAAGAGTTCTTACAAGATAGGAACTTCTGGTTGGAAACAGTATTCAGACGTTGTATTTCAGACTTGATTAGGCAGTTAAGTCTATTAACGCCAGGGTGACCTCTCGCCTGATACAACCGTTCCTCTTCTCTCTGGAGCTTCTTGAGATAAGAAGAAAGTCTGTCGAATCTCAGGTAGATTGTTTCACTACGGCAGCATATGTCGAGACAGAATCTGAGGTAGCGTGTAATATTAGTGTTAGTGTTATCTAAAACCTCATCAACAAATATATTCCAATCTCTTTTTTAAGCACACCTCAAAAATAGTATATTCTCCTGTGAATAACATCTTTACTGGACTTTCTTGGAAAGGCATGCAAAAGCTTTCTTGTGTGATTTGAGGTACACTTTAGGCAAAACACATACAATACATCGGTCAGAATTTAGCAGCGAAGCCCATTTACGGGATTCATATATGCCAGGTTCATTTGTAAACACCAAATCCAGTGTGTTGTTAAGACGAGTAGAAAAGTTAACCATATTTTTATGACCCCATGATACAAGAAAACTGCAGTCACATAAGTTAAAATTCCCACAAACTATAGACAAGGAGTTACTCAGAATCGGAGTAGCAAAATCAGTGAATTCATCAGCAAAAGTTGACAAATCTGAGAAACCGCAGTCAAGTCAGGTATGACATAAACCCCTGTTATGTATATATGTTTGTATTTGCTCAAATGTTCAAGACGACATTTAATAGTAATGTACTCAATTTTTTCGTTAGAGAAGCTGAAGCATACATAGTTGGAGGACTACCAGTTAGTACTAATAAATGTTGCTATACCACCACCACATTTCTTCTTCGAAAAGCTTCGATCTTGTTGAAATAATTTGAAACCATCTAAGCAGACTAAGTCATCATCATACAGGTTATGAAGCCATGTTTCCTGCAGCATTATTATACCCATGTTCCGATAAACATTTGTGGACAAGAGTGACTGAAGGTAATCAACTTTATTCGGCAACGACCTGCAGTTTATGCTAAGTATTTCCGGAATAGTCATTTGATCTATGGTCATACGCTTCAGAGCCGGCTGCCACCCACCGTGGTGCTTCTTCTTAGATTTCCTATCAACTTGCGAAGCGATAGGTTGTAGTGATTTTAAAAACGCGCGATTGGTTGACATAATTGAACGATTAAAACAACACAGAAAGGAGAAATTTGATGCAGTATATTCCGTGATTAAATGAAGTACCCATAAGTTCAAGGAGGTTACATTCAGAGCAAGGTTAATTGTATTTAATGACGTTTAGGTTGAAATATTAGGGATTAAATCAATGAGTAACATTATAATTTGGAAAAAATATCAACATACACTTTGTATATCTTGATTTAAACTATAGGACAGTTTGTTGATTTCCTCCAGTTCCGATGTCGACTTTAAACTAAGTATCATACGTTCCAATTGGCCAACACTTTCTGAGACAGTGTGAAGTAGACATTTTGTTTGGATCGAAAGTTTATCGTAATCCATAGTAATCCTGTATTAAAGAAGTATACATAGTTTTTTTCAAGACAAAATACACTTGACCTTTAAACTATAAACACAATGACATGAAGTGACTTTAAAGGCAACCAATCAGATTTCGGTATTCCAGGCAGAAAAATAGTTTTCAACAATATACTGAAGTCTGATTGGCTATCTAAACAGTTGCAAAAGTGGCCTTTAAAGTCACTCTAAACATCCTATTTGCTGAGATAAGAACAATCACTAGATAGCAATGTTTGAACCTAGCAAGGCTGCTCAGATTGCCTAAGAAATGTGAAGGTATGGTGTAGAAGTGCTACATTAGGAATGTGCTACGAATCTGCAGATGAAATGGAAGTGGACTCTCCAAACTGTCAACTGGAGAGGAGTCAATAATATACTCTGATAGTGTCACCCAGACGACAACCACGAGCACAGCACACTGAGTTTTCGAGTGAATATCACGGTGTCCCCCTCCCAACAGCATCGAAAGCTCTTTCTCATGCAGTGGGAGCCAATCTCCTCCAGCATCACGATCGTGACAACAAGATTCAACTGAAAAGGAAGGAAAGTCACAACCATACAATGTCAGTGCTACGCTACGAACCTGCAAATAATGCAGATGAAGAGAAGTAGGAATTCTATAGACAGCTACAATCAGTAATGGACAAGAGCCCATCACTGATGGCGACATCAAAATTCATTCTAATCGGTGGGGTGGGGTGACATGAATGCTAAAGTGGGAGCGGAAAACATATGAAGAAAAGTCATCATGGGTCGAGGACTTGGTGAAATGAGTAAGAATGGACAAATGTTTCCAGATTTCTGTGCATTCAACGGTTTGGTGATTGGAGGCACTGTGTACAAGCACAAGGATATTCACAAGACAGCGACATGGATTTGATTTCACCAGACACCAGGACACACTAAAAATCAGACCAACTTCATTTCAATCTCAAGAAAGTGCAGATGCAGTCTAATGAACACAAGATTAAGAAGAGGAGCAGATGTAGGTTCACACCACTCACCATCTGATGCAAGGAACCTACCTTTAAAATCAAGTTGAAAGCCTCTACAGAAGTTGGTGATAGGCCAGAGTTGAAGTTGAACACCCAGAACAGAAACTGAACTCAGGGACGGAATTACAAAGGACATCTTCACGTCAGCCAGTCATCAGGACAAAATGGGAGACATTAAGCAACACCCCTGAAGAAACCTGAGTGGAAGAAAACTGGAACTCTTTGAAAGAGATGTGGAAAGAAACCTGCATAACCGTGTCAGGAAGGAAGAAAAAATAGGACAAGACAAGGAATGGATCCCGACGGATACATGGAAGCTGATAGAGGAGTGAGAGGAAGATGGTGATAGTGAAGCAGATGAACCAGTGCAAGGATGAACAAGGAAAAGAGTAATTGAACACAACATATGAAACACTACACTGGGCAAAGAAGTGGAGAAGAGTAGATGTGAAAGACAAAGGACACTTCTACGACACATTGGCAAGTGAAGCAGAACAGACTGGTGGTAGGAGAAACCTGACAATACCATACCAAATAACCGTGTTGCTATCCGGGAGGAGGGAGACCAACACAGATGAAACCAATGAGAGATAGTGAAGGAAACCTAGTTACCAAGGAGGAGAAACAAAGGAAACGATGGGCTAACCACTTCATAAAGCTCTTGAATCGACCACCACCACCTACAACTCGTCCAGAAATACCACCAGCAGCCCAATCACAAAATTACCAGTGAACACAAGCAGAAGTGAACGCCATAAAGTTGCTGAAATTCGGGAAAGCATTGAGAGCAGACACAGAGACAACAGCGGACATGCTCACACCACTGCTGCACAAGGTTTGGAAGGAAGGAAGGAAAGGTATTTGCTGGTTGATTGGAAGAAAAGCTACCTTGCCAAACTCCCAAAGAATCGAGACACAAATCTCTAGAAGAACTGGAGAGGAATCATGCTCCTGTCCCTGTCCACCCAGAGCAAGCAAAATATTAAGCCACATCATCCCAGAGAGAGAGACTAAACAATGCTCTACATTCAAAATTAAAACCGGAACAGGCTGGCTGGTTTCAGGAGAAAAAAAATCATGTGTGGATCAAATTCCGACGCTACGCTTCCCTTCACCGTGGAAAAGAGCATAGAATGACTGTCAACCCTCTACCCTACCTCAACTTCATCGATTTTGAAAAGCCTACGACAGCGCTGACCGAGAAGTAATTGGAAAACTGCTTGCTTTAACACTACGGCTTTAGTGGCACGAATCTTTGTCAACCTCAATCAACAGCTATATGTTATGCTATATGATACTACGTGACAAGTGATTCACACCGAAAAGCTCACTGACGCCTTCGAAGTGAAGACAGAAAGAAGTAAGACAAGGGCGCTGCCTACTATCACCCATGATCTTCCTGATTACAGTCGACTGGATCATGCGACAAAACTGTGCGGATCTTCGAGAAGAGGGGCATACGCCCAGGAGATTTGGATTTCGCCGCCAATCATGATGTATATGTAATGTCTTGTTGCACAAACTCGAAAGTCTACAAACAAAAACCAAGAAGTTGACAGAAGAGGTGAGCCAGCGAAGACGAGACTTCAAGTGAACATAGAGAAGACAGAGGTGATGAAGATACCCAACCAACAACAGCATCAGCATCAACAACAAGCACCAGTCCCCATAAACTGGAGAAATCTAAAGGAAGTAGACTCTTTCACCTACCTAGACAAGGGAGCATCGTTTCAACTATAGGAGGCGGCACAAATGAGGACGTCAAAGCAACCAGGATCGGAAAGACACCAAGACAGGCTTTCATTAACCTGAAACCAGTGTGGAGATCTGCTACACTGCACTGCACTCAGCATATAGAGAAGATCCGGATTTCCGACACTAATGTCAATCAAGTTAGTGCTTCTATGTGATGGTTGAGAAACTTGGCGGCGCGTCACAAAAAGCATTTACAATCAATTACAGACATTCGTCAACAGCTGCATCCTACGCTCACCCGATACTGACACTGAAGATCAGATCAGATGGACAGAAAGAATAAGCAACAAGAAACTCACTGTGACTGGCAACGAACCAACCAAGAACCCGCCACCCAGCAAATATGCAGAAGAAAGTGGATATAGATTGGACTAGGCATACACTGATAAGACCGATTGCAGTACCACACACCAGGCCGTCGAGTGGAATCCAGATGGGAAACAAGTAGTTGGGCATCCGAGGTGAGGGTGACATGGAGTAGATTGTGTGAGGAAGAAATGAAAGTATGTGGGCAGTGGTGGAGCTAGGTTGAAAAGTCTTCAGAGAAGAGAGTGAAATGGCGACTTGCTACTGATACCCAATGTTTCACCAGGAACTTAATAGACAAATAATAAATAATAATAACCTTTGAATTAATCATATTTCCCTAGTGAGCAGGGTAAGTTATAATATCGAATTCGTCTAGAAAGTTGAATGTAGGACAAAAGCGAACTCTCTTTGTACATTACCTACTCGACCATTCATAAAATTCTCCAAAAGGTTCTCATAATTCAATTTGAAGGTTGGTGGGGATTTATTCACTGATTTTAGGTTGATATTCATCACGGACTGGCATCGGTTAGAGAATTATTGAAAAACTGGGAGCACTGGACATCTGTTCCGTCCTAGTATCGAACTCCTCAACAGTGAAAATCCGTGACTCTTGAATGTCCTGGGTTCTATTCCCGGCGGAGTCATGCGTGTGCAGTCCTGAGGAGTCCCATACTAGGACGAAACAGGTGTCCAGTGCTCCTAGGTTTCTTGAAATCCATAAACTCGTCATTACTGATTGGTCGATTCAATCACGTCTCAAAAGAATATTCAAAGAAACGATGAAAAGTTGGCTGTTTTCCTATTTTTCTACTTCGATAAAAATATCTCAGTCATGAAATAGAAGAAATAGCATTGTCATAATATACATTTGACCCTTCTCATTCAAATGGATACTTAACCATTCTGTGTCATAGAGTATTAAAAGTGCTAGGAGTCTGAAGGAAAACCATCAAGTAATTGTTTGTTAACAGACACGTGTCCTAAAGAAGAAATTATTGCACGTAAATATAGAGCGATTTGATTCAAATTAATATCTACACAGTTATCCAAAAGGTAAGTAATCCACAGATCCTCATGTGAATTGCAAGAAATAAATCATGTTAGCCCTAATAACTATTGATCATAAAAAATAACTATAGACAAATTCCGATAGATGGTATAACGATGAGTTAAAATGATACACATTTTCACTTGACAGGAAATCCAGTGATCGTTGGTTCGAATCCCCCCGCGGTCCAGATTTTCGTTTCATCTTTAATTACCACCTAGTATAAATATTAGTCTACCAAACTACAGCTATCTCAGATAGTCAAAATGATAAGAGATATTTTACTGAAGTCTCCAGAAAACCTTTTTCCCTACTAGAAAAACAAAAATACATCAAATAGTGAAGTTCTCGATTTGAGAAGTATGTTAAACAGTACAAATGTAACTCCTGTGATCAAACAATGAATTTTCTTGAAGATGAGGATACTCTTTGCTGAATAGAAACAAAAAGTATTGGAAATACATTAAGTAAGGATTCCTAGTTAGCACCTACAATGAAACTATTCAGTGTACACGAAAAACTGATAGATGTTATCCTCAGCGTTAGATGACGTCCTTTCTGATACCTAGGACAATATTTACTATTTACTTAAATATTTCTTGTAACAATTTGATTCATTTATTATATATTTCAACAGTAGCGTTTGAAACTGTTAAAACGAATGATTTAAGTTGTCGTTTTCGAAGGAGAATAAAACTTGTGAATATTATACAACCAGTATGTGCAATTAATAAGTCTAGGTTTATAGCCCAATTGTTAGCTACTTTCAACCAATATACATAAACTGAAAGAAGGCTAAGCTTTGCTTGAATAGCATTACTATACTAAAAGCGGATAAGCACTAAACAAACTTATTTGATCCATGATACTATGGTAGACGCAAATAGGGTTATGAGGTAATAATAATGAAACAGACATCCTACCATATAAGATAGCTATATCTCTGACAACTAAATCAGCTATATGACTGATAGTATATAATGATTTTTAGTATTTTTTTTATAATACCACCATCAACTGGACATCAAGTTCCAAAAATCTAAATCTAATCAGTAGCCTTGTGCACATTCGTGCAGTAGGCAATGAGTTACACTTATTGTATGAGGTTTAGTGATAACTACCTGGATGCCTAAACGCCGGTAGGTAGAATTAAGTTCCGAACCATTGATACACTAATTAAAAGTCATCTCCCTGAACCAGTAAGCTACAGCTCCATCGAGTTCAGGGAATGACGAAAAAAGACACATGATAGCTGTACCAGTACGTCCTAGATATATAAATAACATTTTAAAAATAAAGAATCGGACAATAAGAATCCTGATAAATATACTAAACAAACATAACACTCTTGATGAATTGGATTTTCCATCTATAACAATATAGTATACTAGTAAATCAATCATCTTGTATAATCATTAGACTCAAGCAATTAACGTTGATTTCATGAACGAGTGTTATTTTCTTGCCTAGATGTTGAATTGAAACCCAGCCCCAGCAACTAATCCTAATTGAGTAATACCATCAGCTCTAAGAAGATAAGTGTGCGGCTCATAGTCTAGTACAAACATACCTGTACCAGGTTGAATTGCATTTACTTTATTTTTACAATAAAGATTTATAGGTAATAGGAATTCTACCCAGAATGCTAAACTTACATATGACTAAGAAATAAAATCAGAGACTTTAAGGTTCACATGTCAACTGTTATCAGATGGGTTATAGTCATAAAATTCAAATAATCGATTTTAAGAGTTCCAGTATTGAAACAATTTTTTTCTATTTGGAGGTTTGTGGAGATTTATTAATTGATTTTAAGTTGGATATCATCATGGACTGACATCAGTTAGAGAAACACTGGAAATCTGAGAGCGATGGAAAGCTATTTCACCCTAGAATGGGACTCCTCAGCAGTGCGCAACCGTGACTCCACCCCACCATGGGTCGAACTCAGGACCTTCAAGTTCCGTGGCCAGCACGTTACCATTGAGTCACTGGGTTGGAATTCAATGGTCCATATTACCTACTTCTATCACCTCACGATATAGTGCGACCCAGATCTTCAAGAACCCCATACTAGGACGAAATAGCTGTCCAATGATCCCAGGTTTCTGTTGTTCTTCCAACTGATTTCACTCCATGATAAATTCAAGTTGAAATCAACTAATAAATCTATACAAACCTTCAGACTGAATTATTCTAGCCCTTATTGGTGATTAGCTCCAAGAGGTAATTCCCGAAGTTCCAATGAGAGGTCGTGATTGGTGGAGTCAACCAAGTTCAATACGAGGACAGTTACTCAACGACACCATTATATTATAATCCCCCTCCTAGAAACTAAATAACAGAAATCTTTTTCTGATAATTCTGAACTTTTCAATTTAGTGAGATACTTGTCTTTTTTTCCTTTTTTTCGAAAATCGCAGTTTGCGCATCTGATGTAAGGTAGTTATCATGACGCATTATTATTTGCAATCAAATGAACAACAGATCATATTTAAAGCATCGTAGATGTGAAAAATAACATGAAATACCTTGAAAACTGCATGTTCAAAAGTAAATATACAAAGTCAAAACAAAGTAGTAGATTGTAGTCTTTATTGAAGCTTAAATTAAATCTACATTATTAAGAGGACAAGGATAACAATAATCGTACAAACTGATTATTATGTATATCACGAAATCATCGATCTATTTCACCAAATACAACATCCAATGTACCTGTGTGATAATAAAAAAATCTAAGTATGAATACAAACATTCGTAAGAATATACATATATATGAAGTCAATACTAAGTGATGATTGAAGGTGAAATGAAAATTTGAACTGCAGTGGGATTCGAACCAGAGACCATCAGGTTTCCGGCTTGAAGCTCTATCAATCGGTGATAGTTGGTTCGAATACGGCTGCGGTAAAAAAATTTTCATTTCATCTTTATTCATCACCTAGTATCAATACTAGTCTGCTAAACATCGGCCATCTCAGATAGTCAAAATGATAATATGTATCATCGACAAACTTCAAAATGTAGTGTGAATCAACACTGTACAAGTTGTACATGGTTATGAAGTATACTCATTTTTTAAGGGTTTGTAATACTATCCAGATCCTCAAACCAAAGTAGGCGCATAAGGTTCTGAACCTAGTAAGCATCATTTGAAAGTCAAGTTTCCAAGTCAAACAGCTACACCTCTATGACTGGTAGCTATAAAAATAAACGATTCAACTACTAGAGAGTAGATAGTGAGCGCATAGCTCAATGGTAACGTCTCAGAATTCAGCATTGGGTGACGTGTGTTCAAACCGTAGGCAGGACATCAGCTCTGTGTCTTGTTGACGAGTATCGAAAGTCAAGAAACTTAGGTCCAGGGTCACGTACCGATTCCCTCTATACAGCTAACAGATGGTGTATACACTTTATAGTATCAATAAATTACACTTTATGGTATCTTCATCTTTGAAATTATAGTATCCGAAAAATACTATAAAGTAATGAATTAAAAACAGGTGGAATAAAGTCTGTCTACTCGTACCAACTAGTTCAAAGCAAGACACAAGTACCCTAATGAGGAGAAAAATACGTGTTAGGAAAAGTCAGTCGTCAAACAGTGACACTGTTAACCTTCTCAGTGACATACTTTATTTTTAGATTTTTCTCCTTCCATTTCTACATTCGTAGTATCCTAAAAATGACTAACCACTCTTCGAAACAATTTAGACGTGAAATTTGTTATGCGAATAAAGTAAAGAAAAGAAAATACTTCAATCTGAATTGGATATTTACCTGGCTCTACAATTGTCGATGCACAATAATCTCCCGAGTGATAGCTGCTACCTTTACATGGTGATTGGGCTTGCATACCACAATGACCTAACGAGCTATGCTGGTGAAACACTTGTTCCCCTGAGGTCCTACCTTACCAGAAAGGTCTGTTGGATGGTGGTTGGATGAAAAGCAGTTACCTTCGTGGTGTAAATTACTGCCCTATGATGAGGGTCCAAGGGGCAAGTCGTACTGGTGCTAGCTGGATGGGGTGTGACAGTAGTAAGGTGTTTCCCTTGGATGACAAGCAGTGCCATGTTGATGTCGCCTTCTCAGTGGAAGTTAGAAAACGTCGACCCCAAAAATAACACACTCCACCATACTCCACGGTCTGCCGGATGGGCGGCGTTGGTTCATTTGTCGTTTCTTTTTGACCATCCGGCCTCAAAACAGCAAAAGTTCAAATCACCTGATGTGTGTTACAACAGATGGTGCAACTCAGTTGTCAAGACTTTATTAGATATGATTCAGTATCATAGACGTTAATGGTTATCATACTGAAGAGTTTATCGGTCTACTTGGATAAATGATACGAATATAAACAACAAACTGTGTCCGAAACGTTATCCAGTAAATAATACCGTTTCACTATGTGACATTTCTAATAAACATACTAAAATGGAATTACTTGGATACTATACGAAACTAAAAACCAACTGAAGCTTTTTTCAATGTATAAGACTGTTTTCCTCTTTCTAATTACTATAAATGTTTATCTTCCCTCCATTCAAACATGTAAAATAGTTTAGCTTACCTACTGTCTTCTTTGGTTCGTCTTCACTAACAACATCTCTTTCAAATATCACCACCATACCTTGGGAAAGCCAAATTCTCAGGATGATCAGCAATTAAACCAACAAAAACAAAGTGTAACAAATAACCGAATGTATAAAATCTGCGTATTACCTATAACTGCAACCACATCTGCCAAAAGATAACCACGACAAAGTTTGTCCAATGCAGATAAATGTGAAAATCCAGGCGCCTTAATTTTACATCTGTACGGCCTGTTTGTACCATCTGAGACTAAATAGACTCCGAATTCACCTTTTGGAGCTTCAACGACAGTATAAGTTGATCCCGGCGGTACCTGGATATCATTAGAAAGCAACAATTTATCAAACTCCAAAAATAAATAAGAGAGAATCATATGAGTAAAAAGTTACGGATTTTTCCTGAAAAGTAACGAAATATAGTACTAACCTTGTAACTAGTGCCAAACATTTACACACAATAACCCGTCTAGTGTAAAATTACTTCCGATTTGTGCGAAACCAACTATGCCCTCTCCTATCTAACAAATTGGAAAGGTGGGAATCACCGGAAAAGCATCGATGTATCATTTCTTTTTCAATACCTACTTAAATTCAACTCCGCTAGGGATGCCTAATCCTTAAGAAAAACTAACTTATGGTATGTAAATATTATTACTGTAAAATTCAAACCTTACTTTCGCGCCCATTTTTGTTGCATGGAATTTTATTTCTACCGCGATTTAGGATAATAAACGCTGATTGGTTCATTTCACACTTTTAATATACTATCTTATTTTTCCTGGCCAAGGTCATCTAGGGGTATATAAACGATTAATATTTCAGCTAAAAAGACCATTCGGTTAGGGTAAATAAGCTTCCAATCTCATTGTCTTCTTATTCTAGTATCAGCTGAATACTGTGATAAGAAGTTATCGAACTATCGTTAATCGGATCGCATCGAAGCATTATATCGTTATGTATACTGCAGATTATAACAAGCTCGAATTATGACTTGACTGAAGCAATATTGCAACAACTACATCAGTTTAAAAAAACATACATCAGAATTTATACATAAACACATATACCGGTAAATTTTTTGTTCCAGATGAGTGTTGATTAAGACACTTAGAAGTTGAACTCATCGATCTACCATATGAAATCAGACCCATGTCAACAACTAAGCATGAATATATAACAGTTAAAGAGTAATTCATTACATTTAAAATGCAGGAATACTTAGTGGTGTAAAAATGTCCCCGGTGCTCTACCAACTGAGCACGGGGTCGGAAATCCGATGGTCTCTGATTCGAATGCCACCGCAGTCCAAATTTTCATTTCACCTTCAATCACCACCCAGTATCAAGTTGGATATCGTTTTTGTTTAAATTGCTTCCATAAACAATGAGAGATCGAATCTTGGAATTTCGGTGTTTAATGCTAAGAATCGATAGACTAGAAGTCTTGAAACCTACATTTGGCCCTTATTAGCACTCCTTAGTTAAGAGTATTTGTAATCTTGATAAAATTCATGTTCCAAAGAAGAAAAAAATCTGTTTCACTTAGTTTTGATGTTAGAAACTCTATCACTAAGCTAGTCAGGTCTCAAAGTTCCAACATCGATGCACATAAGTCTTCCTAATAAAACTCTTTGTCAATCAACTAAGACTATAACAGTTGCTGTTTGAAGATAGAAAGGTCAGTGAAAACCGCACTTCAAGAAGGATTAAAACACGTTACTGCATATTTCTTTTAAAACATACCATGTAACCTTCAGTAAACAACTTGAAATGATGAATAAGCGCTTCCATTGAATCCTTCATTTCAGCACGTTTAGGTGGACAGATTTTAGCATCATCTACTCTGACATCACCAGCAGGCATTTTATTTATACACTGTTCTATAATACGCATAGATTGACGCATTTCTTCCATTCGGACTAAAAATCTTGATTATTGTACAAAAAGAGAAAATATTGTTACGTTCATAAAAAGTAAGTGAACAAACTAATTGAGTTTGATAATTCATACAGTCTACAATTGTTTAAATCGGTTCATATCTATAACAGAATATAACTGACAATGGAAAACATCGATTGCTTTTTTTTACCTTGATGGTACCACTCACTCTACTGGATATCATTTGGAGAAATCGTTAATAGGATAAAATCCATCGATGGTATTACCTAAAGTAAGACATCAGTCACCGAATGTTTGTTTACATATCGAAATATGATTCTGTAGTCCAGTTACTCATTTACTCTCAGTTTAAAGGCTTGGTAAGTTAGTTATCATATGAATAATATACGTGAAGGGTTTTCTCTTAAATGATTCACCAGATTTAATGGGATATCTACGTTAATAACTGAACAACTGAGCGAAGTAAAAGTAAGTTATTGGATGAATTAAACATACTTTCGCGATTGACAAGAAAAGCTGGAAGCGTGAAAAGTTTAAGACAAAGAAGAACTAAACATTTCCGATTTAGATCACGACAAGCTACAACTTTAACTACTTCAAAATACAGTAAGTTTTTTGCGCCTTACAGATTGTAACAAGGAAACTGAGATTCACTAAATTGCAGTGATTAGAAGATACTGTAGAATAATGACAAATTTCGAGCTGACCACCATGAGATTCTCCCTACATCAATCCTGCCCCAGTTCATGTATGCTCATAACCACATTAGTTAATGAGGTAACTGCAAAACACAACCTAGCATCAACTTTGTTAACTTGGTCGACACATCACAGGTAAACACAGTGGTGGAAGACGTACAATTACATTCTACGTAACCATCTTACACCATCTGTCTTCAACAGACTAAAATCACAGCCATAAATCAGAAAAGGATGAATACCAACGAAGAAAAAATACAAATAACCTGTGTGTGTCGCAAGCAGTGTTAGTCGATAAGAGACAAATTAAAGTTTCACATCTATATCGAGCTTTCTTTAATCATTAAGCTACCAAACTGTGAGCAGCATTCAAGAAATCAACCACAGGAAACGAATCCTCGAACCAACGAAGCATGAGAGTGCACGCAAGTGCCATATAAAAATGATAATCTTCAACTAATACTCTTCAACGATGGCTAATAACAATGTGATCTGTCCACGTTCATCACTACCTTGGAGTTGGAGACCAAACTAGATATTTCTGTAGGTTAGTGCTGATTAAGAACAAGTGATCATTATATATTCGCCTTCCAAGCTCTGTTAGTACGTCCACAGTGATATCCACCTAGAGTTCTTTCTTCCCACACGCAAAGCGACGTAAAAACCCCAAAGAAACATGTATTGATTTGAACTATCAAAGTTTAACACGAAATACAGACAGAAAACCAAAGAGATAAGTATTCGTAAGATCAAGGGGAAGGTAAAGATGAATACATCTGTCACATTGCAGTCAAGTTAAATACATAACCGAATATTCAGTATTAAGAAGACTGATAAATCAAGTTGCAAATAAAAATAAACTATTTAGACTGATCACTGATAAACGAAATATATCCATATAACATAAGTTACATGAAATCAGTGAGATAAACTGACCGATCATAGCAGTCCCCATGAATACCTACTGGCACATCAAATTCTATATCTGCATAAGCATCATAAGGTTCCGTTTTACGTATATCCCATTTAACCCCACTCCCACGAAGCATAACTCCAGAGAATCCCATATCTAAAGCATCTTCAGCGCTAACAATACCGATATCTTTCGTACGAGAAATCCATATAGGGTTCTCTTGCACTAAATCACTGATCTGAAAGCAATGATACACAATGAATTATTTTTATTATGAAGTTTGTGGCTTTTGTTATGTTTTCTTTATCAAAAAAAAAGTTAAAGGAAACCAAATATGTGCAATAAACAACGAAACTGGATGTAAATGTGACTATTAATGAGAGAATCATAAATCCAGATAGGTCAATAGTTAGTCATAAATTGCTACAGATAGCTACAAATAGATAGCCAACAGGACAGCTACATTCGTATGCTATTTGATTACTATGCAAAAAGCTGTAGAAGTGTCGCACTACCCGTAGAAATAGTCTGACTTGCCGTGATGAACTGTTTTTGGAGGGGATCTCTTGACAACTATACAGACTATCCCCTTTATCAAGCTATCTAGTTAACTAGTAATTGTTCTGTTCAAAATAATGTAATTCATCCCTAGTCCTATTTTTTTTTCATTATCAAATCATTACTCCCTCCCAACGTGATCCTAGCTCTGTTTGACGTAAGTAAATGATTCACTCTGTGTTGCCATGCTTCAGTCAATGTCTTACTCTGTACTATGTATGTATTTCTTTATTGCACAAAAGTGTATAAAATCCTGTATATAGAGTAAAAAGCTGACGAGTCCTACTGAAACTTATGAATTCAATAAATCCTGCTTTAATTACATTTGTTGTTTGTCTTAAACTATGGACTAGTTTAATATAAGCACAACTTATGCGAATCTGATTAGTTCCTTCTCATACTAATTTACACTGCATTTACTCACTTTGTAAATCCTAAGTTTGAAAACGTTATAACTCTAAACTTTACAACGTCATATACTAACCTTGTATACACTCTGCAACGATTTACTGAAGGCTGTCTACAGTCACTACCACTTTTATTTACCACTTATCTTACCCTCTTTACTGCAGCATTAAAATCACCCTCTACTACGATGACATCTGTTTACGCTTGACATTTTCGAATGAGGCTAGACAGCTTCCGATAATATCAAACTTCTTATAGAACAGAGTCAATAAATATATAGACAAAGACTGTAAAAAGATGTCGCAGATCCTTTCGAGTTTCTACCACTACACTCAATCAAATATCGAACATATGACTGCTACCTCGAATCCAGTCAGCAACGTCACATAACAAAATATCATAAAGTCTGCAAGCTACTAGATGAACAGCACTAAGATTGACAGTGAAACACAAAATATTTAACAGATGAAAGATAATTTTCAGTAAATAAACATTCAAAAGACCTACTTCATCTAATCGTTGTGGGAATTTTTTTAAGAATTGATAAATATCATCCATTAATCCAAGTGGCATATCGAAAGCAACACCTCCTGGACGAATATAAGCTGCATGCATACGAGCACCAGATACACGTTCATAGAATTCATACATTTTCTCACGTTCTTCAAATAGCCAAAATATTGGAGTAATACCTCCAATATCCAATATATGAGAACCAACAGCTAAACAATGATTCATTATTCTAGTTATTTCAGCGAAAAGAGCTGAAAAAAAAAATAATAAACAATGAAACCATGAGTCATTATTAGTACTTTGCATATCTTAGTTCTATGGAGTAAAGATAGTGAATACACTAACAAACATTATGTTAAGACACTTCACTTAGTTGTGCTCTTGGTCCGTTTATTATATCAAAAGAGATTTTAAAAAATAAAACAATTATACAAAGACTGTCTCAAAAAAACCTATGAAGAACAAGATAAATCAATGTGATTATATAATTCAGTGGTTTATGGTCATTGGACTGACTTCAGGGTAGAGTTCATAACTAACTGACATTAGTTGGAAATAAACTGAACCATTGAGAGCACTGGACAGTTGTTTTGTACAAATATAGGATTTCTCAGTAGCACGCACCTAAGCCTCTGTCACGGATCAAACCCAGGGTCTTCAAGTTTCACGGAGACCAGGTTACCATTAAGATATTAGGGTTGAAATCTAATGGTCTATATTTCTGTCAGTTGGTAACATAGCGTGACCTTCATCCAATGACATCACTGACTATCTATTCACAAGTTTGACTTCGTTTGCCCCATTTTTATTGATTGTCATTCGCCTCAGGCTTCCACACCCTAATTGCCTAACCAGATTGATAACAGCCTGTCTTCATAATAATAGGAAATTCACTTCATAGTTATTAATAGAAGAGTATTACTTGTGCACTGTGGTAGAATGTTATTCCATTTTTATTGATTTATTGGACTTGTCACGTAGTGTATTAGTATTGTTTACTGGATTACTTTTCGGATATAACTTACTGTCCATATTATCCTATCAGGATAACTACACAACTTTGAGATATCCTTTATATATTCCTAATTTCCTCGTCCCCTTTGTGATACGAGTAGTATGATTCTCCACATATCCGTAACGGATGCTGAGTCATTCCTGTTGCATGTATTCGGTATTGATTCGATAAACACAGATTCAGTTAAGAATGTCTCCCTCTACACCTCTACTGTGGTTGACGTATTTATGGACAGTTGGGAATGGATCGCTGTCGACACGTTTAGTCCTGCTGCAAAAGTACAGTTTCGATATGCAGATGACATATTTCCAGTATTAACATCGGAGCGCATACATAATTTCTTCACACATATAAATTCAGTAGTCAACGCAATTCAATTCACCTATGAATTAGGAAATAGTGAAGGGGAATTAGCAACGTTGGATTGCAGAATAAAACGGAAACAAGATGGGAGTTTAGACACCAATGTTTACAGAAGACCTTCACATTCAAACTATTACTTATATTTTGAATCGTTTCATCCTATGTCAGTTAAAGTTGGCTTAGTAAAGCGTCTAAGTAACAGGGCCAAAAAGCTTACTAGTAAAACAGGAGATCTAAAACAAGAAACCAGATACATTAAAGACGCCTTACTCATCAACAATTACCCCCCCCCCCATATTAATTGGCAAGCTCTTTAGGAATTGTAAAAATATCAGTGACAGTTATTATTAGTAGTAATAATAGTGGTAATGACAGCAACAATAATAGTAATAACAGTGTTAATAATGATGTTAATAATAGTAGCGGCAATACTGTGAATAAAGAATTCAAAAGCTCTACGGTATTACCATACAAAGAAGGCACTTCAGAAACACTACGTAAAATTCTCAATAAGGCTGGGATTAAAGTGGTATTTAAACCTACAAACTCACTTTGAAATAAGCTTTGTAGGTTAAAAGATCCTATTGACCCAATTGAGCAGAATAACTTACTTTACCAAATCCCTTGCATCGAATCAATACCGAATACATGCAACAGGAATGACTCAGCATCCGTTACGGATATGTGGAGAATCATACTACTCATATCACAAAGGGGACGAGGAAATTAGGAATATATAAAGGATATCTCAAAGATGTGTAGTTATCCTGATAGGATAATATGGACAGTAAGTTATATCCGAAAAGTAATCCAGTAAACAATACTAATACACTACGTGATAAGTCCAATAAATCAATAAAAATGGAATAACATTCTACCACAGTGTGCACGTTTTACTCTTATATTGATTCGCACTAGAACTTTGAGAAATCTAATCTCGAAGCGACTCACTAATGAAGAGCACTAGATAGTATTTCAGTATGAAGGTTTGTGGAGATTGGTTGATTTTAAGGTTGTATTCACGGAGAGAGAGAGAGAGAGGGGGGGGAGAGAGAGAATAGCTGAACAGACAGAAAATTAACATAGAATGGACTATAGATGGACGACTTAGTCAATGCAACACTGGGTTACTACGCATACGATAGTTTTCACTAATCAGTACACGATCACTTTGCACGACGATTTAAATCCACATGAAATTTTATTCCGTAGCAGAAGAAATACATGTACAACCAGATAGATAGAATGATGCAGCTTCCTCGTAAGATAGAAACCATACCTAATCCTGATACAAATAACAAACAGAACACTATTCACTATGAGTAAATACGTTATAACTTACACGATAGGCTCAAATAGAACATTAAAAATGGTTCACAGTAATACACCGATGTCCAATTAATGAGCTATGTGATTTAGGTAACTTCAACCAAACAGTCTGCAGTGCAGCCAAGCTAAACATTAATCAAATAGTGCTGAACACATTTCAAATGTATTCCCCCTAACTCAGTATTGTCATTTTCAGATAAACACTCAATAATTATCGAATATAGGCACTTAAAATCTTTTCATACCATAAAAGTATACAAAACACTCATTTTTCATAAGTTAGTACTAGTAAGAAAAGTTACAAAACAATGAGTAACGAAGTATATAATATGCATATATGCTTAACTAACTTCGAATATATTTCGCACGAGGAGGTATTTCAATATTTAGTAGCTTCTCCACAGCTAACGAAAAACACTGTTCATTACACATCATAGAAGCATAATCAAGTCGATCAAAATACGGTAAAGCCTAGGAAAAACGAACAACACCTGCATTATAAGAATATTTTATTGAAATATTAGAAAAGAAATTATTCCCTAGTTAGCTTTACCAGAGGTAAACAAAAACTGCTTGATTACTCTTGTATGGATAAGAACACTTAGTATATACCCATCTGTAGATTTTCATGACGAAAACAGTACATTAATAATGCAACACAGTAAATATAGGATAGTATACGAGGAAATGAATCATACCTACTATGTGGTGATTGTCGATTGTAAACGGTATCCTGAGTTTCAGAAGATGAGGCGGGACTTGGACAAAGAAATACCACTCGGAAACTGACGATACTAGTTTTATGATTATTATTATTATTATTATTATTATTATTATTATTATTATTATCAGAACACAAGTGTGGTACAACAAGGGCACCAAGAAATGCGTCACACAAAATAATATAACAACATTATGAAGACATAAAGCGATGGGAAGTGGAAAAAAATATAACACAATGACAATAAAATGATTAAAAGGCCAGTTCAGTAAGGTACATTCAAAACAAAACATTCAATACTTTTCAGCAGCAGAAGATAGAAAGAAACTACAGAATGATTACCACTGGTTTCGATTAGGAGTCATATCTGATAACGTCTCAAGCTAATCAACTGCATGATCTCTCGGACCCCACTCAGATGTTAACCCCATACAACTATCCTTCATCTCACGGCGCCACGTCAGGCACTAATGGCTCCTCCGCACCTTCCGTCCAGTTCCAGGGCTGGCCAACAATGAAGCCGTTGGTACAGCATACATAACACATGTCCAAACCACTGAAGACGGTGCTTCCATATGACTTCACCTATTGAAAGACGACTTCCATCATGCCCAAACACACGCTGTCGTACTTCAGGATTATTTACATGGTATTGCCACCAGATACGAGCAATCCTACGGAGAAAATGATGATCGAACACACAGAGTTATCGCATATCCTTAGCTGAAAGAGGCTGGGTTTTACAGGCGTAGAGTAGAACTACTTGCACCGAAGCAATGTAAACCCGACCTTTTACGGTCAGGCTAACGTCGGGACGGCACCAAAGGTGGTTGAGATTGGGGTATGACACTCTGGCTTTCGATATGCATTCGGAAACTTCACCACACACAACTACTTAGATACACAAACTTTTCGACTAATTCCAACGCCTCACCACCAAGGGTGAGTGCAGGTACAGGCTCCTGCCAATGTTGCAAGATTACTTTGCACTTCGGTGGTGATAAGCACATACCATACTTAAGGACATCAGTTAACAAGCCGTATATGCATAACAGTAAGATTACATGAGTATTCTATCCTTGTGAAATATGGTAGAAACCTTACAAAGACTGGGGATTCATTAGCTCAGGGTACAACCCAAAAGAAACGATAAGCGACAACAGATAAACAGATTTTCACTTTCGATAATACTTGCCCAAATTTATCCACCTACCGCTAAACTTACGGCAGGAAATGATATCGCTCATATGACTTCCCTGCGCTAGTAAGAAAAGGAGAAAGAACACACTCAAATTACAACCTCAACGGTAAAACGTTGTAGAGGAAGAAATAGATGTATTGGATGTTGTGTTTACTGTGAGCTAACAAACAAGTCTTGGTTCTTTGCCTCAATGAAAGTTGTGACAATTGACCTTGTAAAACGGCTGGTTTATCAATAACAGCTAAAAAACATAATTATTTTGGTTAGGTACCAAACAAGCAACAAGAAATGCGCCACGAAAAATAATGAAGTCATCTAGAGGAAGAAAAATAAGGGGGGAAAACAATCAGCAAAAAGCAAAGTCACAAAGAACACACTGAAGCATGTCCCATTACCTCTGTATTACGTTTCACCAATATCAGATGCAACAAATGTATAAAATTATCATTACTCGTTTCGATTCTCAGCCGTATCTCATAGTGTCAGGCTATTGAGTTCAGTAGCCTATTGGATCATAGTCAGAGTTGTGATTTACCAGTAGAGGCTAATTACAAACAAAAATCCTACACTAACAGTACCATATTATGAAGTGATCACCACTCTATACTTTATAGTCAGAAGGTAACGAGAGAGAGAGAGAGGCCGTAGAAATGTCATGGGTAAGATGTGTTAGACCAGAAAAGTCGAAGTTGAGAAAACAGCCAGAGAAAATGATGAATTTTTATCTCTGCTTTCTGTATAGGTTTCTGAATGGTTTAAAATTCAATATGGATGATACTGCATTCAAAACATTTCTTTCAAACCAGTCTTACAACAAGGGAATACTCATCGGCGTTAAATCATCATTTTGACCCAAAGATGGGATTTGACTTGATCGATCTAGGTTTTGGGACAGTGTCTGACTGTGAAAAGAATACCAAGGATGTGTATTATGAGAATCAAGGTTTTGTACTCGAACTCACATAGTCGTGTAAGGGTTTACGGAAGGTTTTCTTCTGACGTAATGACAACCAGTGTGCTCACAAGGGATATTTACTACCATCTCTTTTACTCAACTGCATTATAGATACACTAACAGATGTGATCTTAGCTCCCTCTGACTTCCCAGGAATTGGCTTCCTACTAGAAGATTATATGATTAACTTCGAATGCACAAATGACTATCGTACTGAGTGAAAATATTGACAAAACACTGAGCCTCTGAAAGCCTTGAACCTAAATCTGAGCTTTTTCGCTATGGACTTCAAACCTGTAGAATGCAAGATGATGATTCAGCAATCGTGAGAATGGAATAATAGTTAGAGGATGGACAGAGAAGTGGAGCATTATTATTAAATTTTCCGGGAAGTTATGGCAGCTCACATAGAACTAATGCTGATGAAAACGCAGTTCAGACACAAAGATTTGTCAACATACCTCAACCATGGTGTCAGCGAGATACCTGGTTACATATCAAAGGATGCTTTTTCGTTCTATGCTTTTATAGTAATTCTGTTCACGCTCCTACGTTAATTTATTTGTCTGCTCCAAACATTGAATTATTACTCTGAAACTCGACCTACCATGGTTTCAAGAGTCAATTAGTACAATTAGCTATAAAACAGTAAGCATGGCTTCTTGACTTCTATACAGGCCTTTACTTAGTTGCAAAATTGCATTGGCTTTGCATGATCGACTTTCAGTCATATCACCTGGAGTCTGCAACCACCTATTTAGGTTGCCTTGCAGGCGCTCCAATTAGATCAGCTTGTCAATAAAAGAAATTGAAACCTTAACACTACTGAATAAGAATCCAACTTGCTGCAGATCACATCGGCATACCAAGATACAAAGCGACGAGATGAAAAGTCAGGGAAACATGTAAGATGGAAAAAAGGTTAAAGCAAATAACGAAATGCCACATAACAGCTAATATGAAGATAAGGTACTGATGCAACCACGCCACTGTGATTGAATCTGAGTCGTTACACCTGGAGTCTCCAACCACTGATTTTCATTACAACGGAGGACCAACATGGAAACCTAGGCCCCTTTTAGATGACCCACATTAACAGTTGCAAAATTCAAGGACTGATGCTACTTTTCTCTCCAGTACACTTTTTTCTCCGATTTACTATATCAGCAAACATAACATGTCAAAAGTAGACGATGGGTTGAAATATGTAACTCATGTCCCAGCCACTTCATTTGAAAAGCGTTTACAATCACATCAGCTAACTTGCCTCCTTTATCTCTATATTCTTCAAAAATTCGATTTTTCAGCCGTCGTTGATTGAGCATCTCGACCTTTATCATATCCTTTAACTCCAATGACCATGTCTGTAGGTGTATAGAAGAGTAAAGTTAACTGCCCTGAAGTATACTAGACGCTTAATAAACTATCAGATATCTTATCGGTGTTACAAGTGGAGTAAATTGATAAAAGTCAATCGAACCTTTTCTACCTATGATGAGATTTCTGAGGTTATCGACGCACCAGGGTTGATTCAACTTCCCAAGCAAATGAAGTGGTCAACACATCCAAACACTTCGCCAAACACTGTCAGACAAGGAGCCAGTTCTGAGGCAACAAACTGCATTTCTGAAGTTAGAGATAGGCTTAGTACTATCAAACTATCGCTAAACGTGTTCAGTAGATTATTCACTTTGTCAAAATAATCACCTAACAGAAATACTTCATGTGTGCTCTAAGCAGTCTTATACGATTAGATTAATCTCTATAAAGTTGAGTGAGGACGAGACTTCCATAAGCACATTTGTGCGAAAAGGTTAGACAAGAATGGGAAGCGAGCGTCCTTGACGGATACTATTCTACATGCATTTCTCTCAGGACAGTTCATCGTAAGCTCTAAAAGACCATGGGAGGTCGAAAGTAAAGCCTTCAGCAGGCTAAGGAACTTGCTAGGCATCATTTCAAGTTTCAGAAACTACTGCAAAACGTCTCATTCTATGGAGTCGAGTCCAACCCTTAGGTCAAGAAATACGGTCAATATCGGCCAATGTCGGTTAATGTGTCTGTGTTCCAAGACCTGGTGGAGAATGAAGATTTTGTTGGTACACTCATGGGCAGGTCTGAAACCCGCCTGATTTTTTTCTAGTTTGTTGTTTTACAGTTCCAGTTAGGCATTGAATGATTGTGAAAGTTACGTTCATCAGACTCATTTCTCTAAGTTTTCCACAAGAAGACTGTACTTCTTTCTTGAAGACTGAGGCAGTTAACAACTGGGACCAGTCAAAGAGGGGCCATATCTGATTCCAATAATTCTGTTTAGTTGTTCTTTATTACTTAAAGTAAATAGGAACATGCTGCCCATTCTCATGTCAGGTTCTTTACAGCTTTTTCAACTTATGCAAGAGACAGGGGGCTTATATCAGTGTTCGATTCAGGATCCAATTAAACAACAGGGAATAGTAAACTAGTTGAAAGCCAGATGAACATTTTCTCGGAGTGTTTTATACATTTTTTCAGTCATCATCTATTCCAGTGAATCGTAAACGCATCTCCCACACCCCTAGTCTAATCATTGACTTTCACCTTACTTTAAACAACTGTCTACTATTGTATATCACCACTACCTTTTCTATCTTTTTAGTGCGCTCAGTGCTGACTTGAATCGACTAAATTCACAACAAGGACACTATGCCAAGTGATAACAAGACAGGTGATTTACAACAAGTCAACGATAATAAGGATGCGGACTTAGTACTTTAGAATAGTAAGACCAGTGATAGTATAAGGGATAATACGAATGTTGAGAATGCCATGACAATGTAAACAGGTGTTCAGATAGATGAACAAGTAATAGAAAAACCGCAATGAACTGTGTTTTGGTTACAGATGTTAGGAGTCAGTTAGCAGGAGGTTCTAGTTGGAGGTTTCGCATGTGCTGGTATTCATAAGTAAGGCGTCTGCTGCTATGTGAAAACTTGTCTTTCCGATGATTACAAGTTTTAATTCTATGTTGACGACATAAACTTTACAATTAAGCCAATTAGGCTAAAAATGATCCCCTGTAGAACTTGTGTATGAACGAATTGGTTACTACAGAATACCGATCGCGGGAGAATCTTCGTTAGACCTAGAATACACAGATGACATAGCCCTGTCAGGTGAAGACGCTAACAAGATGCCGAGTCTTCTGAACACTCAGTGGCAATTTGAGAATGTTTGGGATGCGGTTCTCACCACCCAAATGCAAATTGTTGATCCAGGATTGGTCTTCAATGGTCCCACGGCTAACAATAAAAAGTGTAGTGGTTGAGTGTGTCGACCACTTGACTTACCTGGGAAGTAGGATCAACCCTACCCTGGTGGCTCAGTGGCTGATGAAATCTCTTCACGGATACAAAAGGCTCGGTTGGCTTTTGTCAACTTACGCCGCCTGTGGCGCCACCTTGATATCCGATCGTCTATTGCAGGTCGCATTTACTGCACAGCAGTCCGGTCTGTTCTACTCTATGGCTATGAAACATGGCCATTAAAGGTAGAAGATATGAGAAGGCTTCAAGTGTTCGACCACCGTTGCCTTCATAGTATAGGCCGCCGTATTCCGTGATGTCACCATGTGAGCAACGCAGAAGTCAGGTGTAGAGTTTTAGGGAGGAGAGATAAATCAGTCGACGAGGTTATGAACCTTCATCGACTGGTTGGGACACGTGTTACCCATGCCTAGTTGCCGTGGGCCTCGTCACACAATGTTGGCTGAAGTAGGTCCAGGCTGGAAAAAGACCCGAGGTGGCCAGACTAAAACATGGCATCAATGTATGAAGTCTCTGACTGTTGGTTTGAGCCATGTGAGGCGATGTAAACTAGCCGGTTGGGGTCCGCGGGACAAGAAGAACCAGTGGTTAGACACTCTAGATGATATGGCTGAGAACCAATGTCAGTGGCGCAGATATAGGCACATATTATCCTCATCTTAACGACGCTATACCGAATTTCACCATTTTCTCTTTCTTCCTTTCCCTCCTTCCGTACTTTACATTTCTTTTGACTGAATTCTCCTCTCTTTATCTACCACTTAACCGCCTTTTTGCTTGATGTACTGATATGAGCTGTGGACCGTTACGCAGTAATGACTGGTCCTATGTTGATAGATGATATTGTAAAGGAGTACGTATATACTTATATTTTGTTGTTGTTGCAATATATCATGCTGAGAATTCCAAATTGTACCACAAAATGTTTGGAATAAAGTGGATTATTATTATTATTATTATTATGACAATACCGATTAATTTGATAATATGATCACATAACACAGTGGTGCACTGTATTTGATGTCAACTGCTTGTCCATCTACTTGTTGTTACCATCACGTTCAGGTGGTCAACAGGTTAGACACTAAAATTCATATTACCTAGAAATAGGTTACTATCTGAGTACAGTTGTGACAGGTTATCTCCACCATCGATTTACTCAGCTTGGATTCCAAAAGCAATACATAAGTACCTTTTTATCTGGCTTGTGCATTGCAGTGGTAGGCAGGAATCAGTCATCGAACCCTAAAAATTCAGCATCATAAGCTGTGCATATTCACAGCAGAGGCTAGATGAGATCATCACCAGGCTAGGTGACTTCAGCACCATCTCCTTCATATATAGAAGCAGACCACTTATAAGTCGCATGAATGTTTATAGAGGATATCTGCTGACATTCAGTGTCGCTGGCTTATGGGTAGAGATGACTTATTGTTTCTTATCATAAGTTCACCATTACAAGCATTGTTGTCGCTTGACCCAACGTCTGAATATTGATTTGCATGCTTGATTACCGCTTGGCTGATTCCTTCTTAGTTCCCGTACATTGGGTCAAGATCTACAAGTCTGACGAAATCTACCCATTTATTCATTAACAGGAACAAGGTATATATTAGCGAAGAAATATTTCTTTTCAACGACTTCATTATCAAGCTGTACAGTCGTATTTATACTGAGTAAAGTGACAGATAATTGCACTAAAAAGTTGCTCAGTCAATATGCAAAATATACAGTCGGTGGAGGGGTGGTGGTATTTGTTCAGGTGGAAGAGATAGAAAAGGGTCACTGAATAAGGAGGAACGAATTGATAACAAGTGGTGAGATAAGCGACAAGTGCTGTCAAAGAATTGTAAAACGGTGATAATTAAGCTGGAACGTGTACAATAGGTCAATGATTAAGGAATGAATTGATATTAAAGAGTGGAATGTGGTCCAAGTGTTGTCAATGAAGTGAAAATTGGTGATAATGGTGATGATAGAAGAGAAGTATACCAAAGTGAAGTGAACTGAAATTGACAAAACCAACAAAATGAATTGTTAAGGCCAAGGTAGAGAAAGTGGTTTCACAAAACGTTTTTGAATGCAAAGTTTCGGTTTTTGTTCATGTATAGCTAATGCTTCAGCTGTGCATAAGTGGTGGAAGCGTAAACCTTTGGAGTAGTTCAATTTAACTTTGTAAATTATTTTGAAGGATGAATCTCGAGGTGCTGAGTGTCTACATTCAACAAGGTGTTCACATATGGATGAAGTCGTTTTCCTTTGCTCGCCTCTGGTAAGCCAAACCGGGTAGTGTTCAGCAACACGTTTTCGTAGGGCCCACCTAAGAGATTTATTGATAAGAATCTGAAGAAACGAACCACTCCCCATCCTATTACAGTCCCTAAGAATATTTTAACCATGAATCTAGAATTCAAAGGAGACACTACAGTGGAAGTATTGAAAAATCGTCTGTCAAGATGTATCAATAGTAGCTTCTATCCTGCTAGGTTGAGATTGGTATTCTCCACCCGCCGTCTGATTCGTCAATGCGTGAAGGATAGGCTTCCACTTATGTCCACTTCTATGTGTATCTACAAGTTCACATGCTCCTGTCGAGCTGACTATATTGGACGTTGTAAGTGGGTCCCTCCGAAAACGTGTTGCTGAACACTACCCGGTTTGGCTTACCAGAGGCGAGCAAAGGAAAACGACTTCATCCATATGTGAACACCTTGTTGAATGTAGACACTCAGCACCTCGAGATTCATCCTTCAAAATAATTTACAAAGTTAAATTGAACTACTCCAAAGGTTTACGCTTCCACCACTTATGCACAGCTGAAGCATTAGCTATACATGAACAAAAACCGAAACTTTGCATTCAAAAACGTTTTGTGAAACCACTTTCTCTACCTTGGCCTTAACAATTCATTTTGTTGGTTTTGTCAATTTCAGTTCACTTCACTTTGGTATACTTCTCTTCTATCATCACCATTATCACCAATTTTCACTTCATTGACAACACTTGGACCACATTCCACTCTTTAATATCAATTCATTCCTTAATCATTGACCTATTGTACACGTTCCAGCTTAATTATCACCGTTTTACAATTCTTTGACAGCACTTGTCGCTTATCTCACCACTTGTTATCAATTCGTTCCTCCTTATTCAGTGACCCATTTTCTATCTCTTCCACCTGAACAAATACCACCACCCCTCCACCGACTGTATATTTTGCATATTGACTGAGCAACTTTTTAGTGCAATTATCTGTCACTTTACTCAGTATAAATACGACTGTACAGCTTGATAATGAAGTCGTTGAAAAGAAATATTTCTTCGCTAATATATGCCTTGTTCTTGTTAAGAAATCTACAAGTCTGTTGATCGCAAGGTCAAAACTGGAAGCGTCGTACTCCAATCAAATGGCGAAAAGGAAATTGAATTATTGTCTTATCAACCAGGGTGGATGACCACAGAGTCCAAAAGGCATTCGCTGGACGCCAGATCTCACGACACTTTAGGAATTTTGATTTGGAGTCAATTGTATAACGTCCACAGCAATCGTAAATCCGTACTGCAGGACGGCGAATAGACCTTAGTGCCGGTGCTTTCTATCTTCCTCCAAACAGAGTGAGTTAAAAAGACATTCAGAATGCTGGTCACCCAGGAAAACACTACCGCCGGGACACAACTGTTGAGTCAGCAGTACAACTTCGTCCTCGGATCTCCGGAGAAAATCGAATTCCACTCAGTAATCTTGTGCACGTTCATGCAACAAGCGATGAGCCACACCTACTGTGTAAGGGTTATTGATACTTGGCCGCTCAGACCTCAGTAGGTGGAACAGGATTCGAACCAGCGGACCACAAGTTGGAAGTTGTGCACAAACCGATGGGCGACACTATGACAGCGGCTGCTTTTGGTTCCACCACTATCCAGCACATCTTTCTGGGATTTTATAAAATTTAAGAAATGTTGCTATTCTAGCCAGTATACTTAGCTGACTCATTGCGATACGTGAGGCTGGGGACCACTATAAGGTAGAAGCTACCAGTCCAGAAAGGAAGGTCATACTGTTCGTAGCAATAGTTATAGAGCTCAAGAATTGGTACCAATTCCTACTTTAACCATTTCCAGCCTTTGGCTAACTTGAACATATCTGAATCAATGATGGTAGGTAGCTCAGTATATGATGCATATCCCAACCACCTTAATGGATAAAGGCCAATGACCTCAATAAATGAATCCACTTACTCAATACCAAATACCTAGCCTATATACTGCTTATGGGATCATTCAATTATACGAGAACGATCTTGTGAAAATAACAGCTACTAAATAACTGGTCTCAAATCATCTGCTTCTTATGGTCATTTCATAGTCGTAAAGTGAGACAAAGTATTATCAAAAATTACACTCGACCATCAAAAGTTAAGTGGACAATTCGTGAACACTAAAAGTGGTGAAGTTTGACTAGTTAGTTGGACGTTTTCTAACTGTGCGAAGTTTTCACCAAGACTTGTACTTGAGTAATATACCGAAAGCTATTTGAAAATTATTTTTGAGATTGTTTGAGACAGTGCAAATAATCATGTTACAAAACATAGTTTACCGGTTGATGAATATTACTACCATTCCGATAAATTAGATTGCAACAAATTGTTTTAGTGACCTAAGTGTAATGCAGAATAAAATCTAGTACGACAGCAAACAAATTACATCTTGGAATACGTAGGATACAAATGAAGTGGTTGCTCTAATTATTCGAAGGTTCGATTTTAATAATAAAAAACCAATAAAACCAAATTTTAAAAACCTACCTGGGTGTATGTTTTGTATTCAATCAACTTTTCTGTGCCACGATGCAATAGACCAATATGAGGATCTAGACGTACGATAAGCTGAAAAATTAGTGTGTATCATGACTTTTAATATGGAAAACAAGGATGAACGAGTAATACATGAAGAAATATTTTTACTCGATTACGTCAGCTTACTTTTCCTAAAACTTTGATCACCTATAGATACCCGAACTTAACCTTTTTATATACAACACTGGAAATAGTCTGGCTGAGAAACATTGTTTAAAACCTTACTGTAATGTCTCTTGAAAAAAACTAGTCTCGATGATGAATTTGCCTAATGTAATAAGGAAACGTAGCTTACTTAGCAAATGTGATATATTCGCGTAATACATTTCAACCAGTCAGATCATATACTAACTTTTGAAAGTATTTTAGATGAAGAAAGATTAGAGTAAGCAAGAAGAAAATTAACGTAAGAGATAATGCCTGCGTTTTCTAACATTTAAAGCAATACGTTAAAGAAAGTTGAACATCTACGGAATTAGTTTAACACCGAGCATCATTATTTAAACGCTAGATTTACGCCTACAGCGAACTAAGATAATGTTCTGCCGATAAGTGATTCAATATACCAGATACATAAAAGGAAGCAGATTAGTTAAAAAGATCCTCTGGTTAACTAACACACGATCCTTTCATTGGAAAAACATATTCAGATCTCTAAGAACAGAAAACCACAGCCACTATGATTACAGACAAAATGGTTTCAATCTAAATGGAAGTCTTTCGTGTAACTAAGAAGTTGAAATCTCATTGATTTTATTATTTTGAAAAAAAATTATTTACTACCTGTATGTTTAGATAATATATTTGTGACACTTGTTTTAGAAGACTGAAACGTTTTTAGGTATAGGATGAGAAATATCATCCTCTTTTAGTCAACCTGTTTGTAGCAAAATTGAAAAGTAGGCTTCTGCATAGCACGACACACAAACTATCCTTCTATCGCAAATACATGGATGATACTTTCATTCGATACAAAAATGATACCAATTCTGATATGCTTCCTGTTACATTCAACAGTTCATTCAGAAATCAAGATAACCCGTTTTACTATCAAGAATAGATGTCAGTATATGTCAGTGCATTCTGAAAGAAGTCATGGGTCGACCAGCACACACATTTCTTATCATTTGTCCCTTTTACATACAAAAGGAATTTAACCCGCACACTGATGCTTCGAGCCAGTAAGATTCGCATAGGTGACTTTTAGCAACAAAACAACGATAACAGAGAACCTCTTATGCGAGAATGGCTAACCTGAAAAGTTTGTAGAGTGTTACAATGAAAACAGATGGAGAAAAGCGCCTCTAGATGCTATGGAAGAAACGATCAAATCTAACTAGCACTCAAACGAGAGCCAGCTGCAGAAACACTGAAACTCAGAAACCTGATAGAGAATACCTTCCTTGCAGCCACAACGTTTGAAATTTATTACTCGCTATATGTTGATGCAGTTGAAAGATAGGCTACCGAGTCTAGCCACATCTATGTGCATTTATAAAGTTAAATACTCCTGCGAAGATAGTTACATAAACAGAACGACCCGACAAGCGCACCATCACTTCACTGAACACTGTCCAGTGTGATTAGGTAAGGGGACAGTGAAACCCATCAGAAACTCAATACTCGACCATTTGGTAGGTACTGAGCATAAGATTGACAAAACCTCAGCATTTACCATTCTTTACCAAGTACTCTCACAATACTCTAGATTTGTGCCTCTCCAATTACTAACCCCAGCAGAAGCTATAGTAACTGAAATTTTCAAACCTAATTTATGTGTACTAATGTTTGCTTATTCCCTTCCCCTTTCATGGTCTCTAACCCCGACCCAGATAAAACTGTAATAACTTCCTTCTCAGCCACCCGGATAAATGTAAATGTTATCTCTGTTTTTACTATTATCATCATCATTATCGTTACACTCCCTCTTAATTTCATTTTGTATTTTGACCTTGGTTTCAAAATTGATTAGGAATTTTATTATCTAATTGCTATGCGATAATAATTTTATTCCCCTCTATTCCTACACGCATACACAACCCACTCATACCCACAATGATTAACTACTGAAATTAGGTCAATTCTGAAAGGTTCTTTTGTTATAACCGTCTTTACTGTTAGCTTCTACTTTGCATACTTGACTTATATTAACTAGATTGGTATTAAATGACTATGCTAAATAATTTGTAAATGGACTTGTAAAGCCTGATCAGAATTCACCAGAAGTGTGTATTCGCTTTATATACCTTGTTTTATAGATACTGCTGCATTAGCATGCACTTTTCGCACTCAAGAAAAAGTGCTACTATTTAAACTATACGAGATAAACCATGAAACTGCCTCAAAACTGCAGTCACAAATCCAAGCCTAAAAATAACGGAAGAGGTAACCTAAAATTCAGAAAATATAGAAGTTCGGATGAAGCTATGCTACCGAAGACGATTTCCTTAACCAGCCGTAAAATATCGTAAAACAAATTCAATAACTTGAGTTTCTCAACCTAAAACCTTCAACCCAACGAGATTCAAAAAGGCATAATTTTCAGTAACCGAATATCTAGGTCATACTATAGCCTCCAAAAACCACCTTTTTTCACCTCTAAAGAAAGAATTAGTTCAAATGAAAATGCAAAATACGGTTTATGAACTTCCGCTTTTACTCAAGATATAAACGTGCACAACCGAATTTCATCGACTTCGTCTGAGAATGGTCAGTAAAAACTGAAGTTGACCATAAAGACTCCACATTTTGACCTAGTCAGTCAATCAGTCAGCAGCATCATGAGACATTATATTAATAAGCAACGGTTCGACTTACCACATTTCATCCGTACATCAAAATATGAGGCACAAAGATGAAATATAAAGAAAAACTGATGCTAGGTTCTCTAAGGACTGGACACAATTATCAAAATAAATGGCCCAAGTAGTGAAGATTTCTCTGGGGTTGCGATTGCAGAAAACAGTGGCTTATAAAGCTCCCAGAATTCATCTAGTCAACCTCTTAAAAAACGTGCAATGACAGTTACTGTTTATGACTACCAACTGACTAAATCCCCATAGTAGCAACTTAAGGTGGAAACAGCAACGCTAAGTGTTGAAACCAGACAAACGGTGGCAAGCATTGCCTTTAAGCCTAGTTGCCTAAAGAGGGTTATACATCTCTTGGGCCTAGGTATCAGGCAACACTACTACTAAAAAAACTTTAACCGGTAATTCTAAAAAGTAACTTTCCACAGTATGGGCAGCGAAAGTATCAACCGCCTTTACATCTCTGTTAGCACCCAAACAGTCTGAAAAGCTGCACTATAGACAATCAAACCAACATTGGAGAGAATCGATGGGTGAATGTCATGGGTTACTTTGAGTACACAACTGGAATAAAAAGCCGAACTACAAGTTAACCCCCAAGAGACTTCACAAAAACTAGTTGGAGGTAATTACAAAGTGACCGAAACATCCTGATGAGATCGTAGGCTGAAAACAGTATTCTGCTGAAATGACACATCCGGTCAGTAACCTGAAAGTAAACCACAAATGATGCTCCCGTTATCCGAGAAGTGGGTTATAGGTGCTAAATTGTCGTCTGTAACAAAAAACACACCAGCTGGACCAGTGACAAAATATTATTGGGGTAATTAGATGAAACCATGACACTTTAGTGAAGTCAGCAAAGTAGAAGCGAAAAGTCATTCTCTTTGTGAACAAATCACAGGCTGACCTTGGACTATCAAACCAACACTGGAGAATTATTTTTCCTTTTCTATATTTTGTGGACTAATTATTAATCGATAAATCCTGAAAAGCTAAGTATAACGTTATCTAATCCAACTTCCGGACCTAAGCCGAAACTTCTTTGAGATTTACACCGCTAAGCTTTGACGAATACTAGTAAGCACACCACCCTAGTCTACCAGATGGCCCCTACTTTTGTTCATAATAACCATATTTTTTTGCGAAATCCACACTACTCTAAACATAAGTGGAAGGGAATGGATTTCAAAGCTTCCGCTCGGCAAAAATCAGCAAACAACCCACTTGCCTCTTATTAATCCCTCTAAAGGTAATGTGTTTACTCGATTCCAACTAGGAAAAAGCCAAATAGCTGAGAAAACAGAAATTATATCCACTAGGGTAATTTAAGGCATTGGCGTTCAGTTTCGGCCCATTGAACAGCCTATTTTTATTGTGGCCTTGTCCAGAGTTAAGGAGTGATGAAAATTCATTCGACAGAGAAGACACAATCCATCTGAGATGCAGATTTTGGGAGTTTGACCAAGTGGCTTCGACAACACAATGTACTACTGCTTACCTCTCCATCCAGATCCATAATAACTCTTAGGACACCATGAGCGGCAGGATGTTGGGGTCCAAAGTTCAACTGAACAGATTGAACCTCGAAATGTTTTTTCTGGAGAAAATCGACTGAAAAGCATTAATTTAATTAATGACAAACCTGGTTGAATTTCTGCGTTCTCTTTACGAACGCTACGAGGAACCAGTGCATCTTTCAGCTGGTCCATAAACTTCTTATCCGGGACCCACCGAAAAGCACTTCTTTTTATTTCTTTGTTATTTATACACCAGGCCTTTAAGTTCGGAGCACACTTAACTCGTGTGCCCAGAATCCTGTAGCCAGTAATCATAGTAGCGCTTCTAACGAACTACCCGCTAGCAAGTAATATAAAATCTTAATAACCAATGTGACATATTTGGAATGACAGGCATACCAGCCTATGGCAATTCTTGTATTGGATAAAGCCGTGAATATCCATTTTTCGTTGTGGGAGTTGTTACTACTTGGTCAAGCAAAAGTTCCCCGGAAAAAAATGTACGTGTGCACTAAGCTGTTTTCAAGTTAATTCTTGAAGCTTTTTGTGATGACCATTTCATAACACGGTCTTATTAGTAGCGAAATGTAGGATAAGGTAAAGCAGAGTGTTTTCCAGTCTGTATTCCAGCCAAAGCACCTGACAGACATTTGGAGTGACCATAATATCCAGAAGACTAACTGCAGCCTGATCACGATGTGCTATCGTTTTCAGTTTACAATTCACGTCCTAGAATCAGTGACATAGAGCCATCGACTGGGCACCCTCAATTTTATGTGTTCCACGGGCAGTACCCTCTATCCGCTTGCTACAAAATTACCCCGACTGTCTAGCGCCATAAATCGATTGCTAAATTTTAAGGCACCTCAAGGCCATGATGAGTCAAGACAGTCGATTTTTCACTAGCTTTCTTAACCGTATAAACGTCAAAACCAGCCACATTATTCGGGACCATGCATGGTGTATTCACGAAAGGGTGACCTACCAGTCACGGATAAAGTTCAGAAAAACCCTAAGTAACAATCCACAAGGTCACTGAAAGTGCAAATTCACTTCGAAAAGTGACAATCGATGTTCTGTTATAATCACCACCTTGCTTGTCATTGCGTGTACACCTTCATTTTCGGCAGTGTGGCTGGGGAAGCCGAGTGATCTCAGAGGTTTCGGACATTTCTACGTGCCATATCCCATATCAATTGTTCTCAGTCTGTTGTGTGCGGTGTATAAGTGCTTTAGGCGGGTTTCAACATCTGAACTGTTGATGAGGTAGTTGCCCATGCAGACGTGAGCAAAACTAGCGCCACGGACAAACCAGTTCTCAGGACGTTGGGGTCGTTAGTGCTGCATTTCAAAGACCACTGAGACGGCGGGAAAATCCAAACACTCCAAAAGGTGTAAAAATTCCTCTTTTTCGAGACGTCCCGTGCTACAGCAGGTATTTGGTTGTGCATGCTGGTTAAGTCAGATTCTCAAAAGATTTCCATTCCTAGTAGTCTTAATAACGTCAAAAATACGTGGTATGGAGCGGTGGTCCGCAATACTTTTGGCATTAATCATTGGCAGTTGCAGGTAGTAAGTTAATCTCTGCTCCTGATTTTTGGTACCACGCGAGGAGGAGAACCCCTTCGGCGACCGTACAGTGGCCATTTACAGCATGTTGTCAAACTCATCCTTCGTCATTCCACATTGACTGATTACTGGGCGGCGTGCCTCGAATGCCAGAGGTCATCATGCATTTGTGATTTGTTGATCCACATTCTCAGTTGTATGTGGTTAAGTCTGCATTGATTGATTCAATTCAAGATCCCGTATAACACAGAGTGACAGACGTTCGTTGAGCGTTTCAATCCAACTAAGGCTAAACTTTCCCCTACGCAGGTGGTTCCACTGAAAGACACCATCGTGCTATTGACCATAGGTCGTTGCCGACCGTCAAGTGGAAATGGAACATTGTTGCTTGCCAGACTTATGTCAGCTGGCATTGAGACTTCAGTTGAAACGAATGTGAAGTGTGTAGGCTTGTGTGAACCTAGAGTGAGAAACCGATAACTTTAATCAACGGTTTTAATTGGCTTAGAGTTTTTGGTCTGCAAATAAAAGTATAGATCTTGATAAAGTCCGCTGGACGAGGGAGGGAAAACGCCAACTTCTACCACAGTTTGAGCGAAAATGGTAACCCTTCGTAATTACTTCTAACATGTTATAACTGGCTGATTTCGCCGGTTGCGGTCGCCGTTAAAGCGTTGGATGCAATCTTCAGCCTTAAAGAATCCGCTTAACTAACAAGTATGGTCAGTCGTCAGTGATGCTTCGTCTGTTATCATGTTATTTGGCACCAGTAGCTTACAACCACACACACAGTTAGAACAAGAACTTTGGTACACTACAAAGATTCACTCGATTGGCCGGCCTTATCTCTTGCACTTGTGTCCCGAACAAGCAAAATGCTTTTTCTCCCGTGCACTTGCCTATTCTCCTTTCACTGAGGAGAAACTCGTTGAAGATGGCGTTTCCAATTTAATCTGATTTGCTTCTGTGTCATAATAATCATATTTATTCCTGAATATTCAGGCACACACCATTTTTACGGGTGTGAATAATTTTATATACAAATTACATTCATCTTCATGGAAGGTAATCTGAATCCCTACACGTTGTCCCTAGAAGATATAAGTGCTGCATGTTCATATAACGGAACATCCTGACAGAATAAGTGTGCAGAAAATTTACAAGTTGGACAAGTGGAAGTATTGTCTGCGCACTAACAAGAAAAACTAAGTTTGTATCTAGACACCACAGGTATCACCTGGAGAAAAATAAGGCTTGAAGCCAATACTTCCATGGTAACAGTTTTTACTTTTTGCTCGAGATAATGATGAGAAGTTTATGAAGGGATGTATGCATGAATTGTTTACATATTGTATTTCATTGACGATTCCAGGACTGTATAATTCATCCATGTCAACACCATTCCACAACAAAGATTCATAATCTTGATGAGTATTATGACTGAAAGCCAAATGTCTTACTTTTCCAACTCCAGCATCCAGAAGCAATAGACTTGTTTGAATGCACCAAATGGGCTTCCAGAACATCTTGTCCTTCGTTTTCACGGGTCGTGACAGCCTTGCAGTTGGTAAGTGTTGGACTTTGCTGGCCACTTTTATGTGAGTTAATCCTAGATTTTGATAATTATGAAGTTGTAGTCCAGTGAACACTTTTTACCTCTGCTTGCTGTAGTTAGGTATTCTGAACGTGGTAAAGCTGGTTACCCTACATGAAGGGTAGTTTCAGCCATGGTCTGTTCCTTAAGTAATTAATTCTCGATGGCAACAAAGCCAACGTTTGGAACTGAATTATTTTTCTACAACGAGAAAAAAAACAGACAAAGCAGCAGGCGGAGAAAGCAAGAATTTCAACAAGGAGGGTGTTTTCTATGTTCACGTTTCTCCCTACTTAACTTTCCTTGCTATGACTTTCATTGTATGTCCTTATTCTATAAAACATTTAAAAATATAAATTTCATGCTGTCATGTGGTGTGGAATTTCTGTTTTTGATTACCGTGTTGGGTGGGGCAGAATGTGTTGTTAGTTTGAGGCGGTAACTTATGGAAGTCTCCTCACCGCTTCGTATGAAAGGTCATTGTAGGTGTGGTGGCTCTCCTTATACACTGAGAGAGCTGAGTATACGAAGTGTCGTGAAAAAGACTGTTGGTGTATTCGATGAGCCGTAGGAGTCAGCCATGAGACTACATAGTTCGTCATGATTCCTCATTTTATCTGCATTTGTTTCCACCGATGCCCTGTATAAATATTCTAGTCACACTGTGTTGCAGTGCCCTGAAAACACCCTGAGACAAGTGTATGGCACGCAGTTGATGGGGATGTCGAAACCCGTTACTCTGAACCGCCAATCTTGGCATACTTGGGGCAACAGAAAAGATACAGTCAACCACGCACGCAAATCCCAGACACCGACTACCCAGTTGGCGTCAACGTTTATGAGTATACGACACCTCTAGTCAATCCTCCCAACGTATCACCAGTCCTATGCACCCGCCATGTACAGAAGTAAGACTATCCATCCTCTATGAAACAGATACAGATGTTAGAGACTAAGCCTGCATTGAGTCAAACTCTGTGTTTGTGAGTACCATATACACACTGAACACTTTCAATAAAGCCATTGCCCCGTTCTCTCCTAATTAGGGTGATTCCATTTCGAGCCAGTATGCGGTCGATTTGCCACTGGGATATCTTAGTAACTCCACAACTACGAGTGAGCGAGGCGTATAGACGTTTTGTAATGCAACGACATCAGACCATGCCTAATCAGTGGGTACTGAGTTACATTTCAGACCGTTTGGTGAATTAGAAAGCTTTGTACATTATTACTTTTTTTACTTATACATCATCCTCAGAAACGCAAGGTCTGTCCGTAGCAAACCACCAGCACTAAGGGGAGTCGGATTCATATTCAAACTGCCTGTAATAACTATCACTGAGCCCTGGTGTCACGCAAATATGCCAGATGAAGAGATGAGTACTGACATGTGCACACAATTCTGATGTGACTGCAGCAGCAAGAAAAGAGGTGGTTGCCCGACGTGCCTGTGTTCAGGTTGGAAAATACGGTTCTTGATTAGATAGGTAACTCTCTACGGGTCACAATGCACTGCTGGAATGTTACAGCACTGGTGTGGCTTGTTTGCAGAGCACCTGGTGCCTTTACTAATCACGAGGTCCCACCAATTTTGGCTCCGAAATATGCATCCACTCTCCCATATGATAACAAGATCGTATATGGTGACTTCAACCTGAAATCAAGTGGGATTCACCTACTGGTCCAACCAGGTATGACAAACATTTCGCTACACTGGATATTTTCGGATAGAAACAAATTGTTACCACTCCAACAAGAAGTGGAAGTATATCGAAATCATTATTCTGCCGCAACATAACTTCCCTTTTGACGTATGTAGGCTACAGGTTCCCAGGAAGTAATCACAGAACGGTACTATGCGAAATACCACTTCCTTGAACTAACACTTTAGTTGGTATTTCCGCTCCACATCGGACAGTGTATGCAGACTACGGTAGGACGGACTGACAGCAGATACGGCTGATTCTTGGTGTTCATAACTCTTTCTCGCATAATCACGATATGGGTACGAACAATGAAGACAGTAAGGAGCTAGCTAACGCTCATCTAGAGTATGTGATCTCTCAAAACTCCTTAAGAAGCGATTAGTCTGCACTGAACGTAACATTCCTCTTCTCATTCATGACACCAAAGCTTACAACAATCCAACACATATGTATGAAATTTCTGGCAGCTCATCTACAGCTAGTTACCTGGATCCTGCAAATCATTCTCGTGATATTGATGCAGCCTGCATCATTAAAAACCGTTCTTCTCCCTCGCTAATCCCATCAGATATAGTTGAATTCACATATTCTAGTATTAACCAAGCAAGTAAGACACTAAAATGCTCCAGCACTGCTGGTTCAGATGAAGTATCGTCACACTTCTTTTAATATGGTAGCCCTGATATTCCTTTATAACCCCTCAAAATATTTTCCCTGTCTTTAGAACCTTTCACCTGCCCTGATATCTGGAAAGTATCATCCATCCTATTTAGATATAAATCTGGTTCAAAAACACCAACCATTAACTATGGACCAAGCTTTCTTCAGCATGGGCATTGTGGCGACATCATCACACCCAGTAAACATGGATTCCTATAGCCGGGGTCCTGTATGACTTGCAATCTTGACTCCTTTAATTTCATATCCAATATAGGGGACCGACAACAACCATCCCTTTTGATTTATCTAAACATTTCGAAGGCAGTCGACACAGTTGGCCCCTTACTGGTAAGTTAAGGTCTCTGGGAACGGACTGTTCGTTATTAGGATGGATTAAGTCTTTCCTCCGTTATCGCACCCAAGTGGTGAAGGTAGACTCACACATCAAAACCTAGGCCAACTACCTCTGCTGTGGTTTAACGCAATGTATTGAGTCCCCTTCTCTTTACTTTGTACGTCAATGAAAATTGAAGCCGCTTTACGTATTTGGAAATTTTCTCCCTCCGAACTTGACAGAACCTCGCCTAGTTAATTAGTTCACTAGTTACTAGCCGGTCCTAAGCCTGGGTAAAGAGAGAAGGTTGGGAATAGGGCTAGCCACCCTACACCGTAAAACAAATCTAACCACCAAAGAAACTTCAAAGCACAAACAAAATATAAAAAATAAAAACAGAATTGTGCCTCACTGGATTCGGAGAGACGAAATGACGCCAGTTGATGAAAGCCTTCGGGAAGCCAATTGACCGGGCCGAGGTGTCTTATCTTCTCCCGATGAAAGCGAAAGTAAACGTGACGACATGGAATGTCTGCACCATGTTTGAACCCAGCAAAGCTGCCCAGATTGCAAACGAGATGAGAAGGTATCACATTGAAGTGCTTGGAATTTGTGAAAGCAGATGGAATGGGAGTGGACTCTCCAAACTGTCAACTGGAAAGGAGTCAATAATCTACACCGATACTGTCACCCAGACGAAAAACACGAGCACACTGAGTTGTGGAGTGGCTATCATGATGTCCCCAACAGCATCGAAGGCTCTCTCTCATGCAGTGGGAACCAATCTCCTCCACGATCTGCATCATGACAGCAAGATTCAACTCAAAAGGAAGGAAGGAATGTCACAATCATTCAATGCTACACTATGCACCTACAAATAATGCAAATGAAGAGAAGAAGGATGAATTCTATGGACAACTGCAATCAACACTGGACAATGCGCCACTCCAGTTGGCAATATCAAAATTCCAATGGGCAACATGAATGCTAAAGTGGGAGTGGAAAACACAGGAAGAGAACAAACCATGGGTCGAGAAGAGCTCGGTGAGGTGATGAACGAGAATGGAGAATTGTTTGCAGAATTCTGTGCATTCAGCAATTTGGTGATTGGAGACAGTGTGTTGGACCACAAGGATATTGACAAAGCGACATGTATGTCGCCAGGCACCAGGACACACCAAGAATCAGACCGACCTCATCTCAGTGTGAAGAAAATGGAGAAGCGGCCAGCCTGCTGGACACGAGATCACAACATTGTATCAAACAACCAGGTTACTATCTATCTGGGAAGAGGTCAACACAGATGAAACCAATAAAGGATGATGAAGGAAATCTAATTACCAAAGAAGAGGAATAAAGGAAACGATGGGCCAACCACTTCAAGGAGCTCTTGAATCGACCACCACCTGCACTTCTTCCAGAAATACCACTAGCATCCCAGCCACGGAATTACCAGTGAACACAAGCCCTCCGACGAAAGCCGAGGTCCTGAAGGCTACTAAAACGCGTGAAAGCAGCGGTACCAGATGGAATCTCGACAGAAACGCTGAGAGCAGACGCAGGGACAGCAGGGCACATGCTCACACTGCGTTGCAGAAGGTTTGGAAGGAAGATAAGGTACCTGGCGATTGATTGTAAGAAGGACTACCTTGTCAAACTCTCCAAGAAGAGCGAACTCAGTCTTTGCAAGAACTGGCTTGGAAGCATGCTCCTGTGCACCTGGAGCGAGCAAAATATTAAGCCGCATCATCCTGCAGAGACCGAAGGATGCGCTGGATGCAAAACGACGACTGGAACAAGCTGACTGGCTGGATTCAGGAAGTACAAATCATATGCGGACCAAATTCCAACGCCACGCTACACATCATCATAGAACAGAGTATAGAATGCCATTCAACCCTCTACCCTACCTCAACTTCACCGACTTTGAGAAGGCATTTGACAGCGTCGACCAAGAGATAATTTGGAAACTGCTTCATTACTATGGAGTACCGCAAACCTTTATCAGCCTCATTCAACAACTATATGAAGACGACACATGCCTGGTGAACCACGATGGGAAGCTCAGCGCTGCCTCTGAAGTGAAGACAAGAGTAAAACAAGGCTGCTGTCTACTATCACTCATGATCTTCCTGATTGTGGTCGACCGGACCATGCAACAAACAGTGGCGAGCGAGAAGAGGGGGATACAATGTCTGGGCCGGGGAAGAGATCCTAGAAGATTTGGATTTCGCCGATGATGACTTATGTCTAATGTCACACAAACTTGAAGATGTACAGCCGAACTCCAACAAGTTGACAGGAAATGCAGGGTAGGGCAGCGAAGACGAGACTTCAAGTAAACATGAATGCAGAGAAGATAGAGGTGATGAAGATACTTAACCAACAACAACTACAACAAACTCCAATCACCGTCAATGGGAGAAACTTAAAGGAAGTAGCCTCTTTCACCTATCCAGGAAGCACTGTCTCAACTACAGGCGGCACAGGCACAGACGAAGATGTCAAAGCGACCCGGATCGGAAAAGCAAGACAGGCGTTCATTAACCTGAAACCAGTGTAGAGATCTACTGCACTACACTCAGCATGTGGAGAAAGATCCGGATTTTCAACACCGACATCAAGTCAGTGCTTCTGTATGGCTCAGAGACTCGGCGGCGTTTTACGAAAGGGATTTCCAACAAACTACAGACATTCATCAACAACTGCCTGCAATGGCTCATTACTGAGGCTTAGATGGGTTGCCAGAAAGAATAAGCAACAAGGAACTCTGGCTGGCCGGGCAACGAACCAACCAAGAACCCATCACTCAACCAATATGCAGAAAGAAGGAAGTGGAGATGGATGGGATTGGTCATGCACTGAGAAGGCCGACTGGGGACATCAAGCGTCAAGCCAGAGTGTCGAGTGGAATCCAGATGGGAAGCGGCGAGGTGGGAGGTTCGAGGTGGGGGTGACGCGGAGGAGGTTGCGCGAGGAAGAAATGAGAGCTTCTGGGCTGTCGTGGAACCAGGTCCAAAAGTTTGCAGAGGAGAGAGTGAAATGGAGACGTGCTACTGCAGCCCTAGATTCCATTAGGAACCCAAAGCACAAATAATAATATGAACTTGACAGACTACAGTCCAATCACTTACTGCCTGTACTTCTCATATATCCACAAATACGAGACCAAATGATGGAATGGTATATTTGCGAGGCCGTGCCAAAATACCGCTGCATTCCGTCTAACTTATCCAACTTCAAGAGCTAGTGCAAAGGAACCCTGCTATAACATCTTCATGGTTTACTATTTGGAAACTTCCGTTCAGTACAAACAAGTGTGGCTGAATATGTCTTAGCGCTCCTTCGTAGACATTCAACTATACCTACAGTTCACGAAGCTAACTGTTCTCAAAGGTGTCTGTGACCTTGGGCCAAGATATTCGTGTGGCTTCACATTTTCTGGAGGGATGGCATAAAGGACTGGCAAATCTAGTATCTTAGTGGGCTGCATGATACATAACTTTCCTCCTAAGGAAACCAAGTTGCTGCTCTACAAAACTCGCGTGCGTCCACTATTAGAGTATTACCCATTTGCATTGAGTAGTATCCACAATGAAGATAAACTAAAAGCAGAGGGCGTCCGAAGGTACTTTACAGCTACGTTACTAGGATACGGTTGTATACAGGACTACAGTTCCAGATGCGGAACCCTAGGACTAGAACCACTTTGAATGAGACGACTCAAGGGCAGCCATTCGTGTGACCCAGCGATGGCTGACCTCACCTATGAAGACTAGCTTAAGGAGCTTGAACTCTCTACTTCGTCCTATTGCAGACAGAGGGGGACCTAATCTTGTTGTACAGGATTCTAAGGAATGACTTCTGACCCGGTCTATCTTCCCTCTTCTTTCCCACTAGGTAGGGACACCTCAGAGGACGCAGCAGGGGACTGCAAAAGCAAAGGTGCAACGTGGTCCTCCCAGAGTAGTAGTTCTCGCGTCGACTGATCAAGGCCTGAGACCGACTTCCATAAGAAGTGGTATCCGTATCATCAACTGACTCCTTCCAAAGGGGATCGGACAAGCATGGAAATCTACTGAAAAAGGATTAATATAGGCTCCCAGCCTCCTATCTTCAAGCAATAAATCCGAATCAAAATTAATCTGACACTTCTTCAATGTGCTACGTAAAATCACGTTCACCGCCAGTGGTGAGTCCCAGTTCGAACACCATAGATGCTACTGTCTGCGTGACCGCGCCCACAGCATCTGCGAGCTTATTTAAATCCTCCTTGCGTGCAAGTTACCTCACCGCCAAATTCTAAGATGTGGAACAGACTTCCAGCTAAGGTGAGGGCGTTCAAATCCACCTCTGGATTTAGTCGGTTACTAACTAACTTCTTGTCATTAGGCAATTTACCAGGTTTACTGAAAGCATCAACACTATCCTCTGTGACATTTCATATACTAGGCCCTCCTGATGCATAATGAGAAATCTACCACATCCACACCGGCTTTCATACGAATCCACGAGGGGACTTCTACAACTTACCACCTTATACCTACGGCACACTTCCCTACCCGATATAGTAATCAAAAATGGAAGTTCTAAGCTACACAAAGGCATGAAATTTATGCTCTTAAGTATTTAATACCGAAGGCACATACAGTGAACGCTATGACAAAGAAAGTTAAGTGAGGAGAAACATGCACATAGGAAGCACAATTCTTGATGAAATTCTTGCTTCTTTCTCTGTCCGCCGATTTGTTTTTATTTCTTTCCTCGTTGTAGAAGTGTCGGTTTGGTTGTCATCAAAAATCAACTATTTAGAAAACAGACATTGAGTGAAGCCACCCTCCATGGACGGTAGCCAGCGTTACTCCCTTCATAATACCTAGCTACAAAAATCAGAGACAGAGAACGTTCATTGGGCTACAACCGCATAATTATCAAAACCTAGGATTCATTGATCATGAAAGTGACCAGGAAAGTCTAACATTTACCTACCACGTGGGTGTCACAAACGTGAAAACAGCGGATAAGATATCTTGGGAGTCCACTTGACTCATTCAAACAAGTCCATTGCTTCTGAATGCTGGAGCTGGAAAAATGAAGATATTTGGCTCACGATCTTGATATTCAGCAAGAATATGGATCTTTGATGTGGAATGGTGCAAACATACATGAATTATACATTTCTGGAATCATCATTGAAGTACAATAAATAAACGGATTGCGCGTACATTCATAAACATTTCATCATTATCCCAAGCAAAAAGTACAAACTTTTGCAATGAAAGTGCAAGAGTCAAGCTTTATCTCCCCCTAACTAATATATGTGACGCCCAGACGCAAACCTGGTTTTTTGTTAGTGTGAAGACAATACTGTCAAAACTGTAAATTTTTGCATACTTATCCTGCTGGGACGTTCGACTGTATAAACGTGCAGCACTTATATCTTCTATTGGTAGAATAGGCGGGGATAGAGATTACCCGCCATAAAGATGCATGTGATTCATGTAGCAACCTAATCAAACCTGTAGAAATGGCGCGCACCTGTTTATTCAGAAATACATATGGTTATTATTATTATTACTAACTGCTTTTGTAATAAAAGATAAATGACCAGTGGGGTTAGGGAGGTTATTCCCGAGGCGACTGAACTCAACACAGTGCAAACACGGCAAAATTGGTAGAGAATTGCTATCCCTAAACCCGTTACGTTCAGCGGCTTACGCATATGGTATAAGGTTATCACAGGTGATAAAGCCTCGGGCAAATCCTCGGCAGTTAAACAAGGCCACTGGTCCCACGGGAAATATGGTGAATTGAAATCGTATCACAATCTACCTTCTACGTGCAGTTCATTAGGTGCCTCTGTTATGTTACGGATGACCCACCACGTAAACCCGTCAGTGGCATTGCACTTATAATTCTTGCCAGCATTCATTTCAGTCGCAAAAGATGGTTCGAAGTTGCGTGCTTGATGACCTTCAAAATAATGCACTTCTTTTTGGAAGTTGATTTTAACACCGCGAGTGTAGTAAGCGATGGTTCAACGAGATAACTTCATTCATCTACTCTAAAAGCCATGAGATGCTCCACCTTTGGTAAGTTACACAATTTAATGCATTCTAGAATTTTTACCACGTGTAGGCTAGTTAGCGCAAGGTGTTTTAGGCCCCATTTCAGTCAAGATGTAAGTCAGAGGGTGAGAACCCAGCTTTCATGTAGACGGATAAAGATACTACAGTACTTATGTTCGGTTCAATCAACTTACCATGCCTGCCACCGAATTCGAGTGCATTCGTACTGGTACTGCCAAGACCCCCTTCCTATTAAACGGTTTACACCCTATTTTACGTGCTATGATTGATATACCTGTTAGTCTGTTACCCTAATGCTGGGTATTTTGGCCCATACAGCTTTCAAAGCACTGGTGTGGAAACGTACATTCAGCAGTGGTATTTAATTTTTAAACACCGATGATACAGGAACATGATTCTAAAGCAAATTACTTAAAAACATGGAATTCCTTAAGATTGAAAGCGTAGTCCGAATGCTTTATCTAATTTGACTCCGTCTGATAGAATACAATTAACAGTCAGCGTGACTCCTTGATATTGCTGTATGCTTCAATGTGAATTCTATGTGCATAGCTCCATCACGGTTGGATGATAGTCCCTCAGTTGTTTATTTCTGTTTATCGCTGTAAACTGTGAAACCCATCTCTTCATGAGGACTCAACAAACCATTTCCAAAGTGATGTCGAGCACTAGCATAACGTCTGGCCGACAAGTGAAACAGCTTACACACATGGGAATATACTAGTAGCTATTCAAGAGCGGAGATGGGCCAGCAAAGTGGGTAGAACGTGCGCTGGGTATGGTGGAAGTTCAAAGGGGTATGAAGCTATGCTCGGGCACTTCTGAATTGTGGCAGTGCATGTAATCACGTGTCCGACTTCGCTGGTCATGATTCACACCTTGCCAGACAATCCTGGGTAATATCACCGCGTTTGTAGCGCGGATACTAGAGTGAGAGAGGTTGTGAATGAAATTCGAAGACCGTCCCGTCCAAAGTTATCGAGACCACAGGTCTTGAAGTCCCTGCGGACGTATAGCACAATGTAGTCCCCTCAACATTTGCAAGTGGTACACGTTCTATGTGCAACAGGGTGGTGATGAAGTATTTCCACACTCGCTGAAAGCCTGGTATTTGGCCATTTTTGGCAAGTCGATAGCTTGAAGGACTGTAGCAGTACAAATATAGGAGAAACATCCACCATATGGGTATTCACATCAGAAACAAGATGGATGTCCGACGTAGTTGTGTGGTGCAATCAAGATGGCGTGATTCAAGCGGAGATAACCTATTCGTGGTGGCGGGAAGGGCTTACTTTGGGATAGGGGTTGTGACGTATTAATCCAGTGACCTCGCGGTCTTCAGTGAAATGGGGAAACTGTTTGATTGAAACGAATACAGGTAGCAGTTTGCGAACATGGTTGCTGTATCGCATTTCACATGCAGACAGCCCCAAGGAGGAGAAAATAAAGAGTCCCAGGGTATCGTCCTTAAGCCCCTGTAGTACACCTCTAATAGCTGCATTAGAAGCGCCAACAGATCTACTGAGTGGATGTTTGACATCCTAATGCACTGACATGGAGGTGTCTGCTGTCGCCATCTTCAGTTTTTGGGATGCCTTCAGAGCTTCTGTAGTCGCACTCAGAGTTTTGGGCTAAGATTTGAGGATTTTTGTCAATACGGTTGAAATGCGCGAACAGTGAGGGATGAAGCGGCCGTAATAGCTTAGCATACCAAGAGATGTCTGCATACATTTGAGACGAAACGGCACTCCAAAGTCTTGATGATAATAATGTATTTCCTATACGACAAACGTTGCATAAAATAGGCCAGTTTACGGGTATGATCAGCATAGAGTATCTAATATTGATGGTGCAAGCTTAGAAAACTGATAATTTTTGATCTCCCGAGTCTAGTTCCCACAGCCCGGTTCCAGTTGTTCCGTCCGCCCCTGCAGTGGACGAAGAAATCTCTTCTGCTTTCTTGTGTTCAGCATTGGTAAGGTGGATGCTTTGCGGGTTATTAAATTGCAGTTTTTAGAGTAATCGAGGAGTTATGGATTACTGGGACGACAAGCGGTCTGTCGTGACTCCCGTTTGTGTATGCGCCTGAGGAGGAGTAGTAAGATGGTAGGAATCACTCGAAAGGTGAAAGTGGATTGCATAGGCCTAGTGTTTAGAGGGTGGTTAGTAGATAATGCAGGTGTGTTGGGAGAGAGATGGTGAGCGGTAGGCAAAAAAAGGGAAGGTGAGCTGATGAGATTAGTGATTCTTTCAGCACGTGCATGGTAAACCGTGCAAAGCGGCAACTGTCAAACCGTCCTTTGAAAGAGCCTGCTGAGAGGGCTACGGCAATATCCCGTTGTAGGGCATTCCATGAGGAGAAAACGTTGGGCCCGAGCGTGGCGTTAGCTCTCTGGTGCGCTTTCCTGGTGAGGTTTTCTCGTGATGACCACTGTTGCAGGCAGGACTAATTTGTTTGCATGGCTTGCCCAAAGAATGATCTTGTAGGCCATGATAAGGTCACCCCTCTTTCTGCGATAACCCAAGATGACTAGGTTTAGATGTTTTAGTCTTTCTGCGCATACCCTGCGCCTTGGCCCCACAGCCAAGTTTCTCGCAGATCTTTGTACTTTTTAAAAGAGATAAAAATCTCTCTTGAGTGTGAGAGGCCACCGTATTGGAGACCCCTAGGTAGGGCCGTACGCAGGATTTGAAAACTATGAGGAAAAGCCCGGGGGAAGAACGTCAAGCTGCGAGAAGGAGTTCGCTCTGGTTCTGTTAGAAATTGGGAGTCATCCCACCAATATCTGGACAGCTAAATGGGCTGGGTACTGCTGGTGGTACAGCCAAAGCAGGAAAAAAGCCAAACTTAAAGCAGAAGCATAAAAACACTACTTGGAAGTGCGTACAAACCCGAGATCGAATACCTTGGTCTGGCAAAAAAGGGAAATGAAAAAGGAAAATCGGAAAGTAATGGTGAGGAGAAGTAGACGTTGATGGCGATGCTGTTTCTGAGGGGCGTAAAAAGGAGGTATAATTAGATTTTAAGGCTGCGACCACAGGAAAAAGTCAACAATTAAGAGGAAATGAAGTGGGTTTTGAAGGGAAAGTAGACAGGTAGACAGGAGAAAATAAAACGAATAAGGGGAAGAAATCGTGAAACGAGGGGAAAGCTCAACGGTAAAATAAAGCGATATTCTTGGGGGGACTCAGCTGATTTCCCTTTTTTGTGCTTTTACGCAACCTAAAGGGGATGGGAGAAATAGACAAAAAAGAGAAAAGGCGTAAAAGGGGGAAGTCGGTTGCATTTCCCTGCGAATGTCGCTTTATCTTAACACTGAGCCGCCCACTTCTTCTCCCCTTTATTCGATTTTTTTCTCCCCCTTTGTCTGTATGCGATTTCGTGCTGAAATAGAGGGAAAGATACAAAACTAGATATTCTCTTCTGTGCAGAAAACTAATATACACAAGTAAGATGGAGTTATAAACAGTTAAGTTAAACCCACGCTTCTGTCATATTGACGAGTACGCTTCATATAGTTATGGGGAGATGAATGACCGGGATTTCTGTTGAATACTATCACTTCCCAGCTGTAGGACGGTGGTGGCGCGGAGTATTTGGAAATCGTAGGCAGAGTGAATTTATATTTTCAGTATAGCAGATTTACTATTTTCTGTTATTTCACCATCATTTCTGTTCTGTTTTGCACTCAAAAACAGTCATAAGTAAGGGACACAAGTTGCATAGGGATACTCCCATACGTGCGAAAATAGTTCGAGTTCATCCCCGTGCCATCATGTCTGCTGGTCATTCACCATCATCTTCCCATATTTTTGCTTTGTTTTGAACCATTCTTACACTGCGCCCAGTAAAGTTGAGGATTAAAATGAACATTTTCGGCCAACTCACTGCTCATCAAGGCCGTGCATGCATTGTTAACTTTATCATCCCTTGGTGTGTATTTTGCATCACATAACATTTATAACCATTGTATCTGTACTTATGGCATAGTCTAGCCCGATTTATGACGCAAACGACTTGTGCCAATGCATGGAACAGACCTTGGGTTCTCTACATAAAGACAAGAGAACGGTCGGTGGAATGTTTATTTGTCAGAGGTGATAAGAATAATTAAGTAAAGCTTAACTGAGAGACCATTAAGGTTGGGATCATTAACTAACCTTGCAAAAGTTGTGACAACGAATAAGTACGGGACAATAGGAAATTAAACAAAAATTGCTCACCGTATGAAGACATCAGTGTAGATATTTTCGTGTTCTCTAATTTTCTGACCTGGGTCAGCTTACTGAATTTGGGTGTTGAAGGTATTATATTCACATATGTGTAGGATTATTCCAATTTTATGCAGATAGTCTTGATACTACAGACCAATGTTTAACGTGGTCAGTAATCTGTCATCAAAAGAAACGGTTCAGTAGTAATAAAGGATTTTGCGAGGGAAAACTAAATGCTCATAAAAGAAAACAGAAATTGTCATCGGGATACAAAGTTCAGTAAGCATTTAAATGGAACGAAAACGTTAGGAAGAGGGTTATCAGCACATTTGTTTAGTACAAGCGATAATACTTTATGACTGAATTCATTTTAAACGACAGTGTTACCACTGGATGCAGTGAAAGGACCCTGATTACCTACCCACAGCTCAACTATACTTCTTATTGGTGGATTTAACTTGAGAGCTCAGGAACTGATGCATATCAGCGGGCTGAAAAAATTGGTCAAGTAAACGCTGGAAATAGAATAAAGTGATTCAAGCGTGAATAACTAGTGGTATGTCATTCCATGGCCTGCTATCGTTCAACATGAAGAAACGTTACCTAGGCTTAAGGAGTACATTCTCAAGAAACACAGTAAACTCGCAGTTGCTGTAACTCTGTAAGGGCGTTGGATCACGAGTTAGATGGTAACCACAAAGATTAATGTCGGGCAACAGGTGAAAAAAAGACGAGGATAAGCTTCAGGTGCCCTGGCTAAAGCACGCCAAACTTAAATCGCTCTCAACACATTCTAGCGGCCAAAATACAATAACCTTGCCCCGAACGCGAGAAATAACTGGGCAGTGCCAACTGACGTGAATCTGACTAGTTCTTGCGTTCTACTGTATAGCTTCCGAACTTCTGCGAGTGACGCACAGTCAAAGGTCGGGCCAAAATATCAAAACACGGTTTGTAGTAATTCAGTGGTAGATTCGCAACAAAATCCGTGGTACTATCAAGGCAACAATGAGTTATATCAAAATTAGAAAATACCTCAACAGTGCCGTTGGGTAACTATACATTCCAAGACGTTCTCGGGTGCGAATACGTACTATACGGCAAAAACTGGTTAAACAAATACAACTGTTAAGTACCTGAAAATCAATAAGAATAGTCCCGGCAAAAGGGATCAAAACTCTGTGCACCAGAATCAAATCAATAAATAGACGTTTCCGGTAGACAGTCAAAAGACAAACAGTCAAATCACAGCACAACCGCAAATTGGACCAAAACAAAATGTCGGGCGCAGTAAAACATCACCTTGTCAGCAGTCCAGCGTCACATAGCAGGAAAGTGAAACATTCATGATAAGTCTCAAACGTACAAAGGAAAATGCTGAGTAAAAAATCAGAGAAGACAGTTAAACAACCAAATAACGTTACACCAGCTAGGGTCAAAGGTACACTGTCCATAACGAGGGTAAAAATATTAAAATAAATGTCAATACAATCAAATAGGATGATCAGGAGGGATCTTCAGATCAATTTCCACTACATTCCCCCCACAGCCAAGTTCCACATGACGGCCCAGTACACAGTCATTAAATTTTATTTGGGCATTATCAATGCCTATCCTTTCTGAAGCTAACATATTGCTGAAGAGATGATTGTGCCGTACTCAAGTATTAATTGCACCAGTAATGTAGTATATACTGTCGACTACTACAATACATACGTGTTCAAGTAAAGGGCTAACTAGGTGCCTGCTTTTGGGTACAGCAGACTGAGCATAGTCCGTGAATGGTAAGTCCCCGGAATACGTAATACTTAAATCACACCGAATCACGAGACTGCAACGAATAATCACCAAGGTGTAAACTGACATCTGGGTAGGAGTTATAAAGATAAAGAATCCCACATTTACTGGAGCCAAGTAGAAGTTGACATATATCACTCTTAGTGAACAAACCCTTCAAGTCGCTTTGAATTTCATTAAAACCCCCACTCACTGATGATAAGGAGGAGTTATATACAGTTTCTAAGTCGTCAGCAAACATGTAGGCATTACTATATTCTGTTACATTAGAGATATTGTTTATGTAAAGGGAGAAAAGTAAAAACCGTAACACGCTACCTTGAATGGCACTATTCAAAATAGTCTCAGAGGAGGAATGGGCTTGATTGAACTTCATTGCTTGAGTGCGCTGTCTAGCGAATGAGCTTGTTCAGGATAAAAAGACATTGATTCCAGATAATACAAGCTTTAGAACTAGTAGATTATGAGGTACTTCATCGAGTGCTTTCTTGAAGTCGAAAAATAGATCAGTCATAAAAAGGTCTTCATCACGTTTGCTGGTGACTTCCTCAAAGTATTCCAGTAATCTAGTACTACATGAACTACCTTTCAAGAAATCATGCTTTATCGGGGAATGTAACCGATACACAACCATATCATCAAAAATTTCCTGAATGACCTTCTCCATAATATAAGACACTGCAGATACAATATTTACTGGGCGGTAGTCTTGAGTATTTGATGTTCAGCCATGTTTATATGTTGGGAACAACTTCCAACAGTCAAATTAAGATGCCTTATTAGGGATGTAGAGAAGGGCTTCATAAGGATTGGTGGTATGTCTTCACCACCCCCAAAGAAGAATAGACGGGAATCCACTGGGTCCAGAACTGTATGAGTTCCTTAGGGAAGCAACTGCACGGGCTAACTTATACTGCGTAAAGCAAACATTACTCAGAGAATAGTTTGGTGGGATGAGTATTTATGTTTCAAATACACTATCTTCATGCGTGAAGGAGCTTGAGAAATGATTCCTGAATAGTTCATAGATCTTACTTGGGTCGTCATGGAGAATGTCACCATCACTGACCAGACTATTGAGAATCACTGCAGACAAGACTTCACGGGGTTTTAGAATTCTCACTAAAGACTTAATGTTGTCTGTTTGTGTATTGCAGTTACGTTCTTGTTTGACTGTTTTCAGTAACTCTTTCGTCTTGAAGTTTTCATACTCGACTTTTATTGAGACAAGGGATGAAAAGTCATTGGATCGATAGAAACTTCTGGTGTGTTTACGCATGCAGATATGTACATTTTATGGGATGAAATTCAATTTTGAATTTCTACTCACTACTGATACTGCTGGAGCAATATGATCGTGACTTCGATTCATGGATCTATAAAGGACACTCCATATTTATGGGTTGAGCTACTGGTGAAATAAGAACCACAGTCCAGGTAAATCATCATGTACTGTATTTCATCTCGTTGAGCACTTTAGTAGCATCTATTTACCGTTGTTTTTGATTTGGGAGCTAATGTAATACTGGGAAGTCACCAAACACTACTTTGTGGTTGCAGTCTGGAAATTCTAAACCGACTTGAAGAGCAAAATGCTATAATCCACCAGTGAAAAAGAGGTCTGGTATACTATGGTGTCTAATTGGTTGCGCTACATGCTGGCGTCGTCCCCAGAATGTAGCACACTAATGAACTTATCAAAACCCCCAGGAGAAGTAAGCGGCTGCCACACGATGTCAGATATACTAGAGTCTGCACATATAAGTTTCCTGGAGTAGGGCATGGGTAACCACTTCAGCCAGTCTGTCATCATAGTCTACAGTAGAGCAGGGGATATGGTAGGTACACCCTGGAAGAAGAGTTATGGGATTTGGAACCTTCACCTTAACCCACAGAGTTATTGATCAAATTGAGTTCTGAAGTATACCAATCAGTCGCGGGAATGTAAAACCTAATGTAAGTGATACAACTACCACCTCTACCATTACTCCTGTCTTCTGTGAATGAAGCATGATTGTCGACAGGGACATCAGCGTCAGGAGTATCCGAAGTACACCAAGCTTCAGTGTATATATTAGGCAGGGGCTAGACATAATCGATGACAGTGATCTTGGCCATTTTGTTACGTATGGAAAGAGTGTTAATTGGACAGAAGGTCAAAGAACTATATAAGCGACAGTACCCAAACATATTTCCAAAAAAATCGTTTCGGTAGGTTAGGTTGGACTGTAAAGGTGAGAGACATAGAATAGTGTTCATTTTCGGGAACATGCCAGGGGAATAGGATGTTCCTGTGTTATTAATGTTATCCTTTATTGTGTCAGTTGTTGAACTGCCGTATGTGAGCCAGGAGGATGATAGGTTGCCGCGACATCTTTGCCACTTTTTGGGTTGTAAGCCGGACTAGAAAGCAGCTGGCTCAGAAACATCATCTGGACGGTGAAAGATGCTATTAACTTGTTGTTAGAAGAAGGTTGGATTCTCAGCATGAGTCCAGCGTACTGATGTTTGTTGAAATGAGCCATGTAAACTTTTGGCTGCACCTCTATTTGAAAAAGGGTAGGGTTTGTTATGTTAGGAAGCCAGTATCATAGGCTTCGTCTGAACAGCAAGCTACAGGTTGAGAGGGGATATAAGTGTGCTGGGGTGAGCATACAGAGGAGCTAACCGTTGTGTAGGTGGTTGTGAGGGGGAAAACCTTACATTTCTGCTGTGACCCTTGTTCTCCTTACCGTAGAAGGCTTTTGTATCATAAATATTCTTGTGCATGTACTCTTTCTTGTTATTGCCATGGTTTAAGAGTCTTGCCTTCCTGTTGGTTCCTGAAGGTACCGTAGTACCTCGGGTCTTACTGGTGGACCTCACGAATGTCTGTGTAGGGAGGCGGGTTCACCCTGTAAATAGTATCACTGATAGGATTGGCAGACTAAAAGTAACTACTTTGAAGGTGACTAATTCGGACATTTTCCACAGACTTGGTCGGAAATCCGAACTAGGATTTTTTTGGTACCTTTTCAGGTAAAGAGTGAATGCCATGTTTGTTGGTTGCGTGTCCAAGAAAAGTCAGTGAACGATGTCATAAATGCTACCGATAAAACTTTATAACTTTAACGAGTATACAATGCACTTCAGCAACTCACTTTCTTTACACCTACGAGATGATCGTGAAACTTGAGGATTTTCGCTCATATCTCTTAATGTTAAATACAAACCACTCATTTACTGACATTATTATTACATCATTAATTGTCTTTAATGCAGGAATATCAAACTTCATCACCTGCTTACTTAGGAAGAAACTATGACCATTGCATCCAGTCCACGAAATGACTATGGCCTAGTGTAGACATGCACTGCCAAATACGGAAGTTAATCTGTATTTAGAATCATCACATGTAATTCAAAGAATGTAAATGATCCTCCCCAGTTTCCGCTTTCTACTTCCTGCATATTGCTGTTTTTCAAAAATATGAAAGAAATTCTTTTTTATCAGTTATGAAAGAACGAAACGAAACGCACTCAGCCACCATGTTTACATCTATGCAGTAGGTAATAGGCCACACTTATTGTGTTAGGTCTAGTGATACTGCCTGCCTACCGAAACCTCGGTAGGTGGTGTGGGATTTAAGCCGGCGATAATCATCTCCCTAAACCCCTGACCCATAGTCCCTTATGTCTACGCCATAAGACTTCATTTCATTCGTCTAGAAATACGATAATGCATCTAAAACCTCATCTCTAAGGTACTCGGCGCTCCTCTTTGTCAGTGAACTGACTGAGTAAAAGTTGTCGTAAAGCCGGTTATGTTCTATTAGTGATGATAACTACAACTGTATTTAACTATCCCCTCCCGAATTACAAGAACCTGAAAAGTGACGTCAATGTTTTTGGCCTTAACATTATCAATAGTCCTCATCTCTTCTAGTTACCAGGACTTGTTAAGGAGTTCCCTACAGAAATACGATGACTAAGAAAAAGGGCTGAAAACAGTGAGATAACGGGAAATGTAAAAGTAAACTAATCTGATCACTTTTCAACAGCGTTTCTTCACATTGGCATGTTTATAAGAAGTCAGTCAGTTTACATTTATGAGCTAATCAAGTGGGAATATGATACGAAAATGAAAGGTTCATATTTACTCTAGGGAGTAGGATTACCTGGAAGAAAGCACTCCAGCACTAGTAAAATATTAGTTTATGTTGCCGGAATAAGTAAAAAGAACATGTATGATGAAGGTGCGATGAAAGACTTCCCGAACTCAAAGATATCACTTCTCCATAGGTAACCAAATTTAATTGCTAGCTACTGTACAGTTCACATTTAACTGGATCTTTTGATATATAACTAGTAAAAATTGTGAAGTTTTTTCCTCATACGGATTACACAAAATAATCTAACCTGTCAGATACCGTCTAATGATTGTGAGATCAATCACATACAATAGCGCTGAACAAAAATTTAACGAAAGATTAAATGAGAAACTCTACGAATACAAACAATTTAAGGAGAAACTTGGCTATTGCCTTGCATGGACTGATTCATGATCGCGCTATAGAATAGGATAAGTTGATAGTTCTATGATCCATTGTATCCTGGTAGGGTGAGAAGTTGACTACACAATCTTTATTCATTGAATCAACACTTAACACGTAATAGGAATGATTCATCATATATCACAGGTATTTTGAAACCCTTTCTACCCTTAAATGAACGAATGAAGAAATGTTGGACTTTAAAAGTGTGGTTTGAAGGTCGTTCGATTACTCTGATATAAGTGTGAGTAATAAAATGTGCTCAAAATATCATTCAGTAAACATTACTATATCTGCTCTATTTCAAGTGAACAGTTTTACATAAAGTGAATATATCATCAATTGTGTAATTGTGTACTTAGCCGTTTACTACACTTACCAATACTTTATTTCGGTTATGTGTTGGCTGACAATAAACTCTGACTTGTTTGCAATACTTGTAAACACGACAATACAACTGTAGTATATGATGCCGTCAGAAAGAAAATTTTCTTCACTGTTACCTCTTTGTTTTACTACCCAGTAAATTTTACACAAAAGTTTAAGCTACTTATCGTTTGTAAGTAGGTCAAATTTAACCCAAATGTTTGCAGCGGAATACTAGTTTTTTGCATGTCATAAACCAATGGAATGCCACTTCGTATAGTTACTTTTCAAATCTCACTTTTATTTTCTTCAATGATTAACTTGAGAAATGTAAATTTCTATTCATACATAGCTTCAATGGTAAATAAGCTTTGAATTTCTTTAAGTTCATCAACATTACCAAATCCAAAAAGGTCTTTCACGTAATATAATGATTTTAAGGTATTTTCCTAGAAAGGAAGTCGTTATAAATAGCTTACTGCTATGGAGATAAAAAATATAATGGTATAAAATGTCGTAATAAAGTGACACTATGAAATAGTAGAAAACATTTGTAGCTCAGAATGAGAAAGATAATAGTGTTTGACGACTGCACTCTGCTGAACTTCAGCTGCGTTATCTGTCCGCTAAATTTATGAATCTAATGCTGTGGGTGCTAGGAATTCTGCTGATGAAACATCCATAACAAAATGTCAGATCTGAGAGAATACCGAATCATTGTCAGTTTGGTGCTGTACTACAAGAAAAAGTGGGTATAGAGAGCGGTTTAAGAAAACTGCCTATCTCATTCAACTGTAAAGCTGAATTCAACATATTTATTAGTACTTCTAACATCTTGTTTTTACACTGAATTAAGTTGATCGCTGTCCATTGACATGTATCAATAAGTGACAACCAACACTCGTTGTACAAGAGGTGGTTCTCGTGACCTAATACCCTGAGAAATAGCATTCTTTCGTTGAAGTGAAGGGTGCTCAATTCAAGTGCTGATGAGAAAACTATCACTCAGTAGGATGCGAGTACGCGCATCTGAAGAGTCCCGTGTAGGACGAAACGCGTGTCTTGGATTTCACTGCTAATTGCAACATTATAAATTTACACCAATTTTAATAAAATATTTTTTATCCACGGTAGAAAAGTATACATGGAATGAATTATGACTAACTGGTTGACTAAGAATAAGGTGGACTTCAATGAAATGAAGTTATTAAACCTTCCTTAGTAAGTTTTATGCTTTAAATGGATTCTGTCTACTTGACCTATGAACTCATAGTACACGGATTCATGGAACACATATTACGCCCTAGAAAACCTCTATATGAATAGAAGCATTTATCCCTGGAAATTTGTTTAAGCAAAAGAAAGTCAAAACCGACCTGCGGTCGAAGTCGTACATCTGGCTGGACGGGTGTGTTTGAGGCGCTGCCTTGCCTATACGAAGGAGGGATAGGAAAGGTCAACCCTCAAAATAGCGCACACCTTTATCCCACGACATAACGGTGCTGGCGATATGTGTCTAATCAGATTCACAAAAAATAAATCGGGCTATCAAACTTTTAAAGAGGCGGTAATAGGAGCAGGGTTAGGGATATGTCCCTTAGGCTCTGTGGTCAGGCAGTAACCCTCCTCTTTCGAGTAACTCGACAGGAAACAACCCTAAGGAAGATTTGGAGTGTATAAAGCCTCCTTATGCATTGTTTCTCAATAACATAGTAATCAATGCTCTATGACTTGCAAAGGAATATACTGCACAGATTAGAAAGTGGAGACTGAAATTTCCTGAAAGCGACTCACGATAACTCTTACTCATTTTTAGTACATAATAATCTTTTCAGTGTAAGATGAGTACGTTTACAAGCAAACATTCATATGATGCTACTCATCATGGATAAAAGTAGTAAGTAGATGGATTTAATTTGATTATATAACTGGTCTGTTGACTTCTAATATCTACAGTACTTGCTACATGGTTATCTAAGAAGTGTATCATTAATTAATCACCTCAAATGAATTACTAAAAGTTCTAGTGAGAACTGTTGATTTATGAAAGTGAAACGAACTCTCAGTGATTACACCGGATGGTAGTCAATCTAGATCACTAATTGACAGGAGTAAGAACTGTTATACCATCGAATTGCCGCCGAATGGTTGAACAGGAATACGTTTATGGAAAGATGTGACAATTATATCATCGACTTTATGTATAAACGTGTGTGTGAACTACTGGGGAGTGAAAAAGTAGAACGAAACAGCTGTTCAGTTCTCCTAAACTTCCAGCTGATAGCAGTCCATGACGAAAACTAATTTCAAACCAATCACTACCTACTAACCAAAAGTTGACATATATCCTCATTTTTGTTTACTCTAACTATTCCACATTCTGATCACAGTTAACAGATGAGATCCTTTTGTTGAAGTTCAGTAGAGCTAAGTACTTAAGTTATCATAGGGTATAACCAATAGTCCTGTCCATCATATATTATAGTACTCTGATTTCGTTACTTTACCGCTATAATAACTGGCTTAATATCACTTGACAGAAAGGATTCAGACTTGGGCGTTTACCTTCATGCATAGATGAGTAAGAGCTTATATGAAATAGCATATTCAGAGGACATTTAGTGACTCAGATATTATTTAACAATAATCTCTGTTTTCAACTATATGAGTTGTAAGACTAGATAGGAAGCAATAACTAAAGAATAAATCAATTACGGAAAATATAAACATTTTAAATAAAAAGCAGTTGGCTTACAGTATTTTACCCAAATTTATGAAATACGTTTTGACTTATTCACTGACTAAAGTGCTTAGGATATGTATTACATATCCTCACTAGCTATATACTACAATATTCTATGTATGAGACACGATTACAGTAGAAGAAAACTAAATTTAGGATTGATTCTAAAGGCAAATCGACTGGGAAAATCATTATTTATTTATTATTTGTCTATTGGGTTCCTAGTGCAACATTGGGTATCAGTAGCAAGTCGCCATTTCACTCTCTTCTCTGAAGACTTTTCAACCTGGCTCTACCACTGCCCACATACTTTCATTTCTTCCTCACACAATCTACTCCATGTCACCCTCACCTCGGATGCCCAACTACTTGTTTCCCATCTGGATTCCACTCGACGGCCTGGTGTGTGGTACTGCAATCGGTCTTATCAGTGTATGCCTAGTCTAATCTATATCCACTTTCTTCTGCATATTTGCTGGGTGGCGGGTTCTTGGTTGGTTCGTTGCCAGTCACAGTGAGTTTCTTGTTGCTTATTCTTTCTGTCCATCTGATCTGATCTTCAGTGTCAGTATCGGGTGAGCGTAGGATGCAGCTGTTGACGAATGTCTGTAATTGATTGTAAATGCTTTTTGTGACGCGCCGCCAAGTTTCTCAACCATCACATAGAAGCACTAACTTGATTGACATTAGTGTCGGAAATCCGGATCTTCTCTATATGCTGAGTGCAGTGCAGTGCAGTGCAGTGTAGCAGATCTCCACACTGGTTTCAGGTTAATGAAAGCCTGTCTTGGTGTCTTTCCGATTCTGGTTGCTTTGACGTCCTCATTTGTGCCGCCTCCTATAGCTGAAACGATGCTCCCTTGTCTAGGTAGATGAAAGAGTTCTTTTTCCTTTGGGGTGTTGTTGATGCTGATGCTGTTGTTGGTTGGGTATCTTCATCACCTCTTCTTCTCTATGTTCACTTGAAGTCTCGTCTTCGCTGGCTCACCTCTTCTGTCAACTTCTTGGTTTTTTTTTTTGTGCAACAAGACATTACATATACATCATGATTGGCGGCGAAATCCAAATCTCCTGGGCTTATGCCCTTCTTCTCGAAGATCCTCACAGTTTTGTCGCATGATCCAGTCGACTGTAATCAGGAAGATCATGGGTGATAGTAGACAGCCTTGTTTCACTCCTGTCTTCATTTCAAAGGCATCACTGAGCTTCCCATTGTGAATTACTTGACTGGCATGTGGCGTCTTCATATAGTTGTTGAATGAGGTTGACAAAGGTTTGTGGTATTCGATAGTGTTGAAGCAACTGCCTGGCAAATTACTTCTCGGTCGACACTGTAGAAGGCCTATTCGAAGTCGATGAAGTTGAGGTGGGGTAGAGGGTTGACTGGCATTGTATACTGTGTTCTATGATGATGTGTAGCGTGGCGTTGGGATTTGGTCCTCACATGATTTGTACTTCCTGAATCCAGCCAGTCAGCCAGCCATCCTGTTCCGGTCGTAGTTTTGAATCCAGCACATCCTTTAGTCTCTCTCTCTGGGATGATGTGGCTTAATATTTTGCTTGTTGCGGGTGGACAGGGACAGGAGCATGATTCCACGCCAGTTTTGCAAAGACACAGGTCACTCACCCTTCTTCGGGAGTTTGACAAGGAAGCCGTTCTTCTAATCAATCAGCAACTACCTTACCTTCCCTCCTTTCAGACCTTTTGTAATAGTGGTATGAGCATGTCCGCTGTTGTCTCTGCGTCTGTTTTCAGTGCTTCTGTCGGGATTCCATCTGCTCCTACTGCTTTTTCGAATTTCATCAACCTTTTGGCGTTCACGTCTTCCCTTCTACTTTGTCGGAGTGCTTGTGTTCATTGATAGTTCTGTGGTTGGGCTACTGGTGGTATTTCTGGAAAAATTGCATGTGGCGGTCGATCCAAGAGCTTTATGAAGTGGTCAGCCTATTGTTTCCTTTATTTCTACTCCTCTTTGCTAACTAGGTTTCCTTCACTATCTCTGATTGTTTACGTTTGTATTGATCTCTTCCCTCCCAGATAACAACTTGGTTGTCAGGTCTCTCCCACCACCAGTCTATTCTGCTTCACTTGCCAATGTGTCATAGAAGTGTCCTTTGTCTTTCACATACACTCTTCTTCACTTCTTTGTCCAGTGTATTGTTTTATACGTTGTGTTCAGTTACTCTTTTCCTTGTTCATCCTTGCACTGGTTCATCTGCTTCACCATTACCATCTTCCTCTCACTCCTCTATCAGCTTCCATGTATCCGTCGAGATCCATTCCTTCTCTCGTCCTGTTTTCCTTCCTTCCTCATACAGTTATGCACGTTTCCATCCACATCTCTTTCAAAAAGTTCCAGTGCTCTTTCGCGCGGGTTCCTTCAGGGGTGTTGCTCAATATCTTCTATTCTGTCCTGATGACTGACTGAAGTGAAGATGTCCTTTGTAATTTCGTCCCTGAGTTCAGTTTCTGTTCTGGGTGTTCAACTTCAACTGTGGTCTATCACCAACTTTTTAGAGGCTTTCAACTTGATTTTGAAGGTGGTTGCTTGCACTAGATAGTGGTGTGAGTGGTGTGAATCTACATCTGTTCCCCTTTTTGATCTTGTGTCAAGTAGGCTGCGCCTCCACTTTTTTTACATTAAGATGAATTCGATCTCATTTTTAGTGTGCCCATCTGGTGTCTGGTGAAATCAAATCCATGTCGCTGTCTTGTGAATATCCTTGTGTTTGTACACACTGCTTTCAATCACCAAATCGTTGAATGTTCAGAAATCTGCAAACAGTTCTCCCTTCTCGTTCATTTCACTGAGTGCTTCTCGACCCATGATTAGTTCTTTTCATGTGTTATCCGCTCCCGATTTGTCATTCATGTCACCCCACCCCACCCCACCCCACCCATTATAATGAATTTTGATGTCGCCATCGATGATGGGGTCTTGTCCATTACTGATTGTAGTTGTCCATAGAATTCATCCTTCTTCTCTTCATCTGCATTATTTGCAGGTTCGTAGCGTAGCATTGACATTGTATGGTTGTGACTTTCCTTCCTTTTCAGTTGAATCTTGTTGTCATGATGCTGATGCTGGAGGAGATTGGCTCCCACTGCATGAGAAAGAGCCTTGGATGTTGTTGGGAGGGGGGCATCATGATAGCCACTCGAAAACTCAGTGTGATGTGCTCGTGGTTGTCGTCTGGGTGACAATATCAGAGTATATCATTGACTCCTCTCCAGTTGACAGTTTGGGGAGTCCACTTCCATTCCATCTGCAGATTCGTAGCAGATTCCTAGTGTAGCACTTCTACACCATACCTTTTCATCTCTTTGGCAATCTGGGCAGCCTTACTAGCCAGCTTCAAACATGTTGTGTACATTTCATGTGGCCATTCTTACTTTCGCTTTCATCGGGGTAAGTGAAGACACATCGGTCGATTGGCTTGCTGAAGGCTTTAGCCAACTGGTGTCATTTTGCCTCTCCGATTCCAGAGAGGAATAAATTTACTTTTATATTTTCTTTGTGTTTTGAAGTTTCTTTAGCGGTTGGATTTGTTTTCCGGGGTATGGTTGGTAGCTGTATGCCCCTCTTTATTCTGGTTTAGGACCGATTGGTGACTAGTGGACTAGTTAACTAAGTGAGGTTGGCTGGAAAATTAATTTTTAATAAAAAGAAACAAACCTAACTGACTAGTTTAGTAGTCATTAGGTTGACCTTTAGAGTCACACAAGTCTAATCATATGAATAAAACCACTCATTATTCGCTTAAGATATAATCCCTTGGCTGGAATCCTCAGAATATAAATCAGTAACTGAAACCGCTCCATTATAACTAGGAATTGTTTGCAATAAGACAGTTGGATTCACTGTACACCATTATATATATATATATATATATATATATATATATATATATATATATATATATATATATATATATATCATCATCCATCATTCTTCTCTTGTTTTATTGATTACGCTGTTGTAAGAAGAAACAAATTCGATCAATACTTTAGTCTCCTTTACATATTTGCTTAAGGCAAGACTAAAGATTTTTTTCAAAATAAAATCAGCTGATTTTGCTTCACCACTTTTCATCAATTGTAAACAGCCTGTAATTAAAATGAAATATTAGTAGTAATAACGATATAACTAGTGTTATTGCTTGTATTACACCATAGTTGATTGGACCGAATTTATCAGTCTCTCTTGGCATATGGGCTCCCATGCGGATGCCTCAATATTGCCTGTCTTTTTAAGTATGTAAAGTAATGATGGGCAGTGGCTAACAGTGGAATTCAGCATGCGCATTTCATCCTGTTTGGGACCCGTCAGCTGGATGTACCTTCCTCTCAGTGAATGATGTTGTTCTTCCGAGTCTGAGTCCCGGTGGGAACAACATCACTCACTGAGAAGAAGGTACATCTAGCTGACGAGTCCCAAATAGGATGAAATGCTCATGCTGAATTCCACTGCTAGCCACTGCCCATTATTACTATACAATGATATAACTAGCTTTAAATGTATAGATGTGAATGAAGATTTGAAATCCAGGATAAACAATATGGTAGTGAATTAAGGAAACATATGATGAATAATCACAAATCTTAATCAAAATTACTGGCGATTTATTCTTAATGAAAGAGAAAATTCTGAAGTAATGGAAAGTTGGGGTCAACAAACAGACAGCAGTGTAAAAGAAAGGGTTTTAAAAGGGTATTAGGTTGCACAGTTATACGGAAGGACTGAAAAAAAGTTAAACTGGGTGATTAACAGCTTTGAGAGGTGATTGCTGAAGTCTTGATGTAAAGTCATGACCGGTGGGAGTGAGGAAAAACACTCAACGATAACATTGAGTGATGGCCACGCTATGGTGTGAACTGACAGAAGTTGGAAATATGGACGATTAGATTTTGACCCAGTGGGTCAATGTTAATATGCTGGTCATAGAAATGGGAGGTCTTCGGTTTGATGCCTGGCAGGTGGGGTCATGGATGCATACTATTGAGAAGTCCCATACTAGGACGAAACAGCCTACCAGTGCTTCTAGGTTTCGAAGGTCCTTCCAACCAATGTCACTCCATGATGAATACCAACTTGAGACTAAAAAAGGTGATACCATCAAGAAGAGGAAAACTATAGATACATATATAAAAATTATACACCGTCACCAGGTGAAGAAACGTTATTTGCAGTCTGTTTTTGAGTACGATGGTCAGGTTAGAAATGCTTGATGGTGAGAGCTTCCCCAAACCTTAATACACATGATGTTCTTTGTTTGTTGATTATTCTGAATGATTGAGAACTATCTGCCTGATGTCCTGTTTCCACCAGGCGCCTGGTGATCGCGCTGGCATATGCTGGAATATGCTCATAAAATTGAGTAGACTCCCTTCTTTCGGTTTTTTCAATGTATTTGCTTCCACAAACACAGGTGGAGGTGACGTAAGTTGATTATATGTCCGCTTTGGACTATGTTATTGAGCATACTTTATTGTAAACTGAGATCAGTCTGGCAGCAGAGAAGCTCCTTCCTAGTACAAGTTTTATTTTTCTGTCTAGTCTTTAAGATATCTGATCACCTTTGAATTCTAGACGAAGAAAAACAGGTCTCTTCTCAACAGTTGGCTCTATGAGTTTCTCAATTAGTTTTTTTTTCATGGTTCATAATGATAATGATATCATGTGTATGAACATAAACAAGGTTCATTCACATTCGACTATCTAACGTATAGTCTTCTCAAGTATAAAGCGCATAACTAACTACTTTCAATTTCATTTGGGTCAGTACCTGAATAAACATGACTGGTTCTCTACTCAACAGCTAGCTGTCCATGAAGTCTATAACTTTTTGACCCAGTTATGTGAGGAAGTCTATGCTTTGTGGTGTGATGCTTGCTTGAGGTGTTAGGATTGGATGGTTTTAAATCTTGTTAAGAAAGATTAAAGATAACCACAATGGCCTACATTTATTCATTCTTTTTTATCGTTAAAATTTCGGACATTTTTATTAGCATTTATTTACGTATTCTCCCTTCTCATATGCTTCTGTTTACTTGAACACACTTCTTTTACTACAATCTTCATCTCCATATATGGTATTGTGGAATGTGTCAATTTGGATCGATGCGGTTTTATGCAAATTTCTGTGTTGATTTGTCGATTCGATTAGCTGCACAAAATCCTCTGAAATTCTACCAATGATATGTACATTTATCCCCTTAATCTCTTAATAGTATTGAAGTACTTTTTATTTGGTTAAATTTCTTCTTTTGCCTATTTCTGACTGAAATGCAAACAATTCCGCCTTGCCAACATTTTTTCGATGCTTTCCTGCAAGCTAAACTTATGTTGATCAACCAATCGTAGTCGTGCGTAGGCGTAGTTGTTGGTTAACCAATAAAATGTCTAATTCATTATTTAAGTATTAACAAACAGATATAATTGTTTTTATGTCTGACAATGAATCATCAACACAGTTTTCATGTTTCACTTCTTAATGCCAACCGTTCATTCAGTGTGGATAGATGTGTGCTTGCCAGTGTGATCCATACAAACTTCAGAAAACATAGTTGTGTGTTACCTAAGTATAACAAATTTCTATCCCTCTCAGCTAATCAATGAAACCATGCTAAATCAATGATAGTATCTAGCCAAAATAATACCATTTTGTCAAAAGCTTGAGGTTTTGCTTAGTTGTGAAAAGTTCTATGTGGTCTTTATCTGTTTGTTCGCGGAAATTTGTTGTTGAATGGCCAGAAAATGGCTTAATTCTGAGGTAGTATTCATCACTGACTGACATCAGCCGGGGACCGTTGAGAATCTGGGAACACTGGATAGCCATTTCGTCCCAGTATGAGACTCCTCAGCAGTACGCATCTGTGATCCGGTTACGGATTGAACTCAAGACCTTCGGGATGTTTCACGGTGAATGCGTTAACTATTCAGCCACTGAGTCGGAGTTCAATGGTTCACCGTTCCCAACTTCTGTCATTTCGCGATATAACATGGGTCAACCAGTAGGAGGGGAAGCGGATGCCAACAGAAGACTTTGGGTGATAGTCATGCTATACCGCTAATTGATGGAAGTTGGAAACGTGTTCACTGTTAAACATCCCAAAGGTCCTGAGTTCAAGCCCTAGCCGCATAGCGGATGCTTACTGCTGAGGAGTCCCATACCAGGACGAAATGGTTATCCAGTGCTCCCAGGTTTCCAGTGGTTCTCCAACTGATGTCAGTCCATGATGAATACTACCTCAGGATTAAAAGCTCCATTCACCTCACTTGAGTACTTTTTAAACAGCTTCTCCCTTTCATAAATCTAAGTAAAGCATGAAGAAGATAAAGGCTCTAAGATTACATCATTTCATAGTTTATCTGCAACGGCATAATAGATAACATGGTCAACAGTGGACCAATTGATCTATTAGGATTGATTATCATTTCACTATCTGAGATAGCTGTAGTTTGGTAGGCTAGTATTTATACTGGGTGATGATTGAAGGTGAAATGAGGATTTGAATCTCTGCCGGATTAGAACCAGCCACCACCGGGTTTCTGGCCCGATACTCTACCAACTGACCTACGAAGTCCGACTACTGACCAGATTCTTATTTCACTTCAATCACTAGGACTCTTACCCGACTACCATATGAATTCGTGACGCGTTACTATCGCTTGGTCACACTCATACTGGCTGTTTAGTCAGGACTTCTTATTGCAATCCAAATCTAACTAAATTAGAGGGGGAGTATCATACTGATTATCATTTTGACTATCTGAGATAACCGTGATTTGACAGACTAGTATTTAAACTGGGTGATGATTGGTAGTAGGGAAAAACCCTCGGTAATTGAAGTGGAATAAAAATCTGGTCAGTAGTCAGACCTCGTAGCTCAGTTGGTTGAGCATCAAGCCGAAAACCTGACGGTGGCTGGTTCGAATCCGGCTCAGGTTCAAATTTTCATTTCACCTTCAATCATCACCCAGTATAAATAACCAAATAGGATTGGTTAATAAAGTATTCGTTTGTCTCATATTATTACTAAGCAGTGAAGGATAGTTTATTCAGCTTTTCTTTTGGAAGGATTATAAAGTAGTTTCATCACCTCTGTACATTATTTAGAGCCTAAATGAAAGCGAAGAAGCAATAAACAACTATTTCTTCCTGATTTTGAACTACTCAGCCCTGAGTACCAACAGAACTACACAAAATTTCACTGATAGTGGACAGGCCTCATCTGTGAACATATTATCATTCAGCTACATGTTTACTTTTACGCCTACCAATATGTGGCACAGCTAGACTATCATTTAATGTGATCGTTGGATACCTATCTTTACACCCGAATCAAGTAGCTGTTAACAGCACTGAAGCGCATTGTTTGTTCTTTTTGAATGTTTAATTTTAACTGCCAGTGACACTGATGGTCCAACATTTATGAAATAGACATGCACCACTGTAAGATATTGACTATTGTACTGTTCGTTCGATTTAACTATCATTTCTTTTTACTTACTTTTTTTGAAGAGATTTTTAGATCCTTTTATACACCCAAAATTACTGACTTGAACAACATTTTGGTAATGTCTCTAACTTCAGCAACCGGTGAATCAAATTCAAATCACTAAGGGAACATCATTTTCCAGATACGCCTTGTTAATGCGTGACAACAAGTATGGAACTGAGGTATAGACATCCTGAAGCTTTTTCTTTTGGTTGCTGATCGCCTTTTAGTACTTCCGAATTACAATGATGAGCATCAGTGATCATTAGCTGTACTATTATCGGATTCAGAAATATTCTTACACAATTGACAACTAAAAGAGAAAATCTCATGGGATACTCACAAGACACTTTACAATGTTATCAGATGAGGTCAAATAATCAAGTAGATGGCACAAAGAATAGAGGAGAAATATCCTTCGAGAGAAGCTAGTCAATATCTCAAAACCTCAAGCATCAAAAAGAGAAGAAAAAATTGACTGTGTAATCAACTTGTTTAAACAACCTCTGATCAAATCCGAGGAATTCCTACTTCATTAAGGACTCAGTTATAGTACAAGAGACACTTAGGGACCAGAACTCTTCGCCTCCCCAGAGTCATCACTGATGACTTCAGAACTAATCAACGAGATATAACAGAAAATACGATGGATAATCGTGCTTCCGGACAAATGGAAACAAAACTTTGCTCATCTAACCAACAAAAAAGGGGTAATTCTCAAGAAACTGAAGAATAGAAAGAACATCGTCAAAGTTCCAGTTGACAAAGAGTTCACCAAAGTAATCATGGATGAAGAAGAATACATGAATAAAACATTATAATTACTCATGGACCAAAATGTATATCAGCTAATTGAGACAAAACCTATTCAAAAGTTTGACTATCCTATCGCCAAGATCTTGAACAAACTCACCAAGGCGGGACAGAGTGGAAAACCAAGAGCAATGGTCAATGAATTCCAGGGGATTTATCCTTCTACGTTTCAATGCCGGACCAAAAATGTGTAAACCAAATAACCCTCCAGGACCAATTTTTTCCCTTCAGGGGATTCCTGCGAACAGTTTGTTGAAGGAACTCTTCAGAAAACTGAAACATCTGGTAGAATCATGCGACTACTCTATCAACTCTATGACACAATTTTTGGAAAAGATCAAGCATATTCATATTGACAACGACGAACTAATTATGTCTTTCGACGTTACAGCACTATACACCTCAGTTGAACCGGAACTGGCTAAAGATGCAATGACACTTCTTCTCAACTGTGATACTCACCTTTCGGAACATACACAACTCTAATGTTCAAGTTTGGATGGGGAATCAATTGTTCTATGCCTTACAACATGTTTCCAATTCAACGGGAAACTCTACAAACAGACAAAGGGAACAGAAATGGAATCGCATTTATCAGGAATAATTACAGAAGCAGTAGTGCGAAGACTGGAAACTGTCGTATTGCCATTGATCAAACCAGAATTTTGTGTGCTAAATATAGATGACACATTTGTCATCATTACGCTTAGAAATTAACTAACTACATTTTTGACAACATCAAATTCACAAATGAACAGAAATCAAATAACAAACTTGCATTTTTAGATCTTCTAGTCACTGGAAATGTTTCGGAAACATTGAAAGTTGAAGTATACAGAAAACCAACTCATACAAATCAAATCCTCAACTACAATAGCAACAACATACAAAATGAGTTGCTTAAAAATATTGCGCAGAAGAGAGAAGACTCACTGTAGTACATCAACCTTACGGAGAAAATGAAAAAAAACAACTATTAAATGACTATTTTCCAGAAGAATAGCTATCAACACAACTTCGTCAAGAAATGTTTGTCTAATTCACCAACAATCAAAAAGTCATCCTTGAAAACCAACAAACGGACATAAAGAATGTATCTCAGATAGCAGCCAGATTACTAAAGCCTTTTGAAATTACTATAGTCCACAAACCCACAAAATCTCTTCATTCTGTATTATGCAAGCCAAAAGATAAAGTAGCAAAGGAAGGCAAACTAAACGTTATCTACAAAATAAACAACAGAAACTGTAAAGAACACTTCATCATACGGAATGGTCGTCCTCTTCGTGAAGCGTGAAGTTTCATGACATATCTTCCCTCATATCAATACATGTAGACAATGGTGGACATGAATTTGATGGAGAAAATGTGGAAATCCTCGATAGAGGGGATACAAAGGATGCCAGAAATTTCTCAGAAGCTTGGGATTTAGATCAGTCAGTGGTCAACATACACATAGGCATTGACCCAGTCTATCAATCAATATGAAACAATAAGAAGGTTAAATTTCATGCCTACATGTAAGCCAATCAAAATACATGTGGAGACAATGACCATATTTTGGCAGAAACAAACAGTCGAACCCAAAGTCAACAGAAAAATCTACTAAGTTACTTGTGGAGAAACCCCATAGCTTATTTTCTGCTGAACTTTATGCTGACAATGTTGTCTAGAGTGACAATGAAAACTTCACGATTAAAACATTCAACTCAGAGAAAACTATACCATCAAAATCAGTTTGCTTGAGAGAAAAATACAATCAAACAGATAAGTTACTAAGCAACAAAATTAACTGACAGATTCATCAAAAATCTCCTTTTTTCAAAGGAAATACTGAAGGGAGAAAGACAACCAGTTATATAACAGACCATAAAATCCGAGGTGTGAGTTAGACTTAGATACTCGTGACTAATAAGGTAGGCAAGGAGTATCAATCGAACGAAGCTGAGAAGTGACTTCAGAGGCCATCATAGTAAACAAACCATATCCAGTACATAGTATATTTATATGAAGTAAACCCAGACTGGATATTAGCATTGGCGACAGTAAAAATGTTGCGCCTAGGTTCAGTCATTGATGGAGTACGGTTTGCATATTTGTGCACGAAAAGTGTATCACGGAATTTCTTTAGTTCTAACGAGTATTTCAGTTAATGTCAAGAATTCTATCTGGAGGTTTGTAAGGATTTATTAATTGACTTTAGGTTGCAATTCATCATAGAATGACATCAGTTGGAGGAACATTGGAAACCTGGGAGGATTGGACAGCTGCTTCGTCCTAGTATGGGACTGCTGGGCGGTGCACACCTGCCCCCCCCCCTCCAGGGATCGTACCCAGCACCTAAAAGTTCCGCGGCCAGCACGTTAACACTGAGCCACTCGGTCGAGATCCAATAGGTTCGAACCCTGGCTAGGTCGTGGTTACGAGCCGCTGAGGAGCGGCACACCAGGACGAAATGGCTGTCCAACCCCCCAGGTTTCCGGTGCTTCTCCAACTGATGTTAGTTCATGATGAATTCCAACCTAAATTGTCAAGAATTACCATTTATTGATCCTTGTAATCCCCCCCCCCTCCCTTGTTACATTAGATTGAATTCATCTATCTCTGTTGGTATATAGGCTACTATGAGGATGCCTCGATACTGCCTGGATATTTATTGTTGTAGTTGACTTGGTTGTGTCTGGCAGTGTAATCCAGGACGCGCGTTCCGTCCTATTCGTGACTCTTCAATTGGACTTTGATTTAACTTCAGTGGCTGACCAATGTGCACCATAATGATAACAAAATATCAACATGTTTACAATACCCGAAAGAATAGTTGACCAATTTTCTGGGTTATCAGGCAATCCTTCAAGTCTTTTAAGACTTTTTATCAGTTGCACAATGAGTATTGTTTTGTTCATCACTAGCATTTCTCTCCTACATGTCTTCAAAATGTACTGTTCAGTCTCCAGAACTAAAAAGCTAGTCAAGTTTACTGGATTGTACCAGTAGGTCAGGGGTTCGAGCCTTTCTCCATCTGCCAGGTTGTATCGTTAACCTGTATGAAGCAAGAGTGATCCACAGCGAAGCGAACAAACTGTCAGGTTGTCACTGAGTTGTACACAAAATTCAGTCAGATTAGTTTTGTGTTAACTGGGAACATAATTATGTGGAACTAAAAAAAGCTTTGAGATTTTAAAGTTCACATTGAATATTCATCAAGAAGATTGATTTAGAGAATGACTGTTCTGTAAGTCTATGAATATAGCCATTAAATTGCATACATAACATTTCCGGATGAAATAGTTCTACAGAGAGATAAAACTGAAAGAACGCGAAAAATAGTGAGTTTCATCTTGATTGAGGTCAGAATATATAACAGATCGGTAATGAATGAGAATATTTCGTCCTTTAATCAAACTAAGATGAGAGTAAAGCTCTGGTGTTTGATTGTGTGTGTGTGTGTGTGGGTGGGTGTGTGGGTGAGAGAGGAAACATAAACTTCATGACAAGGTGGAGAAAGCTGTTGTTATTGTTTTGATGAGATCTTACACATTCGAAATCTTGTTTACAAAAAGAAAAATGCGTTTAACATTATTTGAGGTGAGGAGGACAGGGTGGGGGTAACGAAATGACCAGTAAAAGTAATACATGGACATAAAATCTATACGAAATAGCTAAATGTATTCAATATGTTGAATAAGCACCACGTTGATCTGTTATTTTGAAACTTAGAACCTCACTACGTTCCAGCCTCACAATTAAGAGCATGGTACGACCACTACCAGTATCCGACATTTTGTCATGTAAGTTTAGTATGGCACTCTAGATTAAAAATATTATAATAAATGGAGTGTGGCTAAACGTTATCCCCTGGTCTGTCATGGGTTAGCGCGCTAAGTGTGAAAATGCATGTTTTCTGTTTTCTGAAGGCGTATTTTACTTATTTCTACACTTCAAAACACCGTTAATCATTTTGTCGTCTTTTATATAGTCTATTCGTATGAAGACTACTATCCGTGGTGGACGTCTTCGGTAGAAAAATGGTGAGTTTACTTATGAAGAATGATGCTCGTAAATTAGAGCCAAGTAATTGTGATTTAAAATTATAGTAAGGAAGAATTATGATTGCAGTTTAGACTTCAGTTCAAGTTGAAATTGGTGGTAAGTGAAGTTGTAAAGAAAATCAAAGGACTGTGAATATATTCTTGTATGTGGTTGTAACTTCAGTGTCAAGTTTTTATTTATGAGACAATGCTCTGTTTTAAAGTAGGGTAGTTAATGCAAAACAGGTGCAATACTGTTTCAGAAGGATTTCCTCGACAAACTATTAGGAAGAGTGAAACGCTTAGTGAGTCGAATTATTGAAGCGTTATGGAATGTTGAAGACACCAAAAGAAAGCAATTACCTGCTTCTTCTCTTCCTCCTGACTCTATGATCTCACCCTATTTATTAAGGTTCTCCCTACCCCTGTTATCTCCTATGAATCTACCTGGATTTCTTCTTTCCTTCAGTTTTTTGCACTTCCTCTCCCTTGATTTCCTTGGACATCTTGTCTGTCTTCTTTTTATGACCAGTCTGAACAACTGTTTTATGACACGACACTTGAGGAACCCATCTGCATCACGATCCTTGAACAAATCATAAAATCCCTACGAATTTAATCAACATCCAACTGCTCGTGGGGCAAACCAGAGCTACAGCAGGCGATTGGGTAAACCTACTGCATCGAAACCCATCAAAGATCTGAAATTGTTCTCCAAGATCCAGAAGCGAACGTAAAGAAATCAAAACCAGCTCGTGAAAAGATATCGGGCATTGGAAGATGAGTTTGAAATATACTTCCTTTTATTCTGCTTCAGATTTGCTTATGAGCTTATATTTAGCAAGAAAAAGTTCACTGTTGGTGTACGTCAGGTGAAACGATGACAGATGGATGAAGTGAATGAACTCTTGCATTGGAAACTCTGTTCACATGAAAGTTCTACAGAAACTATATATTTGAATTAACTCATGATAAATACACATCCAGGTATAATAGTCTCTGATGTTGCGTTGTAATGAAATCGTCATGCTTTTGGTTTTACTAGTTTTATGGTTAGAGAATGTTCATATAAATCAGTGCTTAATCAGGATGTATTTTAATTATCACGTCCCCCCGTAAAGCCTACATTATTACATTTACGAGTTGCAATTCAACTCATCAGGTAGGATAGTGTTTGTTTAAAGTGCCTAACCTTTACCGGAAGAAATAGATAACTGGAATGAAGTAAAATGCAATACACAGGCCTTAATAGTTATTCGCCCTACTCATTGTTGACCTACTTACACTATATTCCTCTACTACTGTTAATCCCATCTTATCAAGTAATGCTAGTGCAAATCAATGATTTCTACGTTGTCTTTCAACGTATAGTATATGATAAGTACTAAGGTAGATATCCATAGGAATAAGAGTGTCAACTGATGACTGCAGACAAGTGTTCATGCTTGCAGTACACACATAAAATTTCATTCACCGTTTTCCACTTACAAGCACCAAAAGAAAAGGGATATTTCAACACAAAGCATAAAGAATTTTAGTATACAAACGTTTCCGATTTGGTGGTTTGTGATGACTTATTGATTAATTCCAAGTTGGTATTCACTATGTTCGAGGGTGATATGTAGGAGATGGTGTGAGGAAGAAATAAAAGCTTCTGGACAGTCGTGGAGGCAGGTTAGAAAAATTGCAGAGAATAGAGTGCAAAGGAGAAGTGGAACTGAAGCCCTATGTTCCACTAGGAACCCAGGGGAAAAATTATAATAAATAATTAAATCACCATGAACTGACATCAGTTGGAGAAACATTGACAACAAGGGGGAAGTGGACAGCTGTTTCGTCCTAGTATGGGACTCCTCAGCAGTACGTACCCATAACCCTGCTAGGAATCGAACCCAGGACTTTCAAGTCCCGCGGCCACCACGTAACTATTAAGCCACTGGGTCAGTCCATGACGAATACCAATTTGAAACCAATTAATAAATCTCCACAAATACCTAAATCAAATCATTGATGAGAGGTGATTCCTAAAGTTCCAATGAGAAATTGTGACCGATGAAGTGAACCTGGTGGACGTGTAGACAAATACTCAACGATGGCAGTGGATGATGGTCGAGCTGTGTCGCGAACTGACAGAAGTAGGAAATATGGACCATTGGATTCTGACCCAGTAAGTCAATGTTAACGTGCTAGTCACAGAACCTGAAGGTCCTGGGTGGGTACATATGTCTGTGAAGCCAGGCTTCCTTAAATGTACCAGAAGCAAGCGTCTACATGGATAATAAAAAGTTGTGAATGTTCTACAGGTACCGTAATGATACTCACAATTTCACGTTGCTATAAAGGGTAGAATTGCTCGACCTCTGTTGGCAGATGGGCTCGTAGGCGGATGCCTTGATACTCTCAGGAAATTCATGATGTTGTATTGATCTTGGTGGCAAGCAGAGGAATCCAGGAAATACGTTTTGTCCTATTCGGGACTTGTCAGCTGGATGTAGCTGCAACCCAGTGACTCATGAGAGTTAGTAGGTCGAGATTTTGAATGATTTCTAACAACATTGGTAAATATTTAGATAACTCCTAAGTTTCTAAAATCTACCTTAGGCCTGATGAGATAACCTGGCTTATGAATCTTAATAGTATACTACAGTCTACTGGGATTATTAGTCAAATAAACTGAAATGGAATTACATTCATGCAACTCTGTTTTTAACCTCGCCTGGTTAACTAGATCACTAGTTACTAGCCGGTCCTAAGCCTGGGTAAAGAGGGCAGGTTGGGAATAGGGCTAGCCACTCTACACCGTAAAACAAATCTAACCACCAAAGAAACTTCAAAGCACAAACGAAATATAAAAAATAAAAACAAAATTATGCCTCGCTGGAATCGGAGAGGCGAAATGATGCCGGTTGGTGAAAGCCTTCGGGAAGCCAATTGACCGGGCCGATGTGTCTTATCTTCTCCCGATGAAAGCGAAAGTAAACGTGGGGACATGGAATGTCTGCACCATGTTTGAACCCAGCAAAGCTGCCCAGATTGCAAACGAGATGAGAACGTATCACATTGAAGTGCTTGGAATTTGTGAAAGCAGATGGAATGGGAGTGGACTCTCCAAACTGTCAACTGGGAAGGAGTCAATAATCTACACCGATACTGTCACCCAGACGAAAAACACGAGCACACTGAGTTGTGGAGTGGCTATCATGATGTCCCCAACAGCATCGAAGACTCTCTCCTCTCATGCAGTGGGAACCAATCTCCTCCACGATCTGCATCATGACAGCAACATTCAACTCAAAAGGAAGGAATGTCACAATCATTCAATGCTACACCATGCACCTACAAATAATGCAAATGAAGAGAAGAAGGAGGAATTCTACAGACAACTGCAATCAACACTGGATAATGCGCCACTCCAGTTGGCGATATCAAAATTCCAATGGGCAACATGAATGCTAAAGTGGGAATGGAAAACACAGGAAGAGAACAAACCATGGGTCGAGAAGAGCTCGGTGAGGTGATGAACGAGAATGGAGGATTGTTTGCAGAATTGTGTGCGTTCAACAGTTTGGTGATTGGAGGCAGTGTGTTGGAGCACAAGAATATTGACAAAGCGACATGGATTTCACCAGATGGACGCTTTAAAAATCAGACTGATGTCATCTCAATGTGAAGAAAGTGGAGACGAAGTCTACTAGACACAAGATCAAGAAAAGGAGCAGATATAGGTTCAGACCACTATCTAGTACAAGGAACCTACCTTCAAGATCAAGTAGAAAGCCTTCAGAGAAGTTGATGACAGACCACAGTTCAAGTTGAACAACCAGAACAGAAACTGAACTGAAGGACAAAACTACAAAAAATATCTTCATGTCAGTCAGTCATCAGGACAAAATGGGAAACATTGAACAACATCTCTGAATAAACCTGAGTGGAAGAACACTGGGACTCTTTGAAAGCTATCTGGAAAGAAACATGCATAACCATATTAGGAAGAAAGGGGAAACAAGACAAGGAATGGATCTCGATGGACACATGGAAGCTGATAGAAGAAAGGAAGATGGTGAAGCCGAAGATGAACCAGTGCAAGGATGCAGAACAAAAAGAAGAACTGAGTACAACGTATAAAACACTACACTGGACAAAGGAGTGATGAAGAGTGCACGCAAAGACAAAAGACACTTCTACGGCACACCAGCAAGTGAAGCAGAACAGGCTGCAGGTAGAAGAGACAGAGACCTGACAACATTGTATCAAATAACCAGGTTACTATCTATCTGGGAAGAGATCAACGCAGATGAAACCAATAAAGGATGATGAAGGAAATCTAATTACGAAAGAAGAGAAACAAAGGAAACGATGGGCCAACCACTTCAAAAAGCTCTTGAATCGACCACCACCTGCACTTCGTCCAGAAATACCACCTACAGCCGCTGAACTACAAGTGAACATAAACCCTCTAACAAGAGTGGAAGTCCTGAATGCCATAAAGCTACTGAAATCCGGAAAGCAGCAGGACCAGATGGAATCCCGACAGAAGCACTGAGAACAGACTCAGAGATATCAGAAGCGGATACGCTCACACCACTCCTGTTGCAGAAGGTTTGTGAAGAAGGGCTACCTTGTCAAACTCCCAAAGAAAGCAAACCTAAGTCTTTGCAAAAACTGGCGTGGAATCATGCTCCTATCCCTGTCCACCCGCAACAAGCAAAATATTAAGCCACATCATCCCAGAGAGAGAGACTAAAGGATGTGCTGGATTCAAAACTTCGACCGGAACAGGCTGGCTGGCTGGCTGGCTGGCTGACTGACTGACTGGCTGGCTGGCTGGCTGGATTCAGGAAGTACAAATCATGTGAGGACCAAATCCCAACGCCACGCTACACATCATCATAGAACACAGTATACAATGCCAGTCAACCCTCTACCCCACCTCAACTTCATCGACTTCGAATAGGCCTTCTACAGTGTCGACCGAGAAGTAATTTGCCAGGCAGTTGCTTCAACACTATCGAATACCACAAACCTTTGTCAACCTCATTCAACAACTATATGAAGACGCCACATGCCAGTCAAGTAATTCACAATGGGAAGCTCAGTGATGCCTTTGAAGTGAAGACAGGAGTGAAACAAGGCTGTCTACTATCACCCATGATCTTCCTGATTACAGTCGACTGGATCATGCAACAAACAGTGAGGAGAGAGAAGAGGGAAATACAATGTCTGGACCGGGGAAGAGATCCTAGAAGATTTGGATTTCGCCGATGATGACTTATGTCTAATGTCACACAAACTTGAAGATCTACAGCCGAAATCCAACAAGTTGACAGGAAATGCAGGTAGGGCAGCGAAGACGAGACTTCAAGTAAACGTGAATGTAGAGAAGATAGAGGTGATGAAGATACCTAACCAACAACAACAACAAACTCCGATCACCGTCAATGGGAGAAACTTAAAGGAAGTAGCCTCTTTCACCTATCTAGGAAGCACTGTCTCAACTACAGGCGGCACAGGCACAGACGAGGATTTCAAAGCAACCCGGATCGGAAAAACAAGACAGGCGTTCATTAGCCCGAAACCTGTGTGGAGATCTACTGCACTACACTCAGCATGTGGAGAAAGATCCGGATTTTCAACACCGACATCAAGTCAGTGCTTCTGTATGGCTCAGAGACTCGGCGAGTTACGAAAGGGATTTCCAACAAACTACAGACATTCATCAACAACTGCCTGCAATGGCTCATTACTGAGGCTTAGATGGGTTGCTAGAAAGAATAAGCAACAAGGAACTCTGGCTGGCCGGGCAACGAACCAACCAAGAACCCATAACTCAACAAATATGCAGAAAGAAGGAAGTGGAGATGGATGGGATTGGTCATGCACTGAGAAGACCGACTGGAGACGTCACGCGTCAGGCAAGCCACTGGAGTGGAACCCTGATGGGAATCGACGAGTTGGGCGTCCGAGGTGAGGATGACATGGAGGAGATCGTGTGAGGAGGAAATGAGAGCTTCTGGGCTGTCGTGGAGCCAGGTTCAAAAGATTTCAGAGGAGAGAGTGGAATGGAGACGTGCTACTGAAGCCCCATTATCCGTTAGGAACCCAAACGACAAATAATAATAAAAGAAACTGTTTTTGAATATATTTACGGTACTCATTAACTTTCCGATTAAATTTCTATTGTCGCAGTTATTTTTGTTACCTTTTTATTAACTGTTAGTGGTTACACATAACAGAAACTTAATTCTCTGTGTTAATTGTTTTTAGGTCCGGTACATGTCCGTTGAACAATATTTGATTCCAAACATAAAAACTTGGTCAACATTTAACAACGGATAGTTTATCAATAAACTAAGCCGTTGTTTGGCAGACTAGTATTTATACTAAATTCGAACGAGTGACCACCTAGTAGTTCACTTGGTATAGCATCAGGCTGAAAAACTGGTAGTCGCTGGTTCGAATCCGGTCGCGGTCAAAATTCTCATTTAACTGAGATTTATATCAATAAATGTAACTTGTATGCGGATATTTGGCCAATTTACTGTTCAATGCTTCAATAGGTAAGCAACATTCGACGTATAGGCAACAAATATTCATTTTTGATAGGACTGCAATATTCATGAATAAAAAATTACAATCTCAGATAGTAGTTTATCACTGGTTTGTGATTGGTTAAAAATATGGCTCAAATTTCCAACGCCCACCTGTTATTGTAGTATGAAGTAGGAATGAGGAAAATTGAATTCAATCGATTTTCTTATCAATGCGCTTAGTAAACTCTCTCAAATACAAGCCTACTAGCAGTGAACAGTAAGAACTCAAAACTAGGCCAATGAAGCTGCAGTTATTAAATACAGCCAGTCAGCAACTAAATCCTGAGTACCTCAATCAGCACCCAGTAGTGAAATGCATTCAGTGGATTTATGAACCTATACAATGGCCAGAAAACAGTCGCGATAAGCATGATTACAGTTATATTACAGATTATGTCTATCTTGTTTCTATCAGATGATCAGTGATGCTCGCTGGAATACTGTGTACATAATCATTATATCCCTCTTTAAGGTGAATACAATAAGAAAAGTGTAAACGATACCTCATGGATTGCTTTATCGAAATAGCACCTGAATTGCTAATAAAGGGCTCGAAGAACCGTAACTTTCTTATCCCTAGGATGTTCTGTTAATCCTAAAGTCGATTACGTCTTAAGTTATACCCCTCCACTCTACCAAATTGTAACTGAAGGGACTACTCAATTCTGATGTTCAGAATTTCACTTGCTGATTTTGGATCTGGTATACATTCTTTTTGTTTCCATCCGATCAGAACAACTCAGAGGATAACAGGAGAGTATAAAACAATTTCACTTTCTTTTTGGAGAGTCTACGAGATAAAGTAACTGCACACAAAGTTAGCTCGGAGTCATCCTCATAAAACCCTAAGTTCTCACAGTTGACAAGGACTCGTAAAAGCGTTGACTGAGCAAATGCTCAATTCTTGATAGTGATAAGTTTCCACAAGGTTCATTGATTCATTCAGGAGAGAACTGAATAGATATGTAGTAGTTAAAGAAAGCTAAATATGAGCTGTAGAACCCTATATCCTGTATTCTTATTGCTAAAAATCAAAACTGTTCCCTTTAATATTTAAGCTTCACTTCATAAACTGATTTCGTAGGCCACTTGTGAACATTTTGTGAAGCGCAGAAATATTTCACAATGGGAACGGAATATCATGGGTCAAAACTCAAAAATTATTACAACTAGGAGGATTTACTAGCTGCAAATTGAAAAATGATATAAATCTCGAAAGTTAAATTCCTGAGGATTGTGAACAGAAGACTAAGTTATAAGGTAAATTTATATATATATATATATATATATATATATATATATATATATATATATATATATATATATATATATATATATATGATCAACATTTTCTGAAAAGAACGAAACGTTTGGTCACATATATACATTAAGTTCGGATGAGGCCACGGTGACATTTACTCCACGCCAGAAAAACCTCATAACCCGAAAAATGATCAGTTTTACAATCTTCCAGCTGCCCTGATTGGTTTGCCTTCAAACATTGAGGAATAATATGCAGATATTTAGGTGAATGATACAATCATCCATACATTTCGCCATAGAGACACACATAAGGACGCAACTGCGCAGTTAAGCAAAAAACTCATTCGTTTATGCCCGCACATATACAGGCTACTAATAATTGATCACTTTATTTACTGCACCTTATGATAAGAAGTACCTTATTACCACCCTCACATCCCATTTATTAATGAGTGAATATCAGTGTGAAAGTAGTGTGATTTTGGTGGCAGAATTTGTATTCAGCTTTTTTTAGTTTGTTTTTCTGACTTGGTGATAATTAAAGTGTGATGAAAACCTAGATAATGATAAAAATTCCAAGCAACAGTCTTTGCATTATCAGTCATCAAGTCTGCTAATCGAGATACAACATCCAACTCATAACTGATTTTCACTTCAATTACTAGTGATTTTGACCAACTTTTGACATAACCAGAAGATGGAAAACTGCTTCCACATGAAGCAGTGACCAATTGGTCAAGATACTGAACTTTCACCCGGTGGATCACGGATTCAAAGCGCGCTTGGCCTACCAAGGTTTAAACAGTCAAGTTGTATCATTAACCTTCACATATTAGGTATGTCTCATTATCCTATATACAAATATGTACGTGTTATCATCAAGTACATCTTCATTCAACATGTTCACACTAGTTTTCCAAGCGCAATTAAGTCTGAATCAAAGTTTTAAGTAGATGGAGTACTTTATCGATTTGCATACTTCATACAGTCTTAGGCAACCCCTCTATCCGTGTTCCGATAAACGGACGTTAAATTGTTTAAGACGTGCATTGGATTTCTTATCACTTTGAGATAAAATACTTCAAATTACAAGGAGATATCAAGTGGAAACCTGACAGATTCTAAGTCGCACAAATGCTTTTAGTTAATAGTTTCAGCATATTTTAATATCTATTGTAAGCTATTAAAAATCAAGAAATGCTAAATATTCACTTAAGTCTACATTGTAATTCTTAGTTAGTTATCATCCATCATAAGAAGTTATCTGGAAATTCGGTTGGCAGCTGATGAAATTCCAATATGTTGGCAAGTGGTTCAAATGACTTTCGATAGCTTTTATCCATTAGTGACGTCTGTCTATTTGTCTGTCGAGAATTGAATACACCACTTTATCCTCTTTTACGGCCACGAAAAGACTAATGATATCAAAAAGCTTTCAGAATGTGATCATTCCTATCTTCGTATCATCGTCCTTGTATAGTGGAACTATCATATGAGGAGCATGGAGGTTAAGCGTAGTCTTAAGTAAAATAGATAACCTAGTTTATAAGTTGGGAATTTCTACTCATTAAGTTGATTGGGGCTTGTGTCACACATACCGGCTCATCATCAACCTTGATGTTCACTGTTAACTATCGTAAAACTAAGTTGGGAGAAGTCTAAACGTAATCAAACCAAGATATTGTATCAGTCTGTAGAATCTCAGACTACTAGTCCAAGTTTTGTCGGGAAGTGTTGGCTACTAAGTTATTATCTACTTGACAACTGTAACTGATGTTTGTAGACTGTAGATGATGTAACCGGAAATCGACGACGACAGTTATCATTGTGTGCATTCATACCTAATTGTGTTTTTCGTTCCAACGAATCTTTTCATTTTGTGGTTCCCCATGTCTGTTAAGCATTTCATGAATTATATCGTTGGAAGGCCCCAGTTTGCTTAAAGCATTGTTATTGGTTTGAACATTTTAATGTCATTTTTACAGCATGACTAGTAGTTTATTTTCTGCCCCCGTTTGTAATGTAATTCGCTGATTGGTTAGTCCTTACTGTTACCATGTTAATACATCAGTTTTCAGACAAGGTCATGTTTCATGCGTAAGCATATTCACGTGTTTTTGAATAAATCAATTGATTATTATTCTCGGAGGGATAAACTCTCTCATTCAGCTTTGGTCTACTTCTCTATTCGTCCCAAGTTGCAGTCGGTGGCTCTTGCGTACGAAGTTAGCTGTCAGTTAAGCATGCGTGTTATATCCATTCGGAATATACAACATACATCATCTTTACTTATTTTTCTTTAAGCTTGTTCCCTCCTGCCCCTGTATGCTGATGCAAAATGTGGTAACTTGGACTGTTGCTCAGTTACGTTTGACTGTGTGTTGCGAATACCTGTTTGTAGTCTTTCAGTTTCTTGAGTTTTCTCATCAAAATATTTTCATTGTCTGAGTACTACTGATCCATAATGAATAACATTGCTTAAGATAGGTTTCGTTTGACGTATCCCATGAAATTTGAAGTGGTCCCACTTTACCACGACACCTCATCTGTGAACGTAGGAAGAAAGTGTTGTTCATAATTCACTCTCCAAGTGAATTTCAACTTTATTCAAAAATTCTATTACACAGAGGGGAGTTGAAGGGTTTAATTTTGAGACATAGGCTAACATTAGCCATTAAGAAAACATATCACACAGCTAGTCTTATCACCATGGTAAAAACAAAACACAAGCTTCACCTCAAACCTAAACACTGCATCAGTGATTACATCACATTCCATTATGTTTACTAATTTACGTCTTTGTATGTGTGGTCACAAACGAGCCATATAGTTGAGGATGGGATAACATATACTTAAATGGCTTCAACAACAAATAGAGTATGAAACCGTGATAAACGCTGATAGGAGACAAGCCTCTTGATTTATTGCTAAACATAACATGTCACTGAATAATTTCATTACGGTTCCCTCTTAAAACGGAAATATTCTGGTCACAATATTTGAACAGCTTGAAACCAATGGTGATATAATATATATATATATATATATATATATATATATATATATATATATATATATATATATATATATGTCAACAAGTGACAAGGAGATAAGTTTCTAGGAATTTCTGTGGATAATTCTGACATATATGTTTTTGACGTAGTTGTCAGTGGGGATGAGTACTCATATTTATGAGCAATCAGAGGTTAATCGAAGCTAGAAGATATGAAATTCATCTCAATGACTAGAAGATGACATGCTCATCATGAGATCTAATTGTTCTGAATGCGTATTTCCTGTGAGGTTGTGACAACTAGTATATTGTCAACTAGTTTCAAACGATGGTGAAACAGCCCTCAACCACAGTCCAGTTCGTAAGCAAAACCATTTTAACATGAAAATAAAACTCTGAAATTTCTTTTGTATAGCTTATTGTCTACAACAAAATGTCTTCTAAAAATTGTTAGATTTTATTTAGTAAGATGAAAACAAACGTGAGTCATACGTATACTGAAAGCGTAAATGATATTGAATACAGTCGACACAGTGACCTATATTTCTGTTCGAAATGATAAAATCAAGTAAAGTGTAGTTTAATTAACACAGTTCTGTGTACTTTTATTGGAAGACGTACCACAGGATTTCCTATCTGCTCTCTTTGATAAGATGAATCGACCTCACGTCTTCCTCGTCTTGTTCGGCTTACTATTATTATTATCTGATATGACTGTGCTCCTTTAAAAGGTAACCTGGAAGGAAACAGTCACTTCAGGTTAGTTTACATCACTGACTGGCATACATTGGAGAATCATTGAAGACCTGACATACTGAACAATACTTCTGCAACTGATTTCAAACTGTTGTGAAAACTACTTTGAATTCAGTAGATTCCAACTACATCCCCGTTTGAATTAAAATCACTTTGGTTGATGAACCTTACAAGAAATAGAAGGAAGCGAAACATATCCTATCGTATAACATGAGTAGTTAAAATCTACTGGCACTGATTAAATCGTTAAATAGCTGTTTCACTCACTTGAAACAACACTATTAACTGTTCTTATTTGCTGATACTCGTAACTTCCCTTTGCTACGCTGAATCGAATTGAGTGAATTGTATTAGCAAATAAGGGCCTATGTGGATGCCTCGATATTGCCTGAGTATTTTCTGTTATGATTTACGTCATAGTGAATAACAATGGAATCCAGAACACAAGTTTCATCCTGTTTGGCGTTAGAAGCAACGGGAATGGAATTCGATTCTCAGGAGGGACACCATCCTTCAACGGGATGTAGATACATCCAGCTGACAAGCTCCATATAGGATACAACATGCATCCTGGATTTCACTGGTAGCCATCACCAAGTAAATTATAACCTAATCAACTGTTTGTCCCCACTGAAGTTTTCAGATCCATTGAATCTGATTAACGGACTCGATATTCAAACATACCAAAATCCTACTGAAGTGGGTGCTGCTGATCACAATACATATAAGTAGTATATGTTGAGAGGGTGGCACAAATCATAGGGAATTACCAATAATCGGTTATTTTTCAGCCCAGAGAAACGCAAGAGTCAACGTGGGAGTATTAAGAGCAAATTGCGATAGAAGCAGAAGACGAAATGAAGCACATTGTGCAGTTTGACTGTTTTAGTGGAAAGTGTTCAATATTCGATGACCACTGTACAAGATGTCAATAATAAACATTCCCTCCTCCATCTCAGTCTTATCGTTTCCTACACTACTGATTAATACCTTTATAGAATGTTATACATAGTATTGAAAATCTTTAATATCAAGTGAGTATGCTATGGTAAACGAAAATTTGTTCAGTCCCCTCCCTCTGGGTGTACTAAATCGCATCCTACTCATTTTCACACACCCTAACCACTGTTAGATCAGATGTACCCAAATGCTTAACAGTTCTTTAACATTTATTCATATTCACATGCCGATTGGATTCAATAAATAACTTTCAATTAAATTTTGAGGGGGTTGTGGAGATTTGGAAATATTTCAAGTTGTTATTCATCCAACTGATGTCAGTCTTCGATGAATAACAACTTGAAATAACTTTCAATCAATAGAAGTCGTCAAACGATTAACATCAAACTTTTGTCATACTTTTTAGATCCTCTATAGCTAGACATCAGTTTATGGTGTCTACATCCTCACAACTGTTGGTCACTTACAAATGGAAGCCATAGTGTAAGTAATATATTAAGTAGGGCATAGATATATGTGGTTCGCAACATACAGTGACGCTGAGCTATACAAAACAGTTTTACTTCCTTCATCGCATTGCTCTTTAATCATGTCGCAAACAACTTTGTTCTCGGTCCTAAGAGTTTAGGAAAAACCTTGACAGACACGAGATACTGACACTGCCTCTTACTCAATAGACTTGGATAAGAAACCCGCTGACAACCGATGCATTCGGATAATCCACTCCTATAAAGTGTCAGTCGTCTCCTGAATAACTTATTGGTGAAGTCTCTGACTTTGGCACTGAGCGACATAAATCCGCGTCAGTGAGGGAACACCAGTTTCCACAAGGTTACAGATCCGCTTTACAGATGAGTGCCACAAAACACGAAACCGAAATCTAACAAGGCTCCTTTCCGATTAAGTTCAACCATCTAACACCAAAATACAGTGCACCACAGTGTCACAACCCCTCCATCACTGGTGGCGTCAGTCCAGAACTTGACCAACACAATTCGATGAGTGCTATGCACTAAGGACTAGGCTGTTAGAGGGGTCCCCCATTGGAGAATAATCCATGTACTCTCAATCAATATCTTCTCTCTAACAACAAAACTTCCTTCCCAAAGTAATCAGTATATCATCTCTTTCTTTTTTTTATCAACAAAATGTTTGTCTGTACTAAGTTATTTCAAATGAGAATTTTGAGAGAAGAAAAAGAACAATGAACAGACAGTTAGAGAACACTAGATAACTGCAACACAATCTACACCGATTTCCAGTCTAACCTGTATCCGACATCTTCTGAAGTCAGTTAGTAGCATGATCTCTAGGATCCCTCTCAGAAAGCCTTGATACACCAGCAGTTGACAATCTAACACAACTTTCCTTCATGTGACAGTATTATACCGTGCACTAACCACACCTTGCTTCGCTCAACTATTCCCAAGGCTGATAGACAGTGGGCAGTCTGAGACGACATTCAGAACAGATGTCCAAGTCACTAGAGTCAGCGTTCTAAGAAGGAATCACCCAATCAGTGGTAACTTCTGTAACGCCTAAACATGCACTATTCTGTCTCATCCTCGCTCATGTGGTGTTTCCACTCTACTATCCACAGCCAGATTAACGTCCGAACAGCTCGAAATGTGATCCAGTTTCGTGTGCTTCACTTTGATGGTCAATCTCAAAGCCCGAATTTCATCAGTCTCACCTCAGTCACCACTTACACACTTATTCAACAAACTGATTTTCGACTAGTACCAAAGAATCACCAGAAATTGTGAATGCCTCTACAGGCGCTTGTCAGTCTCGTAAAAGTGCTCTGCACACTGTAAAACGCTATTGTCTAGATAATGGATGTAGAAAAGTATTTTTCTCCATGAATGATCTACGCCAACATCCACCTTCTCGGATTGATAAATATGTCGTCACTGATAAATTTAAAGTGGAATGCGGAAAGCAGGAAACATTGGCTAACCACGCTGCTGGTTTCAGATAATGAACAGAGGAGGTAAAATACTTTCACTCCACCTCACATGTTAAGTTACAGGGTTTTCAATATGCCACTAAACTTCTCAGGAATGCCTACTCTACAACAAAACAATTCAACAACAGCTATGTTCAGTGAACGAGGGCATCCTGAGCATCCAAAAAGACAACCACTGTTAGTCTCCAATACTGTGACGGTGTATAAAAACTCGATGGGGAGTAGAGGTGTGAATAATGCATTCACCGTCTGAGTGGTACCTCATCTGCTCCTCACGAATCCCTTTTCCACTCATCTCGCAAACCCTTCAACCTATGACATCACCCAATATTCAACCAAATACTACTGATAGCAGACTCACACTCATATGATTGTCACACGTATTTTGACATGATTGAAAACATGTATACCTCATTCACATAACACTTGAATACGTCTCACTTCCTCATCAAATTAGTGTTGACAATACCATCAAGCCTGATAACGAAACATTCACGACAAAATATCAAAGCTCACAGGACAACAAACCACCATTATCACACACATCAAGTAGACCCTGTTCAAACATAGGTAAAACATTGGCTTCATTCCAGAATGATGGAACACTGTCGGTTCGTCAGACCTTCGCAATTAGTTGAGTCAGTTCCCTGAACACAGTGTCAACAACATCCTGGAAAGCAGCAGGCAGTCAGTTGTCTGGCATGGGCTCGGATGCATGCCTTATGACACTTCACTACTCACAGTCACATGACGACATCTGTTTCACTAAACATTTCAGTGCTGATTGACCATGGATCATAGCGAATTGAAGTTGAAGCTGTTGCAACAGTAGGCCAGTAAACTGAATATTCCATATGGAGCGATAAATATGCAGAGAAGAATAACTGCATTTCGAAATAATCTGATGACAGATTAATGTGGATTATGACAATCAGGTACATGGAGGCCACTAATCTGAATTCATACAAAACATAAGTTTCCCTTCAATTCGAATCACAACCACTCAACTTCGTCAGCTATCCAAGTGAACTGAGATAACCTGAAATGGAAATCTGAAGATGCTGACTTGAATACATTTGCATAATCTGCGAACGTACAATATGTCCTGAAGTCTTTTAACACTACACTACACTACATCGAAACACCTGATGAGATGAATTCGCTCACTCCTCCATCTTGTCCACCTCATTCAGTCCACCTATCCCTCTCATTATGTCGTTTACGAGCATACATATCAATTTAGAAATTATTATGTTGCACAGCCTTTTAGGAACTACACGACGTTAACCTTCACGTATACTCTTCCGTTGGTGAACACATTAGACATAGCCAAATCACTTCATCATCCTTCTATTCACAATTCGTTTCGTATGTACCTGTAAATAAATCCCGAAAACCAGTGACATTCAGCAGTCGCTGCTGACTTTCATCGTTACAACAAAATTGTTTAACTGATCATGTGAAAACAAGCAACCACACCATTTAATAGGCTACTGTGTCACATTCACTTCACTATCCCTTCATAATCCCTCATCAGTCAGTCACTGAATACATCTTTGTCACTCAGCATGAATATTCAGGTATACGTTCCATCTTACCTGATCAACAACTAAGTGTTCCCTCTTCATCCAACACTCATCGACTCCATACAAGTAAAATCATCCTTAATCAACTCTCATGTGAAACAAAACGCTGATTCACGATCTGTAAAACAAAGTCAAATCAGGCAAAGATGATGACGATGGTGGAACGATGTTTACTAACAAAGATAAAGTAATTCGACAGACGAAGGAACCAAGTGACTATTCAACAGCGGCGAGTAGAACAAAACCGTCCACATTTTATCCCAAAGATGGTTAGTACCACTTCACGAATAAGATATTTACACTAATGCCCACTCTGTATAGAGTACAAATATAAGAGAGAATATCTATGCCTGATGATAAAATAGATTAAATCAGAAAAAAACTCTTCTATGATAATTGTAGAAACTGTTACAGTGTTTATTTAAAAACAAAGAATGTCTAGATTAATGGTGAAAACAAATAAAAAATTGTTGTGTGAAAGTCTCATAAAAACAAAATGAAATGTAGTTACTAATACGAAGTTTGTGAAGTAAAATACCTACTGATAACTTCACTTAACACAGTACACATTGTTACAGTAGTACACACAAGTCTGACTGTCTGCATTCAATACATCAAGACTAGACAATATGAAGTTGGTTACCCTATAGTCAACAATCAATATATCTAATCGCCGCCCACCCCCAACCCCTCCCCTACCCACACGAGCTTATCCACTGTGCAAATAGTTAAGTGGTAATACCTGTGATTGCGGCATTGGGTGTCGATGGTCAGAATCTCTCAAAGGACATCGATTCCCTGCAGGTTGCAAATACACCTTACTGACCAGTGACAACAAGTACGAAACTAAGCTCCAAAACCTTCATACTGATACTCTTCAACTAATCAGCAACAGTGTTAGTCAGCAGTCTCGTAAGCCAGAAAACAACCAAAGAAAAGAATCCCATTGATTAGACAATCAGGTTGAGAATAAAAAAGACTGAAAACAAAGTGAGTGAAATTTAAGTCGTACAATAATTACAAAGCGGAGTGTAACTCTGTTAATCAACATAAATCCTCTTCATGCAAACGGTGACCAGGAGATCATTCCTCCTGACTTACTTTCTTCTTCCTCCACTCACTCTTTGTGTTTTTCACATATGAGAGAACCACTGGAAAGTTGTAAACACTGGAATGCTGTTCCCTTCTCGTATACCACTTCTTAACAGCACACACTCACAACCGCTCCAGAAATCCAACTCGGAACCTTCAGGTTTCACTGCGAATAACATTAAACATTCAGTCGCTGAGTCGGAGTTCAATACTCCACATTTTTACACCTCTCTCAATCAGTGTGAAAGCGTGACTATCCACCAACGCCTTCATTTTGACATCCGTTTCACCTCCGACTTCGTCGACCATACAAGTTTAGACTTCTCAACAAAACTTTGTGATATTCATCGGTACCAACATACCAATGAGCACTACATGGTAATTAATATGGTACTCTGCTTTTTGACCCAGATCGTTTAATCATGAAACTCAGAGAACAAAACACCATCGATATGAGAATCCTTAGATGCTTAAAATCTATAACAGTCTTCAGTTATCTGAAATGATAACTTTAATTCATTTGATATTTTACACTTCCCAAGTTAAACATAACATACAGTTTACGACAATACGGAAATAACACATTTATTCTTCATCCCGTTCATAAGCCAAATCAAATATTTTATTCTTCCTTCAGTCAGAAGTTTTAAGACAACTATATGAGTTGATGCTGTCTAGTTGTCAACTGTTTCTTTTCCAATCTCTTGCATTATTGCTATGAAATAGATTATAAACAGAATATCTTATCCCAAATAACAAATGATAACAAGTAAATCGGAGGAGTAATACTCGTGTACTCAGTGTTTAGCCAGCAATCTGAAAAACATTATTCACCAGTTTTTCATTGAAAATAAAATTCCGATTTCAGCGTTCATTCGTTATGGACTAACATCAGTTGGAGAAATATTACAAGGCTGAGAGGACTTCACAACTATTTTGTCACAGCTTTCAACTTCCTAACAGTACACACCAAAAACCCCGTGAACGATTGACTCCAGAACCATCAAGTCTCTTGACGAGCATTTCACCACACACTAAATCTCAACTTATTTCCATTCAGTACAACTTCCTGGCACACCCAACGAGCATGGGTACTTGATTTCCTTCATCTCCTACGCAACTATGCATTGCATACTTCCTACTTCAATCACCTACCGATGATGAAGCTGAATAAACGACTTTCATCTCGCCTGAACTACCTCTTTAGCTCCCAATTATACTCCCTTGTGTACCGAACTCATACTGTATTTTGGTTATCGAAACTGTTCCCGTAGTAAATAGACTGATACAGGAAAACTGACCTCACCTCATATTGTTGCCGTTTACCTAATCTGATGTGATACAAGGTTAGCTGTTAATGAACCATAAAGTGTGGATAAACACCAACTACGCTTTCAAGACTCCATTAAAGTGGTGAACGAAATCATCTTATGCTATGAATAACTCCCTGTTGATAAACATTATGGTTATGCACTTTCATTGTGACACCTGTTGGTCCATCCTGGTGGATAACAACAACAACAGCATGAAAATCTCCAACACGGAACCGTATAATCAGAAAACACGAGACGCACACACACATACAGAGGTAGACAGTAGCCGTATTTTCCGTTTCCGAAAGTTTACTCACCTCATTTCAGTGTTCAGTATCAAGAAATTGGGAATGAGTGAAAAATTCTGTGATGTGGACAGGACGCTGATCACGAATATCAACAACTACTGAAGTAACAATACGAACATCTCATAGGTTCGTTGGGCGTTGTGACATCGTATATTAATCGTTACAGACGACAAACTACTGGCTATTCATTCAAGTCCGTGGTCCTGTTTGGGAAGAAATGAACGACTGAGAATGAGAATGATCCATTTTTCTGAAATTATACCAATATAGCAACCCGTCTACAAAAGGCATCTGCACAGGGAAAACGAGACGGTTGTCTGAGAAATGTGTGACAGCTTACTGTCTTTATGTCATCTGGAGAAAGATGTCTTTACCTTGAGCATGTCAGCTGCACTGTCTGCCCCTATGATCCTATTAACAACAATCATATCACAGCCAATCAATTAATGATCAGTGTTCCCCAGTATCAAGTGATTTTTACCATTCAGCCTATGAGAAGCTTTCACAAGATCTTCAGTAACTTGTCTTTATACTTGCACTTGGTTATAAAGCAATAAAAATTATTGAATATTTACAAACTTAGGTAGTTTTGTGACAGAAGGTTGAGGTGTTAGAAATGGGGATAACCTTAGTTTAGTATCGTGAAATGTTGAGTGGAATTACAGATCGCTTTTGATGAAACTACGTGGTCTGTCTGACTAAAGTAAGTTGGCTACAGGCGGCTTTTATAAGAGAAAAACTGACTACCTAAACTGTCTCAGAAAATTCCTGCACGAGAATACGTTGGCCAATGAGCCACATTTATTTTGCGAGGCCTGCTAAAATGTCAATAGGTAGGGCGGGACTCGAAGCCCTGACCGACTAGTTAGAAGTCTAGCGTCCAAATCAGTCAACCACATCTCGTCATAAACGTTGTCCTCAATTATCTATGCGCCTTCCATGTTAATCAGTACTAGTGATGAAAGTAAGAAGCGGAAACAAAGGAATGAAGGATCGGAAATGTAATGCCACAGGATGAAGGGTGATTATGTTGCATGATAGCTTTTCAGTGAGTCTAAACTCCATCTTTGAAAACGGGAACAATGAGAATAATTGGTTTGATTTACTATCCTACTCTGATCTTACTGCAGTTTCTTTATATCCTTCACCAGAGTATGGGTTAGGAACAGTTCGTAAAGCATTTTACGCAAGTTCTTGACTTTTCTGAACATGAGCTTTACAAATACAAAGTCCACAGTGAGAAATTTCACAATGGTTCCTTAGGAAAACTAAAATATTCAGACCATATAACGTGATCTGTTTAACACCATAACTGACGGTGAGATTTCGAACATGATACTGCATGTAATATACCAAAGCCACCTAGTTTGATCTTAAGTATGACCAGTTGGCTCAAGTAGCTAGCCAGAATTCGAGTGCTTTGAATAATCCGACTATCTGAGCTGAATCTATCTGGGTCGACAGTTGATGAGCTAGCCTGTAAACCAATGAAACAGCCTTCCGATGTTTATGTTACTTTGGTCTGGCTAGTGAGTACGGATGATCAGTGTGAGCCATCTATAACTAATCTTGTCAGTCAGCAGTTTATTTCCTCCGGCCTTCTTGTGTTGTTGTTTGTTCGTGTTTTACCATCCATCATGTATTACTCTTGCTTCTACTCCATTATAAATGTATCACATTGCAGTATACAAGTAATAATTCAGTGTCCACCTTGTGTAAAGTCACATTTAAACTACATAGCAGTGAATTCAGTAAGTACCGTGGAGCTGTGGCTCATTGGTTTAGGGAGATGACTTTCAACCGATGGGTTATGGATTCAGGACCCACTGCACCTATCAAGGTTTGGGCATCAGGTGGTAACACTAGCCATCTCACAACAGGTGTGGCTCATTGCCTACTCCGAGAATGTGCACAAGGTTGTTGAGTCCATTTCGAAACACTGAGAAGTTGACAAAACTGACAAAATTCAATTTGTGGATTTGTGCGGATTTATTGATTAGTTTCAAGTTGGTATTCATCACCTGGAACCTCTAAAGTTTCCAGTGTTTCATCAACTCATCTCAGTCCGTCACGAATAGCAACTTGAAACTTACAAAATACTTATGAAGAGTAGGCAGCATAATAATTAACTTACAACCTGCTTATGAAATGATTAATAGAAATGCTTCGATTACATCACTTCACCAACTGTCGGTTTATGAGTTAGTTGCTCATAGTGTTGGAAAATACAAGATGGAGATGAAGGAAGGAATGTTTATTATTGACATCTTGTACAGTGGTCATCACATAAAGTACACCTTTCATTAAGACAGTTATTTTCACTATGTGCTTCATTTTCTTCTCTGCTTCTATCGCAATTTGCTCTTAATACGCTCACGTTGTCTCTTGTGTTTCACTGGACAGAGTCTTTACCCATTGTTGGTAACTCCTATGATTTGTGCCATCCTCTCAACATATATTACTTATATCCATTCTGATCAGCAGCCTCCACTACAATAGTAACCTTTTCCCAGTGCACAGAGATTATGCCAATAATTTCAAAAATATAGGTATATCATAACCGAGGGTAAACAACGTGAATGTGATTTAAGAGAGTTTTAAGAACTAAAAATGCATGAAAGTAAGAATGACATTATGTGGCTGAAGAGGTGAAAAATATCATGAAAATGTTAAACATATGCATAAATGTTTCGAGAAGAAAGAGTCTAATAATTGTGATGAAACGAAAGTTTACTCTAATAGGATGTTATAAAAACAGTGCTGATGATGTTGTCCAGAATCACAATGAAAACATCACGATTAAACCATCCAGCTCAGAGAACGCAACACTATAAAAACTATCCTCCTGAGCTACAAATATTCTCCATCAACCTATTCTAAGAATCTGTATGAGCGAACGGTGCATTTGTTCACACCACATCCTCGACCTTAACTATGACCCATTTCTTGTTTTTAGACAGGTTCTGCTAGACTGATAATATATTTCAATGAAATAAACCAGTATGCAGTTCAACTGACACAGGCTTACAATACAATCCACCAGATCGTCGCTCTAAATAAAGTTAATTCATCAATGATACTTTGAAAGTAATAGGACCAGCTATTCCAGAAGTGGAGAAATATCTCTCTCTGGTTACTACACTCCATACTAATGTTTGTTTAGGAGCCTACAATACGGCAGGATATATACAAAGTGGTTAGTTGTTCCTTAACCGCTCTTCATGGATGCAATTTCTGGCATTCTCACAAATAAAATCGCAAGAATATGGTGTATTACAAGAATTCTTAAGACCTTTAATTGAGACAGTTTCGTTGGAATAGCTGAAAATATTCTCAATGGTTACGTTTAAAAAAAATAGTATATCAAATCAAGGTTTCAAGACATTTTTGCCGTATGATTACACAAGTCTATCTTGGGGCATAGATACACTTTCTACAGCTCGTATTTTCAGTTTCATCCTTACTGTAGATATCCTTGTTTAACGAAATTACCGAATACCTGACCCATACAACAGTGGATCATCTTCACTCACGTTCAGTTGAACCTCTATTTCTTGTTGTGAAGTAAACTTGGCATTTTTCAACCGACAGTAATCTCCAAGATAGCAAAACATAGCTCAGAAATTTCATAATGCAAATTAATAAAAGACAATTCAATTCTTTACGACAAATAATTTTCAAAAGTTGTACGTTTTCATTGTAGTTACAACAGGGTATATCTATCCATCGATAGCTAATGAGTCAATATAAGGTCATCAGAAACGGTCAATAAAGTTACAAGGTGATAATGGCTAGAAGGTCAAATCAAGGTCATCAGAAATTGCTGATAGGATTATGGTAAATAAATACAGAAATGAACAAACTGTCATAGGGAGATTACGACCAAAGCAAAATTAGACATTGAATTAATCTTTTATGAACACATAGAGTAGGTTTGTAGTGTTGGATTATCAGAACTTCTGCAGTGTTGAGGTGGCGAAATGTTTGCCTCCACTTTATAAATTATTTTGAAAGAAAACTCTCGTGGAGCTCAGTGACAAGAGATAACCAAGTTCTCAAGAATCGAACACTATCCTGCATGGCTGTCTGAAGGGCAGTGTAAAGCCATCCAGATCTCGATTCCTGAGCATTTGATTATCTCTGATCATTGTGTTCCATGACAGTCTTGTTTAAATGTCATTTATAAAGGGAAGACAAACATTTCGAATCGACTGCTTATTCACCACCTCAACACTGCAGAAGTTCTGATAATCCAACACTACAAACCTACTCTATGTGTTCATAAAAGATTAATTCAATGTCTAATTTTGCTTTGGTCGTAATCTCCCTATGACAGTTTGTTCATTTCTGTATTTATTTACCATAATCCTATCAGCAATTTCTGATGACCTTGATTTGACCTTCTAGCCATTATCACCTTGTAACTTTATTGACCGTTTCTGATGACCTTATATTGACCCAATAGCCAATGATGAACATATTTATTTTATTGTAACTATAATAACAATGTGCAAACTTTGAAAAATGATATGTCGAAAAGAAAACTTTCTTCACTGATGGGACTATTTTGATTTTACAAATTTCATATTATGAGATTTAGATACACTCTAGCGATTCATTCTTCTTACAACAGTTGACACTGCCAATTTACCCAGAGGTGGAATTAAAATTTTTCAATGGTACTCTGGCCTCGTGATGAAAATCTCTTTGAAATAAATCAATTCCCTACAAACATTCTAGATCCATTTATTAATATACTTGTAGTTCTCCGTTGTTTTGCTGGATCGAATTGTTCGACCTCTGTTGGCATATTGGCTCCTATATGGACTCCCCAGTATTGCCTGAATATTTATTACGGTAATTTACTTGGTTGTGTCTAGCAGAAAAATCCAGGACGCGCGTTTTGTCCTGTTTGAGACTCGTCAGCTGGATGTACCTGCACCTCAGTTGGCGATGTACATTCTCTGCTGGCCGCAACCAAATAAATCACTGCATGTGCAAATGTTTGTTGTAGGTCGAAGTAAACAAGCCCCTGTTTCAGTTTTGAGGTTTGTTTTCATTATTGCATCACGTGATTTGTCATCGATTTTCTTTTCTTAATAAAAATCGTTCTAGCCAATCACAAGCTGATCTGTCAAAGACTAGCTATACATGCTTGTAATCAGATAAAATAAGGCTAGTTAAAAATAGATCTGATGGGATTTTGACAAACACGCCTACAAAAATCCCGTATATTTTGTTAGTCACTCAATCATAAAAGGAAAGAGTGAGGATATCCCTACTTTCTGATTGATTTCGGTTTGAACTGAAGGAAGATGATATACTAAGAACAGTTGCTATTATGATTAGTGAACATGAACACACAGTTGCAAATGACGGTTGTGATAAAACTTCATTGGACTTAGTTTGAAGTTGAGCCTTGCAGGTCAGTTAGTTGAGTGTTGGTGACCTTCATGTTGTCGGTCTGAAAAATGAAGTGACACGTATATTCTTCAGCTATCAAATTGTATCCTGAGTTTAATCTTCTAACTAATGCAGAGATAACTTTAGAGTTTCTACATATTTAAAAGGTTATAAAATCAAGAAAATACATATTCAGTGATTTCGGTAATCAGACCATCAGTCTGTGAGGGTCTAACTACTTTCTCAGAAGGTCTTAAGTCAACTCGCGCTCGATAAAATCAGTACCGTGATAAGAGTTATTAGCAGTTAGCAACAAACGTTATTGTATTCCTTTGTGAAAACCATTACGCTTACATGTAATTTTACTCCAAAACTTATCGCAACCTTCTTCCATATCTTTGCGGTGATTTATGAACAATCATGGATGCAGATGAAATTATCATGTCATACATTGTCATGATGTCGTATTCATCTTAGTAACTAGCGATCGAATCCAGGATGGACAGTTACATCCAGTTGACGAAGACCAAATGAGACGGAACACGAGGCCTGGTTCCACCCACTACTAGCCGCTATCCATCATTAAGGAGTATTAAGGCTTGACCTGTATTATGATCAAGGATAACTCTAAAGTTCACCATAGTAACAACTGAAATAACCAATTAAACTTCTTTATTTTATGAAAATCTGCCTTTCTAACCGAAAAGAAAAAAGTAATGGCAAGTTAAGTCGGTGCTCGGGCGAAAGTCGCTCAGGCGTATGGGTGAGGTGTGAGTTGCCTCAGGGTAGTTTATCAAACACCCGCCGTCGGGGTATTTTCTAGTCGAGGCTAAACAAATCAGCTGATCCTTGAATAATGGATAGCATACGAAGCCGACCTTCTAGAGCATCATGAATAAATATGTCTTTACATGGGGTAATAAATTTTAAGCTTCTGTCTTTAAACGTACATATATTATGCAATGGAAGTGATCGCCAGAGCTCAGACAAAACCAGGGGAATTTGTAAGTAGAATCCGGCTGTGATAGATAACCAAACCAAGTTGCGACCAGAATACACAATAAAGGACTCATTTGGTTTTAAATCCAAAATTTCTTCACTCAAAATTGTGGAAGATGAAATTATGGTAAGCTGTGACACCAATTCTTTATATAGTAGTATTCCAATCAATGATAGACTAGATATTATCTCTAATTTACTAGACTCAGACAAGTCATTGACAGAAAGGTGTCTACTGAATACCAACGACATAATCAACCCGTCAAAATTCTTCTTAGACACTACTTACTTCACATATAAAAGAAAACTACCAGGTCAAATTAACGATTTAGCTATGGGTTCACCTTTTTCACCCATAATAGCTAACCTATTTATGAGGAAATTCGAAGAAATTGTCTTCACTCACTTATTAAAGCCAGACATTTGACTGAGATATGTTGATGACTCGTTAGTAATTTTAAAACGCGACTTAAATCAGCTGAACCCTAGATCACTCAGTATCAAGTTCAGCTAAGAAAAAGAAACGGAGAAGGGGGGAACTACCTTTTCTTGACTGTCTTGTTAAGCGGAAAGAAAATAAACATTTAGGTATAACCATTTTCAGGAAAGCAACACATCCAAACAAATATTCAGATTTCAATTCATCACATCCAATTAGTGTGAAAATTTCTGTTGCCTCCAGTCTTTTAAGGAGAGTACATCCTCTAATAACAGATGAAAATGAAAGAGTTAAGGAATTAAGTTATGTGAATAAGATACTTAAAATGAATAAATATCCAGTGAAATTCACTTGCAAAATAGAAAATAACATTAAATTACATTATGAAACTACTCTTAAATCATAGGCCTCAAGAATAGTTACCTCTTACAGATCACACATATCGGATGAAATTATGGGAGTGCTCAACAAATACAATATCAGAACAGAACATAAAACATATTGCAGAATACCTTGGTTCATTTGAAGGATGAGATGCCTGTGAATTCATAATCTAGTTGTGTTTATGAAATAAAATGCTCATACTGCGATACGGTATGCACAGGACAAACTTCCCGTGAAATCAAAATTAGGAGAACTGAACACCGAATAGCTTCCAACTGACATCTTAGACATCCAGTGGAATTGAAAACACATTAGCCGCAATCTCAGGTCACAAGGTTGGTTCTGACAATATCGAAATTATTTACAAAGGCTTTAGAAATTATAAAGAGCATCTTGTAGCATAATCTCTTCACATTCAGTGGAATTGAAATTGTCTAAATGGTAATGAGGGAGTAAATCGTAATGTGACCTAGTCTCAAACCACCCCTACATACAAACATAACCAACATGCATCAAGTCGATAAGACCTATCAACACATGTATACATACAAATCTCAGTCTGTAATTCATATACTCTTCACACACAACATATAGATATCATCTTTGTTCTACAATTTTGACAAAGCAGAATCATTCATGAAGAAGAACACTTGTCAAGTTATCACATATGAGCTTGGATATTGTAAATTCCTGTTTACTATAACTTTGATTAGGTTCCTACCACTAAATAGCGAAACGTCATTTGAGACGAAATTATTTTGTTTTACATGTATTGGGAAATACAAATACTAAAATAATAGGTTTTCTTTCAATTTCCATCATTATCCCATCACATTTATAGTAGCCTTTCAAACATGGGCTGAACAAGCTAGTATTATGTAGAAATCAGTTTCTATGCGTTAAGAATTACCTGGTTTATTAGATATTTTAGTTCATTGTGTTCTGAAATTTCAAGAATTTACATTTTGAGATAAATGAATATTTTTGAGACAAACGGGGATTTCAATTAAGAGATAGTATGCATCACGGACTGACATCATTTGGGGAACCATTGAAAACCTTATAGCACTGTACATCTGTTTCTTCCTAGCATGGGACTCCTCAGCAGTACGCATAGTGCAGTGCATAGTGCTCATTAGTGACATGCTTCCAGATGGATATCATGAAGCTCTAATGAGAAGCCGTGACCTTTGGGGGTCAACCAGTCAGAAGGGAAGCGGATCCGAACTGAAGAACTTAGGTGATAGTCGCGCTATATCGTGAATTGACAGAAGTTGGAAACTGTAAACCGTTGAACTCCGACACAGTGGGTGAGTGGTTAACGCGTTCGCCGTGAGACCTGAAGGTCCTGAGTTCGATCCCTTTCCGGGTCATGGGTACGCACTGTGAGGGGTCCAACACTAGCACGAAACAGCTGTCCAGTGCCTCCAGGTTCTTAATGGTTTCCCAGCTGATGTCAGTCAGTGATGAGTGCTACATATAAGTGAATATACCTTCCTATGATCATCCACATTTGCGTAATGTTAACATTCGATAAACTGTTATTGTTTAACAATAAGAAACAAAACTGTTATAGTGCTCATGTCTTACTCTCATATGCGTATTATATTTGTGAAATACATTGACACTTCTTAATATCCCCAGCAGTAATGACCCACTTGGATCAAACAGTATGAAAACATAAGTTAGCCTGCAGTGATGAATAATTGTTTATATTAGTCAAATTTCAACGTTCGAGGTGAACTGGCGGGAAGGTGACAACTGAACACGAATGTAATTACATGATTAGTGGTTATTAGTACTCGTCAGGATTACACAACATTAAATTGGTCACTCTGCAGTGACTAGTCAACAGAGGTAACTAATCATAGAGCATCTACTTATCACTGTGGTGTAGAGTTTGTATACTTTCAAAACTGAAAACTATTTAATTTCAAATGTTAGCGTCACACTCCTCCAGAATCAATAGCCTAGGGTTCGATGAGATTCAACATTGATGCTGACCTTCATAGTTTTATCGAACTCGCTAAGCTGAAGGCACACGGTCAAGCATCTATGCTATTTGACACGCTGTCGCATTACGTTGCACTGCTTGTAATCAACCTTCTAGCCAGTTAGTTGGAACGCATCGGCATCTTCGCATGACCTCGCAAATATACTATTCCATCCGAATATGCCGTTGTGTTCTTCCTTGGTCTCGTATTCGTGGATATATAAGTGTAGTGGGCGTTGCTGATAAGAATAGATATGAGTAGTATATGTTGAGAGGGTGGCAGAAATTTTACGGAATTGTCAGTAATGGGTAAGGATTCCGCCAAGAGAAACGCAAGAAACAAGGCAGACGTATGAAGAGCAAATCAAGAAAGAAGCAGAAGAAGAAATCTAGAGACTAGGGTCTATAGGAAACCTACCCGTTCGAATCTCTACTTAGACTTCGAATCATCCCACCCCATTTCCGTTAAAGTAGGCCTAGTTAAATGATTAAGTGATAGAGCGAAAAAGCTTACTAGTAGATCGGAAAATCTGCGACAGGAAATTAGACACATCAAGAATACCCTACGTCTCAATAATTACCCACCTAAATTTATAAATAAGTTCATAAGAAATCTAAAGGAAAATATTAGCAGTGGTAGTAGTAGTAATACAGGTATTATTAATAATAATCCCACTGTTAATGGTAATAATGGCGACAGGATTAAGAGAGAATTCAAAGCCTCTACTGTGTTACCATGCAAGGAAGGCACCTCAGAAGTATTACGAAGAATTCTCAATAAGACTGGGAAAATCGTTGATTGGACCGAATTCATCGGTCTCTATTGGCATATGGGCTCCTGTACGGATGCTTCGATATTGCCAGCGTTCTAATTATGTTAATGATGGATAGCATAAAAACAATTATACTAAAAACTATACCCGTCACACAAGAAGTGGCTATCGTGGCTCGGTGGTGTAGTGGATAACGCACTGGCGTTTGAAGCGATCGCTCGCGAGTCCAAATCCCTGTGAGAACAACATCTCCCACTGGTAGGCAGGTACATCCAGCTGATGAGTCCTAAATAGGATAAAATGAGCATCCTGGATTCCATTGCTAGCCACGATCCATCATTAACATAACTATACAGACCAACGTATGCAACAACCAAACCAGAAGAACTGAATATCATTTACAAAATCAACTGCATTAACTGTAGTCAACACTACATACGACAAAGCGGTCGCCATCTTCGCCTTCGTCTACATGAACACCAATTGGCCATAAAACGTCACGACATTTCATCACACATTTCAATGTACGTGGATAGCAACTATGGACATGAATTCAATTTCGACAGTGTAGAAATTTTGGACAGAGAAAACACAAACAATATCACAGAAATCCTAGAAACATGGTATTCAGGTCATTCAGTCAGCAATCAACAGATGTATAGACATAGACCCAGTGTATCAATCAATGAGAAAAATGATAAACGACAGAAAGGTCAGAGGTCAAGCAGAGGAACAGGTAACAGAGAGCTCTATACAGTCAGTGACACAACAATCAAAGAAAACAACCAATCACGGACCAGTTCGTCGGGGCATGTCAATAAATCACTCACGGAGAGATGACAGCTCACTTCTTACTGAAGTTAATGCTGCGGATGATGTCGCCTAGAAAGACGATGAAAGCTTCATGATTAAACAACGCAGCTCAGAGGACACAATACAACCAAGATTTTGAGTTGTGGAATTTGACCTGGAGGAAATTGAGGAGTTCTCTACACATGATAAGTGAACAAAATTTTTGAGATTAACCAGAAGAGGGGTGCGCGGTTAGTGGCAATTTTACAGAGACTATCCGAGAATGCACTGTAATGGGACTGGACATTCATAGTTATCCTTAAGCATTACCTTTTCAAGTAAGGATCCAACTAACCACTGATATGTATTATGTTTTATCATCTTGCGTTATGAATTTGTTAGATAGAATGAATGGGGTATCCTTGGCATCATCAGATCGTAATTTATTTTATAGTGGCTAACATTATGGCCTTGATTGAGTTTTCGCCTCATCAAGGAGTTAGCAGATACTTGCGCCGTAGCCTGTGTTAATGTTTCTACTAAAATTTAAGTCCGCTGGCTATTGCTTCACTTATAAGAGAATTTATTTACTGGTCTAACAAGCGACTGTAACCAATTGTTCAGCAGCGAAAAGTAATTCACAGTGTTGCTTAGAGCTAACCACTTTCATATAGGATCTAAAATGAACTTACGCTTGCTCAGTCATCAGCTCGCCTTTTTCTCTTCCTCTTTTCCCTTCCAGATTCTCGTGGCCACCATCAAACTTACACTGCTCTACGCGCCCTCTGCAACAACGTACTTGCCTGCCTACCTGCCTTCTGGCTAGATGAAAACGTATCAACGGCTGGTCGTTACAAACTCCTTTCCACATGTAGGATTTCTTACAGACAATAGTCATCACTAACTGACGAATTCTGTTAGAGAAATTAATAATGGATGAGTGAAGCACTCATAAATTCGACAAGTTATATGCTTTTGCATCACACCTATAAGGATGCTATCAACATCATGGCTTGCTTGTACAGCTGTTATGTTAAATCTTCTCTGATTTGTTATAATTTATGTTTCATGAGCGATCAACTAAGGGGAATATATTCGGAGAAATTAGTTACGAAGACTATCAGCATCACCATTTTGGTCAATTCAGTCGTTGAATAACCATCATATAACAGTCAAACAAGATGATATACTGTCATCGATATCTGCTTATTTAGATGAGCATAATGGCGGTTCCAGTTTAAACACTGTAGAAATACTACAACACACAAGCTCAAGAACTACTAGAGAATTTGTGGATTGGGGATCAAGAGAAACATAGACATTGACCAAATATACTAACTACTAAAAATAGAACAGTTAAGTTGAGATCAGTCAAGCAAACCAATAGTCAGAAATCGGGTTAACAGAATAGGTCCCTGAGAGGTGTTTTTTGTGAGCAGTAACAATTTGCGCTGTATTAACTCAATGCCTAAGTCAACGATCAAGAGTCCTAATTCGTCAGTGCAATATTCATAAACTCCTGAGTAGGTGGACAATGGCGAAAAGATTTGCAAATACTAGTCAGCTAGAAATTCAGCTGCTTCAGTGTTAGTGCTAGACAGTTTGCTGGTACCTAGTCGTTGAGAGACTCACATTTTCGCTTACCGGAACGATGCGGCATAGCGAAACAGACTACACGGGTTCGAGATAAACACGTTTGTAAGCCTAACTTAATGCCGTTGATAATCGGTTCTCACTGTCTTCGTACTTGTGTTTCTTGTCTGTTAGAATAGTCTGTTGTGTATTGAGTACCAGTCCTTTTTGTATTCAAAACAGAGGCGTCTTTTTAACCTAAATAGTTTGCGAGTGGAATTATTTTTTATCTTGGGCGATTTGAAGCACTTTGGTGTTGAAAGTGGAACAGACTGAACGATTGCATGCATGATTTTACTAAGTATGAATCTCCAATGGAAGTACACATCTTGTCATACATGGTCAACTTCTCAATCTGTCTATTGTAGCGCCACCTGAAGAGCTGGAGTGTTAATTCGTTGGAAGTTTAGTGACACTCATTGAAAGGTTTGATTGGATTGGCTTCACAAACATACTAGAAGCCAATAGCAACGTTGTCGCTCCTGCCCAAAGAATGAAGAATCAAGAATTCTTCATTTGTGAAGACAGCGTAAGCCGGATGGGGTTTGAGTCTCCCTTGATCTCGTTACCATTCTCATATTTTCCGTAAGCCCTATTTCCTAAGTCACATAGGAGAATCGGGCTTCAGTGGATTTATCACTCCCTATAAATGTATAATCTGAAAAGTTAACCTTCTGTAAATTGAAGTCAATTAGTTTAAGAGAGTAACTGATTGCCTTTAGTACTTGACCATCATAATATATATCAGGAGATCACTTCTTGCAAATGACTCTCATCAAGCGCTCTGTAATCTTTGACAGCTTTATGGAGCACCAGATGAGCTCCTCATTACAATTCGTGAATGTGGATTTGGTGAGCTGTGAGAGAAAAGCTAACGTAAAGTGCTACCCCACTCCCCGTATCAGATTTCCTGTCGTTGCGAAACAGCGTGGTGTTAGCAACTGCCAGCTCCTCATATGATATATCAGAAGAAACCCACGTCTCAGTAATACCTATAAGATGTCCTTACTTAGTTCCCACAGTTCATCGAGTTTATTCGGTAAACTTTAGGTATAGATCCAATTTACTCTATCTATTTGGAATGCACTTCCTGAGCCCTCTTCATTGTCTAGTTGGCTGGCTAAATCCTCAGGCATGGGGTTGAGAACCTGCCTATGTTCTGTTTACCAGTGTAGTGTTCCCCGTCTCTCCCCCGTTTAGTGTACCCAAGGGATTTTCCAGAGGTACAACCAGCTCCAATTATTTTGTTTCCATTGCATCCTGTTGTCCTAAGACCTACCAGGCTGCATGAGGACTCCAAATGGCAGGTGATGTATGTTCGTTTAGAATGTCTCCAGTTGGGATGCTGGTATTTGAGAAGCCAGAAACACCACTTTGATCAGCCTTGGTCTGGGGTCATCATCTTTTTGGGCATCCATCATATGGTCTGTATTATTATTCCCTTGAGTTTCTTAGTATTCTTAAGCAACTTACATTCATGGTAATCATAGTGAATATCCTCGATGCCCAGGTTTTTAGGTATATCTTCTATTATTAGATTCCTTTCTCTAAAGTATGTCTCACAATTGTTGCCCGAGAGTTTCTGTATTGCCATTCTCTCATAGTGCGGGATATCTGGTGGTAACCTTACTTTCCCTAGTTTTTTAGCGTGTGAGTCAATAACAGTATTTCCCTAACATCATTTGAGTTAGAGGATGTTAGCTTTAACAGTCGGGGCTTATCCTGAATTATTGGATCGGGACCACGTGGGAGCCTAGTTTCAGCTATTGGTCTAATGTGGTTCAGCTTAAGTTTTGTGCAGTCAGTCTAAATCAAAGGATGAAGAATACGCAGAAATATGAGTGAATTATTGTCAATGACACAAGATAAAAATATTCATATTTGAGTTAAATGTCTAAGGATAACAATTACTAAATCAAAAGTCCTAAGATTTAATTAGGTTTAAGGATTTGACATGAGAAGTAATGGCTAGAAAAGTTGACCTCAAATGCGCAGTTCCGATTTCTATTTACTTATTGATAACACTTCGTTAATAGATTATGAATATTTGTCTACACTTTCTTTAGGCTTATTTTGTTTTCTGTGATTTTTATCAAACAAACTTATTGGATTTTGTATCCACTGACAAGTCAGTGTTATAGGATAGAGTTGTTGATTAATCTACAATCATGTTTGTTTCAAGTAAGTATACATCATGGGCAGATATGAGTTGGAGAAACATTGGAAACTGGGAGCATTGGACAGCTGCTTCAGGGATCAAACAAGAAGGTATTTGGTTCGATCACTGGAGAGTGGCGTCATAGGTGCGCAATGGTGAGGAGTCCCATAATAGGATGAAACATCTGTCCAATGCTCTAGGGTTTCCATTGTTTCTCCAACTGATGTCCCTCCATGATGAATTATTATGATCATTTGCCCTTGGGTTCCTTGTGTAACATAGAGATTCAGTAGTGCATCTCCAATTCACTCTCTTCTCTGGAGTTTTTTCAACCTGGCTCCACTACTACCCGTAAACTTTCATTTCTTCCTCACATGATCTACTCCATGTCACCCTCACCTGAGACGCCCAACTGGTCGTTTCTTATTTGGATTCTATTCAAAGACGTGGTGAGTGGTATCCTCAATCGGTCTTCTCAGTGTATGTTCAGTCCAATCCATTCCCACTATCTTCGGCATATTTGTTGGACGATGGGTTTTGGTTGGTTCGTTACCAGCCAGAATTCCATGTTGCCTATTCCTTGTGCCATTCAATCTTCAGTGCAAGCATTTAGTCCTCACTCTTAATTTCGCTTTCATCGGGGTAGGCGAAGACGCATCGGCCGATTGGCTTGCTGAAGGCTTTAGCCAACTGGTGTCATTTCGCCTCTCCGATTCCAGCGAGGAATAAATTTACTTTTATATTTTCTTTGTGTTTTGAAGTTTCTTTAGCGGCCGGATTTGTTTTCCGGGGTATGGTTGGTAGCTGTATGCCCCTCTTTATGCGGGTTTAGGACCGGTTGGTGACTAGTAAACTGGTTGACTTAGCGAAGTTTCCATGATGAATACCAACTTGAAATCAATAAATAATTGGCCACAACCCCCGAAAGTGAATATAGTTCAGTTGTTTTCAATTAGAACATAGAGATATGCATTACAAGTCCCCGTTAATACGACTACACAGCTTTGTAAATGATATGATCGCAAAAGCAAGTGATGTATTTGTCACATACTGTATTTTTCACAGTACTGTTTGCTTCAGCAGTTAAATATTAGCACATTGAGAATGTAGTAGTATGCCTAATTTTTTCGCTTCATAAGACTAAACGAATAGACATATAACCTAACAATCAGTTACGTAGAATCTAACTGGAGCCATGGATCAGATGCACTAGTAGAGGTATGAACGTCAGATGTAATCACCTAGTGTGTAATCGACCCGTTTGACCAATTTTAAGGAGAACACAAAAATCATTGGGATATCAGAAGAGCGAAAGCAGATTTTACCCGTTAAAGAAGTTTACCGAAATTTCATGAATTCAGCCAGTTAAGAAGCTACTCAAACGTAATGCAATGAAGTGTAATTGCTGAGTGACAGAGCACCTACCACCAATTTAGATAGGCTCGGCCACAAGACGCTTGTTGTTTGGCACTTACTTTACTCATTTCCATTTGATTCGTTCGTCAAAGATAATTAGACAATTAAAAACACTTTAGTTTGCTCTCCGTTTCAAACTTTGATCAGATTGTAGGAGAATACAGTCATCTTTCACGACACTGATTCAATAGTTTGAATGAGTGTGCTATTGTAATTTCGATCTGGCGGTAGAAGAACTGTCACTTTCATCTAGTGCTTTGCAATAGACCATATAAAGCCATTCAGAGTGGTCTGATTTCGTTATACGATGATCATTTTCATCCCAATTTCCTAGACAAATTTTTACACCGGTGATGAAGTGAAATAGCGTTTTGTCTCGGCAGAGTGTGACTATGAAGTGAAATACTAGTAGAGAAGGAATAAAACTTGTTTCGCATTATGTTTAAAAAAGGCTATTCGCAGTATTGAAAATGGTAAATAGCGACGCTATCTGCGAAGTCTGTGAACCTCATATGCAGCATTCAGAAAGAATGATTTAGGTATGATCCAGTTAGGCAATCGTCACAGACATAAGAAAGAACAACTGGGAGAGGTGAGCTCAAAAGTGTACAACATGGTTTACCATGAATATGCTTCAAATGAATGCTGAGACACAATGATGTTATCTAGTTTTGGCGAGGTAATATTTCGAGTAAAATTACTTCCCGTGATCACACGAATTGTCGGAATTATTTGTATTACGGATATAGATATATGTATATATACAAGACGGTATTCAGCCAGGGGAGTTCTAACTGCATTTTATCAACCGATAGGCACTTTCTTTGATGTGGAGAGATAGATAGTCCTGAGTTTCTCGTGTAATACAACTAGAGTTAATACACCAACATCTTCGGGTGTAAGCAGTGATAGAAAGTAGAAAAGCTCTCAAATTTCATGCGACAGCAAGTAGTGTACGCAGGAACTTAATTTGATCATAGTGAGGAAAGTCAATAAATTTATGATCAAATAATATTTATGTTGACGAATAACAAGTAGATATGAAGAGAGAGGCAATATCCAAACTAATTATTCAGTTTTAAAAGAATACACTAAATGTAAACAATATTTTGTATTTTTCTCACAGTATGGGTTGAATTTAGGGTGAAAACGGTGGAACTAGGTTGTTGTACAACATATATATATCAGTAACATTCACGCGGCATTTTGAGTTGTTGTTCTGGTTACTGTGTTGTTGATTGCCAAAGTCATGCTATCATCGTGGGTGCTCAAAGAGACTAATGCCAAACCTGAGGATTTGGCAAACATCGCCAGATTGGCAGAGCAAGCAGAGCGCTATGACGATATGGCAGCTGCTATGAAGCTTTATACTGAGAAGAAGGAGCGGTTGGAAAATGAGGAACGTAATTTACTATCTGTGGCGTACAAAAATGTTGTTGGAGCCAGACGATCTGCATGGAGGGTGATTTCAGCAAGCGAAGCCAAAGCAGCCAGCCACCCTAGACGTAAGCAAATTGCCGAGGAGTGTCGAATTAAAATGGAAGAGGAGCTGAACGAGATATGCAAGGAGGTTTTGGTAAGTTGTGTTGATATGTGTATTATGTGTAGACATTAATAGAGAAGTATTTAATGCCAAATGCGGATAGTGATGAAAGCAAGGTATTCTACAAAAAGATGGAAGGTGATTATTACCGTTACCTTGCTGAAGTCAAGCCTGTTGATAAACGAGAAGTTGAGGTTACTAAGTCCCTAAATGCTTATAAAATGGCCACTGAAATAGCCAACGAGAAGCTTCCTACTACTCACCCTATTCGCCTCGGTTTGGCTCTCAACTTTTCAGTCTTCTACTATGAGATAATGAATAGCTGTGACAAAGCTTGTACTCTTGCACGCGAAGCTTTTGATGCGGCGATTGCAGAACTAGATCAGCTGCAAGATGAATCGTACAAAGATAGCACACTTATAATGCAACTGCTGAGAGATAACTTAACGGTAAGGAGTGTCTCTATTTACAAATCTAATATTTTAATTAGTTATGGGCCACTGATGCTCAATGTGCAGACGAAGTGGAGGCCGGTGACAGCTGAATTTCGCCATGTATAAATCACACTAGCCGTCATATTATACAAGATCTTTATTTGACACCTTGATTGAACTTCTGTTATTTTATTTTGGAAGTAGCGCGATTCTTTGAAGTACCTGACGAGTGATAGGTGTGATCTGTGTTAAGTTATCGAGTTTCTTTAACGACTGTTGTTTGGATTGGCTTGCTAACCGTCTGTTTCCTTTGAAGTGAAAGGACAAGGGAACGGGAGATACTTTTTTTTCAGTGTTATTCATGTCGTTGGATTTTCTCTGCATAAAGGAGAAGTTTCTGTTGGATTACTAGTTCTGCGGTGTGTGTCCACTTAATTGAAGAAAGACATGAACTACATGCCTAGCGTATTGCCAATTGACATTGTGTGGCTAACGTTGAAACTAGCCTGTGATGTCAGGTGTCTGCTTCACGATGAGTATGTGCAAGTCAATGGCGGTCTCATTGTGCGCAACATGGATCAAACCTAATAGGAATAGACCATGGTGGTGCGTTTCATAAAATGTAGGAGGGCTATATTCTTATCACCCAACATTTATGGACTGTGAGGTCTTTAGTTTCATGATAGCACATCCGAAGGCTTCTTCGCATTCACGTTGTACTGGGTAGGTTGTCTTAGACTAATTCCAACGTATTAAATTGTAGAAGAGTGCACTGGTTACATATTCGACAGCAGCTTGTGAATGGGGAAAATTGCATTGATGTTTGGGTAGGAATGTTTAGTAGGAGTTGGGAAGCGGATAGCTGATGGTGGGAATGTGCAGCGTTTCTTAGACCACAGATTTGATGGATTTGCGAGGCTGGATTTTATCATCATTGGTTGGTGCCTGAATCCACCGTTTGACTTTTGAGACGTTGCTGGGTTTTGGAATGCATGTTGGTTGATGTCGAATTGAGGTTTTTAGTACATTTGTCTGTTTACCCGATTTCACTTTATTGTTTATCTGTGGCTTAGTGTTCCTTACTATGTACATTAGCGAAGTTAGTGCAGGATACTGTGCAAAGGAGGTGGTGGGTTAGTAGATAAGGTTTTGAACTGTTGTCTACTGGGGTAGTTCGAACAGACAAAATCGACGTAGAACGTCGCACTGAAATGCATCTGTTCACGTTGTAACAATTCACTGTAGCATATAGAGAAAAAGTGATATCAAAGTTGTGAGAGAGCACGGAGGTTAGTAGATGTATTCAAGGTGTAGAAGGCGTTAAAGAGCGAATGCATGTACACTATTGTGACTGATTCTCAAGCATGTGTCACCAAGGGTCCTTATTGTCTCGGGATCCTCAACCAAGTTGTCTGCATCTACAAGACGGTTGAGATCTGTAGTTAAAGTCTGGATGAACTGGACACCGTGAACTCTTCCAACCTAATCTAACTGGTAAGACGTATTGAGTAGGCGGTGACTGAGCATGCGGAGTAGGATTATTGGACATTCTGAGCCACTGTATATCTTGGTGTATGTCGTGTTAGCTGAGATTTTATTGTGCTGGAGGAATTGTATGAGTGATTTAATAGGGACAGTCGATGGAGTCTGTGAGTTATTGTGGGAAGTGTAGACTATCAGCTGGGTGTTCTAGGTTGAGACTGTGCAGAAAGGTTAGCAGCCCATCTTCAGAGGTTTTGACATCTTGAATTCCTTCCATGCTCTCGTGTATTTGAACATGGTGTTTTCTTTACAGTTGTCCTCTGCATGATGGTGTATTGTGGCAATGTGGGCTAGTGCGTTTGTTTCCCAGACCCTACTCTGTTTGTTCTGTCTGCGTGTTCGTAAGTCCGGTTGGATGTAGCTGGGTTGGAAATTATGTAGACATATTAAGCGCTTTTTTTTGGCTACTAGCTTACGAGGTGACAGTCTAGTTGTAGTCATAGTTTCAGCAGTAAGCAATTTAGTATCAAGTGATAGGATGTTTGACCAGGGAGTATTCGATGACTGAGTCCCAATCATCTTAGTATTGTGGTTTGGACGTTGGGTGTGTTGAGGGGGTGTGAATTTCATAGGGTCTTATGCTGTCCATTCACCATCGACAACATTCTGGAGACAACCCAGCGTGGTGGTAATGTAAACCTGTTTGCAAGTGGAGGACTGAATTCTTAAGCATGTGGAGGTTATGGTTTTTCTGTGCAGCAACATGTTGGTTACTCATGTTGCAATCAATCAGTGGTGATCAGCCTCTGTGTGGTGATTACTTCACGCCATCGAGGGATAAGGTGGTTCTACAAAATTAGCAGAAGTACATGCTTGCAGTCATCCTTGGTGGTAAGTTACTGGGAGTTATCGAGAAGCTTGTAAGTCAGGATAGTTATGTGAGTATTGGTGGTGTCACTTGTGATATATCTACCTCTAATTTGACTTTTCTTAGCTGGGGTTGTGCGACTATTACGCGTTTTCTCCGCAGGGTTGCTCCCTTCTTGTTTAGACAGCATTAAATTAATTGATACTAAGACTAGGCGGCGTGTGGACTATGATGGCTTAGATGAGTCACCAGTTGTTATTGGTGGTCCGGAAGCACAGGACCTGTGTCCGAGCACACCTATAATACAGGCCAGTTTTCGTGGTATCAAAAATGCGGTACATGACCAGCCTGTAGCAGATAACCCATGGGCTTTGCGTGAAGAGATTGGCTTTCACGGGAAGTGTCAACTGTGTCAGCGCTCGTTCTCCCAGACTACTATGTACCTCTCTCATGTTTACCTTCTTATTTTCCATCAAGTCTCTCGGTTAACAATCCTACATCATCTGCAGTTCCTTTTTGCTCTGCTGGTTTCGACGATGATCTTCGTGCACAGAACAGCGTCACTGGTCTCGTCAAACCACGTTCTAAACTACACATTGGAACCTTCAGTGTGCGCACCCTTCAGGAAATTGGCCAACAAGCTTCACTAGCTGAAAGAGCACTTTGGTCCTGTATGCGTGTTTCACGAACACAGCACACAGGACCCAAGTAGTGTTATTCACTTAACCTCTCTGGGCTGATATGGCGAATCTGCGTAATTGGCCTTTCGAGTTTCTGTAGGTTCGATGGCCTGCTCTCGTGGTCTTGTAGGTGTAGGGGATAGCGTTAGGTCAGAAAGCTGACTAGTTAACCGGATCCCAGTTGACGGTTGCCTATGTGCTGTCCGGCTGGATGGCACAGTGAAGATTATAAGGAACAATAAGACTGGCCGTTGTCTCTTTGTAATCTTTGCTCACGCACCCACTGACTACAGTTCAGATGAAGTGAAGCCTGAGTTCTACCGGTAACTGTCTAGCCTCCTTCTGAAAGGCAAGTGTTGATATGTGGTTGTTGTTGCAGGGGATTTCAAGACCAACACGTGTGCTGCTCGACAATGTGAGCACTGAGACGGCTTTCAGTGAGAAACTGGCCAGGCAGTTATCGGATCAGGACACTCACTCATCGAGAAGAAGCTAGGTGCCATCTCCAGTCTGGTGTAAAGATAGTATTGAAGATCGTAGCCGACTATGAAAGAGTGGTTAAAAAGAGCCAGTGTATATCAGAAGCTTCTGAATTAATGGATGCAGGCTTTGAGTGGAATGAGGAGTGAACGTAACTCAAATGTAGACTGCAATAGGTCTACGAAATGACTGCGAAGAATTCCGAGGAGCGAAGGTTAAAGAGATGAGAAAGGCAGCGGCCATAGGTAACAGTAGACAATTATTTGTACTGTTTAAGGAAACTTGGGCGCACAGGTGAATGGTTAATGAGACTATAGAGAAGAAAAATGGGTTTGGGATTCACTGAAGAGAGACGACTGGAGTGATGGGTGGAACACTTCGAGGAGGAGTTAAACTAGCCTGCAGGTACTACTTCGTTGCCCACTATCCAGTTTGTTCGTGAGTTGAATATTGAGATAGGCTCCCAACACTTGCAGATGTCGAGAAAGCGGTAGGCAACTTGGAACGAGTAAGGGCTGCAGGTCCAGACAGACCAGTTCCTGAGTTATGTAAGGATGGTGGTAGAGTGGTTTCAGTCAAGTTAACTAGTGTACGGTGGTCAAACATGATCCCCTCTGACTGGTCTCAATTACTGATTGTCGCAGTCTTCAAGAAGGGCGAGAAGTTATCTTGTGATAACCACAGAGGAATCAGCCTGCCTGATGAACATGGTGTCTAAGATTATAGGTTCTGTGATCATTAGATGCGTGGCCCGAGTAGAACTTACGCCAGTTTCTTACTGGAAGGAGTACCGAGTAAGTAGATCACCCTGTTGAAGGTTTTATAGTGGAACACCGTGGGCGTGTTAGAGCCTATGGTGAGATATCGAGTGGTGTCCACTGTCACCATTCTTATTCAGTTTTATCATAGATGTTCTTATGGAGGACTGCCTCTTGTCATCTGACGATACAGGGATTGATCTGATGGCAGGAGAATTTTTGGTGGACCTACAAAGCGTAGATGACATAGTCGTGTTAGGTGAAGATGCCGACAGGATGCAGAGTCTTCCCGACACCTTGAGTAGGGATTTGAGAATGTTTGGGATGCGTTTCTCGCCGTCCGAGTGCAAATTGTTGCTCCAAAACTGGTCTTCATCAATATCGCGTCTAACAATAGAGAGCTCAAGGCGGCCAAACTAAAACATGGGATCAATGCATGAAGTCCTTGACTATTCGTTTCAGTCATACAGTGCGTTGCAGACTAACCGGTTGGGGATCGTGGGACAAGAGTAACCAGCGGTTGGAGACTGTATGTGGTATGGCTGAGAGCCGATGTCAATGGCGCAGATGCATACAAACATTATCCTCATCTTAATCGACGTACTTGATCTCATTATCTCATTCTTACCTATTTTTTACTACTGTTGACTGGTTTTACTGCCTTGTTACTTGACGTTGACGTGCTGATATGAGATGTGGCAACTTGGACCGTTACGCAGTAATTCCTGGTCCTATGTTGTTCTTGATGATGGTGATGATAGAGGATGTGATGGAGTTCGTCATTCATTGAATATAGTCATCTTGAAACGTGGGTTTCGGTGGTTCGGAGATGTTATGCAAGCCCTCCTAGTAGTTATTACAGCACTGGGAATAGTGGAGAGGTGGGCAGTGGATAAGGTAGCACCGTGAGGTGAACGATAATTGTGGTTGGTTTGCAAGATCCTCATGACTCCATCAATGGGTTCTGAGGGATCATGCGACTCAGTGGGTTGAGGCAATAGCAGACTTGGCTCGGAATCGAGATTAGTAATAGTTATTCTGCACTTTCGTTCTTTATTTTAATGAAAGTGGCGAGTCAGTCTTCGAATGTGTATTGGAGACTGATTCTTCAGCTCTCCTCTGCTTTTTGTGTTCCGTTTTCTATCTTCAGTGTTGTCGCACATATGTATGCATATAACCTCTTTGAGGGTTGGTCATGCTGCAGATATTTCCATTCAAATCAGTTATTAGGATTATGTATTTTGCAGGTGAGAAATGCTTTACAAGCTTTCTTTCCGACCGAAATCTGCTAACTTGACATGGTAGTCGGGTTTGCATATCACAATCATCCAACGAGCTACATAGGCTGGAACGCTTGTTGCCTGGCTTCAGTAGCACGTCGCCATTTCACTGTGTTCTCTGCAGTCTTTTGAACCTGGCTCCACAACTGCCCAGAAGCTTTCTTTTCTTCCTCACACAATTCACTACATGTCCCCATCGGACACCCAACTCGTCGTTTCCCGTTTGGCTTCCATTCGAGGGCCTGGCCTGGTGTATGATGTCTCCAATCGGTCTTCTCAGTGCCTAATCCATCTCCACTTTCTTACCTTCTCACTTACTACTAATTATTTTATCCTAGTGATGCTACAGGCGATCAGTTGCTTTGAAATGTGTTGTTATCATAGTATCCATTTTTGTAGATTATGGATTACTATTGGATTTCATTGAGGAGATTTTAAGACAAAATGACACATTTAGTACTGTAAGGAAAGTCACAGAAAACATGCTATTTATGATATTCAAATTCACTTAGGATACTGTTGATGAAACATTAGAAATTCAATTGAACTGATAAATCTTGAAAACTAATCTGTCGCATATTAATTCTCCTGTGCACATGAAGCGTAAGTTTAATACATTTAATCAATTCAGTGTGCTCATATCGATTCATGTTCCTCTGAGGAGTAAGTCATTCATGAAAACCTATCTTTTATTTTATTCCAAAATATCTCCCCTGGTAGCTTAGCATAAAGCGATGCAGATCAATCACATAATTAGCTCCACGACATGTGATTTGGGCAGTCTGATATCGAATTCTTTATTCAATAATGTCTACAAGATCCAACCAAACATATATTATATGTTGTAGAAGTGGAGATGGATTGGGCATGCACTGAGAAGGCCATTCGGGGACATCACGCGCCAGGCCAGCCACTCGAGTGGAACCCAGATGGCAAGCGACAAGTTGGGCGTCCGAGGTGAGGGTGACATGGAGGAGATCGTGCGAGGAAGAAATGAGAGCTTCTGGGCTGTCGTGGAGCCAGGTTCAAAAGATTTCAGAGAAGAGAGTGGAACGGAAACGTGCTACTGAAGCCCTATGTTCCGTTAGGAACCCAAGGGACAAATAATAATAATAGTTTATGAGATCTTTTTCACTACCATCTGATAATTTCTGACACCGATCATGTAAACGTCAATTTTTACTGACATGTTCCCGACTATTACTAGTATTGTTACTGTTATCATGCTCTTCATTAAGGTTCACATCACATATAATTCGATTTTGCCACTTTAACTAGGCAACTGTTTCGTCCTAGTTTGAAGCTCTTCAATACTACTTGCTCATAACTGCATGAATGATCTAGTTCACGGCCATCACATCTCACTTTGAGAAAGTTACTATCCACAGCAGGGATGGAATTCGTTGGACATTCGTCCTCACTTCTCCCCTTGATCATATTTATTATGATTATTTAAATGATAGGATATTACTTTAGTTTGGCAAACCGGTTTTCGATACAGGAGTAGAAGTTGGGCACTATGGGAGATTGTAAATTTATTTTAGTCTGTTTATTAGAAATATCACAGTGAAGGAACAGTACTATTGACTGAATAACTTTTTGGGCAGAATTTATTGACATTTTATACTGCTAGCAAACTGTTCCACAGATTTTATGACCAGACAGATAGACAAATAATATCAGCATAAAACCTGGTATTACTGCTTAGGGGGTTGCCACTCCTCATATCTCTCACACTAAGTTTTCAGGTTAATATTCAAGTTTTGGTACACAAAGTGGTGACTTTACAATCATCCAATTACATCATGATATGCAGGAAAGATCAATGTAATACAGGTGAGTGAATAAGCAACTCGGTCAGAGAGGTTTTTCCGTTGTGCGAGTAAGGTGGAACAAAAAAATAGGGTGGGGAAATATTTTAGTTCGTCTATGGAAAGTACAATGGGTGTGTGAAACATCAAGGGTGAGAAAGAATAGATAGCTAGTTTGGAAGGATGAATATTTGAAGATGAGACAATATATCTTAAATAAATAATAATAATGAAACCATAAATGTACTTTTGATAACACTTGAAGTATGAGTGATAACAAAATGGATTATGTTATGGTTCATCGAATGTATATGACTCAGAGAGTAGTGTAAAATTGATGAAAATAGTAGATCAATAAGGTGTATGTAATAGGGCTAGACAATCTACCTTCTCTTCAGATATTATTTATAACTGCCCAGGCGAGTCATTAATGTTTGCCATATTAGTGGGATGTCTAACCCATCTTTTCTGTTGACCGAAGAAGGATATGAGCAGATGTGCAAAGCTTCTGCAATGGTCCGCTCTTTGTGAGAGAGAAAACCCTTTTGCAGAACTTTTGTCTGTTCGAATGATATTTTATGACCTGAATATAGGGCATGAGCTGCGATGGTAGAGCTTTTTTCAAGTTTTTCTAGATCATAGGAATTTTTTGGTGGTTTTTGGAACTTCTACCGTGTTCGGCTAGACGTGTTAGTACTTGACGTGATGTCTCTCCAATATATGTGGCATCGCATTCACTGCAGTCTACCTTATAAACACAGTTTTGTTGTTCCAAATGAGGAATCGGATCTTTTAATTTACACAGGTGTGAGTGTAATGTATTCGTCACCTTAAAGAATACTCTGATGTTAACTGTTAAGGATACGTCTTATTTCCTCTGAAGTGGATGTTCGATAAGGAAGTACCATAGTACTTATCCAATCTTTATGGCTTGACTTTTTCATATTTTTATTCGATAAACTTTTTTCGATCCTCTTTAATAGTTTGTCTGGATAGTTATTTAGTCTTAAGACTTCCCGAACAAGTCGCCTATCTGCTTGCTGAGATTCCACTTTATTTGGTATCCTTTGCGATCTCGTCAACAGATTTTTGGCAACGTTTAATTTAGTTTCCAATGGATGAGCCGAATCGAAGTCAAGGTACTTGTTAGAATGTGTATCTTTTCGATAGACATCAATGTCAAGTGTCCCATCACTGTTTCGTATCGCCTTGCAGTCTAGGAAAGCTAACGTTCTGAATTCTGTTTCTAGTTCATATGTGAATTTTACAGAATTGAAACGGTTGTTTAGGTATTCAAAAAGACTTTCTAATCCTTGCTTTTTGGTTATGATGGTGTCATCAACATACCTCCACCATACTCTTGGTTTTAAATTATGTTGGTTAAGTAGGTCTGATTCTACTTTGTGCATGTATAGATTAGCCACAATGGGTGAGACAGGTGAACCCATTGCTACCCCACTGGTTTGACGATAAAGGTCCTCTCGAAAAGTAAAATAGGTTGAGGTCAGACATAATCTCAGTGCATCACAGATTTCACTGATGGAAATATTACATCTAAGAGGTAAAGAAGTATCTGACTCTAATAAAAGTCTAACAGCCTGTATGCTTTCATCAATCGGAAACAACGTCAAAGCTAACCATTATTTCATCATCTTCAATCGTTGTTTGTAATAATTTATGTTTGAAGTCTAACGAATTCTTAATGATACTTACCAAATTGTCTTGTAACACTTTAAAGATTTTTGTGAGGTACTTTGAAAGGTTATATGTTGAGGAATTCGTAAAATCCACAATTGGACGAATCGGAAAATTGGGTTTGTTAATTTTGGGAAGGCTATAGAAGCGTGAAGCAGCATAACTTTTTGGTGCTAAATTAAACCACAAGGCATTCCCTAATTTCAATTTCAGATTGTATAGCAGTTTGTTAATCTGCAGTTTTACCTTGTTAAGTGTAGGCTTACGTTTCTTGTTTTCTATCATCTCATACAGTCCACTAGATAGGTGCTCTGTAACGTTTTGTTCATAGTCTGATGTATTCATGAATCCTACTACTGTTACTCAACTTTTCCTTTCAACTTCAGTCATAATCTGTGGTTATTATGATTGGTCTGTTGGAATTAGCTTAGTTTCTCTATCCCCAAAAAGTATTTCTGCTAGGAAACCAATTTTTTTAAATTGTCCCTAAAATGTGATTTTAAACAACTTCCGAGCTCAATTTTGAGGTTTAGGGGGATATATTTATTGACTTCATGTTGGTATTCTCCATGGGCTGAACTAGAGGTCCTAGGTTCCACCCCTGGCAGGGTCATGGGTGCTCACTGCTGAGGAGTCACCTGTACAGTGCTCTCAGGTTTCCAATGTTTCTCCAACTGACGTCATATGAAGTTAGTGTCGAAGTTGTCACCAAGGATGATGATGAAACCTTCCCGACAAAAACTCGGAGAACGTCAAATCACCATCATTCTCATCCTGAAGTACAGATCTTTTCCATCACTATTTAATTTTTGTTTGGCAAAAATGATCATAAAATCTTGAAATGGTGGGGGATGTTTGTAGCTTGGGTGGATGGTCTTGGTTGTATTGTGTTCTCTCAGGCGGGTGGTTTAATCGTGTAGCTTTCATCGTCTTCCTAGGCGACATCATCAGCACTTACTTCAATATGAAATGAGTTGTCAAAATCTCTCCGTGAGTGATTTAGTAGCTTGCTCTGACGAAGTGGTTTGTGATTGGTAGTTTCCTTTGATTGTTGTGTCACTGATTGTATAGATCTTCCTGTTGGCTGTTCCTCTGCTTGACCTCTGACCTTTCTGTCGTTTATCATTTTTCTCATTGGTTGATACATTGGGTCTATGTCTATACATCTGTTGATTGCTGACTGAATGACCTGAATACCATGTTTCTAGGATTTCTCTGATATTGTTTGTGTTTTCTCTGTCCAAAGTTTCTACACTGTCGAAATTGAATTCATGTTCACAGTTGCTATCCACGTACATTGAAATGTGTGATGAAATGTCGTGACGTTTTATGGCCAATTGGTGTTCATGTAGACGAAGGCGAAGATGGCGACCGCTTTGTCGTATGTAGTGTTGACTACAGTTATTACAGTTGATTTTGTAAATAATATTCAGTTTGTCTGATGTCGTCTAGAAAAATGATGAAAGCTCCATGATTAAACAACCCAGCTCAAAGAACAAAATACAACCAAGACTATAAAATCTCGAATAAATAATAATTCACTATGAATCTCTCTCTGTACAGCCTAGTACTTACAGAGAATCATTAACGCGCTGCTAGGTACTTCACTTATTGTATATCAGGTGAAAGTTAACCTAGGCGTTGTTCTTTATGAATATAAACAAAGTGAAGAAGCGTTTTTAAAGAATCACTAATGTTGGCGATTTGCTGGTAGTAATGAATAGGATGTTTATAAGTGTTTTCATCAATCAGTAACTTTTTTTTCCCAAATGACATAAAAGATGCTTCTGGTTAGCATTACATGAATATAAAACAAAGCTGTAATTCAGTATGGTGATGATGTTGGATGTTATTCATCAGAATGCCCAGTATCTACTCATTTTCCATTCTGTGACTGCCTCACATTCATTTATGCCATTCTTACTGGGCACATTTAACTATGCAGTAAAATATACTGAAGAAAACGACAAGACGGAGACGATGAAAGGAATATTTATTATTGATATCTTGTACAGTAGTCATCAAATGTGGTACATGTTGCACTAAGACAGTCATTTACATAATATGCTTCATTTCCTCTTCTGCTTCTATTGCGATTTGCTCTTAATACACCTACAATGTCTCTTGCCTTTCTCTGGGCAGAATTCTTACCCATTGTTGGTAATTCCCTATGATTTCTGCCGCCCTCTCAATATATACTACTTATATCCATTTTGATCAGCAGCACAGACTACAATACCACTTCAGGACCGATACAGGTTTAAATCTCTGAGTGATGATGAATTTTCGGAAGATTGTAGATACAAAAGGTGTATCAGCCCAAGTGGTCAAAAAATGTAAATGTGTGTATGTGTACAAATGAAGCACCTCGATCTGAGACATTTTTGGGTTTTATATTTTCGGTGAACCTTTATGTTGAAGGAAGCAGTAGAGACTGTTTATTGAGAAAGTGAAATTAGTAATGATAAAAATACTAAACCTTAAATTAAAGTCGCATTAGTAATCGTTCCTTTCAAAGAGTTTCGAGCGTTCAGTATTCTTGTCATGGTAATTTTTGCTCGACATTATGGGTTTTCTTCTCCTGGATCTTTGCCAATTAATAGTTGTCACTTGTAGTGTTTTCCAGTGTTGCACCACATACTACTGAAATACATTCTTGTAAGTAGTGTTCAACACATTATCACATACATTATTGTAACTCATACATCTTACAGCTAATTGTAATATGATTTGTGAAGTAGGATTTCACTAACACAATACACTGAGAAATCGGTATTTACAAAAAATTTGACTAACTACTTGTTAATATCCGTTGAAAAAAATGATTTTAATTACAAACTTATTTCACGTAAAATGGTTGATAAAATTTTTCTTGGCTCATTGATTCAAGGAATAAACTTCCAACCGATGAGTCACTTGTTCGAGACCAGTTTCAGTTGTCAAGGTCATACAGCAAGTCGTCTATTGCACGAAAATATACAAGGTTACTAAATCGATTTAGACCCGATTTAATTTCTTTAAAGTGAAACAATTAGTCAACTGAAATTCCTTTGGTGTAGTTAGTGAACTAAAAAGACTATTTTGGTAACTTTTTCATCTCTGTGTAATTAAATGGAAGTTTGGAAATATCATGGACAATATCAATCATTTATGGTGGCATCCTTAAACTTTGGGCTACTAACACGTTTTTCTATCGCAAGTGTTATAACAGATTCTTACTTTTCAGTTTGTTTTAATCTCTCAAATATGTCCTCCAAACGTATCATGTATTCTTGCGGATTTTTAAAATGTTCTGAATTAGCGATTTTTTGCATTTAATAACAAATCGGAAGAAAAGAGTCTTGTTAGACAGTGATGAACTTTGGTATGCACAAAAGTTCGTAGTATTTCTATTTCTCGGATACCTGTGTCGAATACCTGATTATTTTGCTGACTGAATCAACCACGAACGGTAAACAACAGACGCTAATCTAACACCAACCGGCTAATTCAAATTATTGCCTTTAATAATTATAATAATAATCATTTTACTCCAAACAGACTGTTTTATACAGAATGTAATTCTCAGAAACCTCACTACCAGGGCAATTTATTTAAACGAAATGATTAGTGCATCCGAGTGATGTTAATAATAACACTATTAAGAGCAACTATGTTGAATATTCAGGTGGTGTTGGATTAGCTTCTGATCTAGAATGGAGGATGTATAGAAAATCGAACATATATTTGGTGGTGATATTCATTCAGCCCAAACAAGGTTCTACCATTCAAATCAAGTGTCTAAATAGTGGATGGATGATGAATTTTTACGAAAAGAAAAGTTGATTTCCATTGAACTTGATATTTCCTTCATTTTGTTATCTACTGAAGAAATTGCTAACTGAAAAGATTTTTAAAACTGCGCAAGGGTACATAGCACTAATACTGGGTGATGATTGAAGGTGAGATGAAAATTTGGACCGTGGCCGTATTCGAACCAGTGACCGCGTTTAGAAGATTTAGTCAAACGATTGAAAACAAATTGAGAGTAAAGTATTTCACGTATATGTTTAGTAGAAAATTCTGGTAGCCCAAGATACAAGCAGACCGCCAAACGTAAAGATTATTAAGATGCAATAACCATTTTGTTTGAAAATATTGTTTTTGGAGTGAAGTTGTTAGAATATTACATGATAAGAATTTTCTGCTATATCAAACATATTGCACGGAATCAAGCCGTTATTAATACTGGGTGATGTTTAGAGGTGAAATGGACATTTGAACCGCAATCGGGTTCGAACCAGCGACCACCGGGTTTCCAACCCGATACTCTGCCAACTGAGCTATTACTTCTGACTGCTGATCACATTTCTATTTAACTTCAATCACCAAGGGTTTAACCCTAATACCATATGAATTCGTGATGTGTTACTGCAGCTTGATCGTTTTCATACTGGCTGCTTAGTCTGGACTTCTCATCCCAATCCCAATCTAATTGAATCAGAGAGGGGGAGAATCATATTGATTTTCTTGATTTTATGCCATCCACTAGCTAACATGCTCAATAGAGCGCTTTTCGAAAATACCATACCAGCTGTCTGGGAAAGTGCTAAGGTAGTCCTCATACCTAAGTCAGTTGGTAGAGTATCGGGTCGGAAACCCGGTGGTCACTGGTTCGAATCCGGCTGCGTTCCAAATTTTCATTTCATATTTAATCATCACCCAGTATAAATAATAGTCTCAAAAAATCGTGGCTATCTCACATAGTCAAAATGATAATAAAGCCATTAATATCTAAAAAAATAGATTAGATTTTAATTTCTGTTAGTAACGGAACAAATTTAACTGTAGGTAGTGTAACAACATAATAAATATTGTAGAGTTTATCACAATTAGTGTTGGGGAAAATGCAAGTAGTGAGTGAAGTTCAGTAGTACTTATTTTTTTTCAAAAATTTGTATAGATGCTATGTAGCCTGGATTGATAGTGGGTTCCAGAAAAGATTTCTTGGCTGATCTAAATTGTCTTCCTAACAACCCTACTAGTAAATGCTAGTGAGGATACTTTGACAGTGTCATACTTGTATGGTTTATTGCAGTAATTTTCTTAGCCATAGACCACCAATTAGAAGCCGTGTAGAGGAAATAAACGTAAAATCTTGTATATGGTTCCAGGAACTACAGACAATCATCAGAGTAGAGTATATACAATTTCGAGGGAACATTTATTTTGAGAACTTGAGTCTTCTATAGTTTCCCACTTCTACTAAATCTGAAAATCCCTAACATTTTTTGTTAACGATAACTCTGAGCTTCTGACTGATAGCTTTTCTGAATAGATATTGTCTCTTTTAGGAGATTTATCCTGAGTGCTAAGCCAGGAATAATCCAAATAGTCAGCTATTATTATCATCAACACTTGTCCTTTTTTCCAACAAAAACAAGTAACAGCCTAATTCACTTCACGCTCAGGGATAATAGCGTTAAACAATTTGTATAATTAGATACGAAAAAAACGATAAAGTTAGCGTTTAGTACTTAGTTTGTGTTTCTTTAGTGATAAATCATGAGGTATTTGCCTATCCAAGTTAAAGTTTTGAAGTTATTTATCTTAAACTACTTATATTTAATTTGAATAATATAAAATGATATAGCAAATAACTAACGCATGATGAAACTAAACAACGATGTTTCCAATCTTCTATTTAGTATTTGTCAATTGGATGTACCTGCACCCTAGTGGGTGGTGTTGTTCATGCTGGGACTCGAACCTCGTACTCACAGCTTCAAATGCCAAGGTGTTATCCACTAGATCAAGGAAGCACGGTAGCCACCTCTTGTACGACGGATCGAGGTCGAACAATTCGACCCAGTAAAACAACGGAGAATTCCAAGCATATCAGTTAATAGTAATAACCGATTCCCCTTGTACATGAGGTGGCTGACGTACCTCCGTGGTCTAATGGGTAACGCCTTGGCGTTTGAAGCGATGGGTACGAGGTTCAAGTCTCTGTGGGAACAACATCACTCACTCACTGGGGTACAGGTACATCCAGCTGACGAGTCCCAAATAGGATAAGACGCACGTCCTGGATTCCTCTGTTAGCCACAACCAACCAAATTACCACAAATAACATTTAGGCAATATCGAGGCATCCGAATAGCAACCCGTATGTCAAGAGAGGTCAAAGAATTCGATCCAGTAGAACAACTGAAAATCACTAGCATATCAATAAATAGTAATGTTTCCAATCATTATTGTTTTCATACAAAACTGATTTTAAACAGTCCGTTCTGATATCTTTTATCACCTGACTACCTGTGATGTTTGAAGTATCAAGTACTGGTTAACTCATCATTTACCAGTGTCCCTTTGGTCCATGCAGTTGATATTTTATGTGATTATATTTCTGTGCATAGTTTTTTAATACAAATTTCTTGATATCACTTAAAAGAGATACTACTTTTATGTACACGTAATATCAAACCGAAGTTTGAGGGCAAAAATTTCTGTCAGGTTGATGCCGTTGCCATAGGGAGTCCTTTGGGCCCCTTCTTAGTTGACGTATTTATGTCATGCGTAGAAAAATTAGCCGAGAACCCTGTCGACCAAGGTCATCTATATCGAAGATATGTCGATGATATTCCAATTATTTGTGATAATTTGATTCAGTCCACTTCAATTCTAAACCGACTGAATGAAGCACAGAGCAACATGTCCTTGACCTGCGTAGAGGAGGACGACGATTGTTTGCCTTTTTAGGATATATTAACTAGTTGGCGGCAGGATGGATCCATAAAACGATCTACCTACAGAAAACCTACATGAACTTGGCAGTATTTAAACTGTCATAGCTTTTGTACAGTTCAGTACAAGCGAGTATTAGTTAGGTGCTTATTTAGTAGGATTCAGAGAATATGCACAAATAATACTTTGGAAGACGAAAGAGGAACGTTGACTGAAATACTGTTGAAAAGTAACGATCCATCAAAACTTATTAGGCAGCACAAAACAACCGTAATGCCAAAACTAGCTCTTCGCTTTGTCCCAAAGAAAGATGTTTCTATCAGTCTTCCGTATGAAGGTGACCTTCACAGTGGAATCCTGAAGCAGAGACTAAACGCTACTGTTAGAAGGACTTACTATATAATTAGGGTTCAGTTAATAGAAATCACCGAACCCGTATATTCTCCCAAACCCTTACAGCATATGAATGACAATGTCACATCAAACTGGTTCTGCCACTTCGAATATACCTGTAGTGACACATACATGCGGAGGACTGATAGATCCATGTAAGTAAGGGCTTCGGAACACACTCCAAAGTATCCACAGACGTTGGTAGCAGACGTTCGAGTTCTTCAACCACGAAATATCTCATTGAGACAGGCCACAGCATTGACATTGGCTACTTCCTTTAGACCTATTTACAAAAAGCATCGGTGGTGGATCCCTAAATTTGTTGAGGCCTTAGATATTCAGAAGTTTAAACCACCTTTTTGTGTTATCACATTAAATCTCCCTTGATGAATTCAACTCTGAAGCCAAGTTAGATGCACTATTATTTTCACTGCATTGATTTCCATTGTTACTTAGCCTTTAATTCAGCCTTCCTACTTGACCTCTTTTCATTTTCTCACCCATTATCTTCATGGATTTTCATATAATTACCTATAACGAGTACGTATATGATCAGATAGTTCGAAATGTGTTACACAAATACATTACATGGAATTAAGATAATTTACGCCTTCTTATTGTTTTGTCGAAGTTTATAAAGGCAACTAATTGTTTTAAAAATACAAAATCATTAACTGACGACAAATACCCATTTATTCATTGACAAGAACAAGGCATACATCAGCGAAGAAATATTTCTTTTCAACGACTTCATTATCAAGCTGTACAGTCGTATTTATACTGAGTAAAGTGACAGATAATTGCACTAAAAAGTTGCTCAGTCAATATGCAAAATATACAGTCGGTGGAGGGGTGGTGGTATTTGTTCAGGTGGAAGAGATAGAAAATGGGTCACTGAATAAGGAGGAACGAATTGATAACAAGTGGTGAGATAAGCGACAAGTGCTGTCAAAGAATTGTAAAACGGTGATAATTAAGCTGGAACGTGTACAATAGGTCAATGATTAAGGAATGAATTGATATTAAAGAGTGGAATGTGGTCCAAGTGTTGTCAATGAAGTGAAAATTGGTGATAATGGTGATGATAGAAGAGAAGTATACCAAAGTGAAGTGAACTGAAATTGACAAAACCAACAAAATGAATTGTTAAGGCCAAGGTAGAGAAAGTGGTTTCACAAAACGTTTTTGAATGCAAAGTTTCGGTTTTTGTTCATGTATAGCTAATGCTTCAGCTGTGCATAAGTGGTGGAAGCGTAAACCTTTGGAGTAGTTCAATTTAACTTTGTAAATTATTTTGAAGGATGAATCTCGAGGTGCTGAGTGTCTACATTCAACAAGGTGTTCACATATGGATGAAGTCGTTTTCCTTTGCTCGCCTCTGGTAAGCCAAACCGGGTAGTGTTCAGCAACACGTTTTCGGAGGACCCACTTACAACGTCCAATATAGTCAGCTCGACAGGAGCATGTGAACTTGTAGATACACATAGAAGTGGACATAAGTGGAAGCCTATCCTTCACGCATTGACGAATCAGACGGCGGGTGGAGAATACCAATCTCAACCTAGCAGGATAGAAGCTACTATTGATACATCTTGACAGACGATTTTTCAATACTTCCACTGTGGTGTCTTCTTTGAATTCTAGATTCATGGTTAAAATATTTTTAGGGACTGTAATAGGATGGGGAGTGGTTCGTTTCTTCAGACTCTTATCAATAAGTATCTTAGGGTATCCGTTATTAGATAATATTATTCTAAGAGTTTCGATTTCAGCATCCACCGTATCTTCTGAACATATTCCATAGATTCTGGAACGCAGTGAGTGAGTATGATTTCTGCTACAACCAAGAGGTACCCAACTATAAAAGTTAGTGAACTTGTAGAGGTGTGTGTTACAATTCCGTAACGCTTGATCAACCCTACTTAATTTGATGTGCTCTAGTACCTACTTAACCAGTACTTTACCTAACGTACAAGTACTGATAACGAAACACAAATCAAAAGAACTGATACGCAATGTATTTGAAGGAGCTATGTGTTTAATTAAAGTGAATGTAATAATAATGAATGGGGGAAAAGTTTAATCAACTTATCTGGCTTGTAAGGCTGAACTAGGGACTCGGAGTACGTGCGTGGTAACCAGCACAATGGAGCGCAAAATGGCGTCCAAGCCTGCTCGGATGCATGCTCGTTGAAACAAAACTTAAAACACCTTAAGCATTCGGAGGCAAGCTAGAGATTTATTTAGTTAATTTGATTTAAATTATTTATTTTAGCCCTAGTTATATTTTAGTGCCAGGAAGGTGCACTACAAACTGACCGGTCCAAGTTGGTTTTCGACAGACTGACCTTTGAATCGAACCGTCATCCCTTCTCTTTAACATTACGTCTAGAAAGTGGAACGTTGAGTTTAACTCTTCTTCTACAGTAAATTTAGTGGACGGGTGGCAATCATTGAAGCGTCCACTCATCCACTGAACATGTTTCGTCGCAAATAAGAAAAAGTGTCGTCGATGTACCTTTTATACAAATAAAGTTCCGAAATTATTTTTTTAAGGGGCCCGTTTTCAAGCTTTTCCATGAAGATATCATATCATAAAGATATCATTATGCCTTTATAAACTACTTTGAACCATCATACCGTAACCAGATTGAATTAGTGAACTTATTGGAAAAACCTATTCGAATTGTAACGACATTCTCTGAGTGGTTAATATTTTGTGTGAAATTTGATCGGAATGTGACTGTTATTGCTGTCAACTACTGAAACACTCATACATCTAAAAGGTTTAGTGCTTGTATTACACCGTCGTCGATGGGACCGAATCGAACAGTCTCTGTTGGCATATGGGCTCCTGTGCGGATGCCTCGATATTGGCTGTGTTTTAATTATGTATAGTAATACAAGCAATAACACTAAAACTATACCAGTCGAACAAGAAGTGGATATCGTGGCTTGGTGGTGTTGTGGATAACACTTTCGCATTTGAAGCGATCGCCCCTGAGTCCGAATCCCGATGGGAACAAAATCACTCACTGAGAGGCAGGTACATTCAGCTGACAAGTCCCAAATAGAACGAAATGGGCATCTTGGATTCCACTGCTAGCGACCATCCATCATTACTATACGTCTAAAAGGTTCTTTGTGTATGGGGGTGGGAAGAGGGGTTGGTTTTTGGTAGAAGTAAATTCCTGAAACCTAGAAAAAGTATCTTGTTATCATAAATAAGTGTTCGACTGCAGAAAAGTGGAGGAATTTCATTGTAAGCCATATCCATATTCTTCCTTCCCTGTAAATTTTAATTCTGTAGGTAGTAGTCAGCTAAGGGAAAATTTAAGCTTAAATGAAATTAAAGTCATGAAACTAAGTCGAGATGGTTTTGGTTACATGTTTTCAAAGTTAAATCTTATTTTTGAGATGAATGGGGATTTTTAATTTTCAGTGGTTCCCTAACTGATTTCAGTCCATGATGAATACTACTTCTAAATTAAAAATCCTCATTCATCTCAAAAATACATTACTGTATAGTGACTTGCTTCCAGATGGATATCACGAAGCTATAATGACAAGCCGTGACCTGTGGGGTCAACCAGTCGGAAGTGAAGTGGATGCTAACTGAAGACCTTGGGTGACAGTCGCACTATGTCGCGAATTGACAGAAGTTGGAAACTATGAACCGCTGGAAACCAACTCAGCGGCTGAATGGTTAGCGCGTTCGCCTTGAAACCTGAAGGTCCTGAGCTCGATCCCTAGCCGGGTCGTGGCTGCGTACTACTTAGGAGTCCCATACCAGGACGAAACGGCTGTCCAGTGCTCCCAGATTTCCAATGGCTCCCCAACTGATGTCAGTCCATGACAAGTCCATGAACACTACTTTTAAATTAAATCTTATTCATTCAGTTGAACAAAGCAATAGTAACAGTAGTAGGAGAACTAGTATCGTTTTTTTATGGATTCTATTTAGCTTTTGTATAACCTATAGAACATCATGTTTATGATACATTGTACTTTCACAACTTCATAATAATTTTCTGATTGAGATCAAAGATAACAAAGGTGTGAGTTGACTAAAACTAATGACATTTCATGAAGTTGCTAAAACCACTTCAAGGTTAACTATTTATGCAATGATCAAATGAACATTCTAGCAAAAACAACAGAAACTAGAAGGGGACTGTACACGACGTTATTCTAGAATCGGTAAAAAATGACCTGATGAGTGATCAAGCGTAATGAAAGACTAAAACAACCCTTAATATACTGTAGTCTATTTGATAACTAGCAGTAAAATCGAAGACGAGCGTTTTGTTTTGTTTGGAGCTCGTCAGGTGGATGTACTTGCATCTCAATCACTAATGATTTTTCCCATGAGATTCACACCCGTTTCTCATTACTTTAAACACCAAAGCGTTTGTCCACTGCAGCACAAACAATTTCATCCAGTCTAGTAGCCTGAAATTGGCAATAACAACGAACGAAATATTTATTATATTGAGTACTAAGATTAACACAACCTAGAGAGTGAGAATAAGTCTTGAAATAGATTAAAGGTGGGAAAGAGAGAAAGCATAAGGTCATCATGAATTCATGAAAATTTGCGTTTCCAAATTAAGGTGGACAGAACTCTCAAGATAAAGCAAGATTGACAAAATAATAATGGTAACAATATACTTGTTTTATTCCCAACCATAATTTTATGTACACCACAGAATTCTCAGCAGGTGAGATTGCTTCAGTTTACCTGGTGTACAACATTTTTCACATATCTATATTAAAAATGGTGCTGTTTATCAAAACGTAGTAAGGAAATGTCCAGCGACTTCAGGAGCAACGTTACCGTTCGCTATTGCAAAATTGGTTGATTAAACTCTGTCTAGCATGATTTTCTCCACACAATACACAACCTGAATAAGGTATAGTTGAATGTTTGCATGTAGTTGTGTGTTAATAGAGTTCTTGTCTCTCTTGAGAACAGACATGGAGAAAAGTAGCAATGCAGGGGATACTTGTGGTTAGACAAAATGTATTTAGCCAGTAGTCAACAACAGTTGAGATACCTATCTACGACCACATTCATCAGTACAGTTAGTGGTGTACCATTTGCTCTACTGACAACCTTCGAAATCCTACACAAGACAGTGTAGTCTTTTTCCAGAATCCAAGTAAGAATAAGGGGGAACAATAAATAAGTATAAGTGAAACACACGAATTAATGTAACGTAAGAGTAGAGACTCAGTTATGCCACACAGGCATACTGAGTTTCCTTAAATAAAAGGTGAAGAGAAGGATTTTCCTTAAAATCAGTAAGATACGAGGGGACCTAGAAAAACAAGAAAATCACAAGCTAAGATGGACTATGCTTGTTACATCCTTTACAACAGAGCCATTTATAACACAAGAGTCATGGAACTGAAACAATGTACATCTTAAGCGAAATGAGCCATCTGATATTTGGAGGGATTGAGTTTAAGGCCATTTAGGAAAGACCATTAACGGATTTCAGTTAGGAAGTTATTAGAGTGAGAACAATCTGAAGAGGAGATAATCAGCATGAGTATTGTTAGGTCATTTGTGTACTTCACAAAGTTATCATCAGACGGGGTTGGTAAATCATGCAAAAGGAAAGGGAAAAGAGAAAGAACAGTAGTTTGAGGCACACCGGATTCACTAAGCAGTGAAGTAGAGTGCTCCCTTCTGCATAAAGTCTAATGTCTTCTATACAGACATAAGAATCAATTTGGAATCCATGACTCACTTTGAGTTCTTGCAAGCTTGTTGAATGAAAGGAATCTACGGACAGAATCAAAGATAGAGGTATAATCTAAAAAGGCAGATCTAACATTCCTAACAGCCTTGTCCAGACTGGTGATGATACTATGGCGTTAAACCACCGCAGCATCTAAATTAATTCTTTTGGATTTGTGGATAAATTCATTCGGATCTCTAAAAGTCTCCAGTAGAGGTACAAGCACACGGAGTGACAGTTCCCTCATTGTTTTAGGAGTGGTGAGGTTATAGAGATCGCTTGGAATTTCACTTTTGTTCCAGAAGATTTGAACTTAGGTATCGCAACTTCTTCGATTTCTCTACAGGTGGTTGGCTGAATCCAATTTTAACAATGTAGATATCTTGGACAGAGAAAACACAAAGAGAATATCAGAGAATTCCTAGAAGCTTTGCATTCAGGTCATTCAGTCAGCAATCAACAGATATATGGACATAGACTCAATGTATCAACCAATAAGAAGAATGATGAACAACAGAAAGGTCAGGGGTCAAGCAGAAAAAACAGCCAACAGGAAAGTCTATGCAATCAATGACACAACAATCGAAGGAAACAACCAATCACAGATCACATCGTCAGAGCAAGCTACTAAATCACTCACGGAGAGATATTGACAGCCCACTTCTTACTGAAGTTAGTACTGATGATGTCATCTAGCAAGACGACGAAAACTTCACGACTAAACCACCCACGTGAGAGGACACGATAAAACCAACGCCATCCACCTGAGCTTCAAATATTCATTAGCATTTCAAAACTGCCCTCTCTTATGTGTGAAGAACTAGAAAAGATAACATTAGCAGGTTTACTCATGAGAGACTGATTTAGTCCACAGATGTTTAGGCGGGCTAATATCTCTGAGTTTTCTGTCGCCAGTAAGATCACTAAAAGGTCTCCATAGACTAGAAGGAAATTTTAATGCCACAACCTTCCGGTTATCCAGGCGTTTTGTTTTGGGCTTAATCAGGCAGTTAAGTCGTTCGTAACCTGTGTTATTCTTTGATTTGTACAGTTTCTATCTTTCTCTTTGTGGTCTTTTTAATTGATAAGAAGGAAATGTATCAAACCTCAGAAAAAATATTTCAGCTGGACAGTAAATATCAAGGCAAAATTTAAGATAGCATGTAATAGCATCAAGTAAGTCATCCAGAGAATTATTTTCAAATATATCTCATTCTGTGTTTTGTAGCATACTTCTAAGTTTATGTACATTGTCACATGTAAAGCTCCTGTGTGTAGTCTACTTAGATTCGTATGTAAAAGTATTTCCTTGCAGTTTGTCAAATATTTTGATAGAACAGGTAAAAACAGTTGTTTGAGCTAAACAGTGGTATACTTTCCCCAGTTTCACATGTGCTAGATTTATTAATGAAGATCAAATCTAGTGTGGCATCAAAAAGAGTAGATGAACTGACTAGGTTACTGTGACCACGGAATAAAGGAAGCTCCAGTAGCAGGAGTTTAAATCACACCAGACAATAGACAATGAACCATACATTATCGATGGAGTGAATTCTCTGAGTTTGCTAGTGAGTCTAGATAATCTCAAACAGCTGTAACCATAAATCACGTAGATATTTGTAATGTAAGTGAATTCGAATTTATCTAAATGCGTAAGATGACATTGAACAGTGACAAAGCTTATACCCCAGCAGGCAAATACTTTCTGCGCACTCTGGAATTTCCGGGTAAAAAACGACACTAAAAGCTTTGAAATTACTGCTGACAATACGTTGTCGCGCCAGAAAATGTTAAAAACTTTGCCCAAAATTTCCAAATTTGTTTAGACTAAATTGTCATCATATAAGTTGTGCAACCAAGTGTCTCATAATGTTATTGCAACAGCACTGCGATAAACATTGGAATATAGAAGGCACTTCAAATAGTCTAACTTACCCAGTATACAAATGCAATTCTATTGGAGTGTTTTGAGTAGTGTCATAACGGTAGGTTAATAACCTTTTAAAAATTCGCATGGATACCTAATACAATTTAAGGTCATATTTAGACAATTGAAAGAAATTAGAACAAATTAATTTTGATGTGATGTATAGAATGCAAGAATTTGGCAACCAAGAGGTTTATGTAGGCTACTTCGCGAGTTTTTAAATTCTTTTTTTCATCGCCTGTTTAGAATTAGTAGCTGACATAACTGTGAGGTTGGATGGTACCTGGTGATTGAAAGTAGTCCAATAAGATATGGTAGGACATCCTGATGCTCCGCGTGAGTATTATTAGTTTACTAAAGCTTTTGTTATTTCAGTTCATTATTCATCTGTTAGATTCAGATTTGTTGTTTGAGGATAGGAGGCTGGGAGCCCATATTAATCCTTTTCCAGTAGATTTCTAGGCCTATCCAATCCTCTTTTGAACAAGTCATTTGATGATGCAGACACAGCTTCTTCTGGGGGTCGGTTCCAGACGTTGATTACTCAGCACGAGAACCAGTACTTTGCGGAGACCATGTTCGTTCTTCACTTTTTTACCCTCCCTCTATGTCCTCAGGGGTGTTCCAACTTAGTGGGAAGGAAAAGAGAAGACAGATAAGGTCCAAAGTCATTTCTTAGAATCCTGTATAGCATGAGCGGGCCGCCCTCTGTCTGCAGTAGGATGAAGTAGAGAGTTTAAGCTCCTTAAGTCGATCTTCATAGTGAAGCCAGCCATAGCAGAGATCATACAGCTGGTTGCCCCTGAACTCTTTCTAGAGGGTCTGCGTGACCTTTCAGACGAGAATTAGCCACCTGTGCACAGTTTTCTAATTAAGACCTAACTAAGGATGTGTATGAGACGGTGAACACGTTACCACTTATTTTTGTAAACGTTCTATGTAATGCCCAGGGAGTCCTAAGATTCCGAGCTGCTACCAATCGACAGTGGGCCGTGGTTTTCAAGTTATAACTCACTGTGACTCCAATGTCACTGTGGGCCAGTACTGACGGTGAAGGAGTTCAACCAATACAGTAGGTGTTGCTGTGTGTGTGTTCCAAGTGCATGCTCATACACTTACATGCATTGACTGGCATCGACCACTTCTCTGACCAGGTAAGCGAGCTGTTCGTGTCTGCCTGAAGGGCATGCATATCCTCATCGTTCCTAATTTCCCACCAGAGTTTTACATCATCAGCGTAGAGAACCATAGGGGATTTCGTGATATTTGGCAGCTCATTTACATACAGAAGAAACAGCAGGGGCCCAGGGCTGTGCCTTACGGCACTCAGCTGTCTACCGACTTCCATGTAGAGAGTTGAGAATTGATCCTTACTCTTTGTCAAATACCAACAGGAGGGTCTCTTATCCATGGATATGTCTAGACGTAACCCAGCTTTCTCTGGCTGCGAGAAGGTTCGTCAAGCAAGAGAAATTTCTACGAAAACCATGCTGTTAACGAGACAATAGAGTGTTGTTCTCTAGGTGGACTGCGATGGCTTTCTTGATTACTCTTTCTAGGATTTTCACCACAGTACTGGTCAAACTTGTTAGTTCGTAATTTGATGGGAGCTGCCCAGAACCTGCCTTGTGGATAGGTGTTACTACGATATCCTTCCAGTTATAGGGGAGTGTGCCCTCACCGACACGGTCTGAATATAGTAGCCTTCGGGCTGGCTACATAGGGTGTAAGCTCTCTGGGCAGCCTTGGGTACAGCTCATCCGCTCCCGTCGATTTTCCCACGTCGAGGTTACTCATCGTCCGAAATACGTCATTGTAACCGATATATACAGAGTTTACTCTGTTGGATGTCAATGCTTCTACTGTTGGATAACGGTCCACAGAGGAGCCCTGTGTGAAGACGTCAGCAAAATATCCAGCCATGGCTTCTCCTTTCCAATCGTCCTCAATCAAACGGTCAGTTTTGGTCCCACTGATTAGGGTGGGTACACCACGACACATCTTATTCCTGTGGTTCACGCAAAAAATGACCTCTTTTGATGTTGCAGTACAACCAGGGCAAGACGAGTTTCAGAGCGTATTCTGGATCGGCGGATAGCAGCGATATCTTTATTGCGAACTTCTTTGTAATGCTTCACCACTTCCGGTGTACCAAGGTAGGTGGCCAGGCTCTAGAACTTTTTCTTAGGCCTGCGTAAGATTCGGATTTCGTGGTTTGTCCACGGAGGACAGTGTTTCCGTCTCCTCGGGACAGTCTACTGAATGAACGGTTGGGTCACTCGCGCGTATAACTGTTTGAGGGAGCACGACGCACCTTCAACTGAGGCTTCTGGATTGACTGTACATTCCTCCGAGGAGGCTGCCAGGTCAAAAGCTTCTGTATTCGCTTTCCGTATGTCGGGCCTAGCTGGGACATGGGCCTGGTACAGGATGTCTGGTGTAGGTCTGAAGATGATCACAGCGTGATCACTTTTACCAAGGGGTGCTGGGTCCTGGGTGAAGCATATATCATCTGTATGTGAGAATACTAAGTCTAGAACTGTAACGCATGCTGACGATCATATCTGGTTGCTGTCCCAGTATGTCGTATGAGCGCTAAGGAAATTTATGTTTCCACTAATCGGTGCTCGAACGAATTATGTGGTGCTTCTGATGTTAGTCTATCCCAATCGGCCGATGGTGCGTTGAAGTCTATTACAACTAGACATCAGGATTTATCTTTCCAGAGGGTCAGCTTATTCAGGAGGAAGTCTGCTGCCTCAGATTCAGGGTCTCAATATATTACGATTGCGTTAACATCTTGCTCCTTGCTTTTTAGCCGGAAGCCCAGCATTTCACGTGTCCCACTTTCATGTGCAGCTGTTTCTATGGCTTTTACAGTTGAAGTATTCTTAAAGTAAAGGATGGCGCCATCACATTTACGTGCTAAACTGTCACTTCCAAACCGGACAAATCCTCGTAAGTATGTTTCACAGACACTGATCCAAGAAGAGAGCCAAGTTTCCGAGATAGAAATCATGTCAGGAATTTTGTTGCTCATCACATTACTAAGCTCAGCTCACTTGTTTAAAAGACTACGTGCATTTGTGAACGAGACAAAAGACTAGTTAAAGGAGTTTCTGTCCTATCCACAGAGGCTTCAGCACCATTTGTTACCGAAACCTCACCACAGGAAAACCCATCACTTTCAGATCTTGCTCTCCTGCTGCTAATCTGGATTTTAGTTCTACTTCTGTCTCTCGTTTTTTGATTTGATCACCAAGAGCCAGATCCTTTCACACGAACACTCCAGACACTTGAAGTCTGTGGGCATTCTTAAGAATCTGATTCCTCTCATCTGCTGGCTTGAACACGACTTTAAGCAACCGTAACTTATTTTCACCAAGGACTTTCCCCTGTTTTCCTACTCTACATATCTTGAGTAGGATGGCACCTGTCATGTTTTCTGGTAAAAGCTGGTTTGTCAAACCTTATGCCTTGACAAGGCCATGTTCGAAACGTTTTTGTAGTTCTGCGTCTCCACTTTCTTCCACTCTGTAGAAGATTATGGACCCCTCGGGGAGCTCTACTTTGTCTTTGCTATGTGGAGTTTTGATAGCTGGCTCGGTGACAGCTGTTAGCTTCTTAGCATGTCGTCTAGACTTAGTTGCTCACCATTTTTCAGAGTTGGGTATGCAAGGTTTACTAGAGCCTGGTCCAGTGTCCTTGAAGCTGGGAGCCTCAGAATGGACTTGCATCCCATTCTGCGTGATTTTCGTCAATGATTGGGCCACTGAACCGGGTATAACCTGCGGGCTGCATCGTTCCATCGTTGGCACTGAGAGCGCTCCACTTCTGTTTCTTTCATCTGAAGCAGACCTAGTCTTAAGGTCGGCAGTTTTCAGATTAGGTCCGCCTGCTTTGGGGATGCGAGAACCAGAAGATACTAGCTTCGCCCTGTTTGGTGTAGTTTTTTTAAGTCTCTGTCAGCAAATCTAGTAGGTAGTCCATGCGCCCAACCTACAGCTTGTCGTGTGACGTTCTTAAAAGTTCGCACAGCAATCTGTCTGTCAGTGGATACTGTCTCGTGATCACTGTCACAATCATCGGATTTGGCTATCGACGACAATTTATTAGTTATCACATTTGGAAGCGCCTTTGCTTCTTCTACCAGAGTGCGAATATCCGCGCAGCATAACGTAAAAGGCCAGACGCTTCCTGAGTTTCTGTACCTCTCATGTGCTGAGGGTGTGAGGCCTGTGCAGTTATTGTGCCACCAACTATTATGTTCGATACACTGCATACCGGAGGTCACTGTTAAGCGGCACCCGAACCTAACACAAGCATTGTCAAGACACTTTTGGCTCACCATGTAGCAGAAAATACAGAAATTCTGCCATCAAAAGTTCCTGTCGCACCTTAATCAAATAATATTCCGATTAGAGCGAAAAAACAACAGTCCTTGATATGTAAACACAAAGGTGCCAAGAATCTAGCTGAACCTGATAATTAACTCCCCTTTTCGAACAGCTCATGGGTTGGCGGGCCGTTGGAACCATAGCCAAACGTTAAAAATTTTCTTCTATTTATTACACTATCATTATTTATTATCTGTCTTTTGTGTTCCCAATGGAAGGTAGGGCTTCAGCAACACGCCAACATTTCACTCTCCTCTCTGCAGTCTTTTCAACCGCCAACTGTACTCGAAATGATGCCGCCTAGGTAGGCAGGTGAAAGAGACAACTTCATTTAGATTTCTCCCTTCGATGGTGATTGCTGCTTGTAGTAGTAGTTGTTGTTAGTTGGATATCTTCATCACCTCTGTCTTCTGCATGTTCATCTAAAGAAAGTTCTGTCTTCGCTGCATCATCTCCTCCGACAAATTGTTACTTTTCACCTTTAGATCTTCAGGCTTGTGCGACATTAAACACAAATCATCATTGGCTAAATAAGGTCTTTTCACCGGTCAAACAGCCTATGCTCACGTTCTCGCCCCTCACAGATTGTTGCATGATCCAGTCGACCACAATGAGGAAGATCATCGGTGATAGTAGGGAAACTTGTCTTACTCTTCTCTTCACTACCACTCCAAAGGCAACACTGCGCTCTCCATTGTGAATCACTCAACATGCAACCTCATCATGTAGCATACAGATGTTGAATGAGGTTGATAAAGGCTTGTGGCACTAAAATCGTACTGTTGAGGCAGCTGCCTGCCAAATTACTTGAGGATCGACGCTGTCGATGGCCCCTTCAAAGTCGATGAAGTTGAGGTAGAGAGTCGACTGCCATTCCACGCTCTGTTCTATGGTGATGCGTAGCGTATTGTTGAGTTTCAATATGATTCGCATATGATTTGTAATTCCTGAATCCAGCTAGCCAGTCAGCCAGCCTGCACCGGTTGTAATTTTGAGTCAGAACATTTTTAATTCTCCCTCTGCAGGATGATGCGGATTAATATTTCGCGTAGGTGGACAGGGAGAGGAGCATGATGTCACGCCAGTTCTTGCAAAGACTCAGGTCGCCCTTGTTTCGGAGTTTGACAAGGTAGGCTTTCTTCCACTTGGCAGATACCTTTCCTTCCCTCCTTACAAAGCTTCTGCAGTGAAGTGGAGTAAACATGTCTTCTGTTGTCTCTGAGTCTGTTTTCAGTGCTCTTGGAGGAATTCCATCCGGTCTTGCTGCTCTCCCGGATTTCAGCAGTCCTATAGCGATCAGGACTTCATTTCTGCTTTTGTCGGAGGGCTTGTTTCACTGATAGTTCTGTGATTGGGTCGCTGATGGTATTTCTGGATCAGTTGCAGGTGGTGGTGGTGGTGGTCGATTCAAGAGCTTCTGAAGTGATCAGCACAACGTTTCCTTCGTTTCTATTCTTTGGTATCTAGCTCTCCTTCACTATCTCGCGTCAGTCTCATCTGCGTTGATCTCTTCCTTCCTAGATAACAACCTGCCCGTTCAGTATAATGCTGTCAGGCTTCTCCCTCTCCTGCCTGCGCCTGTTCTCCTTCACTTGCCGATGTGTCGTAAAGAGCGTTTCGTCTTTCCGTGCACTCTCCTTCACTTCCTCGTCCAGTGTAGTGTTTTACAGGTTGTGTTCAGTTCCTCCTTCCGTTTTCCATCCCTCCACTGCACTGCTTCACCATCTCCCTCACCCTCTTCCATCATCCTCCATGTGTCCGATGAGATCCATTCCTTTTCTTGTTTCCTCTTCCTTCCGAATACAGGTATGCAGGTTTCCTTCCACATCACTTTCAAAGTGTTCCACTGTTCTTCCACACAGGTTTCTTCACGCATGTTGCCCAATATCTTTCTCCCATTTTGTCCTGATGGCTGACTGAGTGACGTGAAGATGTCCTTTGTAGTTTCGTCCTTCAGTTCAGTTTCTGTTCTGGGTGTTCAACTTCATCTGTAGTCTATCACCAACTTCTCTGAGGACTTTCAACTTGATTTGGTAGGTTCTTTGCACTAGCTGGTGATGTGAGTGATGCGAATCTACATCTGTGCCCCTTCTCTATTCTGTGTGCAGTAGACTGCATCCCCATCTCCACTTTCTTCAGATTGAGATGAAGTTGATGTGATTTTTAGTGAGGTGTGTCCTGGTGTCTGGTGAAACTAAATCCATGTAACTTTGTGGATACTCTTGTGTTTGTACACACTGCCTGACTCCAATCACCAAATCGTTGAATGTTCAGAAGTCTGCAAACAGTTCTCCCTTCTCGTTCATTTCACCGAGTGCTTCTCGACCCATGATTGGTTCTTTTCATGTGTTATCCGCTCCCACTTTAGCATTCATGTCACCCCACCCATTATAGTGAATTTTGATGTCGCCATCGGTGATGGGGTCTTGTCTATTACTGATTGCAACTGACTGTGGAATTCCTGCTCCTTTTCTTCGTCTGCATTATTTGTTGGCGCGTAGCGTAGCATTAGCACTCCATGACTGTGACTTTCCTTCCTTTTTGGTCGAATCTTGCTGCCACGATGCTGATGCTGGAGGAGACTGGCTCCCATTCCATGAGTAAGAGCCTTGGATGTTGTTTGGAGGGGGGCATCATGATAGCCACTCGGAAACTCAGTGTGATGTGCTCGTGGTTGTCGTCTGGGTGACAATATCAGAGTACATTATTGACTCCCCTCCAGTTGACAGTTTGGAGAGTCCCTAGGATTTTTCCCAGTGCGAACTTGACAGACCCAGAGGCCAATCACTAATTATTCCTACCCGTTATATACTCACAAATACGAGACCAAGGAGGAACACAATAGAGCAGTCAGATGGAGTAGTATATTTGGATGGTTGTGCCAAGATGCCGATGCGTTCCAAGTAACTGGCTAGAGAGTCGAACACGAGCAGTGCAACGTAACATGACAGCGTGCCAAATGGCGAGGATGCTTGACCAGGTGGCTCCAGCTTAATGAGTCTAGTTAAACTATGAAGGTCGGCATCAATGTTTTATGTCGTCGAACCCTAGGCCATTGATTTTGGGGAAGTGTGTGACGCTACAGATCACTCCCATACAGTGGGTTCGTGAGGACCCAAAGACGATACTGGCCGGAAGCAAAAGCCCAGTGGTTTCTCCACCGGCAAAACTCTTCCGATGGGTCCACTGCGTGAAGTAGCCCCCGGTTGTCTGAACATATTCTAGGGTGTCGTGGCAGGTGCAAAATAAAATACCATAAATCGAATTGTACATCGATCACGGTCCTCAGTTTCCCTTGACGTTCCGTCCAGTGCTCGTTGCACCTGGGGTGTAAATAAAAGTCCTTAATACCGCAAAAATGTCGCTTAAAAATGGGAATTATTCACATATAAATATATCGAAATAAAGTCTACCCTTTTCAACAAATGTTTCATTACGTGGCAGTGGCAAAAGAACTGACATAAAAAGACAAAATGTACGAGGAGTTTCGCACTGCTGGTAAACAAGAAAAATGTTGTCCCAAAAAAATTTGAATCAATTAAAAAAATGGTTGGCACATCCTACTTCACACCACTAAGTTGAATACGACTTCAAATACTCCGGGAACCTGACGGTTCCACCTGATCATGTTTTCTGTTGGGCCGATGGTTGTTATAACTGTGCACTACCAGGCACATCGTCAAGAATTTCGATAACTGAGCTATCCGTCGGTCGGCTGTAGCGAGCTGAAACGTCACTTATTATGGGGTTGCCTTCTTAATAAGCTGGTTTCAAACGGTCGATACTAACAGTATCTTCACGTCCGTTAGCTCAATTATGTAGAATTTTTCCTGTCGCTTGACCACTTTGAATGTCCCATCGTAAGGTGGTTCAAGTGGTCGACGAACGGTGTCGTGGCCACTGAACATGTGTGATGTCTTTTTCTTAAACTGGGGTGAATGAAGACATCAGTGGTTTCAGGTCTAACCGGAAAAAGCCTAACTGAACTCACTGCAATTGTAAGCCTAGTTACGCAAAATGCCTTGCGGGAAACATTTTTGAAAGTTGAAGGGGGAGACAAACTCATCCGGTAGGCGAAGAGTGGTCCCATAGACGAGTTCTGCAGGGGTGCGTCCAGCATCAACTTTCAGCGCGTTACGACTACCTGGTAGGACTAGAGACAGAGCCTCGGTTCACTGAGGTATGTTTGCAGCTACCATGCCATTTGCTTGTGGGTGGTGGTGAACGTGGTCGAAACGCATGTCTGGGGCTAGAAAAGAGCCTAAAGGGCTTTTCGTGTGTCGCGTGACTTTGCACTTTTGACAAACTAAGCACGACTGAGCCCACACCTTAACGTCTTTGTTCATCCCAGGCCGGCAGAAACGTTGTGCGATAAGCCTAATGTTGGCTCGTACACCTGGATGAGAGAGTTTGTGCAACGTTATGAAGACGTTGCGTCGACAACTCTTCGGAAATATTGGGCGTGGTTGACTAGCAGAGACATCGCACAAAATTGCATCCTTGTCTGATCCAACAGGACAAAGTCGCAGCTTGAGAGTTGTGGACGACAACTCATGATGCAGCTCAAGGTCTTCCTTTTGACGCCGAGCTAGTTCAACGAGATCAACGCCCTGGATGTGGTTTAACGAAGCTATTCGAGATGGTGCATCGGCTACGGAGTTATTTGCTCCAGAAATGTGGCGGATGTCTGACGTGAACTGGGAAATGTAATCCAGCTGTCACCACTCGCGGGGAGTATTTGTCAGACGCCGAGCTGAGGGAAAAGGTTAACGGTTTGTGGTCTGTGAAAATAATGAAATCACGACCTTCCACCGAATGTCGAAAGTGGCGTACAGAACAGTACATAGCTAGGAGTTCCCTACCAAATGTACTGTATCTTGTTTCCACGTCTTGCAGCCGCCTCGAGAAAAGGGCTAACGGTTGCCACTGGTTGTCAGTCAACTGTTGCAAAACTGCTCCAATTGCTGAGTCAGATGCATCAACAGCAATACTCAGAGGAGCATTGGGGTCATGATGCATAAGCATGGTTGCGTTCGAAATGGCTTCCTTGACTTTAGAGAAAGCAAGTCTAGCCACGTTGTCCAGAGTCACGAACTTCGTAGTTCCTCGAAGTAGATCTGTTAGTGGTCTCATGACAGAGGCACAGTTGGGGATAAACCTTCGGTAATAACTTACCAGGCCATTGAAAGTGCGGAGATGTTTCACAGTGGTCGGCTCTGGATAGTTTGTGATAGCCGCCACTTTATCTCTCAATGGGCGTATACCTTTGTTGTCAATGGTATGCCCAAGGAAGCTGAGTGATTCAACTCCTATTTCACACTTCTGTAAGTTGACTGTGATGCCATTTTTTTAATCTTTCGAATGCGAGGTCCAAATGTTTAAGGTGAGTTTCCTTATCTGGACTCGCAATTAGACAGTCATCGATGTAGACATGAACAAAATTCAAACCACGGAAGACATCGTCCATAAAGCGTTGGAATGTTTGTGCTGCATTCCGAAGACCAAATGGCATGCGCAGGAATTCAAACAGGCCAAAAGGAGTAATAATGGCTGTTTTCGCGATATCTTCTGCTGCCATAGGTATCTGGTTGTACGCTTTGACCAAGTCGATCTTGGAGAAAATGTTCATTCGGCATAAGGTTGCAGTCAAATCGTAAACGTGAGGTATCGGGTAGCAGTCCGGAGTTGTTTTGGCGTTAAGCCTCGGTAGTAACCGGTTGGACGCCAGTCGTTGCTATCCTTTTTGGGAACCATGTGCAATGGCGACGCCCAAGGACTGTTTGACGGTCTGACAATGCCCAGTTCGAGCGTGTGGTCGAATTCACTCTTCGCCGTTTTGAGCTTATCGGGGGCTAAATGGCACGCTTTGGATGCCACAGGTGGACCTTTGGTTGTGACATGATGCATAACATTGCTGGTTACGCATAGACGAGTGTGCTCCGGCTTTTGCAACTCTGGACATTTCTCCAAAACTGCCTAGTAGGACGCTTCCCCTGGTTGTTTGGATCTAGCGAGGGCTGAATTCGGACCTACGTAGGTGGTGCCGCCGATAGATAATCTTGTGTTGTTATCTATCAGTCGTCGACGGCGAGCATCTACAAGTAGATCGTAATGGTTTAGCAAATCTATGCCAATGATGGGCATAGAAACGTCAGCCAGGGGGAAAATTCAGTGAACAGGTTTACGTAAACCTAAGTTGAGGTAGGCATACTGCCTCCCAAATGTCGATATGGCCTTGCCGTTGGCTGCTTGGAGATTGAAGGATGTATCATAATGACGCTCCTTTGTAGGTGCAGGAAGAACGCAAAGTTTGCATCGGTGTCTACGAGGTAGCCAACTTTCGTTTTAATATCCGTGATGTAGAGCACACGGCTGTTTCCGCCGACTACGGTTGCCGTGAACACGTGCCGGCGTGACCGTTTCCCGAGTTTGTGTCCCTGTTAAAACTGTATGGTTCCGACATTTTCTGGCTTCGTCTCCGTAAGTATCATGAAACCCGCACCACTTAGAGTTTTCCTCCCTGTTAGGTTTAGTTTTGGGGCAACCACGAGAGTTGCTGCGATGCGCTAAGACGCGTTTCTGTGGGGTGCTACGTGAACTAGGAATTCGAGATCATGGCAACTGTTCAACAGAGTTGCATAGTTCGCTCACCTGTGAATCCTGGCTCTCTGGTCTGCCGCAGACAGAATATGCGTTGGAGACGGGTCTGCCGGAAATCTTCAGTATTTTATCTGCCGAGGCTGCCAGGTCATCGAGTGGGACTGGCTGCAGTGTTGCCAACAAGATTGCACCGGTTGTGGTGGTTTTGAGAAAAATAGTTCTCGGAAGAGGCCATCGTCGAATGTTCGTGACCCATAACTTCTCACATGCGTGCGAGGATTTCAGTAGCTGAGTGGCTGCCTAGCTCGATGTTACGAAGTAATTCGTCTAGGCGCTGGCGATCTATGAGATCGCTTCTCTTCAAGAGTGCGGCCTTGAGAAGTGCATAAGGATCACTTACTTCAGGATTAAACATGTGTGCTGTAACATACCTGTTAAATTCCCGCGGTAGTGACCGTATGGCAGCAAGAAATAGAGAATGAGGATCTGACACCTTGTTCTCGAAAATCTGCCCCGGCATACAGAAACCATGTTTCTGCATTGTATGGCCAATATGGCACGAGTTGGAACGTGTTCGCAGTCGGCTTAATACGAATAAGCTTTGGATTGTGGTCGGACATGAGAAAGTGCAGTAAATGGATATATAAATGTTATCGAAATGAAAACAATATACAAATGTCAAATGGAACAGGCTCACCAATTCAATATTAGTTATTGGTCGAAGTATGTGATCACGTCGGGCTCACCAATTTAGGATTTGTCCTGATGCGAACTTGACAGACCCAGAGGCCAATCACTAATTATTCCTACCCGTTATATACTCACAAATACGAGACCAAGGAGGAACACAATAGAGCAGTCAGATGGAGTAGTATATTTGGATGGTTGTGCCAAGATGCCGATGCGTTCCAAGTAACTGGCTAGAGAGTCGAACACGAGCAGTGCAACGTAACATGACAGCGTGCCAAATGGCGAGGATGCTTGACCAGGTGGCTCCAGCTTAATGAGTCTAGTTAAACTATGAAGGTCGGCATCAATGTTTTATGTCGTCGAACCCTAGGCCATTGATTTTGGGGAAGTGTGTGATGCTACAAATCAACTTCCACCTTATCTGCAGATTCTTCGGATATTCCCAGCCTAGCACTTCTGTACTATTCTCTCTCATCTCTTTGGCAGTCTGGGTAGTCTTGCTAGCCAGCTTTGAACATGTTGTGGACATTTCATGTCCTCATTCTTACTTTCCGCTTCATCGCAAGATGACACAACGGCTCAGCCAATCGGCTTGTCGAAGGCTTTCACCAACTGGCGTCATTTCGTCTCTTCGATTCCAGAGAGGAATAAGTTTGTTTTTGTATTTTATATTTTTTTGCGCCTTGAAGTTACTTTAGCGGTTGGGTTGGTTTTCCGGGGTACGGTTGGTAGCCCTATGCCCAACCTCCCGTCTTTATCCGGGCTTATAACCGGTTAGTAGCTTGCGGACTGACAAACTAGGTGAGGTTTTCGTTGTTCACACTACTAAATAATAGTTAAGTAGTTGAAACAGGAGTGCTAATACAGACCCTTAATTACAAAATAATATGCAAAATATCTATTTTGTGAGACTGAAGTTGATAAATTAGTAGACTGTCACTTCGTTTACCGAACGGTGTTTATCTCATTCGTTATTGGTATCCAAGGTACATTTCTCCTTACCTACCACTGCACACGTCTCTAAGATCCGGTTTCAGGACACAGTAATTTGGACAGTATCAGGAATTCCGTTGCAGTAATGTCTAGCTTAGATATTGACTGAAAGATAATATAAGTAACCAGTAAGGGACAGTGAAAAAGCCATAAATAGAGAGTGGTGTGACTGTAATCGAACCTAGGGTTTCCAGTTAGCTTTGTGCAACACCTCATTACCAGTGAACTCGGTTAGAGAAACAAACTTTATTTAGCAACTGTTGTTGGTTTCTCGTCAATGGATCTTTCTGGATGTTTATTTCCCCGGAATGAATTCTTAACTATGAAAACCTACTCGTTGGACGTTCTTCATAACATCTCAAAGAAAATTATTGGCCGGAAATTATTAGGACTAGGGTATAACCTATTTCATAAATCTTTACGCCATTCCTGTTCTATTTAAGTTCATTTAATTCGCACATATTCCGTTGTAAATTTCATATTCTGGTTCATTCCCAGCTATGGGTATGCGTAATACAATAGATCTGACAAGATGATGAAGTGATGTAAGAAGGAGCATGTTCCACAGTGGTTATCAAATTACATGGTTAAACCATATGTAAGAAGAACAAGTAGTTCAGCAAAGAGTCTCCCTTCGGTGACTCCATTTGCCTTCGTTGCGACTGTTATAATAAAGGGTTCGAAAGCCCTATCCTGCTTGGTTGCAACAGGTAACAACGGAGTGATAAGGAGTGATATAACTGAACACATCATGAACACGAACCATCCTATCTTAAAAACCTCTTTGTTCAAAGTCGTCCATAAAGTAAAAAGAAACCTCCCGAAAGCTGTACGTCATCGCATTCTCTGCCTTGCTGAAACTCTTGCCATCCATATGGAGAAACCGAAACTGTGTACTCAAAATAGGATTGTTCAGCCCCTTTTCGTTCCACGGTCTTCATTTTGGGGCTTTGAAATCTCCCCTATTCCTCCTCCCACCTTTTCTTTTCATTTTTCTGTCTTGATACTATTCACTTCCTGAGTGATTTATTATTCTTACTTGTTGCTGTGCCTCATCTGATCACAATTCAGTTTCCAGTTATATCGTCATGTTATGAAACTTCTTGTCCAAAATTATTCTGATCAATATTCACTACTCACTAGTATTTTGATTTTAATGACGGCTGAATTATTGACAATATTTGCGTTGCCATGCTTGACAAACCGTTGTTAACTATCAAATACTTACACTAGTAAAATGCATAGATTTGCGACTGCATAGCTTTGAAAATGAAACCATCGAAAAGAGACTCTTCGCTGAAATACTTGTTCTTCTTTCACATCCTGAGGGATACATTTGACACATAAGCCATTTGTACTTAACATATACTGCTTAAATGTTCAATGGCTTGTAGAGGTTTTATTCTCTAAAGAAGCGATTTCCAAAATGTTACGAAACACCGAAAATCCCTTTTTTCTACCGAATTGGGATTTTAAAAATACATTTCATTTATAATCTATTTACCCAATGCTTAGCTCATTCAACTGTATCAAGTCAAATTTCGATCCTGAAGTCGATAAAAAATTAATTTATTTTAGTAAACCATGTTATTTGTAATACGATTTTCTTCAGTCACGTATATTTGGGTTATGAGAATTTACACAAGGCAAACATGATCCAGACATACAGAATTCTTGATGTATTCAGAGATGTCTTCATACGGTTGTTTTCATGAAAGGTTTTTGGTTGATATTTGTGCAAATTTCTCGCTACTTTTCAAATAAACGTTTTGAATGAAGTCTGCAAACTTGGTATTAGGTTTTTAACAGTTTTTTTCACAACCTCTACTTCTGTCTTATGTTTTGAAAGTCTACTGGTGAACTCTACCTGTGATTCTGTAACGTGCAGAAGATTCTTCAATGAAGGTAATAAGTCACTCATAAAAATTTCCAAACTAATCATGAAGGAATGCATTTTTGAGATGAGTGATGATTTTAATTAAGAAGTAGTATTCATCATGGATTGATATCAATTGGAGAACCATTAAAAACATGGGAGCACTGAACAACTGTTTTGTCCTGATGTGGAACTCCTCAGCAGTATGCACCCACGACCCGGCTAGTAATGGAACTCAAGACCTTCAGGTTTCCTGGTGAACGCGTTAACCATTCAGCCAGAAGGGAAGCGGATGCCAACTGACGACCTTGGGTGGTAGTAACGCCATACTACGAATTGACAGAAGTTGGAAACTATGACCCACTGAAAACCTACTCAGCGGCTGGATGGTTAATGCGTTCATTATGAAGCCACCTGAAGGTCCTGAGTTCGATCCCTAGTCAGATCATGGTCCAGTACTGCTGAATTGTCCCATAGTAGGACGAAACAGCTGTCTAGTGATCCCAGGTTTACAATGGTTCCCCAAATGATATCAGTCCGTGATGATTACTACCTCTATAATGATGAAGGTCCTGGTTAATTCTCTCGATTTTTACCATAAGATTGCCATGGAATGATTAAGAGATAAATTTCTCTGAAAATTTTTTGTAATCTCTGCCCTTAATAAATATGATCTAGGTAAGAGGAAGAAGTAGAACAGTACAATGTGAATTCATTTTTGTTTCATAGTCTTCGACCAGATGTTGACAATATTATTTAACTTGATAGGGAATTTTCCGTTTCAAGAGCAGGTAATACCATAACTTTATAGTTGAATCCATCAAAATCAGTAAATTTTTATTCAAATCTACTAACTTCAGTCATTCAATATAATTGTTGTCTTTTTTATCTGAAGTCAAAAATTCCTTTTTCAAATTAAATAACTTTTTAATTAGCTGATGGGGAATTGTGAAATGAAATAAATTCATATTGTTCTACTGTATCTGTTGTACTCACTGAAATCAAACCAGTTGATAAAGAAAAAGGATTACAGAAAAATACTCATTTAGATTAGTTATTTGTTGAAGCTTATTCCAATATACTTCACAAACAATGCCATTATTGGTTAACGTCATTTGATTTGAAGTGTCAAAATTAAAAATAACATTCTTGAGTAAGAGGTAAGAGTACTGGTAATAACTATCAGCTATCAGCGAATGACATATTCTTTCATTCGTTGGTTTATAAGAATTCATTGTTTTCAATTAGTTTTTCACTATAAATTAATATCATTTGAAAAACCATTGAGTACCTTGTAGTATTGAACAGCTATTTCATCTTAGTAAGAAACTCCTCAGCATTTTGCTGTCAACATATGTAGAGGTATTAGAAGAAGGAGTACATACTAGTCTTATGATGACCACTTTACTACCCACTCACTAAGTTGGAATTTAACCTTGAAAGAACTGATATCCTTAGAGAGATTCTTACCCGCATCACCTAGTGTTGCAATTAGAGACTGTACAACCGATCTGTTTCGGCCATGAACACAATAATGTTACATTTGCGCTGAAAGTTGGTTTTATGAATAAGGATTTAGTACTCACCTGACAACAATGATATCCAACACCTTTTTCCTCGTCTTATATTATTGTATAACTGTTTGTTAGTGCATATAAAGCGATGACTGAGTTCTGTTCTTGATTAGTTATCCACGTTGAGGTTAAGTTCGTAAGTTTGTATAAAGTGATTAATATAGTTCGGTTTGCTTAACCTATTTATTTGACCCCATAGTCATTGTAAAGTATTCATCTGATTGGGTGAGTAAGATCCTTACACTGATGCACTTAATCCCTGGGTGAACTTACAGGTTTGAATCACACGATAATGCCAGTCTTGTTAAAAGTTCGACGTAAACCTTTTACGTGACTTTTTTTGTATAATCACTATTCACAATGCTAGTACCATTTTTTTCTTGTGCATTCCTCATTTTGAAATAAACTCTGAAGTGGACTTGTCGACTGGTAGTATTTTTCCTTTATATGCTTCAGTTCTACACATAGATCCTTCAATTCATTGGTGAGTTTCTAGCTAATTCACCTGAACATTGAATAAGAAGACAAGAAGCTTAGATATCTGTTAGATTATTTTGGTCCTCTGTAAATAGCATTATATAATCCTTCTTCTATTATCTACGTTATTTTTCAGTCTAAAGTAAGTGATTTTTGTCATGAATATATGAAATAAACATGATTTGGCAGACTGGTACAATTGATAAAAGGTGAGATGAGAACTTGAGTTGTAGCAGACTTTCCAATACCTAGCCTGACTCTCTGTCACCTAAGCTACGAGAATCAACTGTTGATCAGGTGTGGGGCCAGTGACCTGGAGACGGTTGGTCCGAATCCTGTTGCAGCTCAGGTTTTCATTTCACCTTCAACCATCAACTTCATATCAAGAGATAATTCAGCATGTTCCTTTTACAACTGAGCTTGAGTTCATTTACAACTCAAGAAATGTATGGGATGGAACTATTCATGCCTTCTGACTTCAACACAGAAAATCTGTTATCCATATATTTCTGTCATTTCTTAAGATCACTATGTAATGATTGTGGACTGTGAGGATAAGTCAGTCATAAGTGGTTAGTAGAAATGATAACTATGCACAGTTAGGGAAGTGAGAGAAGAGAGTCAACCAATAGAATACAGAATATAGTACTAGTAACACTTGTTAGTGATTTGTTTTGATAAGTGGACCAAAAATTCTGATATAGTGAAATAGAACCTTTGAATAAAAGTATCCCCATTTAGTTAAGAGAATGTATCCAGTTGTTGACATCATTTGCTATAACTATCTACCAGATGGATTTATCATAGGTAACCTAATTACATGTTATTGCTTGTATTATCCCGCCGTTGACTGGACCGAATTGATCGGTCTGTATTGGCATATGGACCCCCGCATGGATATCTTGATTTCACCTGTGTTTTGATTATATCTACTGATGATGGATAGTGGTTATTAGTGGAATCCAAGACGCGGACTCCATCCTATTTGAGACTTGTCAGCTGGATGTACCTGTCTCCCAGTGAGTGATGTTGCTTCCACTGGGACTCGAACTCGGGACCGATCACTCCAAACGCCGGAGCGTTTTACACTAGGCCACCGATCCACGATAGCCACTTCTTGTGCAAAGAGTGTACTTAGGTACACTCAGCTGATTAGTCCTAAATAGGGCGAAAAGTGCATTCTGGATTCCATTGCTAGCCACTATCCATCATCACTACATACAGTCTAATAACGATTCAACTTTATTTATAATACGTCTGAATTTTAGATCAAGTTCACCTTGTACATCATATTCTTATGCGATATCAGTGTGAGGACCAAGTGTTGGCAATTGTCACTATAGCTGAGCAGTTGAAAAACTACTCAGCCATAAGAAATGTCAACGTGGACCGTACAATTTGCAAATCATTCGCCAGTTGACTATACTATTTAAAGTTTACCGGTCCATGAAAGCCAGCAAGCCAGATTTAAGTGATGTGAACTGATTTGATTCTATGAACTGACTTTGTCTGGGTACACTACTAATGAGCTTGATCCCAAACGGGCGAAACGGCTGTCCAGTGTTTAGGTCACTCTAATCTTGCTGATGAAATCTGTGGATTGGTTTGAGTGGTTTTTAACTATTCAAGTTGTGAACAATGTTGAGGTCAGGTGAAAGGTACTAGACAAGATAGGCAAGTCGGATGAGGAGGTAGTGAACCTTCATCGGCTGAGATGGCTTGGATATGTATTGTGTATGCGAAGCCACCACCTACCTTGACATGCCATGCTAGGGGAAGTTTGACTAAGATGGAAAAGGGTTCAGGGTGGCCAGACCAAGACGTGCCACTAGTCAATGAAGTCCCTAACTGTAAGCCTGAGCTGTGTAGGGAGATGTAAACTTTTTGGTTGGGGTTCTCAAGACGAAAGGATTCAGTAGTTGAGGACTCTTGGTGACGGCTGAAAATCGGTCACAGTGGCACATCTACTAAAGCTTGAATATTCGCACTAACCTTTTATCTTCAGATTGTTTGTTCTCTTACACTACTTTATCTACTCTGATACGACTCCTTTTCTGTTGACTTGTTTTTTGTGTACTTCATTGAAGTGTGGCAACTTGAGCCGATACACTTGTGTGCAGGATTTTACACTGATTTTGTCAGTCAGTCAGTCAGTCAGTTAGTCAGTCAGTCAGTCAGTCAGTCAGTCAGTCAGTCAGTCAGTCAGTCAGTCGAAGTTGTTCAGCATTAGCATCTTTCGCTAGCTATTGGTAGGTTTTCATCTAGCCTGTAGGTACGTAGTTCTAAGAGTTGAGCAGAAGAGTGTTAGTAAAATTGGCTATGGCAATCAGCTTATCAAGCACAAGTGTCTGGAAGGAAAAATACGAAGAGAAAAACACGAGCCAACAAATCAGCAAGCACAATGACTGTACTTACTTTTAATAATCTACTACAAGGAAATGAAAGAATCTAGAAAACGGAACTGAGAAGTGGATGAGTAAGGCTTTGAATATATTATTCATGACCATTGGATAAACTTTAGGTAAGTACAAGGGAAGATGATGAAAATTTGAGCAAGTACGTATCTTCATGAGAGGTAACAAACACCAGTGATAATATGAAGTCCTATGGCAGTGTAACTAGGATGTTTCAAAGAAAGGAGAAAGGCAGAGAAAAATGGATGCTAGATTATCTCGACAACCCTGTTTATTTTTCAATAAAATCATTATTTTGTCGGTAGACATTTCGAAAAATTATTCTAAAATCATTAAGTTAATTCTATACACTTTTCATAAGTCGATCTGTCTCCAGAACATTCTCTGCTTTGTACTGAACTTTGTTTGGACTTCGTAGTTTCAAAGTATGGTAAATTTAATTTACCTGAGATATTCGTTTAGATATAAGAAGATTGAGGATAACAAAATACAATAGAATAATTGTAATTAGGGAAAATGATTATTTTGAAGTATCTCAATACACTAAGAAAACAAATGAACCCCTGAAGAGATACATTTCGTAGATTTTATTCACTAAGTCTCACAATTGTAAACATATACAAATTTCCCTATGATATTAGACAGCTACAGTATTTCTTTGGGGATAGTAGGGAGCAAAAGTACATTATCGAAATTGTTATGAATATTGAAGATTAGTCAGAATATGAATAAGTACTTCAACGGAGACTTTTGACGATTGGATTCTCGAAGCTGTACAATCACAAAGTTACATGCTTTTGTGTATAATCATTTGGCAGAAAAAAGCGGTTTGTCAAAGGTGGCAACAAAAATGGTGTCAATATATGAGTTTTTATTAAAATCAAAAAAATTGTGGTGAATGGAGTTGACTGGGATTATTAAATTCAGATAAGAAGTTGTTTAAAGTAAAATAATATTTGGAAACTCAAATGTGTTCAGGAAATGCATAGGAACAAGAATAAATGGTAACTGTATAAGAAGCTTACAGTATACAAAGAAGGCGGTGATCTCTATACGGATGGTAAGTAAGAGCTTCAGTGATGCTGAGAATGCAAAGACATAAACTTTGAGAGGTTTATTTTCACTCTATAGATGACTTTAAATGAGGAGGTTCTTGAGACAAAGTGATCCGTATTCATGATGGTTACTTATAGCACTTCTCACAAATCTACTGTTAAGCCTTTGGAAACACCTAAGATAGTGCTTCTCAACATTTTTACATTACATTCACATACAGCAGATGACTGTATTTTGCCTTAGGTTTCATTTTGATGTTAATTGTTTGACGATGGCTAACGGGGAAATCTACACTATGTATCTCGTCTTATTTAGGACTTGTTGGTTCAGTATACCTAAATCTTGATGAGTGATGGTGCTCAAAAACATCAATAAGTAACAAATGATACTTTTTTGTATATTAGGTGGCACTCATGATTCGTTGCTTAGTGGATAAATGATGAATGAAAATGGAGGATAGAAAAAAACATAAGAAGAATTAATTGATCATATTTTGTCTCTTAATCCTGATGATTAACAGCGGAGTTCAGAACACACGTTTCCTTCTATTTGGAACTCGTCAGGTGGATATAGCTGTACCCCAGTGAGTGATGTTGTTTCCACTGAGACTAGAACCTTCTATCCATCACTTCAAACGTCAGTGTTCTCCACCAGGCAACTAGGGCACGAAGATCACCTCCAGTGGATTGAAGCATGAGATTCAGGTTATGGTTTGAGATCTGAATTTGAAAAATATTAGAGTCGAACCGAATCGTTGAAACGTGTACAGTTGGTACACTTGAGTCTTATTTCCTGAGGAAATAAGCGGTAGTATTATCAGAATGAGATGCGACTCTCTATTTAGCCCAGATATATTTCAAGTTATTTGCAAAACTTTGTTCGACAGTTATCTGCCCCATTTCAGTTGAAGATATATTGGCATTACAGTTGCTTAAAATAGGTTACCAGCAATGCTTTTATTTGAAACAATATTCCTGTTTTAGGTTGTAGTTCATCACGAACTGACATTAGTTGGGGGGATGTTAGAAGTCTAGGAGCACTGGAGAGGCGTTTCTGTCTAGTATGGAACTCCTCATCAGTCCATACTCATGACCCCACCCTGCCAGAGGCCGAACTCAGACCTTCAGCTTCCGTGGCCACTACGTTACCACAAGGTTTTCCCCACTTGTTACGACTTCTCATTGGAACTTCAAGAATCACTTCTCGAAGCTAGCCGCCAGTGGGCACTAGATCAATTGAATTTGGGAGTTTGTGGGATTTAGTGATTTTTCAGTTTGGTATTCAGCATGGACTGACATCATTTTGAGGAGCATTAGAAGTCGGAAATATGGACCATTGGATTCCGATCCATCGTCTTAATGACAACATGATGGCCACAGAACCTGAAGGTCCTGAGTTCATCCCCTGGAAGGTGCGATTATGGGCGCATTCTTCAGAGGAGTCCCATACTAACGAAGAAGCTGTTCAGTGCTCCCAGGTTTCCAAAGTTTCTCCAACTGACGTCAGTCTATGATGAATTCTAACTTGAAAGATCAACCTCTCTATGATTACACTAACACGTGCTATATCTGAATTAAAGATATCACGTGTTACAACTCCTAAAATTAAATGAAACAAGTTTCATGCTAAGCACTAATTTTTTCCTTTATTTATTGTTTTATATTACAAGGGATTTGAGGGAAAATCTTTGTTTGTTTACTGTTCACAAGTCAACATAAGAAATAATTTGTTCACAAAACTTATTTGGACTTATTTACTTTTTTGTTATGATTTTTAAAGTGGTCAAATGATGTAATTTCAAGGTAAAAAAATACACTATATTTGATAGGCTTTGTGGCTTCCATAGTGTGTTCTTAATGTTTGTGTGTCAGCATATGTACACGTTATGATCAGTAAAGTGTAAGTGCAAACACCACTACTGACAATCATAATCAAAAACTTATTCAGTGAAATTGTTAGGTAAGACGGATTAAATGAACAATTAAGAAGGATAGACCTGGAAAACCACTCTTGATTTTAATTACTCTCTTTAATCATACTATAATTGTGAAAAAAAGTGCATTAGTCTTATTTCCAAATTACAGAAAGTGGAGGGAAAGGCAATTGAAAAGGAATACATTCAATTGTTTTTTGATCTTAATTTCCCATTGAAATGCTGACCTCTGTTAACAATGGGAAACTATGAGTATCAAACAACAACTGCTACCCATTGTACAAAAAGTGGCTATCATACCCGGCTGGCTTAATGGATAACATTTTGACGCTTAACATAATCAGTACTGGTCTCGAGTTTCAATGAGAACAACATCACTCACTACGGTGCAGTTACACCCAGTTGATGAGTCCCAATATAGGACGAAGCGTGCGTCCTGGATTCCACTACTAGTCACCAAGATAAATGTAGAATGAATTTAACCTTTAGTAGAATTATACTTTCGTTGATTTCCTCTCATTCTTATCCTCAGATGGAGAGTTGCATTAAAGCATACAAAAAAGAATGGGATAAAAATTCTTTTTGAAAACGAAAATGTTAAAATACAAATCATATTATAAGCATTTGATGGAGGTTGTAAGAAGAAATAAATCTTAGATAAATTTATTCATTTTCTATTTGTCCTTTGGGTTCCTGGTGAAACATAGCTTTTCAGTAGCACGTCGACATTTCACTATCCTCTCTGCATTCTTTACAACCAAGCTCCACGACTACAAGAACCCTTCATTCCTTCCTCACACAATCTCCTCGATGTCACCCTTGCCTCCGAAGCCCAACTCGTCGTCTCCCACCTCGGCCAAACTCGAGGGTCTGACCTGGCGCATGATGTGCCCAACCAGTCTTATTTCTCAGTGTGTTTAACCCAATCCATCTCCACCATCTTCTGCATATTTGTTGAGCGATGGATTCTTGGTTGGTTCGTTGCCAGACCAGAGTGAGTTCCTTGCCGCTTATTCTTTCTGGCCACCTATCTGATCTTCAGTGTCAGTATCGAGTCAGTGTTGGCGGCAGCTGTTGGTGTATGTGTGGAGTTTGTTGGAAATGCTTTTCGTAGCGCACCAGGTCTCTCAACCATCACATAGAAGCACTGACTTGACTGACACCCGTGTTGAGAATCCGGATGTTGTTCATGCTTTGTGCTGAGTGTGGTGTAGTGTGGTAGATCTCCACACTGATTTCAGGCTAATGAAGGCCTGTCTTGGTGCCTCTCCTATCCTGAGTACTTTGACGGTCTCATCTGCAGCGCCACCTGTAGTTGAAATGATGCCGCTTAGGTAGGCAGGTGAAAGAGACAACTTCATTTAGATTTCTCCCTTCGATGGTGATTGCTGCTTGTAGTAGTAGTTGTTGTTGTTAGTTGGGTACCTTCATCACCTCTGTCTTCTGCATGTTCATCTAAAGAAAGTTCTGTCTTCGCTGCATCATCTCCTCCGACAAATTGTTAGTTTTCACCTTTAAATCTTCAGGCTTGTGCGACAACATTCGAATATTCTTCACTTTTTTTATGAAACTAGTACTGAAGATATCATTAAGCCTGGAGATGCAACGTTCACGTCAAAATAGCAAAGCTGGCAGAGTACTAGACAGTCATCATTCTAATTCGGAGCTAAAAATCTTTTTCCATCATTACTCATTTATTTTTAATCCTGTTGCAATTGTAATTGGGAAATAAAGTTTTGCATAATTTTAATCCCGAAGTTAAATAAACGTATCGCTTACTACTGCCACTTAACTTCATGTAACCGCTCGATAAAAAGTATGTTTCTTAGTGTGAATTACTGAATTTAAAGGTAGATTCTGATGCAGCTCAACCTCGCCTGGTTAGCTAGTTTGCTAGTAACTGGCCGGTCCTAAGCCTGGGTAAAGAGGGAAGGTTGGGCATAGGGCTAGCAACCCTACCTCCAGAAAACCAATCTAACCGCTAAATAAACTTCAAAGCACAAACAAAATATAAAAAATCAAAACAAAATTATTCCTCGCTGGAATCAGAGAGACGATAGAATGCCTTCGGGAAGCCGGTTGACCGATGTGTCTTCTCCCTCTCGATGGAAGCGAAAGTGAGAATGGGGACCTGGAATGTCCACAACATGCTTGAAGCTGGCTAGCAAAGCTGCCAGACTGCCAAAGAGATGAGAAGGAATAGTATAGAAGTACTTGGCTAGGAATCTGCTGCGAACCTGCAGATGAAATGGAAGTGGACTCTCAAAACTGTCAACTGGAGAGGAGTCAATAATATACTCCGATATTGTCACCCAGACGACAACCACATGCACAGCACACTGAGTTTTCGAGTGGCTATCATGATGCTGCCCTCCCAAGGGCATTGAAGGCTCTCTCTCATGCAATGGGAGCCAGTCTCCTCCAGCATCAGCATCATGACAGCAAGATTCAACTGAAAAGGAAAGAGAGTCACAATCATACAATGTTGCACTGTGCAACTACAAATACTGCGAATCAAGAGAAGAAGGATAAATTCTATGGGCAACTACAATCAGTAATGGACAAGACCCCATCACCGATGGTGACATCAAAATTCACTATAGTGGGTGGGGTGACATGAATGACAAATTGGGAGCGGATAACACATGAAAAGAACTAATCATGGGTCGAGAAGCACTCGGTGAAATGAACGAGAGGGAGAACTGTTTGCAGACTTCTGAACATTCAACGATTTGGTGATTGGAGTCAGGCAGTGTGTACAAACACAAGAGTATCCACAAAGTTACATGGATTTAGTTTCACCAGACACCAGGACACACCTCACTAAAAATCACATCAACTTCATCTCAATCTGAAGAAAGTGGAGATGGGGATGCAGTCTACTGCACACAGAATAGAGAAGGGGCACAGATGTAGATTCGCATCACTCACATCACCAGCTAGTGCAAAGAACCTACCAAATCAAGTTGAAAGTCCTCAGAGAAGTTGGTGATAGACTACAGATGAAGTTGAACACCCAGAACAGAAACTGAACTGAAGGACGAAACTACAAAGGACAACTTCACATCACTCAGTCAGCCATCAGGACAAAATGGGAGAAAGATATTGGGCAACATGCGTGAAGAAACCTGTGTGGAAGAACAGTGGAACACTTTGAAAGTGATGTGGAAGGAAACCTGCATACCTGTATTCGGAAGGAAGAGGAAACAAGAAAAGGAATGGATCTCATCGGACACATGGAGGCTGATGGAAGAGGGTGAGGGAGATGGTGAAGCAGACGATGAAGCAGTGCAGTGGAGGGATGGAAAACGGAAGGAGGAACTGAACACAACCTGTAAAACACTACACTGGACGAGGAAGTGAAGGAGAGTGCACGGAAAGACGAAACGCTCTTCTACGACACATCGGCAAGTGAAGGAGAACAGGCTGCAGGCAGGAGAGGGAGAAGCCTGACAGCATTATACTGAACGGGCAGGTTGTTATCTAGGAAGGAAGAGATCAACGCAGATGAGACTGACGCGAGATAGTGAAGGAGAGCTAGATACCAAAGAATAGAAACGAAGGAAACGTTGTGCTGATCACTTCAGAAGCTCTTGAATCGACCACCACCACCACCACCACCTGCAACTGATCCAGAAATACCATCAGTGGCCCAATCACAGAATTATCAGTGAACACAAGCCCTCTGACAAAAGCAGAAATGAAGTCCTGATCGCTATAGGACTGCTGAAATCCGGGAGAGCAGCAAGACCGGATGGAATTCCTCCAAGAGCACTGAAAACAGACTCAGAGACAACAGAAGACATGTTTACTCCACTTCACTGCAGAAGCTTTGGAGGGAGGGAAGGAAAGGTATCTGCCAAGTGGAAGAAAGCCTACCTTGTCAAACTCTGAAACAAGGGCGACCTGAGTCTTTGCAAGAACTGGCGTGACATCATGCTCCTCTCCCTGTCCACCTACGTGAAATATTAAGCCACATCATCCTGCAGAGGGAGAATTAAAAATGTTCTGGACTCAAAATTACAACCGGTGCAGGCTGGCTGACTGGCTAGCTGGATTCAGGAATTACAAATCATATGCGAATCATATTGAAACTCAACAATACGCTACGCATCACCATAGAACAGAGCGTGGAATGGCAGTCGACACTCTACCTCAACTTCATCGACTTTGAAGGGGCCATCGACAGCGCCGATCCACAAGTAATTTGGCAGGCAGCTGCTTCGACAGTACGATTTTAGTGCCACAAGCCTTTATCAACCTCATTCAACATCTGTATGCTACATGATGAGGTTGCATGTTGAGTGATTCACAATGGAGAGCGCAGTGTTGCCTTTGGAGTGGTAGTGAAGAGAAGAGTAAGACAAGTTTCCCTACTATCACCGATGATCTTCCTCATTGTGGTCGACTGGATCATGCAACAAACTGTGAGGGGCGAGAACGTGAGCATAGGCTGTTTGACCGGTGAAAAGACCTTATTTAGCCAATGATGATTTGTGTTTAATGTCGCACAAGCCTGAAGATCTAAAGGTGAAAAGTAACAATTTGTCGGAGGAGATGATGCAGCGAAGACAGAACTTTCTTTAGATGAACATGCAGAAGACAGAGGTGATGAAGGTACCCAACTAACAACAACAACTACTACTACAAGCAGCAATCACCATCGAAGGGAGAAATCTAAATGAAGTTGTCTCTTTCACCTGCCTACCTAAGCGGCATCATTTCAACTACAGGTGGCGCTGCAGATGAGACCGTCAAAGTACTCAGGATAGGAGAGGCACCAAGACAGGCCTTCATTAGCCTGAAATCAGTGTGGAGATCTACCACACTACACCACACTCAGCACAAAGCATGAACAACATCCGGATTCTCAACACGGGTGTCAGTCAAGTCAGTGCTTCTATGTGATGGTTGAGAGACCTGGTGCGCTACGAAAAGCATTTCCAACAAACTCCACACATACACCAACAGCTGCCGCCAACACTGACTCGATACTGACACTGAAGATCAGATAGGTGGCCAGAAAGAATAAGCGGCAAGGAACTCACTCTGGTCTGGCAACGAACCAACCAAGAACCATCGCTCAACATATATTCAGAAGACGGTGGAGATGGTCGATATGTCTTCTCTTTCTTGTTGAATGCGAAACTAAACGTTGGGAAATGGAATGTCCCCACCTTGTTTGAACCAGGCAAGGCAGACCAGATTTTAAACGAGATGAGAAGGTACCACATTGTAGTGCTTGGAATTTACGAAAGCAGATGGAATCGAAGTGGGCTCTCCAAACTGTCAACTGCAGAGAAGTTTATAATATACTCCGATATTGTCACCCAAACAACACGACAACCACGAGCACAGCACACTGAATTTTCGAGTGGCTATCATGATGCTGCCCTCCCAAGGGCATTGAAGGCTCTCTCTCATGCAGTGGGAACCAACCCCCTCCGGCATCCGGATCATGATAGCAAATTCACCTCAAAGGAAGGAAGGAAGTCACAATTGTACAATGCTACACTGTGCAATTACAAATTATGCGGATGAAGAGAGGAAGAAAGAATTCTACAGACAACTGCAATCAGCAATGGACAAGACACCACTTCACTTGGTGACATCAAAATTCATTCTGATGGGCAACATGAATGCTAAAGTGGGAGCAGACAACACAGGAAGAGAACAAACCATGGGTCGAGAAGCGCTAGTTGAGGTGATGAACGAGGATGGAGAATTGTTTGCAGAATTCTGTGCATTCAACGATTTGGTGATTTGAGGTGAGGCAGTGTGTCCAAGCACAAGGATATTGACAAAGCGACATGGATTTCACCAGACACCAGGACACACTAAAAATCAGACTGATGTCATCTCAATGTGAAGAAGGTTGAGACGCATTCTACTTGACACAAGGTGAAGAAGGGGGAGCAGATATGGGTTCACACCACTCACTATCTAGTGCAAGGAACCTTCCAAATCAAGTTGAAAGCCTTCAAGGAAGTTGGTGATAGACCACAGTTCAAGTACAACATTCAGAAACTGAAGGTTGAAACTACAAGTGACATTTTCACGTCAGCCATCAGGACAAGATGGGAGATATCGAGGAACATCCCTGAAGAAACCTATGTGGAATAACACTGGAAGTCTTTGAAAGAGATGTGGAAAGAAACCTGCACAACCATATTAGGAAGGAAGAAGAGAGGGATGGATCTCGACGGACACATGGAAGCTGATAGAGGAGAGGAAGATGGTGAAACAAAAGATAAGCCAGTGCAGTACAAGGATGCTCAACGACAAGAGGAACTGAGTACAACGGATAAAACACTACACTGGACAAAGAAGTGATGAAGAGTGTACGCAAAGACAAAAGACACTTCTACGGCACATTGGCAAGTGAAGCAGAACAGGCTGCAGGTAGAAGAGACAGAGACCTGACAACATTGTATCAAATAACCAGGTTACTATCTATCTGTGAAGAGATCAACACAGATGAAACCAATAAAGGATGATGACGGAAATATAATTACGAAAGAAGAGAAACAAAGGAAATGATGGGTTGACCACTTCAAAAAGCTCTTGAATCGACCACCACCACCACCACCTGCACTTTGTCCAGAAACACCACCACCTGTATCCCAGTCACAGAACTACAAGTGAACACAAAACCTCCAACAAAAGTCGAAGTCCTGATCACCACAAGGCTACTGAAATGTGGGAAGCAGCGGTACCAGATGGAATCTCGCCAGAAGCCCTGAGAACAGACGCAGAGACAACAGCGGACATGCTCACACCACTTGCATTGCAGAAGGTGTGGAAGGAAGGGAAGGTACCTGCCGGTTGATTGGGAGAAGGGCCACCTTGTCAAACTCTGCAAGAGGGGCGACCTAAGTCTTTGCAAGAAGTGGCATGGAATCATGCTCTTGTCGCTGTCCACTCGGAGCTAGCAAAATATTGAGCCACATCATCCTGGAGAGACTAAAGGATGCATTGGATTCCAGACTACGACCGGAACAGGCTGGCTGGCTGGCTGGCTGGCTGGCTGTATTCAGGAAGTACAAATCATGTGTCGACCGAATTGCAACGCCACGCTACACATCATCATAGAACAGAGTATATGGTGCCAGTCAACCTCTACCCTACCTCAACTTCATCAACCTTGAAATGGCTTTTGACAGCGTCGACTGAGAGGTAATTTGGAAAGTGCTTCAATACTACGGAATACCGCAAACCCTTATCAGCCTCATTCAACAACTATATGAAGACGCCACATGCCAGCCAAGTAATTCACAGTGGGGAGCTCAGTGATGATGCTTTGAAGTGAAGACAGGAGTAAACCAAGGCTGTCTACTATCACCCATGATGTTCCTGATTGTAGTGGACTGGATCATGCAACAAACAGTGGGGAGCTTTGAGAAGAGGGGAATACGCTGGCTGGATTGCGGAAATGAACCTAGAAGACTTGGATTTCACCGACGATGATTTATGTCTGATGTCACACAAACTTGAAGATGTGCAGGCGAAATCCAACAAGTTGACAGAAGAGGCGAGGCAGCGAAGACGGGACTTCAAGTGAATGTAGAGAATACAGAGGTGATGAAGATACCGCATCAACGACTCCGACAACAACAACAAACTCCGATCACCATCAACGGGAGAAACTTAAAGGAAGTAGTCTCTTTCACCTACCCAGTTAAGGGAGCATCGTTTCAATTACAGGCGGTACAGGCACAGATGAAGATGTCAAAACCAGGATGGGAAAGACAACAAGGTAGGCTTTCATCGGTCTGAAAGCAGTGTGGAGATCTACTGCACTGCACTCGGCACAAAGAACACCAATGTCAAGTCAGTGCTGTCATTTGGTTCAGAGACTGGGCGGCGCATTACGTGAAGCATTTCCAACAAACTACAGATATTCATCAACAGCTGCATCCCCATCTTCAGATTGAGATGAAGTCGATGTGATTTTTAGTGAGGTGTGTCCTGGTGTCTGGTGGAATCCATGTCGCTTTGTCAATATCCTTGTGTTTGTACACACTGCCTCTAAACGGCAAATCGTTAGATGCTCACAAGTCTGCAAACAGTTCTTCATCCTCGTTCATTTCACCGAGTGCTTCTTGACCCATGATTAGTTCTTTTCATGTGTTATCCGCTCCCAATCTGTCATTCATGTCACCCCACCCACTTATAGTGAATTTTGATGTCGCCATCGGTGATGGGGTCTTGTCCATCACTGATTGTAGTTGTCTGTAGAATTCATCCTTCTTCTCTTGCATCGCAGTATTTGTAGTTGCACAGTGCAACATTGTATGATTGTGACTCTCTTTCCTTTTCAGTTGAATCTTGCTGTCATGATGCTGATGCTGGAGGAGACTGGCTCCCATTGCATGAGAGAGAGCCTTCAATGCCCTTGGGAGGGCAGCATCGTGATAGCCACTCGAAAACTCAGTGTGCTGTGCATGTGGTTGTCGTCTGGGTGACAATATCGGAGTATATTATTGACTCCTCTCCAGTTGACAGTTTTGAGAGTCCACTTCCATTTCATCTGCAGGTTCGCAGCAGATTCCTAGCCAAGTACTTCTATACTATTCCTTCTCATCTCTTTGGCAGTCTGGCAGCTTTGCTAGCCAGCTTCAAGCATGTTGTGGACATTCCAGGTCCCCATTCTCACTTTCGCTTCCATCGAGAGGGAGAAGACACATCGGTCAACCGGCTTCCCGAAGGCATTCTATCGTCTCTCTGATTCCAGCGAGGAATAATTTTGTTTTGATTTTTTATATTTTGTTTGTGCTTTGAAGTTTATTTAGCGGTTAGATTGGTTTTCTGGAGGTAGGGTTGCTAGCCCTATGCCCAACCTTCCCTCTTTACCCAGGCTTAGGACCGGCCAGTTACTAGCAAACTAGCTAACCAGGCGAGGTTGAGCTGCATCAGAATCTACCTTTAAATTCAGTAATTCACACTAAGAAACATACTTTTTATCGAGCGGTTACATGAAGTTAAGTGGCAGTAGTAAGCGATACGTTTATTTAACTTCGGGATTAAAATTATGCAAAACTTTATTTCCCAATTACAATTGCAACAGGATTAAAAATAAATGAGTAATGATGGAAAAAGATTTTTAGCTCCGAATTAGAATGATGACTGTCTAGTACTCTGCCAGCTTTGCTATTTTGACGTGAACGTTGCATCTCCAGGCTTAATGATATCTTCAGTACTAGTTTCATAAAAAAAGTGAAGAATATTCGAATGTTGTCGCACAAGCCTGAAGATTTAAAGGTGAAAACTAACAATTTGTCGGAGGAGATGATGCAGCGAAGACAGAACTTTCTTTAGATGAACATGCAGAAGACAGAGGTGATGAAGGTACCCAACTAACAACAACTACTACTACTACAAGCAGCAATCGCCATCGAAGGGAGAAATCTAAATGAAGTTGTCTCTTTCACCTGCCTACCTAAGCGGCATCATTTCAACTACAGGTGGCGCTGCAGATGAGACCGTCAAAGTACTCAGGATAGGAGAGGCACCAAGACAGGCCTTCATTAGCCTGAAATCAGTGTGGAGATCTACCACACTACACCACACTCAGCACAAAGCATGAACAACATCCGGATTCTCAACACGGGTGTCAGTCAAGTCAGTGCTTCTATGTGATGGTTGAGAGACCTGGTGCGCTACGAAAAGCATTTCCAACAAACTCCACACATACACCAACAGCTGCCGCCAACACTGACTCGATACTGACACTGAAGATCAGATAGGTGGCCAGAAAGAATAAGCGGCAAGGAACTCACTCTGGTCTGGCAACGAACCAACCAAGAACCCATCGCTCAACAAATATGCAGCAGAGGGTGGAGATGGATTAGATCCCATCGTGGTACACGTTTTTATGGCTTAACTCTGTGAAATACATATACTATATATGCTAATCAACACTGCTTCATTTCTCTTTGTGGCTACACTAACACTGACATCTAACAATAACGTTGAAACACTTAATAGTCACAAATTGATGTGAAACAGGGTTATTCTTAGGCAAATGGCATAGTAACTGATAACTTAAATAAAGTACATAAACATTAAATAGTTACATAAGAATAAGAAAGCAAATGAATATTAATAGAACAAGAGAGGGAAAGGGTGTACAAAGTAATGCTAAAAGTTACATCATATAGACGGTCACGATAATGGAAGTGGTTGAACAAACTTCTTTTGATTTCAAAGTTTAGGTTTGTAAAGGTGACTGCGATCACCTCTACTATTTGAAGTAAGAAAATATGTAGTCCATGTGGTAAACTAAATGGTATACAATGAATAATTTTAAATGTTTCTCTAGTACCCACTTGATGTTTAGCATGAACTAAGTATGCAAGTAAGGAGCTCCTAATTGTTCCAGTCTTTTATTAAATCATGATGTGTAGTGCTCAAATATTTGATAATAGAAACACTTAAAATCTATCACTATCGTTTATCAATCCCCCTCCATTTGATTGGTGTTTTGATTGAAACGTAGATCTAGGGATGAAGATTTAGTTGAAAAGGAATATATTTCATCACTCAACCAGTTTTTTTATTCTAAATGTTTGAATAGGAATTTTGATGTATTGTACTACCTATCCAGTCTCTGTTGTCGAGTGGTGGATAAATTGGCATCAGATTTAACTATTAAACACTGGACAAAGATTTTTCGGAGTCGCACCATCTGATAAAATATATCCAAGTCACAAAAACCTCTATTGAATCAACGTCTCATTTAGAATTTGCTTCAAAGGTCATTATTCAGTTGATATCGAGTTAAAATTTGATTATTTGGTGGGTAAATTGGGTACAGCGACTGTTCTGTCTCAGAATCTTACACTTTACTGGGCTAAAAAAACCATACGGCAAAGAACGGTCTGTGACTGTATGGAAGACATTCTATTCGAAAAAATATATCATTTATGTACAGTTTCGATGATCTTATAAAACCATTGGGCTAAAAGTTAAATAGCTTATTCTGATTGGTCTGGTGTAGTACAGAATTGTCCAATAAGGTTTTTCCTGACCTCACAGTGATATGAAACCAATCCAAAACTTCTACTTTTACCGCTGATGACTTAAAATGTTAATTTACATTTGCACCGCTTACTATCACATAAGGATAGTTTATATACCAAAATCATCCTATTTGTGAACTAAGACAAACAGTTTCGGAAAAAAGTAGTTGATGTGTATCTAATGTCCTCAACACTATCAACTATTGCCTCATTTAATAGAAAATGAAACTAGGTTTCCTTCTTTAAGAACATAAAAACACCCTAAAAATTTGTAAAAAATAATGAAAATGCGGTTCTAAAGGGGCTTCACAAGGGATCTGATATAGACAACAATCAGCTGATGGATAATTTGAGAAAATAGCTCATAATATAAAATAATTTGTTACGATACATCGTGTGTAGTTCTAATAAGGATGAAAAGCAAGCGATAAAAAGACGTGTAGTCAGTCTACTAAGAGGCTTAATAAAGTAGGAATTACAATCGATGATACAGCTTGAAACCAACAGGTTGGCAGCTACCATTCATTCACGGATTAATATGAAACTCATAAGCAAGACATTTCTTTCTTACCACAGATGTCGTCGATGAACAAGTTACGCTACAAACTAGTGCAACGGTTAGTAGGAAATTTAGAATCAACCGATAATAAATTAACTGTACACAGTTTGAGGAGTCCGTCTCAATATGGTAGTTTAGATGAGTAGGATGTAGTCCCTATTTACTAGGATTTTAATTGATAAAACTATTGAAATCATTTATTGACAATTGGAATTGCTTCCAGTATTCAAAGAAGATACTGAACAATTTTTTAGCTATGCATTGTTATCATTCTGAAGTTTCATCAAAACTTCAGTTTCTGGTTTTGGTGAATTTGAGCATTAGTACATATTGTATTTAGTACTTTATCTGCAACTGACTTATCTATTTCTGTTTTAAGACTGAAATATTTGTATTTAGATTCAATAAGAGCTACTTTGAAGTTAAGCATATCTACTTCTCTTTAGCATAAAATCCTAGCAGAGAAGTTGACAACCGAATTCGCTTTAATGATTGTAATCATATGCATGAAATCACAATTTCGATTCAATGGTAAACTCTTTTGACAGTTTGATAGTGTTATCGTGAGCAGTAATTTCATTTTTATTCTGAGTGATATATTTATGCCTTATTTGGAGGTGAAAAGAATGAAGTAAGCTACTGACAGCAAGACATTTTGCTCGCGGTAATTGGATAAGTTTTATAGATTCATATCAGTGTCATTAAAAATAAATTTTAAAGTGGAATGTCAAGATAACAATCGTTCCACCCTTTTTTGACATCAGCTCTAGACTGGAGAATAGAAAAATTCAAAAGGGATCTAGTTACGACACTACAAGAACTGTAAAGCAACTGCATTACAGAAGTTTTTCTTCAGTCAGCTATAAACATGGCATAATTTTAACTCCACTTGATTGCAAAAGAAAATTATGTTCATGTGATAAAAAGGCTTAAAGATAACAGCTCCTTCATACCTAAAAACACTGCTAACGCTATCTATCGAACGAAAATCGATAAGTACCCGCTTCTAGCTTCATTCATGTGGACGTTTCGAGGTAAGTACATCAGAAGAACAGGGAAGTGGATATTTATTCAATTTGATGAAGATATGCTAAAGAATCTCTGACTAAAAGGATAGCAGTCGTTGCCTTTCCCTAATGTGCTTCAGTTAACTGACATAGAATACACCGCGAACATCACAACCATTTCTAAAAATAACCAGACAACAGATGAATACACGCATCAAGCAGACGAACTGAACTTGATTGGATCCAGAAAGAAACTACCCAATTGGATCACACCTTTTCTTTATATTTATCTAAAATTTTAAAAAGGGTATTCACTTACATTTACTCACCTGCTTTATTTTATGTATAACATTATCCACTAAATTTTCTACTTCCATCTTGTTCATTCTATTTAATACATGATTATTTCAATTGTCGTCCAGCTACTACTAGTTGGATTAACTTATCTCCAATGTAATATAAATGCATCATTTTATTCATTATTAAGAGCTGATTTCGATTTCGGATGTAATCTCTTGTGGAAAATAGTCCCGGATACTTCTTTTTACAACCTAACTAATGTAAGAATATATTTTAATCTAACCTCAAGGTATTAAGAAAACCAAAACAAGATATTTCTGAACATTTTGCCATGTAAGCCACAGCTTCGTCAGCAAAATACACAGATAATGATAATAATAATAATCCAAGCTTCTTCAGGCCTTCCCTGAAGCTGCCTACAGCAGATGAGGATCTGATTTTTCTTGCTTTGATAAAATTTATCCAGATAAAACAGTGAACGTGATCCTGTATGAAAGTGTGTATGGTTACCTGCACCATATTTAGAAAATGCAGTTTTGCTTGACAGTTCTAGATGATAACTTCCCCAACTTAATTCATTTCCATATCTATACAAGACAGATAAACTAATGGTTAGAAGGAACCTTTTCTTGACAAAGATATTACACATGATACTGCCATAGTCTAATACTCCAGCGTAGGTGTGGCATTATCTGAATTGCAGTAGATAATCTGTTATTTCAGGCTAAATCTACATGAGTAGGTCGCCAGTGGGTAACCCGTGTAGCAATCTAGTACTTAGAGCTTAGCTCTCATCAAAGTCTGTCTATCAAGTTGTTGTACTAAGTTTACTTATCTAAATGACATGATGTTGCTCTGTGCTGCATTTTAATGCTGGGTAAAGGGTGTCAGTCAGTAGAAACGGTGCCTGAAAATGATTATTGACGCTAGTCAGTGAGGCGTATCTGCAGTCACGAAGAAACTCGTGATTCGAACCTACTGTTCAGGTCACGACTGACTCTTTTTAAAACTGCAGTATTTACACGAATTGGTCACCAGCGGGTCACGCATTTAGCTGTCTATTTCTCAGTGCTTAGTCGCGATTGAATTATGGCGTTCAATTTTTGCGATATGACCTGTAATTCAAGTATTAAGACACTGAGGTGTAACGACAGATGAGAGAACACTAGTTTCCTCATGTACATAGATCCGCCTTGCTGATGAGTGCCACACACAAAGCTTAGTTTAGGTGTAAACAATGAAAAGTCAGATAAACAAAGACAGCATTTATAGTGTTGCATTCCGACAGTCTAATACGTCCAGTCTGGATACATGTGGTGTCGAAAGTCCTGTAAGTTGACTGTTATTAAAATAATTTTTATTATATACCAACTTTCTGATCACGGAAGATCGAGATTTGAATTCTACAACTTCCTAGAAGGCATGCATATTTGTTCCGTCAGTATCCTGATGATTTTGCATTTCACCGACTGAATATTCAAGCTTAGACCCTCAGGGACGTTGTGTGGGATTCTTGATAAGGCTGAGATTAGGGTAACATTTAAACCTATAAATGCACTTCAAAATAAGCTTTGTAGGTTAAAAAATCCTTTTGATGAAACTAAGCAGAATAATTCAATTTGCCAAATCTCTTGCTACGATTACTAGGTCAAGTGCATAGGTCGAAGTAACTGACCAGGGTCAGTCAGGCTATCCGAGCACAAAAACCTAACCAGATCAAAATTGGCAGAAGAAAGCTTAGTCATAGCTGTTCACGCAACCAAACACAACCACACAGTAGGATGGGATAGATTGTCAATCCCTAAAACTAACTTATTAGGATAGACGGTGAGATTTGTAACCGAATCCTTTTTTAACGAATCAACGCTGAATGCGTGCAACAGGAATGAGTCAGCGCCTGTCCCAGATATATGGAAGATCCTCATACCTGTATCACAAAGAAGGAGCGAGAACTAGAACCATATATTACATGTTCCAATGTTGTGGAGTTATCTTGACATGACTATGGTGAATAAGCTGTCGTAAAAATATTCCAGTAAATAATGTTTGAGTGTGTGACACATTTGATAAGCAAACTAAAATGGAATTAGCCTAGATACATATACAGTGAGCATCGCACTGTACTTGTGAACTAATTGTGACTGTTACATGGTAGTGATTAGGGATCGAAAGTAGAACAACTACTTTACTCTTATGGACTTCATTTTACAAAAGTGCGCAGTAAGATTAAATTTATCTACGTTTGGTGTAATCCAGAATTTTCATTGTCTCTGAAACTTTGTGTTTGTTTAAGGCTCGGACACAATATTTTCTGTTTAATTTACCTAAAAATTCTATATCCTCAAACCATAGAGCTATAGAAGAAAAGTTGTCCAGTCACTCCTCTTTGTATCAACGCATTACTTCACAACATTAATTTAAAGACTAGGAATCGATTCTCCAGTATATGACAGTGAAGCTGTTCAAGACTTACAGTAACACACTGTATCTACTTCATATGAGTTCAGTATGATTGAGAACCAGAAGTTTTCTATATGGGACTAGTTGCAGTCAAACATAAAGTGAAGCACTGTTCAGGGTGAGTTGCTCTGTGAGTTAGTTTTGGTTGCCAAACTTTATATTGTTGGAGTAGATACCATCATCAATGTTCCAGGGCTTTACCAACCAGACTGCACTCTGACAAAATATCACATTCTACATATCCATGCACAGCCGATTGCTTCACTTCCTTGTGAAGCTGTTATGTGCTAATGGCTATGTCTAACATAAAAATGAGATGTCTGCCAAAGAAGACCCTAGTCCAGAGAACACTTCATTCTGAACACTCACACCCTGAGCCACAAATATTACCGAAAAAGTAATGGATCTCACTATTCCAATTTCTTCTTGAAACATGCATTCATATCAATAAGATGGTTGACAACAACTCTGACTTCTTATAACAAATGACTAAACAGGAATTAGGGTAAATAGGAAGGTGACAATGATTTAGAATACTTTGAGGTTTGTTTCTCATTGTGAAAGTTACACCACCAGGCTTTGGGATGTCATTAGCCCTAACGCTATGATTTCAGCTTACTGATGAAGCTATCAAATAAATAAAACTTGAATGACACGCAGCCATTGTGTTATGTCTGTTAGCATGACCTAAGACTCTACTAGTGGTACGAGCCCAGCAGATTACGAACGATACGAACCTAACGGGCATTTAATCGACTCGAATGCAAATCAGAACGTCAACCACCACAAGAGCAATACCATCGATGTACGAAGACAAGAAGAGACGAAAGACCGTTGACAAAGAGCTTTTTACTGTCTCAACAACAGTCAATATAGATGACAGCCATGCTGAATATATACATTTCTGAATGACCGTGACCACATCAAACCCATATATGGGTAAAAATTGTTAACAACCAATGAGAGTTCAGCCTTGAGAGCAGAGGGTAGGAAAACTAGTAACGGTGTGAAAACAGCTACATAGGTTAAGGTTATGGGCAAAGTAGCAGGCAACAGGTATGCAAAATTAGAGGTATGTAGCACATTGCCGTCCTCATTCTAAGCTACAAATAGTGTCTTTTTTCTTAATTGTGAAGGTATGCAAGCCACGTGCTGCTAAATGAAAATCTTCATTTACTTAAGTTAAGGAACATTTGAGAACAAGATGTTCTTTGAGTTTGTGGCCATGGTCATTCGTATTATTGTCCAAGATAGGCAAAGTCTGGTCGTATGATGTTCAGTCAACTACTCCTTTCTTGTGATAAATCAACAGAAATTGCATTTCGTAGTTAACTACAGGTTAGTTTAAGTGGAAAGTCTCAGTTGTTTTAGGTTAGCATTTTCTAAAAACAGTAAAAAACATGTTTCATTCATTTTATTGAGAGCTTTAATTTTATTTCATTAAACTCTAATCAAACATGAGATTTTGCAGAATGTGAAACGTGGAATAATTGGATCTAGATGGGTCGTTGGTTGGAACTCATGTAAATGACTTGTTTATTACTTTTATATAATTTCATTAATAAAATTGCGGCTATATCTTTACACTTACAAGATTTGGTTGAAAAATCCAAATATCTATAAGGATTATGCTGAAACTTGATTTAGAAACTTATAAATAGGAGATTTTTAGCCAATTTAGGGATAATTCTGAGTGAGATGGATGGGTAAGGTACCTTACAAGAATGAGAAGATCCCTTCCGCGATCGTTGGTGCATCCTGCTGAAGAGTCCCATACCAGGAGGAAACAACTGTCATATGCTCCTAGGTTTGTAGGGGTTCTTTGCCTGATGTTAGTCTTTGGTGAATGCTACCTTGAAGTCAATCAATCGCTACAAACCTTTATATTGAATACTGTCCAGAACTCATCAATGACACTATTCGAGATAAATTTTTCGGAAGATCTAATGAGAAGTCACGAACTGTGGGGTGAAACAATTCGTGTTTGGAGATAGAGGCTCGTTGGTGGTAGTGACACTTTATCGAGAATCGACAGAAGTTGGTAAATATAGACCACCGAATTCCGACCCGGTGGCTCAAAAGAAATGTGCTCGCCATTAAACCTGAAGTGCCTGGCTCATCATCATTACATCATCAAACTCATCTATGATAATTTACATGGAGTCATATCAGGCTGTATAACAAGTATAAGTCAGTGAAGGTTCAGAATTCATATGAAAATGCGTACAGAGTGGAAGACTGTTCGCAGTAAACATACGAGTATTCAAGATGTGCAATCTTGCCATCTTGACTAAAGTATGAGACTTTATGCCCATCGCATTAAAAGTGAATTCACATCACTTTGTAGCGCAAATTGTGGGATATTTGATTCAGTTGTGTGAACTGTTTATATTCAGCAGTATTTACACTTCGGGTGATCTGGCAATCAAACCTTGTCATTTGACACATAAGACTGCATAAAATATCTCTCCATCATCAAAATCTGTCGATCGTATGTGTTCTCACTCTTTTTAAGAGGTTACTTCCAGATGCTATGGTTCATTGCGGCTATAGTAAAATACTGATTGTAAAATAAGCCAGGATAGTTTCAGAAACATTTGTTTTCTGTGTTTGATAGTTTTCGAGCAATCAATACTCTGATAGACTAATTTCTTTTGAAGTAACTACTCACTTAATTTATAGTAGTATGAATGAATTTCGGTTCATTTATCTAACATAATTTTCATATGCTAGGCAATAAACTAAAAGCTTATAAAGTGTATTCAGAAGGCAGATGCATTCTAGATTTCTGGGAAAATGCATTACATATGCCTAATTAATAATTTTGGGAGAAACTTGACATTGCTTCAAAGATCAATAATTGTATACTGAAGCAAACAAAATTATTTACAAAAAAGTATCAATCCGTATGGTTGAATGATTTGTCATTTTGATTGAAAATGTTTGTTTGAGTTTCCGGATAAATCTGGTTATTGATTACAGCCTTTAGATTAATCCGTGTTCAGATAACTGAAGTGGATTATGGTGTGATATCATGTCAGTTGCTAGTCAAAGCTATCTATATATTGAAGTAAGGCAGAGGTAAAACATAAAAAATAGTCTAAAAGTCCCAGTTAGGTCATGAAGCAGAAAACTTCCTCAGAAATGTTTTTTTGACCATGTTACTACCCAACTGAAGCATAATATGAAAATATTACGACTATCTAGCACTATGAAGGATTACTTCAAGTTATTTTATCAAGAATATCATTTCAGTTGGTAAAAATTCAACTATTAATCTTTCTTTCTGTCTATTCTTTATAGATTTATGTAAGTTGACTGCTATCAGTGAATCCTTTTTACATTGTCTGTACAGTTGCTTTTCTGTAGACCGACCGGTGGCTAGTCTAAATATTCGTTAGCAGTGTCCTTCAGTTGGTTGAGTTTGTTTCTGAGGCGATCCGTTGGTTTGAAATTAGCGTATATACCTATTTCTTATAAATGTCTGATGGCTTTAGAAGTACTTTTTGTTATGCTGTGAGTTATCACCTGCTAGATTTCTTGAATGGACAAAGAAGTAATCACTTCTGGTTGAAAGTCTACGAATGCTACCTGTTCATACGTGTGAGCTTCAGATTGACCAAATATGTTCTTAGAAAAATGTAGAGAAAATAAATGATACTGAAAACATATACATTTACCGTTACATTTTGTACTTGTTTCAACTTGACAATTAACCTTTCATCGTTTCTCCGCTTCCTGCTGCTTTCGAGGAGCATAATGAACCTTAACGGCGAGTTTCAAGGTCATTGTTCAAGTGTCCACACTTGCTTCAGTTACTGGCTTTTAACTTCCCCCCTTGTAATAAGTCCCGTGGGTGACAAAGTGGAGAAAATAAAAGCTAGATTGCATCCTGCTTGAATAAAGTCGAGAATATTGGAGAAGTAAATCATATATCGGTATCCGTAATTATAGAGAAGCAGATAAATAGACTTAACATTTTCGGGATTTTAGCCTCTTCCTCCCTTGCATTTGTAAGGCGAAGTTATCGTGGGGTCATTACCATGGTATTTTTTTCACTGGCCGTACATATGAGCGATACGTTTCGGTTTTATTACTATCACAGAGCATTTAAGACTTTCGACTTACTTTCTAAACCTGATCCATATTAAGGACGTTTGATTGACAGCGTGCCAGTGACTTCATTTATTTAATACGTGAATCATCATTGTACAATAAATTCAGTACCTTTTGGCGAAGACACTTCGATACCATATTTCTGTCTGCAAAAATGATACATGAGTCCACAATCTACAGTGAATGGTGGTGGCAGTAGTATTGTTCAACATTCCTAGTACGGTGGGATACTGGCTAGTTTGTTTTGAGGATCTTCTCGATAGCATTTATAGTTTCATAGCATCTGCCCGAGGCTGCAGCCCATATTTTGTGGAGCGCTGCAAAAAACCAGATCAGTTTTGCTCATTAAGTCTTCTATGCTTGTCCTCATTATGGTTATTTCATCAAAGCATGCTACTGAACCAGAAATACCAAGCAGTATTAAGTCCATTACTTACTGAAATATAACCAGAGCTGTTTTCATACCGAAAGGAGGAAGGTTATATCTAAATATCTTTTCATGAGCATTGATAATCAGGAGTATCTTGCAACCTTCTGCTACCGGAATTTGTAAGTACAATTCAGATAGGTCCAGATTTGCAAAATACCTACTATCATTCGCTTTTGTAAATATGTCCTTGGGTAGTGGCAGTGGATCCTGGTGATTTTTAAGAAATACGTTCAGTTCAATAGAGTAGTCTGCGTACATGTGTGAGGTGTCATTCTTTTTTTTATGAATACTATTGGGGCTGCCTACAAAGGAAAAGTTACTGGCTCAATCACTTTTATTGATACAAGGCATTCAATTTCTTGCTGCAGTGTAGGTAAAGATGCCTATGGTAATGGCCTTTTCGGTAGAAACACAGGTTTAACTCCAGAGCCAAGCATGAGGACAACCTTGAAGCTTGTATATTACTCTAGGTCATCGAAGGATACTGAGGTATGTCTCAGTCTTAACGCATCTGTTACTTTCAGATGGATAAGTGAAGGCATGAAAGGTAGCAGTTGTTGCAGGACTTGTACCTAGTTTTCCTAGGAACTTTGGTCACTCTGTTACATTTAATCAAGAAGATCTAAAGTCGTTGGTTTGTCATGTATACTACTCCATTAAAGGTCACATAACCGTAAAAAGTAACATAATGAATTTCGTCAACAGTATACAGCTGATCGTCTGATGCACTGTGAGCAACCTGAAAAAAAAATGGAACGTAGAGAAGACAGAGGTGATGAAGATACCGCATCAACGACTCCGACAACAACAACAAACTCCGATCACCATCAATGGGAGAAACTTAAAGGAAGTAGTCTCTTTCACCTATCTAGGCAAGGCAGCACTGTTTCAATTACAGGCGGTACAGGCACAAACGAGGATGTCAAAACCAGGATGGGAAAGACAACAAGACAGGCTTTCATCAGTCTGAAAGCAGTGTGGAGATCTACTGCACTGCACTCAGCACAAAGAACAAGATCCGGATTTTCAACACCGGTGTGTCAGTCAGTGCTGTTATTTGGTTGAGAGACTCGGCGGCGTTTTACGAAAGGGATTTCCAACAAACTACAGACATTCATCAACAGCTGCGCCTACGCTGACTCGATGCTGACACTAAAGATCAGGTAGGTGGCCAGAAGGAATAAGTAATAATAAACTGTGATCTGGCAACGAACCAACCAAGAACCCATAGCTCAACAAAAATGCAGAAGGAAGTGGAGATGGATTGGATTGGGCATACACTGAGAAGGCCGACTGGGGACATCACGCACCAGGTCAGGCCCTTGAGTGGGATCCTCATGGGAAGTGACTAGTAGGGCGTCGGAGGTGAGGGTGACATTGAGGAGATCATGCAAGGAGGAAGTGAGAGCTTGTGAGCTGTCGTGTAGCCAGTTTGAAAAGATTTCAGAGAAGAGCTTGTAATTGAGACGTGCTACTGAATCCCTATGTTCCATTAGGAACTCAAGGGACAAATAATAATGATAATGCCAACGATATTTCATAAGTCCCACTCTTGGATTTATTGAACATCATTCTTTCAGAAGTACCCACTTATGCACGAAGTTAACTGGGTTGAATAACAAAATTTAGATAATCAACGAGTCCTGTATTAGTGGCCGTGGTACATGTAGTTGAGCCTTTCGAAGCTTTTTACGTCCCATCTGCACTTTTAATGGAATTTATGAAGTTAATGGGACTTAGTTTTGGGGTGATGAAATATCTACATCTCTGGTAACATCCACCAGTTATTTTATGAACTACTACCGTGTCGCTGAAACTTTTCTCTGTGATAAAAGCCCCGTTTCTTTATTGTCAGTGTTTTCGAAGACGGCTTCTACTGCAAATGCATAACAGTTGGAGATATGTTGCATCAATGCAGAGTTACACATATGTTTGATCTTCTTTCAAATCTGGTGCATTTGTAATTCGATAGATGTTAGTTAGATGAAAGAAATCTACACGAAGCCCTGGATGTAGGTTTCGCGCTTATTGGCGCTCCTTCAGTAAGGTGTGTCTGCAAAAGCTACGGAATTGATATCCGTCTGAGATTCGAACCCACTTCACCATGTGCAGCAATCAGAAACGTTACCACTGAGTTGTTTGGGCCACAAATGACCTCCTGTGGGACTTGACTAGGCACACTGATAGGTCACTGAGAGGTAACCAACTTCATGTTGTCTAGTCCCAACTGGTGATCGAATTCTATCGATCATTTCACAACGTGCCTACCAACACTTATAACTAGACAACATGGAGTTGATTATCCTCTAGTGGCCAATCAGTGTAATTGTAAGTCATTTGAGGGCCATTACTTTTTGACTTACTAGTAGACAAATTAGTTTTTTTACCACTGGTTAGAATCAAGAACCAATCAAATTTACTTTCCTTTGATTCAACAAAAGGTGCCAACTGCTTCATATAAAAAGTGACAATACGAGCATTGGCAGGAATTTTCATATTTCAGCTTAACTATTTGGATTATAGAAAACTTATTGTTATTTGTCCTTTAGGTTCTTAGTGGAACATAAGGCTTCAGTAGCATGTCGCCATCTCAATGTTCTCTTCAGTATTCTTATCCGGGCTCCACCAATCCCCAGGACCTTTCATTTCTTCCTCATATGATCTCCTAAATGTTACCTTTGCCTCGGACGCCCAACTCTTCGTTTCCCATTTCGGCTCCACTCGAGGGCCTGACCTGGCGTATGATGTCCCAAACCAGTCTTCTTTCTCAGTGTATGTCCAATCCAATTCATCTCTACTTTCTTCCTCATATTTGTTGGGTGATAGGTTCTTGGTTGCTTCTGTACCAGCCAGAGTTCCTTGTTGCTTAATCTTTCTGGTCACCCGATCTTCAGTGTTATTATCGAGTGAGCGTGGGCGGTAGTGGTGTAGTAGATCTCCACACCCATTTCAGGTTAATGAAGGTTTGTCTCTCTGTCTTCCCAACCCTGGCTTTGACAGCCTCATCTGTACAGCTTGTAGTTGAAACGATGCAGCCTTTCCCTAGGTAGGTGAAAAAGACTACTTCCTCCAGGTTTTTCTCATTGGTGGTGATCGGTGCTTGTTGTTGTTTGGTTGGGTATTTACATCACTTCTGTCTTCTCTACTTTCATCTGAAGGAAGTCCCGTCCTCCTCTGCTGCCTCATCTCCTCTACCAACTTGTTAGTTTTCGCGTATAGATCTTCGAGTTTTTGAGACAAGACATTGGACATCAAGCATCATTGGCGGCAAAATCCAAATCTTCTAGGCTCCTTTCATCGGTCCATCTAGCGTATGCCCATCTTCTCGCTCCTCACGGTTTGCTGCATGATTCAGTCGACCAAAATCAGGAAGATCATGGGTGACAGTAGACGGCAACCTTGTATTACCCCTGTCTTCACTTCCACTTGAAAGGTGTCACTCAGCTTTCCATTGTGGATCACTTGGCATATGGCATCTTCAGACAGCTGTTGAATGAGGTTTATAAAGATTTGTGGCACTCTGTAGTGTTGAAGCAACTGCCTGGCAAATTACTTATCGGTCGACGAGTAGATCGAATGCCTTTTCAAAGTCGGTAAAGGTTAGGTGGAGTCGAGTTGACTGCCACTCTATGGTCTGTTCTGTGATGCATAGATTATCTACAATTGACAGAAATTATTTTTTTTATCCTGAATTTAGGCGGGAGTGAATGCATATCTGGCTATGAGCTTTGATTCCAACTGCAGTCACTTCATATAGTCGAAACGTTTTAGTTAGATGAACGTTTTTCAGAATTCTTGTCTGGCCACTTTATTTGAAAGTGATTTTCATTGAAAAGTGACATTATTTGAAGAACCATTGAAAATCTGAGAACACTAGAAATTTGTTTTGTCTACGTTTCGAATATCTCAGAAGAGAGCACTCACCATTTTGTAAAGAACTGGATTTTATTTCCTTCCATCTTATGCTTGAGTGGGTTGATCAAACTTATCAATTTTTCTGTTAGTTTGGTTTCTCTGCAGTTTTGTATGACGTATGATTCAGCTACGATTTGGAAGAGGCAAGAAAGAGGGAGAGTATGATGCCTAAAGCACATATCATTTTAAAGTCATGGTCTGGCTCAAGATAAAATATTGTCCACATTTAGTTTCATGATGAAAATGAAGATGGCATTTCCATGACATACTGAAAACCTATATATTTAGTTCCAGTGTCTTGCCATAAGTGAATTTTATGCCTTTATCCTTCATTACATTGACAAGACCGGTCCACAAGCGGTTCCATAACTTCGTCTAGTGTCTCATTCACTGACTGACTGGCACTCAACAATAACCTAGAGAAGCAACATCGTACTCTTTGTTCTTCATATCCCGCTCTGGCATCCTGACATACCTAGATGATGAATGCCAACGAAACAGTTCATCTTAGTAAAATTATTTCACAAGTGTATGGAAGGAAAACTTGTTAAGTCTTAATGTTTGGATTGTTTTGCATAAGTTAGAGTGTGGCACACTAAACATAAATTAATGCTTTAACTAAAACATTTTACAAAGTTGCTTCTTGTGATAATTTATAAGCTTACAATTTATCTGGATAAGAAATTTACGGTAGGCTTTGTAAAAGAAATGAAACTCCCAAGTTTATACGACCAAAATTTATTCATTAAATCCCAAGTTTTAACCAACCCTGGAGCAAAAATACTTGGACTACCAGGTAGAATTTCCGAGAGTGTCTGGAAATCATAGACAAGTACTTAAACCTACATGTTATGAGTAAGTAACAGGGGTATGGATACTTTTCATCTTTCTGTGAATAAAAAAACACCTTGATAATAGTCTGTGGTTCATGTCTACTGAGTATATTCTGAGTTAAAACTTGTACAGTTTGAACATTATTTCATATAAAGTAATACTGTTAATGCTAACAGCTGGAGGTAATTAGAGGAGTACACTATTCTTTCTGTATCCTTCCTACTTTTCGATTTCTTGTATTAGATTTCAAACCGATTCTTTTTAAAAACGTTAACTAATGGTCTATTAAAGATGTAAGCGGTAGTCAAATGGTTTTTTACTTTCTTTCACCATTAACTAAGTACTAGGTATGTGAAGTCATAGTCAAGACACATTTTCTGACATTGCTTTTTAATGAGAACGATTTATTTATCAATAGGATTACAGAATATCTTTTAGTGCCTTAAATGTAGCTTTATAGCTAGCTGACTGCCACACACATATACTACAGACATCACGAATGGCACGAACATCAAAACCATAGAAGCTGAACGAAATATACTACTGACTGATATGTGTAGTTGTAGTACACGAGCAAGTTACATCATACATCGATAAGTGGACACAAAGTAGCGTTGGTTCACCTTAAGATTACAGACTTGTTAATTTTCTCGCCTGGTTAACTAGTTCACTAGTTACTAGCCGGTCCTAAGCCTGAGTAAAGAGGGAAGGTTGGGCATCGGGCTAGCAACCCTACCCCGTAAAACAAATCTAACCGCTAAACAAACTTCAAAGCACAAACGAAATATAAAAAATAATAAAAAAATTATTCCTCGCTGGAATCGGAGAGGCGAAATGACGCCAGTTGGTGAAAGCCTTCAGGAAGCCAATTGGCCGATGTGTCTTCTCTCTCTTGTTGAAAGCGAAAGTGAGAATGGGGACATGGAATGTCTGCACCATGTTTGAACCAGGCAAGGCTGCCCAGATTGCAAACGAGGTGAGAAGGTATCACATTGAAGTGCTTGGAATTTGCGAAAGCAGTTGGAATCGAAGTGGACTCTCCAAACTGTCAACGGCAGAGTAGTTAATAACATACTCCGATATTGTCACCCAAACAACACGACAACCACGAGCACAGCACACTGAATTTTTGAGTGGCTATCATGATGCTGCCCTCCCAAGAACATTGAAGGCTCTCTCTCATGCAGTGGGAACCAACCCCCTCCGGCATCCGGATCATGATAGCAAAATTCAACTCAAAAGGAAGGAAGGAAGGTCACAATTGTACAATGCTACACTGTGCAATTACAAATTATGCGGATGAAGAGAGGAAGAAAGAGTTCTACAGACAACTGCAATCAGCAACGGACAAGACACCACTTCACTTGGTGATATCAAAATTCATTCTGATGGGCAACATGAATGCCAAAGTGGGAGCAGACAACACAGGAAGAGAACAAACCATGGGTCGAGAAGCGCTCGGTGAGGTGATGAACGAGGATGGAGAATTGTTTGCAGAATTCTGTGCATTCAACGATTTGGTGATTTGAGGTGAGGCAGTGTGTTCAAGCACAAGGATATTGACAAAGCGACATGGATTTCACCAGACACCAGGACACACTAAAAATCAGACTGATGTCATCCCAATGTGAAGAAATTGGAGACGCATTCTACTTGACACAAGGTGAAGAAGGGGGAGCAGATATGGGTTCACACCACTCACTATCTAGTGCAAGGAACCTTCCAAATCAAGTTGAAAGCCTTCAAGGAAGTTGGTGATAGACCACAGTTCAAGTACAACATTCAGAAACTGAAGGTTGAGACTACAAGTGACATTTTCACGTCAGCCATCAGGACAAGATGGGAGATATCGAGGAACATCCCTGAAGAAACCTATGTGGAATAACACTGGAAGTCTTTGAAAGAGATGTGGAAAGAAACCTGCACAGCCGTATTAGGAAGGAAGAAGGAAGAAGAAAGAAGATAAGGAATGTATCTCAATGGAAGCATGAAAGCTGATAGAGGAGAGGAGGATAGTGACACAGAAGATAAACCAGTGCAGTACAAGGATGCTCAACGACAAGAGGAACTGAGTACAACGGATAAAACACTTCACTGGACAAAGAAGTGATGAAGAGTGTACGCAAAGACAAAAGACACTTCCCAGCACATTGGCAAGTGAAGCAGAACAGGCTGCAGGTAGAAGAGACAGAGACCTGACAACATTGTATCAAATAACCAGGTTACTATCTATCTGGGAAGAGATCAACACAGATGAAACCAATAAAGGATGATGACGGAAATATAATTACGAAAGAAGAGAAACAAAGGAAATGATGGGTTGACCACTTCAAAAAGCTCTTGAATCGACCACCACCACCACCACCACCACCACCACCTGCACTTTGTCCAGAAACACCACCACCTGCATCCTAGTCACAGAACTACAAGTGAACACATAACCTCCAACAAAATTCGAAGTCCTGATCACCACAAGGTTACTGAAATGTGGGAAAGCAGCGGTACCAGATGGAATCTCGCCAGAAGCCCTGAGAACAGACGCAGAGACAACAGCGGACATGCTCACACCACTTGCATTGCAGAAGGTGTGGAAGGAAGGGAAGGTACCTGCCGGTTGATTGGGAGAAGGGCCACCTTGTCAAACTCTGCAAGAGGGGCGACCTAAGTCTTTGCAAGAAGTGGCATGGAATCATGCTCCTGTCCCTGTCAAAACACGGAGCAAGCAAAATATTGAGCCACATCATCCTGGAGAGACTAAAGGATGCATTGGATTCCAGACTACGACCGGAACAGGCTGGCTGGCTGGCTGGCTGGCTGGCTGGCTGGCTGTATTCAGGAAGTACAAATCATGTGTCGACCGAATTGCAACGCCACGCTACACATCATCATAGAACAGAGTATATAATGCCAGTCAACCCTCTACCCTACCTCAACTTCATCAACCTTGAAATGGCTTTTGACAGCGTCGACTGAGAGGTAATTTGGAAAGTGCTTCAATACTACGGAATACCGCAAACCCTTATCAGCCTCATTCAACAACTGTATGAAGACGCCACATGCCAGCCAAGTAATTCACAGTGGGGAGCTCAGTGATGATGCTTTTGAAGTGAAGACAGGAGCAAACGAAGGCTGTCTACTATCACCCATGATGTTCCTGATTGTAGTGGACTGGATCATGCAACAAACAGTGGGGAGCTGTGAGAAGAGGGGAATACGCTGGCTGGATTGCGGAAATGAACCTAGAAGACTTGGATTTCACCGACGATGATTTATGTCTGATGTCACACAAACTTGAAGATGTGCAGGCGAAATCCAACAAGTTGACAGAAGAGGCGAGGCAGCGAAGACGGGACTTCAAGTGAATGTAGAGAATACAGAGGTGATGAAGATACCGCATCAACGACTCCGACAACAACAACAAACTCCAATCACCATCAATGGGAGAAACTTAAAGGAAGTAGTCTCTTTCACCTATCTAGGCAAGGCAGCACTGTTTCAATTACAGGCGGTACAGGCACAAACGAGGATGTCAAAACCAGGATGGGAAAGACAACAAGACAGGCTTTCATCAGTCTGAAAGCAGTGTGGAGATCTACTGCACTGCACTCAGCACAAAGAACAAGATCCGGATTTTCAACACCGGTGTGTCAGTCAGTGCTGTTATTTGGTTGAGAGACTCGGCGGCGTTTTACGAAAGGGATTTCCAACAAACTACAGACATTCATCAACAGCTGCGCCTACGCTGACTCGATGCTGACACTAAAGATCAGGTAGGTGGCCAGAAGGAATAAGTAATAATAAACTGTGATCTGGCAACGAACCAACCAAGAACCCATAGCTCAACAAAAATGCAGAAGGAAGTGGAGATGGATTGGATTGGGCATACACTGAGAAGGCCGACTGGGGACATCACGCACCAGGTCAGGCCCTTGAGTGGGATCCTCATGGGAAGTGACTAGTAGGGCGTCGGAGGTGAGGGTGACATTGAGGAGATCATGCAAGGAGGAAGTGAGAGCTTGTGAGCTGTCGTGTAGCCAGTTTGAAAAGATTTCAGAGAAGAGCTTGTAATTGAGACGTGCTACTGAATCCCTATGTTCCATTAGGAACTCAAAGGATAAATAATAATAATAAAAATAACAATAATAATAATGATACTTTTGGGTTTAGCCAAGTTGTTATCAATCTGCAGAGAATTTAAACCCAGGTGAATGGCTTTATAACAATAACAATTCGAGCGAACAGTTGTCGCCAACAGCTTCTTCTTCAGGCTCTACAATTATAAATCCATCAGAGCAAGTGAAGTACAATAGCCAAATGAGGCATAATGAAGAATTATTTCAGTATCGAACTAGTCAGTGTTATTGGGTGGATGCGGATTTGGTGGAACAGTATTTAGTCTAGTATGTTAGTTGTACAATGAAAGCACTTTTGACAGAACAATTACGAAATGAAGAGACAAAGTCTAGAGATAATCATTATGTAGTGATGACTTATATTCAAGCAGGGTGAATATCATGTGCATAAAATAATGAAAAAGAGAATAACGAGCGCGAAGTGCTATGTAACTGTGGAAATTGACTACCAAAAGTGGTGTGAATAAACAAAGACATGAAACTGATAAAATAATAAAATGAATGTTTATAAATGTGATGACAATATAGAAGGAAGGGGTTGTGGGTTAGAATGTGTAATTTGTGGTGGGAAAGATCAACCCTGTTGTGGACCAAGGTAAACCAGATATCAGATCAAGGTAGATCGTAGCTTTTCTGTGATATATCGTATCACTTGCAATCTCCCAAAAGGTGCAACGCTACGCATCCTATATAAATCTGAAGCCATGGGTAACAGCGCTAAACGATCTGATGTATGTGTTCAAAAAGAAATATGTACATCCAATTTGTCTACCTTGGCCCACAATAGAGTCAACAGGTTCCTCAAGGACTTTCCTACAACAAATTGTACATTTTAATAATTTAAAGATCCCCATTCATGTCCCAGATAAATGTGTATAGATGATTATCATTTTGACTATTTGAGATAACCATGGTTTGACAGACTAGTATTGACGCTGGATAATGATTGGTGGTGAAATGAAAATTTGGACTTCGGTCGTATTCGAACCAGAGATCACTGGGTTTCTTGTCCGATGTTGTACCCAGTATCAGTATATAAATGAATCATTATCTCTAGATTTTGTCTTCTTATTTTGTAATTGTTCTGTCCATATTGGTTTCATTGCACCACTAACACACTAGACTAATTACTGTTCCACCAGATAAAAACTTACATCTACCCATTACACTGACTATTTCGATATTGAAATAATTCTACATTATGCTTTACTTTGGCTATTGTACTTCTTTTATTCTCATTGGTTTATAACTGCGGAGTTTGAAGAAGAAGGCATTGGAAACAACTGTCCACTCAGATTATTCTTGTTCTGAATAATCTATGAGGATCTTTGAATGCTTTTCAATGACTGCTTTGGTGAGATGATCCTGAACGAATCTAATTAAAATTTGAAGTTATATGAAATATGATATAAATAATAACCACTGCTATTTAGTTTCGTATGGGGCTGAATGAATTTTATGAACCTGTACGCCTCTGGATATGTTATCGTGTCTAGAAGGTAATTTCTAACTAAAGACCGGTGAAAAGGTGGTTCTATGTCGTCAAAGTATGATTTATCAATCATTTTCTCCCTTAAGTAAAAGTTACTGTTTCTTAAGAATTCGTTAAGCTTTTTTGGCTGAAGTTATTGCAGTTATTGTATTCTTTTCATACTCCTTAATTCTGTTCATTTTTTAGTCCATTTTAGGTGTACTTTTTAAATCTCAGCCACTTGAAAGTCTATCATAATTTGTTTGTATTCACTCAGAATTAAGCACAAATTCAAATTTGGTGATTAGAAATTTGTAGCTAGACTAAGGGTTCTGTTCAAATTTCTTATAACGAGATAAATATGGTGTCATTATTGTAAGTTTTGAGAAAACTAGTGGTGATTATAATTTCATTCTTATTCAAAATATAATGAGTGGTTTTGCGAATTAGGAGTGAGAGATCCAGCTTGGAACATAGATAAATTAGTAACAATGGGGAACATATTAGACAAAATTTCAACTTTATTTATCCACCTCTATTGATTTCGGCCAAAATGGTTCAAATGGGGGTTGATGGAATAGAAGAAGCTTTTGGTTAACCGGCTTCCGTATCTAGAATCCATGGGTCACTGGCTTCTTGCTGTTGTTAACCTGTGTACAAGTAAAGAGAGAGCAAAAAGTGGTGGTTGAAATGTGAATATTCAGTTAGTTCTGAGAAGATCCAACTCACATTTCAAGTAAGTATCAAGCTGACGTTTAAAGCATTCAAATGAAATAGCCTGGATCACTTTTAGTGGAAGGGTATCCTAGGGGTACTGACAACTCTTAGGAAATAGAAGTTGTGTCTGGTATTCAACCTGATATATTCTAGACTTAGTTTCTGTATGTGTCCTCTGAGATTCAAACGGTGACGGATTGGGTGTCCAGGATGTTGCTAGCTATTATCGTCTTCTTTTACTCTTCAATATTCCAGGAGACATATATCCAGTGCAACCAGTCGTCCTTCATATGTTCTAGACCTGAGTCCTCCAACCGACCTGATCGAGTACCTGTTGGGTGCTTTCTAAGCCTAATCTGTCATTCTAGAAAAAAAGGGGAAGACGATAGTCCCATGCTCCAGATGAGGCTGTATGAAGATGTTGGTGAAAACATCTACGATCAGGCTGTTCAAAAATTTATCTCAGGGTTACTAACGTCAAGTTTTCATGAAATGCGTTATTTTGTTATAGTATTCTCACGATTTTCATTCCATCACTACATAATTATTATTTGACCCTTAGTAAACAAACACATATACACATACACATACTCATTCACGTCCCAATAAATGTATATAAATGAATCATTATCTGTAGATTTTGTCTCTTCATTTCGTAATTGTTCTGTCAATATTGATTTGTTTGCACAACTAACACACTAAACTGATAACAGTTCCACCATTCTATTCGATTTGATCTCCATTGAGCCATAACACTGACTAACTGTTTCAATATAGTGAAAACTGTACAACATGTCTTATTTCTGCTACTGTATTTCCCTTATTCTCATGGATTTATATCTGTAGAGCCTGAAGAAAAAGAAGTTATTGAGAACAATTGTTCGCTCAAATCATTCTTGTTCTGAATAATCTACGGGGATCTTTAAATTATTAAAATGAGATGCTGCCACAGTTAGCATAGGATTTTAAGTCGTTAGGTAGCGCAAATCCTCCACTGTCAGCAATGCTTCAAGTTCCACGCCGTTGAGGCTATACGGATGACATGCATCATGTTTCATATCTACAACCTTTCATTTTTCATGCTTAAATGTGAGCCCATTATTGACTGCCTGGTTTTGAAGTTGATTTAAGTCTTCAAGCAGAGAAACATTATCTTTCTCACTTTCAATTTCTCTCTATAGTTTCACATCATCGGAAAAAACAAGGGTTTTAGAAGAAACCTGTTGAGGAAAGTCTTTTATGTATATTGGGAAAAGGAGAGTCCCTAGTCTGAACCTTTGGGAACTCCACTAGGACATTCTGTTTCTTCAAACAGAAAAACCCAACTTGATCTCCAAATAAACGACCTCTTAGGTATGAAGACAACCGGTCAATAAGCGGTGGTCTGATACCAATTAATTTTAATTTATCAATAATGCAGTCATTATTAACATAATCAAAGGCTTTAGTAAAGTCTACACAAATAACGCATATTTGATCTTGACGGTCGAAAATACTAGTCCATTTATTTACTACACTGAGCAGATAAGTAATGCAGAAGTACCCCTTTCTTAATCCATGATCCCCGAGTCCATCATAGATTAAAGATTCTATTACTTTGGAAGGTGTGATTAGGAGCATCACAAGTCTGTATTTCTTCGGGTTACTTAATTGACCTCATTTGAAGGTTTGCATTATGTGGCTCAACTTCCAAAGATCGAGTACTTTCCATTGACTTAAGAAATCCTTAAATAACCTACTGAAAGGTTCAGTCAAGATTCATGCTCCTTCCGGTAATGGCCCTACCTAGTATTTTTTTTTATTAGGACTCCTATGAATCACTGATTAGTCCAGTTATACTTTGAGGAAGAATGTTCATTACAGGAGACGGATAATTTGATGCGATACTTGTTACAAAATTTATGAAGTTCGTTTTACACAAGTGACTTATGTTCTATCTTGGCATGATAGTCCATGATAATAAAGCCAGAAAATCTGTGGTGAATGTTGGGTACTCCCAAATATTAATTTGACTAATGCAGTTCACTAGTATTTCTTCGGTTAGGTTGGACGGTTTGTTTAAGTCATATTAGTAGACTTCTGAGTTCCTAGGCCATTTGTAGTGAGACATTTTTTGGTTTCACAATTGTGACTGAGGATTCTAAAATTTAGAGTTTATAGTAATCCATTCCTGGTAAGTAAGATACTTGACAACAGGAAATCAGAAACGTATCTGACGACTATATGGTAACCCAGTCGTACAGGAGGTCAGTCGCGGCCCAAATAGCTCAGTGGTAACCTCGTTTACTCCAACACTGGGTGATGTGAGTTCGAATTTCTGGCGGGACATCATTTCCGTCGAGGTTGCATATACACCTTGCTGATGAATGGCGACAAGCACAAAACCTCCAAAATTCACATCTATCAATGTGTACCGCGATGCTAAGCCTCTTACCTTGAAGGCCACATCGAAAATATGATCGATAGAATTTGGTCTGCACTCAGGACTAGAGAACATGAAATTGGTGGTTCTCCAGTAACCAATCAATGGTTCATTCTTTACTGTGCATAGATAAGTCCTTGAACCATTTACAACTTTTCTCATAGGCAGTCTGTTTATCGCTGACTGCATTATAGTTTGCAACAGTTTTTTCTTCGATACATAAGTGATAAACAATCTAATGACTTCGATAAAAAAGTGTTTACGCAGCAGATGATATGCGATCAAGGAATAATTTCAGACAAGTTTTAGGTAATACTTAGATTTGCTTGAAAGTGTTTGGATGACATCCGAAAGTTTCAACTATTGTTTATTTGGTGTTAGATATTTATTTAGTTTTATTGTCCAGTTTTTGATTAAACATAGATCTCACGTCTGTTTCAGCTGATTACATTTAATTTAGGCGACTAAGCTACTTATACTGAAAATAGTTGACATTTAGTCTTTATTAAAGGATTTTTTAAATGTTACCTTTGAATAATTCATATAACTACTTAGGTGAGTTTTCTGTATACTGAAAAAAATCTCTTGCTTACAATATTCACATAAACAGTAATGACAGTTGTACAGTACAATATGACATTCGATTTCATATAAAAGAATTTGACAGTTATCATCACTTCTGAATCAGATGAAATTCAGGGGGTTGTGACTTTAAAAATAAAATTTTATTTTCAAAAAAAGTTTAATGTCAACTTATAAACTGGCAACTAGCTGCTTTTTTCCCCATATATTTCAAAAGAGACAAATAGAACATCAAAAGGAAGGGATACTTTAGGCTATAATATCATGATAGACAGAAATCAGACTATAATTTAATTTGAAATGTCTATTATTATTTTTATGAGTAGTTCAGCCCTTTGGTAGTCACATAGACTCAATAGGTTTTCACAGTCCTGAAAATGGAAGAATCCTATTTTATTATTATTAGTCCCTTGGGTTCCTAGTGGAACATAGGGATTCAGTAGCACGTCTCCAGTGACCTCTGTTCTCTGAGATCTTTTGGACCTGGTTCCACGACAGCCCACAAGCTCTCATTTCCTCCTTGCACGATCTCCTCCATGTCACCCTCGGCACTGACGTCCAACTCGTCGCTTCCCTTGGGGATTCCACTCAAGTACCTGGCCTGACGCGTGATGTCCCCAGTCGGCCTTCTCAGTGCATGGCCAATCCATCTCCACTTCCTTCTGCATATTTGTTGCGTGATAGGTTCTTGGTTGGTTCGTTCCAGAGCTCCTTGTTGCTTATTCTTTCTGGCCATCTGATCTTCAGTAGCGAGCCAGCGTAAGCAGTTGTTGATGAATGTCTGTAGTTTATTGGAAATCCCTTTCGTGACGCACAAAGTCTCTGAGCCATACAGAAGCACTGACTAACACACTGGTGTTGAAAATCCGGATCTTGTTCACATTGTAGGCTGAGTGCAGAAGATCTCCACACTGCTTTCAGGTTAATCAACGCCTGTCTTGCTTTTCCAATTCTGACTTCGACATCCTCGTCTGTGCCTGTACCGCCTGTAATTGAAACAGTGCTGCCTTGCCTAGATAGGTGAAAAAGACTACTTCCTTTAAGTTTCTCCCATTGATGGTGATTGGAGTTTGTTGTTGTTGTCGGAGTCGTTGATGCGGTATCTTCATCACCTCTGTATTCTCTACATTCACTTGAAGTCCCGTCTTCGCTGCCTCGCCTCTTCTGTCAACTTGTTGGATTTCGGCTGCACATCTTCAAGTTTGTGTGACATCAGACATAAATCATCGTCGGTGAAATCCAAGTCTTCTAGGTTCATTTCCGCAATCCAGCCAGCGTATTCCCCTCTTCTCACAGCTCCCCACTGTTTGTTGCATGATCCAGTCCACTACAATCAGGAACATCATGGGTGATAGTAGACAGCCTTCGTTTGCTCCTGTCTTCACTTCAAAAGCATCATCACTGATCTTCCCATTGTGAATTACTTGGCTGGCATGTGGCGTCTTCATATAGTTGTTGAATGAGGCTGATAAGGGTTTGCGGTACTCCGTAGTACTGAAGCACTTTCCAAATTACCTCTCAGTCGACGTTGTCGAAGGCCATTTCAAGGTTGATGAAGTTGAGGTAGTGTGGAGGGTTGACTGGCACCATATACTCTGTTCTATGATGATGTGTAGCGTGGCGTTGCAATTCGGTCGACACATGGTTTGTACTTCCTGAAGCCAGCCAGCCTGTTCTGGTCGTAGTTTTGAATCCAGTGCATCCTCAAGCCTCTCCAGGATGATGCGGCTTAATATTTTACTTAGAGTGGACAGGTGAGTGATTCCGCGCCAGTTCTTGCAAACACTGAGGTCTCCCTTCTTCGGCAGTTTGACAAGGTAACACTTCTTTTAATCAATGGCCAGGTACCTTCTCTTCCTTCCACACCTTCTGCAATAGTGGTATAAGCATGTCTACTGTTGTCTCTGCGTCTGTTCTCAGGGCTTCTGGCGGGATCCCATCTGATCCTGCTGCTTTCCCACATTTCAGTAGCTTTATGGCGTTCAGGACTTCGAATTTTATTGGAGGTTTTGTTTTCACTTGTTGTTCTGTGGCTGGGATGCAGGTGGTAGTGGTCGATTCAAGAGCTTTTTGAAGTGGTCAACCCATCATTTCCTTTGTTTCTCTTCTTTCGTAATTATATTTCCGTCATCATCCTTTATTGGTTTCATCTGCGTTGATTTCTTCCCAGATAGGTAGTAACCTGGTTATTTGATACAATGTTGTCAGGTCTCTGTCTCTTCTACCTGCAGCCTGTTCTGCTTCACTTGCTGGTGTGCCGTAGAAGTGTCTTTTGTCTTTGCGTGCACTCTTCTTTACTTCTTTGTCCTATGTTTTATACATTGTGCTCAGTTCCTCTTGTCGTTGAGCATCCTTGTACTGCACTGGTTTATCTTCTGTATCACTATCCTCTTCTCCTCTATCAGCTTCCATGTATCCGTCGAGATCCATCCCTCTCTTCTTTCTTCTTCCTTCCTAATACGGTTTTGCAGGTTTCTTTCCACATCTCTTCCAGAGACTTCTAGTGTTCATCCACACAGGTATCTTTGGGGATATTCCTCGATATCTCCCATTTTGTCATGATGGCTGCTGTGAAGATCTCCTTTGTAGTTTCATCCTTCAGTTTCCGAGTGTTGTACTTGAATTGAGGTCTATCATCAGCTTCCTTGAAGGCTTTTAACTTGATTTGGAAGGTTCCTTGCACTAGGAAGAATCCTGGAGCTGAAAAATTATAAATTTCACATCCCATTGTGTTTATCAATTTATATGTGTGTGTGGTCACACATACATAGGGAGGAGTAATCGAGTTATGCAGTTTAGGGTGGGAGAACATGTACCTAAATGGCTTCAAAAACAAATAGAGTGTGAAACAGTGATAAACGCTGGTGGGAGACGACCCTTTCAATTTATAGCTAAACATATGATAGAAACAGGTGGTAAAGTTAATGTTCAAACAGCTTTCAAAGTCTTATATAGAAACAGTCAGGGACGTATTCTGAGATTTGCGGAAGCCATAGCCATACACAAATTTAAACCACCTTTATGTGTACAAAAACAGTTTGTTATTACACTACACCTACCTTGGTAAACTTTGTTTTCTTACCAAGATTAAGATCAACTATGTCACTTCCTGTTTGTTCTCATCTTTCTTAATTATAATCCCCATTGGGTTAATTGTTGTATTTGTCCCCCCAGTCCTCGGTTTAATATATATTGACTTGACAAGTAAATGTGTGTTTCATCAGTTTGTTCGAAATGTATTGTGCAGATGTATCGCATTGCTCAGATAAACTTTGTCTTCTAATTACGCTATCGAAATTCATAAAAGGGACTAACTGTATCAAATTTCATTTCAAAGTTCATTCTTAATCTTCGAGTTTTACTGGACTGTGGAAATGTTTATTAACTTTATAATGCACTTCTAATGAATTTGTTTGTACAAAAAGCAGGTTTTGGGTGAAGTTTTGCAAGAAGTTTAGTATAGAATGGGATATATTTTGGTTTTGTTTAATGTATAATCGTATTTTGGTGAAGTCAATTATATCTGGTATGAAGACGTTCACAAAAGTAAATATATATTACTTGTTGCGCAGAATTAAATGATTGTAAAGCCTGATTGTTATTTGATACACTGAATCGAAGTAGTAGCTTATTGATATAGCAGTAATCCGATTCATGACTTAATCACTAAAAATGCATTGAAAATTTGCATTTTAAGTGATAGACTTTCACATATTCAGTGTTTTTAAGTACACTACTTAAAAACCTTAATGATCAAATAATATATAAAGGTCTTTCCTTCATTCAAAGTGATCGTTTTGATATGATTGGATGATCTACTTGCCTGTCTCATGACGAGTAATGTATCCAAAACTTGCATTCTGCGTATAAACGTGATTACTCTCAGTACTTTTGTAGTGTTCTTTTATTATCTAATAATCTGAGTGTTTCTGATTCCCGAGGATGTTAATTGGGTTACGAAGCTCAGTGTCGTATCGCCACTAAAGGCGCTAGATTAATAAGGTAATGAACTGCATGACGTACATAATTAGTTTGGATATATTTGAGGATGGAAGTTTCAAACTTATGGTTTTATTTATCTATTCTGGTAGAATGCCGGAGTCGTTAGTTCAAATCCTACCACAATCCAGGTTTACATTTCACCTTCATTCATAACCCAGTATCAACAGTATTGATCTTCCAAACTATGACTGACTTAGTTTCACTGATAGTTACTAAGCATTTTTTAGGCACATTCTATGATTATTTCCTAACTTTATATATTCGCTTCTAACTTATTTACTAATCTTAAATTTTTACAGTTTTTCTGATTAAGCTATTTCATACTTGAGGATATTTTTCATAATTTTTGAGGTAGTTTAAACAAGGTACACTACTTATAGTTTACGATTGTCGACATATGTTTTGTTGGTTAGAAAAGAAGACTAGAATCACAGGGATTGAAATAGTTCTGAGGCTTCAATGAAGGCAGAAAACTTAGGGGTATAAAACTGATTGTAAGGCTGGGATAGAAGACTGAGCAGTGTGATGTGTAATAAATGAAGTTTATCCAACAACTTACAAAGAGCATAAAACTCAGGCAAATCACTTTCCAAATGCCATCCTCACGTAGTGTACACTAAAATATAACTTTTTTTTCAATGTTGTGCATCGTCTCTCAGCTCGTACAGTCACATCGAGAGGTTATACATTTGCAATTAACGTTAAAAATGTGAATTACTGGATTTTTGCTGACTTGATTAAGATTTGGGTACTTGAAGTAATTCCTTTACTGAATAGAATTAATCATGAATTATGTCACGGAGGAATGCTGTTTAAAGCATTGAAAATATGTTCGAGCAACTATGATACTTTGTCTTTACTTACAGTTTCACATCTAGTAAAAATTGAAAAATTATTTCATGTGTAAAACATTTTTGCTATACAACTTGATACCTTAGGATTATACAATACAAATAGTTTTTTATGAACACACTGGTAGAGTTTTATTTATCTAGCAGGTGGAGTAATACTTGTTATGATCACATCTTGAAGTATTTGACTTAGTCCATATTAAATGGTTGAAGCTAGACGTGAGAAAATTTGGGATCTAGATTTCCTGATTGTTGATGGTGCTTGTCATCAAGGCGTTTATGAATCTTTGGGAGGAACTGATGTCCTCTGAGACATTCAAATTGGTACCATCCGGTGTGGCAGTCAGAGAAGTCACCACTGGGCTGTTTAGTCCATGATTTTCTTTTCGTAAGCTGTATGTAAAGTATTTTAGAAGTTCTGAGAGCCTATGACGACTTTCGGGTCTGAAAAGTGCCCACTTCGACTATGTAACTACCAGATAAGCGGAATATTTTTAAGCATTAAGATTAACGGATGAGCCAGTGTTTGTTATATTTATAACCACAAACGATGATCAGAATAACTACTGTTCTGTCAATCGCTTGAATTGACTGAGCTTATCTATTTTTGTATGACGCTTGTAAGTGGCTGAAAGAGAGTTATCAACGAAGTTGATGTCAGGTTTATTTGGAATAATTTATCCTGAACAGGTGAAGAAATATTATTACTAGCATCGTCGTTATGGCGTGTTGAAAGTTTGGGTGCTAGAAGGTTCCCAGTGAGTTAGTTATGCTTTATCATGAGCAAAGTAATAAAGTCTGTGGGATTTTTTGAAGTCTATTTGCTATTCGGAAAGTAAAGATAAGATTAAAACATTTACCTTTATTTTCATTATCAGCTTCCTAATTTCCAATCGGTGAATTTCGAAGAAGTGTGAAATTGGTGCATTAATCATTACTATTGGTTGAAATGCTTGTGACTCTCCGTTCTCTTACTGAATTGAATTGTTTGGACTCCATTGGCATATGGCCTCCTATGTGGATGCCTCGATATCGCCTGAATATATATCATGAAAATTTGCTTGCCGGCGTCTGGCAGAGAAATACAGGACATGCGTTTTATCTCATTTGGGACTGGTTAGCCGGGAGAACCTGCACCACAGTGAGTGATGTTGTTCTCACTGAGAAATGTACAAGAGTTACAATCATGCAATGCCAATGCTACACTGTGCGCTTACAAAGAATGCAGACGAAGAGAAGAAGGAAGAATTCCATAGACAACTGCAATCGCTACTGGACGAGAACCCAACGCAGATGGAGATACCAGTTCATTCTAATGGATTAGATAGCATGAATGCCAAACTGGGAGTGAACAACACAAAATGAGAACGAACCATGGGTCGATAGGCTCTTGGTGAAATCATGAATGAGAATTTAGAACTGTATGCAGACTTGTGAGCCTTCAACGATTTGGTGATTGAAGGCAGTGTATACAAACACAAGGCTATTCACAAGGCAGCGATATGGATTTGATTTCATCAGACACCAAGACACACTACACCAAAAATCACATCGACTTCATCTCAGTGTGTGTGAAGGAAGTGGAGATGGCGACGCAGTCTACTGAACACAAGATGAAGATGGAGAGCAGATGTAGATTCATATCACTCACACCATTATCCGGTGCAAGCAACCTACCTTGAAAATCAAATTGAGAGCCTTCAGAGAAGTTGGTGATAGACGACCATAGTTGAAGTTGAACACCGAGAAGGGGAACTGAACTGAGGGACGAAACTACGAAGGACATGTTCACGTTAGTCGGTCAGTCAGTCAGTCAGTTAGTCAGTCATGAGGACAGAATGTGAGGGATTAAGCAACATGCCCATCGTGGAGGAAGCCTGTGTAGAAGAATACTGGAACTGTGTGAAATTGGTGTGTGAGGAAACCTGTGTAACCGTGTTAGGAATGAATAAGAAGAGGCAGGGCAGGGCAGGGCAGGGCAGGGCAGGGCAGGGCAGGGCAGGGCAGGGCAGGGCAGGGCAGGGCAGGGCAGGGCAGGGCAGGGCAGGGCAGGGCAGGGCAGGGCAGAGCAGGGCAGGGCAGGGCAGGGCAGGGCAAGGCAAGACAAGACAAGACAAGACAAGAGAGGGATGTCGACAGATACATGGCAGCTGGAAGAGTCGTGAGAGGGAGATGGTGATGGTGAGGCAGAAGATGAAGCGGTGCAGTACAGTGGAGTGATGAATAGCGAAAAGAGAAATCAAGTACAATCTGTAAAACACTAGACTGGACAAGGCAGTGAAGGAGAGTGCCCAGATAGAATAAAGGTACTTCTGCGACACATTGGCAAGTGAGGTAGAACAGGCTGCAGACAGAAGAGAGAGAAGCCTGACAAAATTATATCAAATAGTCAGGTTAGTATCTAAAGGGGAAGAGACTAATTCAGCCTAGACGAATGAGAGATAGTGAAGGAAACTTAATTCACACCGAAGAGGAGAAACGGGAAACGATGGGGCGATCACCACCACCACTGTATCAACTTGTGACTCGATGTATGATATTATTTGGCCTGTTTGTGAAGTTTGTTTTATGTGGTTACGTGTCCCTTGATATACACCTGTTTATGTGATGATATTGTATACGCTTACCGATGCCTGACAATATCGGTATTTCTCCACCTGAAGGCGGCATTCCACTCCGTCGATCGAAAAGTCTCATGATAATGTCTCTGACTGAAAGGGGTACTGAGTAAGTACATCACCTATTGAAGGATCTTTACTCTAATGATGGAGAATATTTGTAACTCAGGTGGATGGTCTTCGTTGTATTGTGTTCTCTGAGCTGGGTTGTTTAATCGTGAAGCTTTCATCGTCTTGCTAGACGACATCTTCAGTATGAAGTCAGCTGTCAATATCTCTCCATCAGTCATTTAGTGGTTTGTTCTGATGAAGTGGTCTGTGAATTGTTGTTTCCTTCGATTCTTGTGTCATTGATTGTATAGACTTTCCTGTTGACTGTTCCTCTGCTTCACCTCTAACCTTTCTGTCGTTTTTCATTTTTCTCATTGGTTGATAGATTGGGTCTATGTCTATACATCTGTTGATTGCTCACTCACTAACTGACTGACCTGAATTCCAAGCTCCTAGGAATTCTCTGATATTCTCTTTGTGTTTCCTCTCTCCACGATTTCTACATTGTCAAAATTGAATTCATGTCCATAATTATCCACGTGCATTGAAATGAGTGACGAAATGTCGTGGCATTTAATAGCCAATTGGTGTTCATGTAGACGAAGGTGAAGAGGGCGGCCGCTCTATCCAATGTAATGCTGACTACAGTCATTGCAGTTGATTTTGTAAATGATATTCGGTTTGTCTTCTTTGCTTGTTGCATCCTTTGGTCTGCATAATAGTGTTTGGAGGGAATTTGTTGGTTTATGAGCCACACCAATTCCAAGTGGTCTCAGCAATCTTGTGATTTCTGATACATTCTTTATGTATGGTAGGACGATGCGTTTGTTGATTTCTGTCGATGACTTTGTAGTTGATGTACGGGATAGCCATCTTCTGATAAAGTTTCATGGGTAGCCGTTCTTCTTTAGGATGGACATCAAGCAATTTTCTTCGTTTCTCCGTGAAGTTGCTGTACTGCAGCGTGTTCTCGCTCTTTTGAATAGAGTCTGCACGCAACTGATTTCATGTATTGCTGGGTTGTTGCCACTGTAATTGAGGATTTGATCATTGTGTAATGGTTTCCTGTACGCTTGGGTTTCCAGCTTCCCCGTATTTGTTCTGTTGACCAGAACATCCAGGAATGGTAGTTGGTTGTTTGACTCCTTCTCCATTGTGAATTTGATGTCACTGACAAGGGTGTTGATCGAACTGTAAGTGTTTTCTATATCATCCTTTTGATGATGACAAAGTGTCGTCTACATAACGAATCCAAATTTTTGGTTTGATCACAGGTAGAATAATGGCTTCCAGTCTCTGCATCACTGCCTCTGCTATTAATCCGGATTTCGGTGATCCCATTGGAGTTCCTTTCATCTGTTTGCATATCTTGCCGTTGAATTGGAAGTATGTTGTCATACAAAGGTCGATGAGTTCCATCAGTCTTGAACATTTGAGTTTTGTGCGTTCTGCATGGTTCTGTCTTCATTGATCAGGAGGAGTATCGTTTCCCTGGCCAGTTGGGGTTTGACGGATGTGTATAGTACTGTGACATCGAAGGATATCATTAACTCATCGTTTTCTATGTTGATACTTTTGGTCTTTTCTAAGAATTCCGTTGATGATTTGATGGAATGTCCGCATGATTGAACGAGGTGTTTCAGTTTTCTCGAAAGTTCTGTAGATATGTTGTATGTTGGAGTTCCCGGAAGTGAGACTATTGGTCGTAGAGGGATTTCAGGTTTGTGTAGTTTTGGTCTGCCGTAGAATCGAGGAAGGATAGGTCCGTTCCATTTCATTCTCTATTTGTCTTGTTTTGTTATTTCTTCAGCTTTGAAGAGTTTGTTCATGGTTTTATTGATCTGGTTGTCGAACTTTTGGATAGGGTTGGTTTCAAGTGGTTGACACACATTTTTGTCTTTGAGTAATTCCTCTGCCTTCTTGATATAGTCTTCTTTGTCCATGACTACTGTAGTGCATCCTTTGTCTGCTGGAAGTATAACGATATCTTTCCTATTTTTTAGTCTTTTTATTGTTTTCTGTTCTTGAGTGTTCATTTGAGTATGATGTCTCCTCTGCCTGGTTAGTGGTACGATTGTTTGCCGTATTTCTTGCTGAGTGACCTCATTTAAGTGAGGATTCTAATGTCGTAAAAAATTCTGGTTTCGAGGCATTTCTTGTGTTGTAATTCAATCCTTTTTGAAGGAGAAGTTTTTCCACTTTCGTTAGTGGTTGCTTTGATAAGTTGATAACGCAGTCATTTGTTTCTTCGGTTGTAGGTGCTTCTGAGATTTTGAGTAGCTTTTTCCTGAGGACTTTTCTTCGTTGTTTTTTGTATCGTCTACTTGATTTTTCAATTGCAGTTGTCAATTTTGTCATGTGTTGCGTGGTGAGTATGCTTTCTAGTTTTATTTTTTGATTGTTAATCACTCTAACACCTGTGGGCTTGTTAGAGCCTGTGATGAGATTTTGGGCGAGATGTGCATGTCGAGGATGCCCACTCTCTCCATTCTTACTGAGTTTTATCATAGATGTTGCTATACTGGCCTCCCTCTCGTCATCTGACGACACAAAGATTGACCTAATCACAGGAGAATTTTTGGTTTACCTAGAATTTGTAAATGACATAGGCCTGTTAGGTGAAGACACCAACAAGATGCAGAGTCTTCACGATACCTTAAGCAGCAATTTGAAATGCTTGGGATGGGCTTCTTGTCACTCTAGTGCAAACTGTTGCTCCAGAACTGGTCTTCAACAGTATCTCGGCTAACAGCAGAGAGCGAAGTGGCTAAGTGTGCTTAACACTTCACTTGCCTGAAAGTTGAATCAACCCTGTTGGATTGAATAGTGGCGGAGAAAATCTCTGCACAGATACAAAAGGTTCGGCTGACTTTTCCCGATTTACACTATCTGTGGCGCCGCTGCCATATCAGACTGTCTATTAAGGGTCGGGTGTACTGTTCTGCAGTCCGCTCTGCTCCAGTGTATGGCTGTGAAACATGGCCACTAAAGATAGAAGATAAGAAAGGCTTCCTCTAATAATTTCTTAACAAGTCCAATTGGAACGTTAACTGCAACTTTATACAAAAGTGCGTTTATCCGATAATCGTAGAAATGCATAGTTAACGCATTTACACTTTTATTGGTAGCCTCTAGCTAAAGTGATCCTCATCTATGAAACAGTCCTTTGATAAAGCATGATGTACTTAGTTTCATTGTGTTGCTGATATTCTTGACCACTCCAAGGACTTCAATAGCAATAATATATGATACATACCTATAAAATGATCTTCCAGTAAAATGTTATAAGCACTTGTAGATGAAATCACATGAGACAAATTTTCCAATCACTGCCGAATTCCTGTGGATAAACGTCATATCTGAACAACATACGAATTATTATAAGTGTAAAACATGGGTGATACGGTAGAATTTAATTCCATATTACATTTGTTTATTTGATTTATAACACACAGTGATCTAGTATTATTTACTTGATGACCATGTTTGAGCACAAATTATTGCTCATAATCATATCAATGTAATCACACTACTTTCAACATTTGATTTTTATAGTTATATCACCTCATATGAGTTGTTTTCATTGGTAGTAAAATTTTCCATATCTCTGGTATAGGTGTTGCGTTATTTCTACTACATGTGTTGGGTGTTGATTCGATGAACAAAGATTCAGTGATCAATCTCTCTCTTCACCTAATTATATTGGACTTAAGTACAGTACAGTGGCTTTATCCCACCTAGACTATTGTGTGGTTGTGTATCGATGCACACATTACAATAGCCAAACCCTTTTCTAGATTACTGATCTTTTCAAACTTGGTCATTCTATATTTTACTAAATTCCTACGCTCCGCCATTCTAACTGACTCCGACAGCCTAGTTTCATCTATGTACTTGACCTCACAGTCATTACATGGAATTTGATACATCAGATTATTTTACTTAATCGGTTCTATCGGATCCTTAAGCCAACCGACAAAGCTTATCTCTCAGTGAGTTTGCAGGTTTCAATGTCACCTTAATTCCAGCTCTGTTGAGTATCCCACGTAAAGTTTCTGATGTACCCTCCTTGTAGGGAAATACAATGGAGGTTGTGAACTCCTCCTTATTCGTGTTGTCGTTATCAGTCGCACTCGTGTAACTGTTATTTTTTCGTTTTTGTGTATCCATAAGAATTTCTTAATAAACTGTGGATTATAATTATTAACTATTAGCGCTTCTTTTACGTGTCTCACTTCCTCGTTTAGGTTCTTGTTCTGACTAGTCAGTTTTCTAGCTCTACCACTCAGACACTTGACTAATCCTGACTTAACTGACATTGGATGAGATGACTTGAAGTCTGGACGCCTGTTGGAATGTGTTGGTTTTGTGTAGACGGTAGTGTCCAAGCCACCGTCTGTTCTTAGTTTTATTCTGTAATCCAATATAGTTAATAATTAATTCTCCTTGTTCATTTTCTACCTCGTAAGTGAGTTAGGCTGCGCCCACCACCGAGTTCATGTGTGAGAATATTGTCGATATGTTCTGATTTCATCACAGTAAATCTGTTATCCACGTATCGCCACCATATTTTTGGTGTCGGACTAGACTTTCGTAGAGCCATGTATTCCCAATTATCCACAATTATATCTGCTACGATTGGGAATATTTGCGATCGCATTGCTCTTCCTTATGTTTGTCTGTATAGTGTGTCCTGAAACTTGAAGACTGCAAGTCATAACTGTATGTCTAATATAATCTAATCAACCGATATCTTAGTTTTGTAAGTTCTGAAGTAATCAGAAGTCAACTAAACATGTTCACATGAAGTGCTTACTCATTATACTATTAGCTGTAAACGTTACAGATCGAAAAACTGTTAAGTACAGTCAGGTCAACCTAAAAAGGATTAATGTGACTGTAAAGTAATTAATGGCGGCCTGTTTTAATTTTCGGTTTAAAAGAATTTAGCACCAAATATATCACATCAAATCCCTCCTTTTGAGCTTGCCTTAATCGTCTGAATATCAGCAAGATGTAGCTTTTACTCTTTTACGTTTTCGCAAGTTAATAAAATATGAGAAAATATCACAATAGATAGAGGTGATTTTTTAGGCATACAACAGTTAACTCAAAATTCAAATTTTCAGCGTGATTCAGTGTACCTCCACTAACAAATTCACACACACTTTCTACACTTTCTTCCCTACAACGATATATCAACAAACTTGACGATGGCCGCTACATCTAATTGCTTATTTTACAAGGAATAAGTTTGTTAAAACTTAAAATAGTAAACATACTATACTTTTTTGAGATTATTATATCAAATAAAGAGATTAGTATTGTTATGGAATATAATCTAAAATGTCCTCCATTTCAAACATAAAATTGTTCTATCTCAGGCCACTTATATTTCAGTAGATAAACTGGGTTAAAACCTGCGTAAATTACTGCCTTTATAATACCATCCATTAAATTCCTTGATATTTTTGAATGGATTTCAGCTTCTACTTACTTCTGGAGAGAACTTAAGGGGAGCGAAACTCTGAAACCATTTAGATAATGGTAGTGAAAAAATTAGCAGGTGTTAATGAATTCACTCTTATTATAGTTTTTATGGAAAATGTGGGACAAGCATAGAATGCGATGCAGAGACCTGTTCATCTGTCCATTATATATTTATATATCATTAAATATTTATCTCTGTTCATACACGAAATCACCTGATTAATTGGGGCGTTATATTACGATTTCAAGTTTTTATCATTCTTACCTCCCATCGTTATAAGAATAAATGTTTCCTAAAACTATTGAGTGATGTGTCGTAGAATCATAGTCTGTCGCGTCCGTACGACAGTTGTTAGCTCATCCTTAACATTATTTCCTGATCAACACCTATACCTCCAAAGGAGAAGAGATACAGCCCTTACAGTCTAAACTAGGTGGCTCACAATCATGGTGCACTTTGTTACATGTTAGTCGGTTTCAGGTAATCGACAGGATTAATTATTCAACCGATATATTTGATCTTCGATTCACATACGTTAGTTCATTATCTGACACAAAAGTTTGTAACCCAGTGACTATCTTACGAGACTTTTTTTATGTATGTAAAGAACTAATGAACTACAAAGAGGTGTCTGCTAAAGCTTATCCAGTGGTTATTCAGATGAATAGACAACACTGTGAAGTGAATTATTCATTGGTGGGGAATGCTGTTCATAGTGAATTTACTGAATTGGCTTAAATTCTGACAAACTGACAAACTAAACTAGTCGATCTGTGTAATACTTTGGAGTTACTGACAGCTGTAGAAATACTTGTGTGAGGTGAAAAATTAGTATATCTCAACAATCTGGTGACGTATAGATTTTGTTAGTATTATGGTTTTAACACTACCATAACCGTTAACGATGTATGGACATCGACTGTCATTCGCCAACGTTCTACGACTTCCTAGTTGGTTTTTTACTCAACTAATAAATGGAGAAGGTGTATGAACATGTATTCAGACCGAAGAACTGAAGTAATCAACAAAAGGAGAATATATCCAAATATACCCATATTCCGTGGTTTAAAAATGCTAAAATTGAGTGATTGAACGTCTTCCAGTCTAACTGTAAACATAACTGACATAGCACATTTTGATTTGTCCGTTTCCGGACTAGTTTGTTCCAACCACTTATCACCTCCCGCTTTGGAAGAATGTTACTTGGACTCAGTCTGGAAACACACTTTCCTTTTACTGCACCTATCTGACTGACACGCATACAGTTTCACCTTCTTAATGGCTGGTGAGCAGTTTTCGCGATATCGTTTTCATGTGGTATCCCAGATGTATCCAGTAGGACATCTAAAGGAAGCCCATTGACTGTAGTGTCTTTCTCAAGACATGCTCGCCATTGTAGTTGGTTCTTCTGTCCAGTCCAAATAGTGTTGCAACCTTCCCCAGCAATCGATCCGTCTACCCAGTTGTTGTGTCCCTCACTGCAGTCTCCGACAAATATGGTGTCCCAATTCCAAAGAATTTCGAGGAAATGGATAAATTAGCTCCATATGACCTAGGAATCAAGATGGCGTGTACCGTCTGCAAATTACTCCTTATCAGCGCTTCCGATGAACTTTAGTAATTTGAGAGCTTACCATTGATGTTGTCCTGCGCACAAATAAGAATTTTTTGGATAATTTCTTCAGAAGTTCCTTACCCTCCCCCTAATGATTTGAGTATAGCTCTTCTGAAAATGTCCACAAATCGTTATGATTAGCCGTTGGCTTCTGGATGTCATAGTGGGATAATGTATGCTATGTGGCACGTCAAGGCGAAATTCTCTGAACTGTCCACATATAGAGTGAACATCACTGTTGGATATGACGGTTTCGGGTTGACGACAGCAACAGAAAATATCAGCGAGCGTTTGTGAGGTTCGCATGGTGGCTGGTAGGTCGACGAAAGTGACTTCCCACAATTTTCAACAAACATTCACTAAAATTAAATGATATTTTTCTTTGACTGGGCCAGCAACATCAATGTGAAAACATGACCACTTATCAGTTAGAGATATGAGTTCCACAAAGACTGAAAAATATATTGTCTTAGCATACTGTTGGAATTCCACTAATAGTGATATGCCTGTGGCATGTAGGCCTACATAATCTGTTCGCGAAATCGAATCATTAAATCAAATAGAAAGGCTTCGTCTTCTTCATTATTCTGTTGTTGCCATCTGTTCTGATTATCACTAGATGCTCCTAGTGTGGTTCTTCTCTCATTACAAATGATCTTGTTGGTAATTCGTAGCGGATATAATTGTGGATAATTGGGAATACATGGCTCTACGAAAGTCTAGTCCGACACCAAAAATATGGTGGCGATACGTGGATAACAGATTTACTGTGATGAAATCAGAACATATCGACAATATTCTCACACATGAACTCGGTGGTGGGCGCAGCCTAACTCACTTACGAGGTAGAAAATGAACAAGGAGAATTAATTATTAACTATATTGGATTACAGAATAAAACTAAGAACAGACGGTGGCTTGGACACTACCGTCTACACAAAACCAACACATTCCAACAGGCGTCCAGACTTCAAGTCATCTCATCCAATGTCAGTTAAGTCAGGATTAGTCAAGTGTCTGAGTGGTAGAGCTAGAAAACTGACTAGTCAGAACAAGAACCTAAACGAGGAAGTGAGACACGTAAAAGAAGCGCTAATAGTTAATAATTATAATCCACAGTTTATTAAGAAATTCTTATGGATACACAAAAACGAAAAATAACAGTTACACGAGTGCGACTGATAACGACAACACGAATAAGGAGGAGTTCACAACCTCCATTGTATTTCCCTACAAGGAGGGTACATCAGAAACTTTACGTGGGATACTCAACAGAGCTGGAATTAAGGTGACATTGAAACCTGCAAACTCACTGAGAGATAAGCTTTGTCGGTTGGCTTAAGGATCCGATAGAACCGATTAAGTAAAATAATCTGATGTATCAAATTCCATGTAATGACTGTGAGGTCAAGTACATAGATGAAACTAGGCTGTCGGAGTCAGTTAGAATGGCGGAGCGTAGGAATTTAGTAAAATATAGAATGACCAAGTTTGAAAAGATCAGTAATCTAGAAAAGGGTTTGGCTATTGTAATGTGTGCATCGATACACAACCACACAATAGTCTAGGTGGGATAAAGCCACTGTACTGTACTTAAGTCCAATATAATTAGGTGAAGAGAGAGATTGATCACTGAATCTTTGTTCATCGAATCAACACCCAACACATGTAGTAGAAATAACGCAACACCTATACCAGAGATATGGAAAATTTTACTACCAATGAAAACAACTCATATGAGGTGATATAACTATAAAAATCAAATGTTGAAAGTAGTGTGATTACATTGATATGATTATGAGCAATAATTTGTGCTCAAACATGGTCATCAAGTAAATAATACTAGATCACTGTGTGTTATAAATCAAATAAACAAATGTAATATGGAATTAAATTCTACCACGGGCCGAACTTTGGGTGCAGATTTGACGAAATGCTCAATAATTGAACTGTTGGCAGATTTTTATTCTATCCTAGACTAGCATGCTGGATAATGCCCTGAGATATTTTTGGCATTTGTGCGGTTTTTGTATAGTATATAACTGGCTTTACAGTAGCGATTAACTTTTTGGACACATAATGATATGTCTTTCAGCGTCCACCTGTCCTAAACCCACTTCGAAATGCTTTGATGACTGGAGAATCTCACATGTAGCTTCTTGTAAATGAAAGTCGAATTTCAGGTCATCAGGACAATTAGTGGAAATAAATATGAAGAGACTGACGAAACGTGACAGAAGCAACTAGTCACTCATGAGGAAGTCAGGACAAGCTAATAAATGATTTGTGCAGAAATCCTTATAGATCACTTTCTTTTGAAGTTTGACCTGATGATGTTGTCTAGACAGACAATGAAAGCTTCATGATTTAACCTTCTACTTCAGATAGGACAACACCATTAAAGTTATATTGTTAGATATTAGTGAGTTACTTCCAAGGGTAACACAGCTGTAAGTGTGGAATAGAAACGTATTCAGTCGCCTAAAGTCACTGTAAACTATCAGTTAAACGTCATTTACTAACTTGGAACAAAAATATCATTGCTTTCTGGGAAGTTTCAGTGCTATTTGCTGTCTGTTAGATAGGTACCATGAACTAACGAATCTGTATAGGTGGCATTATTCATTAACAATCAGAAAGTAAAGTGTTTAAAGTTCAACACCTTTATCGTTAGCTTGATTTTTTGAAAACTTGGTTCGATTTGAGATTCGACCTTGGAAAGTACACTAAGCATACGTATGTTTGTTCTTATTACGGTTGTTACATTTAGGATAATATTGCGCACCTGGATATAAAGTTATCATTTCGACACATGTGAAGTTGGTATGTCAGCTAACTGCTATTGTAGTTGAAACAATCCACATTCCATCCTAACTTTTGAATTAAAGTAATTAGTCACTCTTCACGTAAATAGGCATGTATCTTACTTGGCGTATAGGGTATTTTTGGTTTGTAAAAAGGTCACTAATTCTTTATACTTATAGAGAAACTTGAGAGTTTTCATTCTCGTTTTAATCAAAAGGTATTTTCATCACAAGACTGATTCTTTGAACATAATAGAATGGTTTTGGCCAGTAAAAGAGTCCAGGGCGCGCGTTTCGTCCTATTTGGGACTAGTTAGTTAGATGTACTTGCACCCCAGTGAGTGGTGTTGTCCCCACTGCAACTAGAACCTCGTATCCGTCGCTTCAAACGCCGGAGCTTTATTCACTAAGCCACAGAGGTGCGATAGGCATCCCTTGTAAAACGAGTATTAGTTATTACTCTTTGTTGATATGCTTGAAATTCTCCATTGTTTTACTGGATCGAATTGTTCAACTTCTATTGGAATATGAGCTCCTATGTGAATGCCTTGATACTGCCTGATGAAAAACATACCCCGGGTTCCTCTTCCAACCGCAAACAAGCAAACTATCATAATTATATTTAGGGAATATAGAGGCATTCGCATCGGAGCCCATATACCAATAGAGGTCGAACAATTCTATCCAGTAAAACAACGGAGAATTACAAGCATATCAACAAATAGTAAAACATGGTTATGTTACAGAATGACATCACAAGAAATGGATGCTTAAATCTATACTCTGAAATAAAACGAATTCCCTCATAATTGCTCATCTGCCTTGCTAACAAGCATGAAACTTACGTCTACCATCTGACTCCAAGTGTAGATGTACTACGGTGTCGTTTTGTGTAGCTCAGCAGTCACATTGTGGACTAGATAAATAGTTTGATAAGGTCTGAGAACATGAAAATTAACATGCAATTTACCTATTGTATTGATGTTATTTCGTATACAATAAATGTTTAAAAGTGTCAACACTTGATTTAAGTGATTATGAAACTGATTGTAAAAGGGGATGAAAATAGAGGATTTTGGAAGGGGTTTTACTGAATGACAAAACAAATCAATGGGTACCATGGAAGCTGGATTCTAACAACTGCCTCTTCATGGATGGATAAGTTCTACAAACCTTAGTAGACTAGGATTGTTCTGTTTGGAACAATTAGTCTTTTTTGTGAATTTACATAGTGTAATTAGAAGACAATGGTTATCCGAACAATGTGATGTATTTGCGCAATACGTTTCAAACAACCTGCTCGATCACATATTTACTTATCAAGTTAATTTACGTTTAACCGAAGAGTGGGAGGACAAATATAACAATTGAGGTGATAGGGGATTAAAACTAAGAAAGATGAGAATGAACAGAAAGTGACATAGTTGATCTTAATCTCGATGATAAAAAAAGTTTACCAAGGTGGGTGTGGTGTAAAAACAAATTGTTTTTGAATACAAAGGTGGTTTCAATCTGTATATGGCTATCGTTTCCACAGATCTCAGTATACATCCGTAATTGCTTCTACATAAACTTTTGAAAGCTGTTTGAACATTAATCTTGTGACCTTTTTGTATAATATGTTTAGCTATAGATGAAGAGGGTTGTCTCGCACCAGCATTCATCACGGTTTCAGACTCCATTTATTTTTGAAGCCTTTTAAATATATGTTCTCCCACCCTCAGCTGCATGGCTCAATTACTCATCCCTATGTAAATGTGATCATAAACACATATAAATTGTTAAACATAAGAGGATGTGAAGTGATCATTGATGCAGTTTGTGGTGAAGTAAGTGGTTTGTTTTTCCTACAATGATAAGAATAGCTGCGTGATATGTGTTCTCAACGGCTGATGTGAACATTCATCTCAAAACGATACTATTTAACTCCCCTCTGTATGATACAGTAATTTGGACGCTTTTTTAAAGAACCGCGTATACAGTTGGATCGGTGCCACCTGAATTCTGCAATGATGTCTATAAACAGACATCAACAAATATCCATCTTCCAAAAGTGTTTTGGTCAAATCAGTACATCAAGTAAAAAGGCAGCGAAGTGAAAGATGAAAAAAGAAAATTCAGTCAGAATAAATATTACGTAAAATACGTGTAAAACTTGGGCGCCGTGGTAGAACTTAATTTATAACACACAGTGATATAGTATCATTTACTTGAAGACGTTTTGAGTATAGATTACTGCTTATAAACATATAAATTCGCAATATAAAATACTAAAAGAGTTCACTAGTTACCAGCCGGTACTAAAGTCGGATAAATAGGGAAGGTTGGAGATAGAGCCAGCAACACTACCCCAAAAACTAATACAATCCCTAAACAAACTTCAAAGCACAAAGAAAATATAAAAAGTTAAATTAAACTCATTCCTCTCTGGAATCGGAGAGACGAAATCACACCACTCGGTGAAAACCTTCGCGAAGCAAATCGAGAAATGTATCTTCTCTTCTCCTAATGAAAGCAAAAGTAAGCATGGGAACATGGAATGTCCGCACCATGTTTGAAGTTAACAAGGCTGCTCAGATTGCACAAGAGATGAGAAGATATGACATAGAAGTACTAGGCTAGGAATCTGCTGGGAATCTACACATGGAATGGAAGTGGACTCTCCAAACTGTCAACTGGAGAGGAGTCAATAATCTACTCCAATATTGTCACCCAGACGACAACCACGAGCACAGCACACTTAGTTTTACAGTAGCTAACATGATGTGTCTCTTTTGCAAGGGCATCGAAGGCTGTCTCTCATGCAGTGCAAACCAATCTCCTGCTGATGCAGGATCAGGATCATGACAACCATATTGAAATCAGAAGGAAAGAGACTCACAATCATACAACATCAATGCTACACTGTGCAGCTTCGAATGATGCAGATGAAGAGAAGAAGGAGGAATTCCATAGACAACTGCAATCGCTACTGGACGAGAACCCAACGCAGATGGAGATACCAGTTCATTCTAATGGATTAGATAGCATGAATGCCAAACTGGGAGTGAACAACACAAAATGAGAACGAACCATGGGTCGATAGGCTCTTGGTGAAATCATGAATGAGAATTTAGAACTGTATGCAGACTTGTGAGCCTTCAACGATTTGGTGATTGAAGGCAGTGTATACAAACACAAGGCTATTCACAAGGCAGCGATATGGATTTGATTTCACCAGACACCAGGACACACTACACCAAAAATCACATCGACTTCATCTCAGTGTGTGTGAAGGAAGTGGAGATGGCGACGCAATCTACTGAACACAAGATGAAGATGGAGAGCAGATGTAGATTCACATCACTCACACCACTATCTAGTGCAAGCAACCTACCTTCAAAATCAAGTTGAGAGCCTTCAGAGAAGTTGGTGATAGATGACCAGAGTTGAAGTTGAACACCGAGAAGGGAAACTGAGCTGAGGGACGAAACTACAAAGGACATCTTCACGTTAGTCGGTCAGTCAGTCAGTCAGTCAGTTAGTCAGTCATGAGGACAGAATGTGAGGGATTAAGCAACATGCCCATCGTGGAGGAAGCCTGTGTAGAAGAACACTGGAACTGTGTGAAATTGGTGTGTGAGGAAACCTGTGTAACCGTGTTAGGAATGAATAAGAAGAGGCAGGGCAGGGCAGGGCAGGGCAGGGCAGGGCAGGGCAGGGCAGGGCAGGGCAGGGCAGGGCAGGGCAGGGCAGGGCAGGGCAGGGCAGGGCAGGGCAGGGCAGGGCAGGGCAGGGCAGGGCAGGGCAGGGCAGGGCAGGGCAGGGCAGGGCAGGGCAGGGCAAGGCAGGGCAAGACAATACAATAGAAGACAAGACAAGAGAGGGATGTCGACGGATACATGGCAGCTGGAAGAGTCGTGAGAGGAGATGTTTATGGTGAGGCAGAAGATGAAGCAGTGCGGTGCAGTGGAGTGCAGTACAGTGGAGTGATGAATAGCGAAAAGAGAAATCGAGTACAATCTATAAAACACTAGACTGGACAAGGCAGTGAGAGAGAGTGCCCAGAAAGAGCAAAGGTACTTCTACGACACATTGGCAAGTGAGGTAGAACAGGTTGCAGACAGAAGAGAGAGAAGCCTGACAAAATTATATCAAATAGTCAGGTTAGTATCTAAAGGGGAAGAGACTAACTCAGCCTAGACGAATGAGAGATAGTGAAGGAAACTTAATTCACACCGAAGAGGAGAAAAAGGAAACGATGGGGAGATCACTTGAAAAAACTCTTGAATCTACCATCACCTTCACCACCAACACCACCACCAAAATATAGCAACTTAATACTGAAGCATTCAAATTGCGACCAGAACAGATTGAATGTCTAGCTGGCTTCAGGAAAAACAAATCATGTATGGATCAATTGCAACTCAACACTACACTACGCATCATCATGGAACAGAGAATAGAATAGAATAGAATAGAATGGTGGTCAACTCATCTCAAACTCAACTCAATCAACTCAAACTCAAATTCATCGACTTCGAAAAGGCCTTCGATCGAGGCATCGACCGAGAAGTAATTCCACAGGCAACTACTTCAACACTATGGTCTCACTGACACAAGCATCAGTAAACCGCATTCAACAGCTTCATTCTATGTGATATGATGACACATGTGAAGTGATTCACAATGGAGAGCTGAGTGATGTCTTTGGAGTGGAAGTGGCGACAGGAGTGAGAGGAGATTTCCGCCTACTATCACCATTGATCTTCCTGATTGTGGTTGACTGGATTATGCAAGAGATGAGTGTGAGGAGTTGTGAGGAGAGTGACACACGCTGACTGGAGTGATGAGAAGAGAGTAGAAGATTTGTGTTTCGTCAGCGATGATGATTGATATGTATTGTCTTGTCACACATACTGGATGATGTGTAGGCGAGAAGTAATAAGTTGTTAGAGGAGAAGTGGCAGCGGATGAAAGTGGGACTTCAAGTGAATGTCGGTAGACAGAGATGGTGAGGTTACCCTACCAACAACGACAACAGCAACAGGCACCATCAATGGGGAATATTGTTGTCATATCTTTATATTTACTGACTTGACAAATAAATGTGTGATTGGATCGTTCGACATGCGTTGTGCAAATACATAACATTATTCAGACAAATTTTGTTTTCCAATTACACCATCTGAATTTCGTTTGTTGATTGTTTGAAATGCCTTCGAGATCTGGACGTTGTGTCGTGTGTCTATCAGATGTTTGTATTGGAACTCTTAAAACCCTTCTTTCCTCTAAGCCTAACTTATTTGGAATGTGTTCACGAAATCTGATTTCAATCCTCCTCTCTGCCTTTCCGATGTACGTGGCCTGGTGCTTTCAAGAAAATCGGTGAAGCGATTTGAGGTGACGTTAAGCGAAAACCGAATGACTTTCGATTGTTGTTTTGAACAGTTTGTTTTCCACAGGGAATGTAATTTAACTGACGGGAGGGTGACCATTAGTGGAGTTCTCATTCTTCTAATACCTCTGTTCATGGGTTCATCTCCCCTCTAAGTTAGATCGAGGAACACAGGTCCCTTCTCGAGGTTATCAAGTACACTTATTTCTACTCTTCTCATTTTGACTTTATCTATATATGTCCTAGGGTAGCCATTTTCTTTCAGACATCTCTCGATCAACTGAATTTCTTAGGTTAGTTTGTCTGACGAGCAAAGTTTATTAGCTCTTTGAAACAGCATTTTAACTGGTCCTTGCTTCAACTTACAGGACAGGAATTGTTGAAATCGAGATGCTGTTAACTTCATGTTTGTTTTCTGTAGACACATGTTAGTTACGACCAATGCATTTTTTGTTGAAGTCCCGAGTCGAGGAAAAGAACGCCATAATTTGTCCTGTGTTCTATGATAATCCAATATTGAATGTTCTTAGCAATGTTATCACATAATCCATGTCATTAGATAAGAAAAGCAGATCATCAACATACCTCTTATGCATTGCGGTTTGTGCAGTAGCCGTGGCTAATGAATTTCTTTCCATGTTGGACATTAATATATTCGCATTTATATGTCTCAAATGACTTCCCATTTCTACTGGTTTTGCTTTGAGGTATAATTTGTTGGTTAACTGAAATTGCGTATTCTGAGTGTTCAAGAACATTAATTTCTCAAGTTCCAGGTTGTGCATCGATATTCCATCCATGTACTGACAGACAATGTCTACTGTTTCTTCCAGCTGTCTGTTGGTACACAGTGCTGTTATATCATTGGATCGCAACAATTTATCTTTCAGACTGGTTTCGTCTATCTGTTATTGCCACTCTGTCCCATGAAGAAGATTTCTACTTGGACATCTAAATAATTGATGGGATTATTTCTTTCAATTATCAATAAGATGATCGTGAGTTATGATGATGAAAGTTACAAGCATATATAGACAACTTTTTACATCCCTATTTTCAAGAGATAATCGAAGCATAAAAAGGATAACTTGAGATGACCTTTTTTCTATTCACTTATTAAACTCAACAGCTCAAATTATCTACAATGATAACGAAGTGAATAATGAGTTGACCTTATAAAAAAAAGGGAAGTCATTTTATTGTTTCATAATTTTGATCATCAATTTCCATATATTCATAAATGTAGATATTTCGCTTAAAGTTTAATTTGTATAAATTATCATGATAGCATCAGGTCAAATGATAATCTCAGTCAAAGACATTCCGGCAAAACAATAAAATTTACAGCAAATTCAATTATATAATGTCTGTATAGATTTCTAAACGCATTAGGTCATTAACAAAGAGAAACAAGCCACAGATTAGGAGTTCATTCTACCGATTCAATAATAATAAGTAATTTTGAAGATGTTTAGATGGATTTTCAGTTTATATCAATAAAGACGTGATGAATACCATACAGTGGCAATAGATCAACAAAAAGGCCGTATGGTTAGATTTTGTGCTTTTTGTGGCGCTTATCAGCAATACATTTTTATAACAAAGTTGGTGTCTTCTTGATGATTGTAACCTATATCACTCAGCAATAAAGTCAGCAACTTAGTCTCTAAGCTATTCAATCCAAGACTCATCCCTAACACGACAGGATAATGTACGCGAATCGGTCATCATAGGTAATTCATGTAGTTACCTAATCTATACTGCTTATCACTGATCAAAGTCTCTAGATCAAATTTCACAGTTTGAATAATAACACCAAAATACACTGCACCGTTGGGTTGCGTCACTTCGTTTAGTAGTTACAACGCGAAACGTAATGCACAGACTTGGACTGGATAACTACATGGATTACCCAGTGATGACCGATAGGTGTAACTGCAGTGATTATTTTTGATAACTGGTACAGTTGCTATTCACTACATAACTCAAATGATTGGAGTGAGTGAATGCCTAACTGAAATGATTAAAATGAAGAATACACTATATATCTACTGATAGTGAGTGATGCATGACTTTTGAGTGCATAGTGTTTGGATTTTAGTTTATTTGGTGTAATCTGTACAGTTGACCGTATTCAGTTCATAAGAATATTGTTTTATCGAAATACTGGAAATCAGTGAGCACACTGAAATTGAGACTTCCAGTTAAGAGTTTTAAATGTACTATGAGTGCACATTTTGTCTTCAATAGCTCTCATTATAAACAGATTGGTGGAATAGATATGGGTTCACTACTCGGAACTATTTTAGTTGATATATTTCTTGCCAAACTGAAGAACGGATCATTGAAAGAGGTCATTAATGAGATGACTATGTATCACTGTTATGACACATTCGTTATCCTGGATCAGAATGTGGATACAAATGAGGTGTTAAGATATTTTAATGAGGCGCACCCTTTACTCACAATCACTTGTGAGGAAGAAAATGCCAGCAGAAGAGAAGATGGTTCACTCTGCAAATGTATTTACAGGAAGACTACGTCTATAAGTCAGTACACATATTTTCTAAGTCATGTACCAATTCGATAGAAAGCAAACCTGGTTTAATGCCCCACTAACAGAGAGAGAAAAATATGTTCGGATGATTTAGTACAGAAGGAGTCAGATTATATTCGTAATTCGTTGGTGAAAATAGGCTACCCTAACAGTTTCATAGAAAGACACATGGATAAAGCCAGCAGGAACAAACATGGAATCATTATCATATAAAAACCGTTGTTTATGAAAATGCAATTTACTGGGGATGTAACCTGGAAAGTTTTATATCAGAGACTCTCTATAGCCATTAAGAGGACTTTCTGCTTCACACAAATTTGTCAATCATTTTCCAGTCGACAAATTGTTGCTGCTCAGACAAAAGATAAGGTATCTAGTTTTGCCATTTCTGTGTGTGGTTCTAAGTTTAGCTGCTCCTGTGGAGAAAGTTATATGGGGTGTACTACTAGATAGCATAACAAACTTGTTACTGACTATCTATCTTCATGGTTGGGAAAGAGACAGATAATATTCGTCAGAAGCTCGGTTTTATCTCGCTTCGTTGATAGTGGTTACTTCGTAAGTAACAACAATGCTTTCAAGATTATTCACCGCATACTCTCACATCCTCCAAAAAGTATTTAAACGAGACTTATAAACATACCAGAAAAAGTTGGAATTCGAGTGAATAATCCCAGCCTTTGTATCCCAAAAGCAATTTGCACATCGGTTACCACATCCTTGGTCAGGAAATACTTAGTTAAAAATCAATTATTCAGTTTTACTTCCTACACTTTTTATATTCTTTACACATTTCATGATATTATTTACCATATAAAATGTCCCGTGGGCTCCTAGTGGAACATATGGACTCAAAAGCACGTCACAACTACACTCTGTTCTACACAGTCTTCAAAAACTGGCTCCACCACTCCACACAAACTCTCATTTCTGCCTCACACCATCACCACCATGTAAACATCACATCAAACACCAAACTACTCGTCTCCCATTTCGGTTCCACTCGAACACCTGACTTCGCGTGCTGAATATTCCCAATCCGTCTTCTCACTCCATATTCAATCCATCTCAACTTTCTCTTCCATATTCGTTGGGCGATAGGTTCACGGTTGGTTCGTCAACAGGTCAGAGTGAATTCATTCTCGTCGATTCTTATTATTCTGGCCGTCTATCTGATCTCCAGCATCGAGTGTAGGTGGCAGTTGTTGATGAATGTGTGTAGTTTGTTGGAAATGCTTTTGGTAACGCACCACCAAGTCTCTCAACAATCATATGGAAGTACTGACTCACTTGACACAATTAGTCTTGAGAATCCGAATGTCGCTCATGCTTTATGCTGAGTGTGGTACAGTGTAATAGATCATCACACTGACTTCAGATTAATGAAGGATTGACTTGCTGTCTTTCCCATCCTGACTGCTTTCACATCTTCATGTGTGCCTGTACCGCCTGCAGTTGACAAGCTGCTGTCATGCCTGTGTAGGTGGAAGAGACAACTTCCTCCAAGTTCCTCCCATTCATGGTGATTGGTACTTGTCGATGTTGTTGTGTTGCTGTTGCTGCTGTTGCTGTTGTTGTTGGTGGTGGTGGTGATGGTGGTTGGGTTGGGTAACCTCACCATCTCTGTCTACCGACATTCACTTGAAGTCCCACTTTCATCCGCTGCCACGTCTCCTCTAACAACTTATTACTTCTCGCCTACACATCATCCAGTATGTGTGACAAGACAATACATATCAATCATCATCGCTGACGAAATACAAATCTTCTACTCTCTTCTCATCACTCCAGTCAGTGTGTGCCACTCTCCTCACAACTCACCACACTCATCTCTTGCATAATCCAGTCAACCACAATCAGGAAGATCAATGGTGATAGTAGGCGGAAATCTCCTCTCACTCATGTCTCCACTTCCACTCCAAAGACATCACTCAGCTCTCCATTGTGAATCACCTCACATGTGTCATCATATCACATAGAATGAAGCTGTTGAATACGGTTTACTGATGCTTGTGTCAGTGAGACCATAGTGTTGAAGTAGTTGCGTGTGGAATTACTTCTCGGTCGATGCCTCGATCGAAGGCCTTTTCAAAGTTGATGAATTTGAGTTTGAGTTGATTTGAGTTGAGTTTGAGATGAGTTGACCACCATTCTATTCTATTCTATTCTCTGTTCCATGATGATGCGTAGTGTAGTGTTGAGTTGCAATTGATCCATTTTTACACCCCCAGCCAGCCAGCCAGCCGGCCAACCAAACAACCAACCAACCAACTTGTTCCGGTGATAATTTTGAATCCCCTGCACCTTTCACTCTCTTCACGATGATGCAGCATGATATTTTGCTTTTTCTGAGTGGACAGGGACAGCAGCATGATTCCACACCAGTCCTCCAAAAGAATTAGGTCTCCACTCTTTGGGATTCTGACATGTTAACCCACAATCCAATCAATAGGTGGCACTCCTTCCTTCCTTCCAAAGCTTCTGCAACGGAAGTGGTGTGAGCATATCCACTGTCATCTCTACATCTTTTTTCAGTGCTTCTGAATAAAATTCCATGTAGCCCACTGCTTTCGCGGATTTCAGCAACTTTATATCATCCACGATTTCACTTCTGCTGTTGTTGGAGGACTTGTGTTCACATGTATTTGTGTGGCTGATCTGCTGGTGTAATATCTGGATGAGTTTTAGGTGGTGGTTGTGGTGATCGATTTAAGAGTTTTTTGTAGTGGTTAGCCCATCGTTTCCTTTGTTTCTTCTTTGGCGTGTTAATTGGGTTTCTTTCACTGGCTTTTTTTGGTTTATTTGATGTTCTCAACTGAGGTGTTATTTTGTGCATTATTGATTATAGTTGTCTATAGAATTCCTCCTTCTTCTCTTCATCTGCATCATTCGAAGCTGCACAGTGTAGCATTGATGTTGTATGATTGTGAGTCTCTTTCCTTCTGATTTCAATATGGCTGTCATGATCCTGATCACACATCAGCAGGAGATTGGTTTGCACTGCATGAGAGACAGCCTTCGATGCTCTTGCAAAAGAGACACATCATGTTAGCTACTGCAAAACTTAGTGTGCTGTGCTCGTGGTTGTCGTCTGGGTGACAATATTGGAGTAGATTATTGACTCCTCTCCAGTTGACAGTTTGGAGAGTCCGCTTCCATTCCATGTGTAGATTCCCAGCAGATTCCTAGCCTAGTACTTCTATGTCATATCTCATCTCTTGTGCAATCTGAGCAGTCTTGTTAGCTTCAAACATGGTGCGGACATTCCATGTTCCCATGCTTACTTTTGCTTTCATTAGGAGAATAGAAGATACATTTCTCGATTTGCTTCGCGAAGGTTTTCACCGAGTGGTGTGATTTCGTCTCTCCGATTCCAGAGAGGAATGAGTTTAATTTAACTTTTTATATTTTCTTTGTGCTTTGAAGTTTGTTTAGGGATTGTATTAGTTTTTGGGGGTAGTGTTGCTGGCTCTATCTCCAACCTTCCCTATTTATCCGGCTTTAGTGCCAACAAGTAACTAGTGAGCTAGTTAACTTGGCTATTCTAACTGATCCCCACTGGTTAGTTTCACTTATGTACTTGACCTCGCAGTCATTATATGGAATTTGATGGATCAGATTATTTTACTGAATTGGTTCTATCGGATCTTTAAGCCAGCTGAGAAAGATTGCCTCTGAATGAGTTTGTAGGTTTCAATGTCACCCTAATTCCAGCTCTGTTGAGGATCCTACGTAAGGTTTGTGACGTACCTTTCGTGTAGGGCAACACAATGGATGCTATGATCTCGTTTCTACCTGTGTTGTTGTTATTATTTGTACTCGTGTTACTGTTATTTTTTCTTTTTTTGTATGTTCGTACGAATTCCTAATGAACTGTGTAGGATGATTATTAACTATTAGTTCTTCTTTTGGTGTTTCAGTTACTTGTTTAGCTACTTGCATTGACTAGTCAGTTTTCTAGCTTTATCACACTGACACTTGACTAAGCTTGCCTTAACTGATATTGAATGAGATGACTTGAAGTCTAGACACCTGTTAGAAGGTGTTGGTTTTCTGTAGACGGTAGTGTCCGAACCACCGTCCGTCTTTCATTTTATCCTGCAGTCCTACATTTGTTACTCGTCTTGTTCATTTTCTACCTCGTAAGTGAATTGGATTGCGCCTACTACTGAGTTTATATGTTTGAGGAAATCACACTGAAGTGAATATTAGCCCAAGTTTTACTCTTATAATAATATGTATCATTTTTATACGGGAGGGACCTGTGACTAGATGGTATCACCATAGTAAAGAAGAGATTGAATTCTGAAAGAATTACCGAATATATTTCTCTTATCACTTTTGGTAAACAGTAAGAATAAATATAAGGTTAATCGTGTATTAGTCTCCTTCAATTTTATCAACCAAGACTCTAAATCACATTGTCAACTTTTTATGTTGCATACTTTTTTCAAAACTGTTTAAATTAAAACTTTCATTAATCACATGACAAGTGAAAAATGTTTTGAACGGATCTTCAAGATTCAAATAGTGTCATCTATCGCATAGTCTATTGTTATATTTTAACTTTTTGAAACAGTGATAAGGACATTGATACTGATCTGATAAAACCAAACCACCACTATCCAATGTGAGCCAATGATAATAAGGCATTCTCATCAAATCAAGTGTAGGTAAATGTTACATTCAACCGCTAACATTTCAGTTAAACAACGTAAAACAGTAATTTTTTAACATGTTATAAACAAACATACTTTTCTAATCTTTTTTTTTTGTAATGAACATTAGATAAGTAATCATAATAAAAAATTTTGACATTCCTTTTATGTACAAAGTAAAAATGAGAATAATTTGCGTTTTTTTTTTTCAGAAACAAAATCCCAGAAAACATATTACTTCCTCTTGTATTGGATGTATTTTTGATCTAAATATCTCGTCAAAATCTAATAGTTCTTAGGGCTGATTCTTAAATTTTATATAGGTTAAAGCAAAGAAATTCCCTGGTGACATATAACTTTCATATTTTATTTGTTAATCTGCTATGTGACCTAGATAATCTTTCTTTGATGAATCCTGATTACTTTATATGATCAGCGCATTGACCTTTCAACTGTAATGTATCATTCTTGAAGTGAATACTTACTGACTGACCTTTAATTGAATGAACACTGAGAAAGGCGACATAAAGTTATTTCTTCATTATGTATTCAAGTAATAAATGTAAGATAACCGAATGTAGTAAAAACGATTACACAAAGTGATCAATAATGGTCTAAATGCTGGAATGCGCAAATTAGCAGGAAGCTACTTCTTAGTGTGGAACATGGACACAAGATATTTCACAAGAATAGTTGTTATTTCTTATCCTTATTTAATCAACTAGAACTAAAACTAAACCCATGACTTACTTATCAGGTAGTGGGTGCCTACCACTGAAATTTAGGATTATTCACAAGACTACTGAGTCATGACCATCACTTTTTGAATGATCAGTATCATTTTTACTTGCAAATACTTATAAATTCCCGTTGTTCGAGCGCATGAAGCAATGCATATTAAATTTGAGTTATAGGAGGAGCAGCATCACTCACTGATGGTGAGTACATCCAGTTGATGAGTTTCGGAAGTGATGAATAGGGTTTAATAAGAGGGAAGTGAAAACCAAGAGAGTATAGGAAAAACTTTAAGAACAACCATACACAGACTACTTCAGTGAAATGATGAATGGGAACCGAGAGATCTACACAGACTTCTGTGCCATTATTGATTCGATGATTAGAGGCATTGTATACAAACACAAGGCTATTCACAAGGCAGCGATATGGATTTGATTTCATCAGACACCAAGACACACTACACCAAAAATCACATCGACTTCATCTCAGTGTGTGTGAAGGAAGTGGAGATGGCGACGCAGTCTACTGAACACAAGATGAAGATGGAGAGCAGATGTAGATTCATATCACTCACACCATTATCTAGTGCAAGCAACCTACCTTCAAAATCAAGTTGAGAGCCTTCAGAGAAGTTGGTGATAGATGACCATAGTTGAAGTTGAACACCGAGAAGGGAAACTGAACTGAGGGACGAAACTACAAAGGACATGTTCACGTCAGTCGGTCAGTCAGTCAGTCAGTCAGTTAGTCAGTCATGAGGACAGAATGTGAGGGATTAAGCAACATCCCCATCGTGGAGGAAGCCTGTGTAGAAGAACACTGGAACTGTGTGAAATTGATGTGTGGGGAAACCTGTTTAACCGTGTTAGGAATAAATAAGAAGAGGCAGGGCAGGACAAGACAAGACAACACAAGACAAGAGAGGGATGTCGACGGATACATGTCAGCTGGGAGAGTCGTGAGAGGGAGATGTTTATGGTGAGGCAGAAGATGAAGCAATGCAGTATAGTGGAGTGATGAATAGCGAAAAGAGAAATCAAGTACAATCTATAAAACACTAGACTGGACAAGGCAGTGAAGGAGAGTGCCCAGAAAGAATAAAGGTACTTCTACGACACATTGGCAAGTGAGGTAGAGCAGGTTGCAGACAGAAGAGAGAGAAGCCTGACAACATTATATCAAATAACCAGGTTACTATATGGGAGGGAAGAGCTCAAGACAGATAAAAAAAATGTGAGATAGTGTAAAGAAACAAACGGAAAGAAGAGTTGAACACTACAAAAAACTCTTAAATCGACCACCACAACCACCACCTAAAACTCATCCAGATATTACACCAGCAGATCAGCCACACAAATACATGTGAACACAAGTCCTCCAACAACAGCAGAAGTGAAATCGTGGATGATATAAAGTTGCTGAAATCCGCGAAAGCAGTGGGGCTACATGGAATTTTATTCAGAAGCACTGAAAACAGATGTAGAGATGACAGTGGATATGCTCACACCACTTCCGTTGCAGGAGGTTTGGAAGGAAGGAAGGAAAGGTGCCTTCTATCTGATTGGATTGTGGGTTAACATGTCAGAATCCCAAAGAGTGGAGACCTAATTCTTTTGGAGGACTGGTGTGGAATCATGCTGCTGTCCCTGTCCACTCAGAAAAAGCAAAATATCATGCTGCATCATCGTGAAGAGAGTGAAAGGTGCAGGGGATTCAAAATTATCACCGGAACAAGTTGGTTGGTTGGTTGTTTGGTTGGCCGGCTGGCTGGCTGGCTGGCTGGCTGGCTGGTTGGCTTCAGAAAGAACAAATCGTGTATGGATCAATTGCAACTCAACACTACACTACGCATCATCATGGAACAGAGAATAGAGTAGAATAGAATGGTGGTCAACTCATCTCAAACTCAAATCAAATCAAACTCAAATTCATCAACTTTGAAAAGGCCTTCGATCGAGGCATCGACCGAGAAGTAATTCCACACGCAACTACTTCAACACTATGGTCTCACTGACACAAGCATCAGTAAACCGTATTCAACAGCTTCATTCTATGTGATATGATGACACATGTGAGGTGATTCACAATGGAGAGCTGAGTGATGTCTTTGGAGTGGAAGTGAAGACATGGGTGAGAGGAGATTTCCGCCTACTATCACCATTGATCTTCCTGATTGTGGTTGACTGGATTATGCAAGAGATGAGTGTGGTGAGTTGTGAGGAGAGTGGCACACACTGACTGGAGTGATGAGAAGAGAGTAGAAGATTTGTATTTCGTCAGCGATGATGATTGATATGTATTGTCTTGTCACACATACTGGATGATGTGTAGGCGAGAAGTAATAAGTTGTTAGAGGAGACGTGGCAGCGGATGAAAGTGGGACTTCAAGTGAATGTCGGTAGACAGAGATGGTGAGGTTACCCAACCCAAACACCATCACCACCACCACCACCAACAACAACAGCAGCAACAGCAACAACATCGACAAGTACCAATCACCATGAATGGGAGGAACTTGGAGGAAGTTGTCTCTTCCACCTACACAGGCATGACAGCAGCTTGTCAACTGCAGGCGGTACAGGCACACATGAAGATGTGAAAGCAGTCAGGATGGGAAAGACAGCAAGTCAATCCTTCATTAATCTGAAGTCAGTGTGATGATCTACTACACTGTACCACACTCAGCATAAAGCATGAGCAACATTCGGATTCTCAAGACTAATTGTGTCAAGTGAGTCAGTGCTTCGATATGATTGTTGAGAGACTTGGTGGTGCGTTACCAAAAGCATTTCCAACAAACTACACACATTGATCAACAGCTGCCACCTACACTCGATGCTGGAGATCAGATAGACAGCCAGAATAATAAGAATCGACGAGAATGAATTCACTCTGACCTGTTGACGAACCAACCGTGAACCTATCGCCCAACGAATATGTAAGAGAAAGTTGAGATGGATTGAGTATGGAGTGAGAAGACGGATTGGGAATATTCAGCACGCGAAGTCAGGTGTTCGAGTGGTACCGAAATGGGAGACGAGGATTTTGGTGTTTGAGGTGAGGTTTACGTGGTGGAGATGCTGTGAGGCAGAAATGAGAGTTTGTGAAGACTGTGTAGAACAGAATGCATTTGTGACGTGCTTCTGAGTCCATATGTTTCACCAGGGACCCATGAGCAAATTTTAATTGTGATATTATGAATACCAGGCGCCAGTTTGGTTACTTTTCTTGTGGAGGTAGATTATTTATCAAGTTAGTTGAAGGCCACGTTTTTGAATGTCACTGAGAACTATATTTCCCATCGAGTTTCGTCAGTGATGTTATTTTGCATTGTTTGTTTGATTGCTACCACTTTCATTTTGAATCCAAGATAAGGCTATGGATGTTTTAATAATTCCAGCATTATTTATGGGTGATTGTAATGTTTCATGTGAAATTATTGCCCTCTCCACGTAAAAAAGCTAAGTTAAAGAAGAAGGCATTCATTTTAGTTCTCAGTGATTGTGACTATAATTCTCCGTCAAGATAACTAAAAGAGAAGAATGTTTGGAAATAAAAAATTGTCAGTGTTTACATGACCAGGGGTAAAAAATTGCTTCCGATACGTTATCCACTGAATACTACTATTCAACTTTTTGATACGTTTGATAAGGAAGCTAAAAGTAATGGTCATCCTCCATCGAAATCAAGATGACTTCGTTTGTAAACGTGTTGATACTGGGAGAAAATTATTTTTGTGTACGGTTATGATTATTTTGTTATTGGAGAACGCTCACAAACCGCGTGTTTTGGAGGCTGCAACAATGGACAGTTGTGATACAAAAAAGATGTATGCATGTATGTATATACAATAGTGAACAACTGTCGAAGTAATGACCAGCCAGTGAGAGGATTCACTAAAGTCATTGTACTTGTTCGTGAACCGTGTCATGTAGCATTCACATTTTGACATCTGGAGGTAAGTTTTTACTCGACACCAACATGCTAACGTGATTATGTATAACCTCATATGAAAGACGTCGGTTACAAACTACCGGAACAGACGTATTTGTGCCACTGTTGTATAAAAGTCATCTTAGACTAACCACACTGCATTAACTTTTGTAAGAATATGTATAATAACTCAAAACAGATCTCTCAGTATACAGATTTCTAAACCAAATTGGGATTTAATGGTTGAAAAAAAATGGATTTTCCGAATTGAAACAGCAAAAACCCACAAGTATTAAAACATGATACCAGAACTCTTTACTCAGTGCACAACATGTCAGATAAGATTCTAAGTAAAAATGAGATTTCATTATTACAGAAAGGTGTGAATTTTCACATCATTTGAAAGCCGTAATTGACTTGTGAGGTAGCACCATTCATCGAACCGACTACAGAATCCCTCTCAGAAAAATTTCACTTATTCTCCTAACGCTACGGAATACACATTATGACATCACTAAACAGGAATTTCAAGCCCTGAAAAATTTGAGGAAAAGCTAGAACATTATAATAACAAAAGCAGACAAAGGAAGTATAACAGTCATTATGAACAGAACAAATTATGAGAAAAAAGCAATTGAACACTTATCTGATGGACCATACACTTTGACTGATGAAAAGATTCGCCGAACTGAACAAAATGAAATTGAACAAGGACAGACTACTTCAAGAACTTAAACCCGAAATCGTCGACTCACTTTGGTTCATACTCAAGCCTAAGTCATACATAACTTCCAGATTCTACGATCTACCCAAAATGCATAAACCTTCCGTTCCACTGAGACCAATTGTAGACTTCACCAACAAACGAAAACATAACCTCTCCAAATATCTAGCTTCAATACTTAAACCCCCTATAAAAGTACTCAGGATACACACTAAAGGACTCATTTAGTTTTAAATCCAAAATTTCTTCACTCAAAATTGTGCAAGATGAAATTATGGTAAGCTATGACACCAATTCTTTACATACTAGTATTCCAATCAATGATAGACTAGATATTATTTCTAATTTACTAGACTCAGACAAGTCATTGACAGAAAGGTGTCTACTGAATACCAACGACATAATCAACCCGTCAAAATTCTTCTTAGACACTACTTACTTCACATATAAAAGAAAACTACCAAGTCAAATTAACGATTTAGCTATGGGTTCACCTTTTTCACCTATAATAGCTAACCTATTTATGAGGAAATTCGAAGAAATTGTCTTCACTCACTTATTAAAGCCAAGCATTTGACTGAGATATGTTGATGACTCGTTCGTAATTTTAAAACGCGACTTAAATCAGCTGAACCCTAGGTCACTCAGTATCAAGTTCAGCTGAGAAAAAGAAACGGACAAGGGGGGAACTACCTTTTCTTGACTGTCTTGTTAAGCGGAAAGAAAATAAACATTTAGGTATAACCATTTTCAGGAAAGCAACACATCCAAACAAATATTCAGATTTCAATTCATCACATCCAATTAGTGTGAAAATTTCTGTTGCCTCCAGTCTTTTAAGGAGAGTACATCCTCTAATAACAGATGAAAATGAAAGAGTTAAGGAATTAAGTTATGTGAATAAGATACTTAAAATGAATAAATATCCAGTGAAATTCACTTGCAAAATAGAAAATAACATTAAATTACATTATGAAACTACTCTTAAATCATAGGCCTCAAGAATAGTTACCTCTTACAGATCACACATATCGGATGAAATTATGGGAGTGCTCAACAAATACAATATCATAACAGAACATCAAACATATTGCAGAGTACCTTGGTTCATTTGAAGGATGAGATGCCCGTGAATTCATAATCTAGTTGTGTTTATGAAATAAAATGCTCATACTGCGATGCAGTATGCACAGGACAAACTTCCCGTGAAATCAAAATTAGGAGAACTGAACACCGAATAGCTTCCAACTGACATCTTAGACATCCAGTGAAAATGAATCAGTTCTGACAATATCGAAATTATTTACAAAGGCTTTAGAAATTATAAAAAAACATCTCATAACAGAATCTCTCCACATTAATTGGAATCATAATTGTTTGAATTGAAATGAGTGAGTAAAACGTGTTTGATCTGTCTGTCTTCAACCCATTCCTACATATTGACACAACCAACATACATCAAGGCGATACAAACTATCGACACATGTGTACATAAGAATCTCAGTCTGTAATTCATACACTCTTCACATTCACACAACACACTACATATGGATATCATCTTTATTGTACATTTCTGACGAAGCAAAGTCATTCATGCAGAAGAACACTTGTCCAGTTGTCATATATAAGCTTGGATAATTACTTGTATTATACCATCTCTATTGATATATGGACTCTTATGTGGATGACTTGGTATTACCTGGTTTCTAATCATAGTAATAATGGATAGTGGCTAGCAGTGGAATCCAAAATGCACATTTCATCCTATTTGGGATTCACCAGCTGGATGTACCTGCCTCCCAGTGAGTGGTGTTGTTCTCGCTGAGATTCGGACTCGAGAGCGTTCGCTTCAAACGCGAGAGCGTTATCCACTACACCACCAAGCTATCACCGGTGGGAACAACATCACTCACTGTGAGGCAGGTACATCCAGCTGACGAGTTCAAAATAGGACGAAATGTGCATTTTGGATTCCACTGCTAGCCACTATCCATTATTACTATGATTAGAACCCAGGTTATATCAAGTCATCCACATAGGAGTCCATATACCAATAGAGATGGTATAATACAAGTAATTATCCATCATTACTACAATAAGCTTGGATATTTTAAATTCTGGTTTATTATAACTTTGATAAAGCTATTAGTACTGAATGGTGAGAGATCAGTCGAAACATATTTATTTTGTCTTAAATTCATTGCGAAATACAATTACCAAAATAGTGAACACCTTTCAGTAGTGTATTCCACAACCATAATAAATGCGGCATTTCAGTGAACACTCAAGAGCTCCATAATAGTATTCATCCGACATTTTAAAGAGATTTTTCCATTTTGGCGCTTAACTCAAGTATGCTAAATAAATATTAATCAAAACTATTCAGTAAAGTTATTAGAATTTACTGAGTGTAATACATCTGATCTTTCAATCAGATCATCAATCTATGATGATAATCAGACTCATTTTTGGTTTTCGCTAAAATGTTCATACCATAAACTGTGATCTGCTATTCAGTTCCCAAGTGATTTGAAGAACTCATTTGATTGAGGTGAAGTAATTTAAGAAAACATCGTCCCGTGCAGCAGAGATTGCTATCCAGTATTCAAAAAATCTCGGACTGGCTTTCAATTTCTGTTGATGGATTAAATTGGTTTTTAATTGCCATTTCAATCAGCAGTATCTATTTTACTCTCTGGTCATTTGCGTTCATTGTAATGTTACCTGAATATTTACAAGTGGTGTTATTCCGATTATAATAACCTGTATGTTAATTAATTTCATCCTAACTTAGTAATGTGTTAAAGTAAATTCGTAAGTAACATTCTGTGCTCTTCTTTGCTTCAGGAACATGCTAAGTACAGAATATGCTTGCCGAAGCTCCGGGATAGCACCCAGTCAAGATATTCGGAAGACAGTTATAAAATTTGTGGATGCTGAATCACTTAACAAGCAAGTAAGAATACAGTGTCTAATTTACTGAACAACGAGAAAGCAAAGAAGCTACAATCCAGGGAATAAAATTTAATTTTTTGACAATATTGTTTCTTAAAACTACAATCGAATTTATGTGTGCAACAAATATATTGAATAAGAGGGAAGGTTTGCGAAGTTAAATGAGTGTGGAAGTGACTGGTTTCAAATGTAGTACATCAGAAAGGACTCTGAAGATTCGGTCTTGCATTTCTTTTGGGGGGACCCATTTATTCAGCCGACTTAACTAGTGTTTGAACTTTTACTTGCTCCTATGGAACAAAAAACCAAACATTTTCAAACACATCTCTGAACATTATCCCATGCGGTTGTCGAGCAGTGTTAACCAATCACTATATCAAATGATGAAAATTAACTCAGTATTAGTCAGTTAGCTGCAGAATAGTCCTCTTTTTCAACAAAAAAAGTAGCTGTTAAAAATGTGCGCTTTAGAGATTTGCGTCCAACAGAACCAACGACAAATTATTAATTTAAGCATGATTTTAATGTGCTCAGAAGACAGATTCAGTCGCTTTTTACTATCGTAGAATTAATTTTCTCACTTTACCTATTCATCACGGTGGATCAGTTTACGATTATTACTGTGAGCATCACAAAAGTTTCCTCACCCTTTCCAAATATATCACGTGGACAGTCAACCATCTTCCATATCCTCTACGTTGGTTTGGATCATTTTTCGGATTATTACGCAACTTGTCCCCGTCTGTAAAACTCAGTCTTGAACAGCAATCTAATGACGTAAGTCAACCCTACTATTCGGTAAAAGATCGTTGTATTTTTGTGATAAATATAAATGCAACTGAAAAGCCTTGTCAGGATTGCCTCTGATATCTTATCACATCGATTAATTAGATCAGTTGAAAAGACTTTCAGTGTAACGAAACTTTGGGCCAGCTTCTCAACCAAACTGATACAGAGAACCAACGATAGGTTACCAATGATGGCCACTTCAATGAGCATTTATGAGCTCAGCTTCCCCTGTAGAGATGTGTTAACATGGAGCGTGCTCAGACGGCTGTATCCACGCGCGCCCGTGAATATGTAACATCTTGGTTAGGGAAAGGAATGACGGAAAGTATCAGCAGTGCAGTATTCTCACACCTAGTAGATACTAGACATCATATCGAGTTAGATCACGCCTTTTCTGTGATATATTGTGTCCCTTACAATCTTTCTAACGGTGCACAAATACGCATCTTATCCATACTTGAAGCCATAGAGATCAACACAAGTAAGCCGGATCCGTTCAAATGAAATATGCTCATCCACTTTGACTATCCTGGCCCACAAGGTGGTCAACACGCTATTTATGAACGTTTCTACAACAAACTGCGCTTTCTAACCTCTTCTTTCTTCTATGTTGCCATTACTTTGATAAGCATTCATTTTCTTATTATTAATTTTATGTTCTTGTTTATTCATACCACTACCGGTAGTCATTTTCAACCGCTACGTAGCACTTCGCATTTGTTATTCTCTATTCACATGGTTTTCATCCCATTTGAATACATTTCGTCACCACATACTTATTATTTTATCCCTAGTAAACAAACACACACATTCTTGCTATAGTAAATGTATATATGAATCATTATCTGTAGATTTTGTCTCCTCATCCCGTAATTGTTCTGTCAATACTGTTTTCATTGCACAACTAACACACTAGACGGATAACACTTCAACCATTCCATTCGATTTGATCTCCATTCACCTAGAACACTGACTGTTTCCAAATAGTAAGAACTGTACATCATGCCTTATTTCAGCTTTTGTATTTCACTTATTCTCATGGATTTATAACTGTAGAGCCTGAAGAAAGAGAAGTTATTGGAAACTATTGTTCACTCAAATTACTATTGTTCTGAAAATTTCATTGTTCCAAAGGAAGATTTCCTTTGACTAAACAGTCTTTACTCATCTTTTTACGAGTAGATGGCTTTCTCAGTCGGTGTAAACTAATTTTTTAACTAGAAGGTATATAGAAAACCCCTTTGTAGTGTTTAACAGAATGTAGTTAATTTAAGTGAAAGGAAGGTGTCATCCTGGATATGATCACTAATCTTCACAGTATTTTCAGTTTTAACCTTCACTGATGTCCTTATTACATCAATATTTGAGTTTGAATGGAATTTATTCAGTTGACTAAATCACTGACTTTAAGAAAGGATGCAATAACCGTTTTACATTAAAGGCGTATCAACGTAAGTTATTCAAAGTATTATAAAGAATAAGAGCCATATTGTACATCATTTGTTAACAGAATAGCCGCATTGGTTAGTTCTTATCAAATGTGGTCAATTTTTGTAAAGTAGTCACCAGTTTTATAACCAATATCAAATGGAATAAATTGCAAAAGTGTCTGAAGCACTGCTTAACTCTCCCCAGAATAGAGCTTGTTCTAATCAACACATATGCTGACTAAAGAGACAGTTCTTACTGGTTTCTGTCATCGTGTAATTCAGTTACTGACTCAAAGTTGATAATTAAGCTTATGAAAAGATTTCGCTGGGCAAAAATATACAGTAACAAAAACCGTGAACGACTGAAATGAAACCTAAGAATACACACTGCTGTAATGGGTCGAAATACTCGATATCCGTCAGCAGGTGAGCTCCCAAGCAGATACCTCGATATTGTCGGATATTAATAACATTTTATTCATCTTGGTAACTCTTATCGGAATCCAGGACGTATGTTTCATCCTATTTGGGCCTCGTCAGCTGGATGTATCTGCACCCCAGTGGGTGATGTTATTCCCTGTAAGACTAGAATCCAGTATTAAACACCTCTCAAGATGAATATAATATCATGAATATCCAGCAGTATCGAGGCATTCGCATAACAGCCCATCTGCCAACAGAGGTTGAGCAACAAATGATTCCTACTGCACAAGTGGTGGCTCCTGTGCCACGGTAGTTTAGTGGATAACGCTTTTGTGCCTGAAGTGAAGGGTGCTGGGTTCGAATCTCAGTGGGAACAACATCATTCACTGTGGTCTAGGTACAACTATCTAACGAGTCCCAAATGGGACGAAACGCGCAACCTTGGTCTCACTGCTAGTCACCAACATGAAGACAATTGCAAGTCTCAGCAATGAACCTTTAAATAACTGCCATACACCTGAAACTACTTTAATTTCTTGTTTTCTGAGTACTTTTAGGTCTCACTAAACAACACCTCACGGTGTCTTTAAAACTAGACCCAGTTATAGCAATGATGCCTTTACTCACTTATCACTAATATGTTTTCATATGAATATACACTGAAATGGTCAAAACCAAACACTTAATCATCGTTCAACTTTTTATGGGTTTATTTTGAGTTGCGAAATAATGTATAAAACAAAGATATTTTCGAATGCAGTCCCTTACATTATTCCCAGTCACAGAACAGGAGCAAAGTATTTTTACCTTTGTCTATGCTTGCCTTTGTTGGATTAATAAAGGAGATAGGGACAAAATCATCATTATAATTCATAATGATAGTAGTAATATTACGACAGTTCTTTTTCAAGTCGATTAATTAGAGGGTTTTACTTCTCGTTAAATTTTTTATTTTAGTTTGTGTTTCCTATCTAACTTTTACTTGTTCTCCTCTAGAAATATGAAACAGTTTTCTTTTCTTCCTTCACGCCGAGGTTTAAATCTTTTTGTTAGCAAAGACTTTTACTTTATTACTGTTTTTATGGTAGTGAGTAGGTTTCAGTGGAGGAAAGATAGTTTCTGTAGTTTCTTTTATTTCACTAATTTAAAGATAAGTTTGCCAACTGTGAACACCTAATGTGTATGACTAACTCCTCATTGACTTCTCATAGGCATTTGGCAATGCTTTATGCCTCATTGGATTGACTGGCTACTCATATAATCGAAACCAGTAGTTCGCATGTTAACTGTCAGGAATAATGCCTGTTTTTTTACTTTTTTTGTGTTATACTTGTTATTCTCCGTTGTTTTATTGGATTGAATTGTTCTACCTCTATTGGCATATGGGGCCCTACGCAGATGCCTCGATGTTATCTGAATATCACTTATGGTAATTTGTTTGGTTGTGGCTAGTAGAGGAATTCAGGATGCGTGTTTTGTTCAGTTTGGCACTCATCAGCTGACTGTACCTGCACCTTAGTGAGTGAAGCGATGGGTACGAGGTTCGTATCTCAGTGGAACAACATCACTCACTGGGGTGCGCGCACATCCAGCTGATGAAATGTGCAACCTAGATTCCTCTGCTAGTCACAACCAACAAATTACCAAAATGCCTGTTTGTTGAGTGACTTTTAGCTATTTGATGACCATAACATGTTTCAGGATTGTAAGTGATCCTAAGAAAAATCCTATACTTCTGCTAATATATATCTTAATACCTCAGAGTAGTATCCTCTCTTATGCGTTAATATTAGATTGGGATTTAAATGATTTTGAACACAAACAGCAAAAATGCAGTGAACTTGTTATGATGTCATATTGTTTACTTAGTTCAGAATTTTTATTTTAATCAAAGTAAACAACTTTTTAGAAAACAATGTGGCCGAAGAAATATTTCTTTCAACTTAGTTCCTTATCGATGGCACTACACTAAAATATAACATCCTCAAAATATGTAATTATATTCCAGTCAAATAAGAATAATTGTTTTGTAGTAAGTTATCAATCTCAAAGTATTAAAGGGGTGATAACTAGTCAAAAGTAATTAAAACTGCAGCTAAAGCACAGAATAATGTTGTTACTTGTATTATCCTGTCTTTGATCAGACCGAATTTTATCTGTCCGTATTAGCATATAGGCTTTTGCGTGGATGTCTCGATACTTTCTCTGTTTCAGTTTCATACAATTGATGGAAAGTGGCAAGTAGTTAGATGCAGGTCACTGTTTCGCCCTATTTGGGACTTCTCAGATGGATGTACTTGCCTCACAGTGAACGATGTTGATCACATTTGTTTCATCCAACGACGGATAACACAAGTAACAACATTAAAACTATATCCGTTGTGCAAGAAGTAGCGTTTGCAATTTAGTGGCATAGTGGATAATACCCTGGCATTTGAAGTGATCGGTCCCAAGTTAGAGTGTTGATGAAAACAACTTCGCTTATTAGTAGGCAGGCATTCAGCTGACAAGTTCTAAATGGGACAAAACGCTCGCTCCGGATTTCACTGCTAGCCACTATATACCATTAATATAAAGTATGAAACAATTATGTAGCAAAATTTGTGAACTTTTGAACAGGCTGTAGCATAACTGTTAGTTTGCATAATAGTAATTAACATGAAGAGAAGAGAAAATAAATTATCATGTCAAGTGGTCAATATTGGCAGCAGTTAGGTGCAAGAGAGAGGAAGAGCAAGATAGCTGAAGCTGAAATAATAATAACATTGATAATTATAATAATTACAAACATTTATGGGATGAAGGAATGGGAGGGTGATTACTTTAACGGATAAACTGTACAGATGGCCAAAGCAAAGAGAGTGTACGAATTTTTTCTGAACACACTGACTCGTCTTATTCAGGTGGATTCCGATGTCGTCTGCTGTATGTAAAAGACGAACTTGTAGAGCATGGGTAAAATCACAAGGAATGTGATAAACAATCTTAATACAAGCAGTTATACTAAAATATACGCATCGTATAAGAAGTGGCTATCGTGGCATGGTGGTGTAGTGGATAACGCTCTAGCGTTTGAAGTAATTGCTCCTTAGTCCGAATCCCGGTGGGAACAACACTCACTGGGAAGAAAGTACATGCAGCTGACTAGTCCCGAATAAGACGGAATGTGCATCCTGGGTCCCACTGCTAGCCACTATTCATCATAACTTTAAAGGAGTTCTGAATATTAACTCGATGACCGCTTTCAACCAGATGACAGAGTATTGAGCTGCGTACTGATAGATTTTTCCCTTTGCTCAAACATGACGGGTGATGTCAGACGATTTTCTTTGCTAACATTATCTTCTAAATGTCTAGATGAGACCTTTTCTTTACTGAAATAAAATGTTTTTTTTTTAAAGGCACTGAAGTTCAGTGAGACAGATGTAGATGTCAGACAGTTTGAACAAGACATATAAGCAAACAGTATTGTTTTCAATTAGATCCTCTTCATGCTCTAATAGCTTAATATATATAAAATTAAACCATCATGCAGATTTATCGGTTGATGTGATAAATGTTTAATATAACGATGGAAATAATAATACAAATAATAATAATAATTTAATGGGGATGTGGCCGGGAAGTTTTACACCAGAGACTCTCTAGAGCCATTGAAAGGACCTGCTAAGCGACACAACTTTGTCTATCATTTTCCAGTTGACCAGTTGTTACTGCTCAGACGAAAGATAAGGTATCTAGTTTCGCCATTTCTGTGTGTATTTCTAAGTTTAGCTGCTCCTGTGGAGAAAGTTATATAGGGTGTACTACTAGATAGCATAACAAACGTGTTACTGGGTATCTACCTTCATGGCTGAGAAAGGCTTAGATAATATCCATCAGAAGCCTAGTTTTATCTCACCTCGTTGCTAGCGGTAACTCGGTAGATAAGAACATTGCTTTTATGATTATGCACCACATACCACCTCATCTTTCAAAAGGTATTCAAACTCGTGTTCTACACATAGCAGAAGCTGTGGAAATTCGGGCGAATAATCTTGCCTATGTATACAGAAGTCTGTACATCCCTTATCTCTCCCTTGATTAGCAAATACTTAGTTAATAACTTTATCATTCAGTTATTATTATTTCAAGTTGTTATCCACCGTAGACTGACACCAGTTGGAGTAACAAATGAAACCTGGGAGAACTGGATAGCTATCTCGTCCTAGTATGGGACTCCTCAGCGATGCGTACCCATGACCCCGCCAGGGATCGAACCCGCTACCTTCAGGTTCCGTGGCTAGCACGTCACCATTGAGCCACTGGGTCAGAATCCAATCATCCATATTTCCTACTCCTTTTCTTATTCTTCATTTACTGTATTTGTCTAGGCTTTGTTTATCCACTTACCTCCCTCTTCACTAATATGTAACTTTTATTTTCACAAACTTTTGACCCATTTTGATTATCAGAGTGTCTACATTTTCATGCTGCTTTCTTGTTTCATATCATCATTACCATCTATATTGCATGTGCTTTAGTCAACGTTATCACTTTTATTAATTTCATTATTATTATTTGTATTATTATCTTCATCGTTATATTGAACATTTATCACATCACATCTACATGAGTGGTTTAATTTTATATATATTAAGCTATTTGTATTAGAGTAGAGCCTGAAGAGGATCTAATTGAAAATAATATTGTTTGCTTACATGTCTTGTTCTAATTTACATTATGGGAATTTTTAAAACTCTAAAATGTCAGACAGTTTAACAACAACTGTATTACAATACATCAGTTGATTGTTATTTTCAAATTTTCTCCAATCAGTCTTAAAGAATCATTTTCATTTTAGCATCACGAGGTAAGCAGTTTCCTAAATATTCAAGTATTATTCACAAAATTGTATCACAAAGATATGAGTAAAAGTTATCTAGAAGTGAATAGATCTTTAAAAAATTTCAAGTGATGACATTTATCAGGAGTTTAAAAACTTCGCCATAGGTATCAGTGATGTTATAAATGATACTACAGTAGATATGAATAGAGGTATTTCATAGATAATTTTTTGGGAAAAGTTAATCATCTTAGCTTGTGTTATATTAGACAAGATTTATTACTTTCTTGTGATTTGCATTGCTCTCGGAACCCTATTTTAACTTATAAAGTATTAAATTTCATGTGATGGTAAATCAGCCAGTTATAGTTTAAAAAAAATACCACTAATTGCAATGGCTCAACATCTACACATATTGTGGAACAGCACATATAGTACAATTTATCTACATGGAGACATGAAAAGATTCATATCCAAAACAAGGTGTTAGATAGCTGTATTATACATTTTGTCGCAATTATCAGGGCAGTGAATTACATAAGAGGTTCTTTGTTGTGAGTTGACTGATAATTCAAGTGTTTGTAACTGACATGACTATAACATACAGCATACAAAGTTTTAAGTGTCATATGTCTTAATTCAATGAGGTTTATAGTTACTATTCAGTGAAAAATTTTAGAAATAAGTGGACTGAATGTTGTTTATTTCATCATTCCTAAGATACAGTCAGTTTTGAAAGTTACTACTTAAATTTATCGCATTTTTGCAGTCAATTAGACTTGTGTTCATCTGTAGTAATTAGAAAATAAAGTTGTTTTAAACGGTAACTAAGAAAAAGTTATTTCCACAAAATTTAACAGCAAAGTTAAAGTTTTTACTAATAATTAATTGGTATTTTTTCCAATGCATAGATAATATGAGCTTTAGTGTTTTGATAAGAAAAAAAATTTGTCAGTTTAAAAACTGTAAAATAGACTGGCTGTTATGAGTTTGCTTCTTGCAACCCTCTTTCTGAGACATTCAACTAAATCAACCTTATGAAAGTTAATCAAGAGAAATTAAGTTCTAGAAAATTAAATCATTTCCACGAAATTTTTCAACGTACATGTGAGAGTTTTATAGAAACAAATAACTTAGGAAAACTTGCATTCACGTGGAAAATTAGGGAAAAACATTATAATGTTCTCACATTTCATGTTATATTGAACATTTTCAATGCACAAAAATCAATTGTTCAATCCTGAACGCTAAAAGTAACATCTTTTTAATTTTTTCCCTTCAGTTTCTAGTGGAACATACAGCTTCAGTAGTACATCTGCATTGCACTCTGTTCTCCACAGTCGTCAAAAATTGGACCCACCACTCCACACAAACTCTCATTTCTGCCTCACACCATCACGACCATGTAAACATCACATCAAACACCAAACTCCTCGTCTCCCATTTCGGTTCCACTCGAACACCTGACTTCGCGTGCTGAATATTCCCAATCCATCTTCTCACTCCATATTCAATCCATCTCAACTTTCTCTTGCATATTCGTTGGGCAATAGGTTCACGGTTGGTTCGTCAACAGGTCAGAGTGAATTCATTCTCGTCGATTCTTATTATTCTGGCTGTCTATCTGATCTCCAGCATCGAGTGTAGGTGGCAGTTGTTGATGAATGTGTGTAGTTTGTTGGAAATGCTTTTGGTAACGCACCACCAAGTCTCTCAACAATCATATGGAAGTACTGACTCACTTGACACAATTAGTCTTGAGAATCCGAATGTCGCTCATGCTTTATGCTGAGTGTGGTACAGTGTAATAGATCATCACACTGACTTCAGATTAATGAAGGATTGACTTGCTGTCTTTCCCATCCTGACTGCTTTCACATCTTCATGTGTGCCTGTACCGCCTGCAGTTGACAAGCTGCTGTCATGCCTGTGTAGGTGGAAGAGACAACTTCCTCCAAGTTCCTCCCATTCATGGTGATTGGTACTTGTCGATGTTGTTGCTGTTGTTGTTGTTGTTGTTGTTGGGTGGTGGTGGTGGTGATGGTGGTTGGGTTGGGTAACCTCACCATCTCTGTCTACCGACATTCACTTGAAGTCCCACTTTCATCCGCTGCCACGTCTCCTCTAACAACTTATTACTTCTCGCCTACACATCATCCAGTATGTGTGACAAGACAATACATATCAATCATCATCGCTGACGAAACACAAATCTTCTACTCTCTTCTCATCACTCCAGTCAGCGTGTGCCACTCTCCTCACAACTCACCACACTCATCTCTTGCATAATCCAGTCAACCACAATCAGGAAGATCAATGGTGATAGTAGGCGGAAATCTCCTCTCACTCATGTCTCCACTTCCACTCCAAAGACATCACTCAGCTCTCCATTGTGAATCACCTCACATGTGTCATCATATCACATAGAATGAAGCTGTTGAATGCGGTTTACTGATGCTTGTGTCAGTGAGACCATAGTGTTGAAGTAGTTGCCTGTGGAATTAGTTCTCGGTCGATGCCTCGATCGAAGGCCTTTTCAAAGTTGATGAATTTAAGTTTGAGTTTGAGTTGAGTTGAGTTTGAGATGAGTTGACCATCATTCTATTCTATTCTATTCTCTGTTCCATGATGATGCGTAGTGTAGTGTTGAGTTGCAATTGATCCATACACGATTTGTTCTTTCTGAAGCCAGCCAGCCAGCCAGCCAGCCAGCCAGCCAGCCAGCCAGCCAGCCAGCCAGCCAGCCAGCCAGCCAGCCAGCCAGCCAGCCAGCCAGCCAGCCAGCCAGCCAGCCAGCCAGCCAGCCAGCCAGCCAGCCAGCCAGCCAGCCAGCCAGCCAGCCAGCCAGCCAGCCAGCCAGCCAGCCAGCCAGCCAGCCAGCCAGCCAGCCAGCCAGCCAGCCAGCCAGCCAGCCAGCCAGCCAGCCAGCCAGCCAGCCAGCCGGCCAACCAAACAACCAACCAACTTGTTCCGGTGATAATTTTGAATCCCCTGCACCTTTCACTCTCTTCACGATGATGCAGCATGATATTTTGCTTTTTCTGAGTGGACAGGGACAGCAGCGTGATTCCACACCAGTCCTTTCAAAGACTTAGATCGCTTTTGTTTGCTAGTTTGACCAGTTAGCCCTTCTTCCAACCAATCGGAGAATTCCTTATTCTGCTTCTTTCAAAAGCATCTACAATAGAAGTGGTTTGAGCATGTCCGCCGTTGTACCTGAGTCTGTTTTAAGTGCTTCTAGATGAACTCCATCTCTTCCTACTGCGTTCTCAGATTTCAGCGGCTTTATGGCGCTTAGGACTTCAATTTCGCTTTTGTCCGGGGGCATGCGTTCACTAGTAATACTGTGGCTGGGATGCTGGTGGTATTTCTGGACGATTGTCAGTTGTTGTTGTTGGTGGTGGTAGTGAAGGTGGTGGTCTTTTCACGAGTATTTTTGAAGTGATCGCCCCATCGTTTTTTTGTTTCTTCCTTTTCGTGTTATTTAAGTTTCCTTCACTATCTCTCTTTAATTCATCTGTTGATCTTCGCCACCCCCCAGATGGTAACATGACTATTTGATATAATGTTGTCAGGCTTCTCTCTCTTCTGTCTGCAGCCTGTTCTACCTCACTTGCCAATGTGTCGTAGAAATACCTTTGATCCTTCTGGGCACTCTCTCTCACTGCCTTGTCCAATCTAGTGTTTTATAGATTGTACTCGATTTCTCTTTTCGCTGTTCATCACTCCACTGTACTGCACTGCACTCCACTGCACTGCTTCATCTTCTACCTCACCATCACCATCTCCCTCTCACGACTCTCCCAGCTGCCATGTATCCATCGACATCCCTCTCTTGTCTTGTCTTGTATTGCATTGTCTTGCCCTGCCCTGTCCTGCCCTGCCCTGCCCTGCCCTGCTCTTCTTCTTCATTCCTAACACGGTTACACAGGTTTCCTCACACACCAATTTCACACAGTTCCAGTGTTCTTCTACACAGGCTTCCTCCACGATGGGGATGTTGCTTAATCCTCACATTCTGTCCTCATGACTGACTAACTGACTGACTGACCGACTAACGTGAAGATGTCCTTTGTAGTTTCGTCCCTCAGCTCAGTTTCCCTTCTCGGTGTTCAACTTCAACTATGGTCATCTATCACCAACTTCTCTGAAGGCTCTCAACTTGCTTTTGAAGGTAGGTTGCTTGCACTAGATAATGGTGTGAGTGATGTGAATCTACATCTGCTCTCCATCTTCATCTTGTGTTCAGTAGACTGCGTCCCCATCTCCACTTCCTTCACACACACTGAGATGAAGTCGATGTGATTTTTGGTGTAGTGTGTCTTGGTGTCTGGTGAAATTAAATCCATATCGCTGCCTTGTGAATAGCCTTGTGTTTGTATACACTGCCTCCAGTCACCAAATCGTTGAATGCTCACGAGTCTTCGAATAGTTCTGCATTCTTATTCATCGTTTCACCAAGAGCCTATCAACCCATGGTTGATTCTCATCTTGTGTTGTTCGCTGCCAGTTCGGCATTCATGTTACCTAACCCATAAGAATTAAATTTGATGTTCTCCCCATCTGCGGTGGTATCTTGTGCATTGCTGATTGCAGTTGTCTATAGAATTCCTCCTTCTTCTCTTCATCTGCATTATTTGTAGGTGCGCAATGCAGCATTGGTATTGTATGATTGTGACTCTCCTTCATCCTGATTTGAATGTGACTGTCATAATCCTGACCCTGCATCAGGAGGAGATTAGCTCCCACTGAATGAGAGAGCCTTTGATGCGGTTGAGAGAGGGACATCATGATAGCCACTCCACAACTCTGTGCCTTGTGCTCGTGGTTGTCGTCTGGGTGACAATATTGGAGTAGATTATTGACTCCTCTCCAGTTGACAGTTTGGAGAGTCCGCTTCCTTTCCATGTTAGATTCCCAGCAGATTTCTAGTCTACTACTTCTATGCCATATCTTCTCATCACTTTTGCAATCTGAGCAGTCTTGTTAGCTTCAAACGTGTTGTGGACATTCCATGTTTCCATGCTTACTTTTACTTTCATTGAGAGAAGAGAAGACGTATCTGTCGATTGGCTTCGTGAAGGCTTTTACGGACCAGCATGATTTCATCTCTCCGTGTCCAGCGAGGAATAAGTTTGTTTTTAGTTTTTATGTTGTTTTTGTGCTTTGATGTTTGTTTATCGATCGCATTGGTTTTGCTGGGTAGTGTTGCTAGCGCTATGCCCAACCTTCCCTGTTTATCCGGGTTTAATACCGGCAAGTAACTGGCCAAACAGTTAACCAGGTGAGGTTAAAATTAACATTTTAAATTACCACTAAACTTGTTTGAGTGGTTTAAAATTAACATTTTAAAGATGTTTAATTTTACTTTAGCCTCAATGGAATGAAAAGAAACACGTTTATAAATAAATATCTTTATTCTCAATTTATGAATTTAACATGAGAGAAGCCAGTTTACAGGCCTCACCAAGTTGACAATTTCAGAGAAACACAAAAGGTTTTAGCAGTTTTGAATGGTACAGAGGGAGGACATTAAACTCTTTCATGATACCAAGTTTCTAAATGTTACGAAAACAGCAGGACAATATCACTTTACAGTACATACACATCGTTCTGAGTTTAAGTTTTTCCCACTTCATGGATTTCATATTAAATTATGCAACATTGTCAAGGAGATACACTGGCTGTTAATTGACTTCTGTTAGGTGGATTGATATAAGACAAAGTACTAGAGAAATCTGTTGCATAGCATTATGATAGATGTGTTGCCGTTAAGTAAAGTGATCTCTCGGGTTTGATTGTTTATCCAGATTTCCGGACCAGAAATCGGAGACCAGTTATTGTGCTTGAGGTTTCGTATGTGTTATTAATTAGGGTACTGGTAGGGAGGTGAGTTTGTTGTGAAGCTGTTCAAGAAACGGAATCGAGAGCGAGCCAACTGAATGCTTCTAACATCGGTTTCCAATATTAGGTGCGAAGTAGGATTTCCAGTAAGTTGGTACTTTTTGACCAAACTGATGCTTAAAACTTTTATGTCAGGCTGATTCTGGAAAGGGAAGATAAAAGAAAGCTCAAGGAGAAACTGGACAATGGAATACCACGTAAAACAAACCGGTAGGAGAGAAGTTCTTGTCGTGAAGCTTCACGGTTAAACAACTTAGCTCAGAGAACACAATACAACCAAGAACATAAAATATAGTCTTTATTAGTTAAATAAAATAAATGGTACACCAATTGACAAATTAAGGTTGTAAGGACTACAAAATCACGGTAGACAGTTTGACTAAATGGTCAGCTAACACTGTTTTTAACAGTTTTCATGTCATAACAGAGTATGATTTTCTCAAGGTTACTTATGATGATAAAGAAAATCGGCAACTCTGAATGAGGAGAGTAGTTTCTCAATGTTCTCTATGCTTTGACATTTCATCATAATTAGGTTTATTGACATCTTTAACACTAATGTCTGGTGAAAATTCTCAGGAACAATAACACTAATATTCTCAGTTTGTTACCTGAAACAAATGTAAAATATATTAATGCGGTGATATTTGATCCTAAAAATGTGTTAATTTGATCGCTTTATTACATCTTAGCCAAGATTCCTATGGTTTCCAACAAGTATTCTCTGCAAATTAATTTACTCCTTCTGGAAGCACGACGATTTTCGATTCTGCATAAACAAACGTGGCAGACTGGATACATGAAGTGCTTCTTAGAAATTTTAACCTACCACCTACACAGCATCAATCCTTACACATATTTCTAAGTGATCCAACGTGTTTATACAGTTTTTAGTATGTTTTTTGGGTGAATTTGCAAGTAGTGTGTCTAATTAAAAGTTATTTTATGCATTTGATGTATCGTGCAGTGTTACAGTGCTTAAATTCTACTCTTATAAATTATTGTTACCTGCTTGGATGACAAAGCGAAACACAGTCAAAACATTGCTGACAAAATTTATTCATCTTCACCCTTTTTTACTATCGAATTATTTTAAAAAATATTCATAGAAGAAGAGATTGCATGAAAGAATCGTTTCCAAGGTGGACAAGGTCATCTAGGTTGTGAAGTCTAAGCATACTATAGATATTTTATGAGTAGTATACAAAATCATTAAATTTGAGTAATGATTATGTGAAAGGATAACTTTATTTTCAATAGGGGAAATAAAAGATTTTTATCCGCATTATTGTTATTATGACAATAATTCATTTTGTTGGTAATATAAACGGAGAAGTAACAAAGATAAAGGAGTTTCCTTTGCTAGATTTTTGTTACTTTTCTGTTGTTTTGAAGCTTTTCCTTCCTTTTTTAAACAACCACCATCTTCTTAAAAGATAAGAAGAAAAGGTAGTTGATGCATATACAGATATAAGGCAAGAGAGAAAAGGAAATTGGCATAAATCAAGTTCTAGTATTCATTAAAGGTACGCTATGAAAAAAGTTGAGTTAAGAGATAAGAATTATTCATTTCGTATGTTTATTTTTTCCCACCTGCATTGCATTCTCCTTAGAAAAAATATCTCTCAATGATGTAAAGGTTAGAATAAATTAAAATTACAGACTGAATTGTGTGAGGTAGATTAACTCATAGAAATTTAAACAAATATGTTTGTGAACAAACATTTTACTGTTGAAAAGGATAGGTTACACCGACAAGTCAAAATCGCTTGACTGAAGTTACTTAAAATTTATATATTGAATTTTAACCTAAACCCAGTGTATAAAAATTAAACAGGCATCAAAAAAGTTGAAGTATGTCTTAATGACTAAATAAAACTCTATTACTGTCGGTATTCAGAAAGCGTAACGCAACAGAGACTATATTATACGGAAAATGTCTACATAATTAACAAAAAACTGACAGTAATATTGAATACGCAGTGATATTTAACTGATTTTGAGGTGAAGAAAATACTCTTCAATTGCTATGAAACTCAGCGTCAGTCATTCAGTTGTATCCAAAAACGTGGTGATAAAAAAAAGGCGGACTCTTCAGTTTAGTTATGACACTAATAGCTGAAAAAGTCAATGATTGGAATAAATTAAACCACTGAAAAATTTTAACTACTTCAGTAACAATAACAATTCTTTTATTCTTTTATATAGGCCGCACAAAGCGAAAGCTTTCCAGTTGTATCTCAGAGCACTATCCTGCATGGTTGTCGAGGGGAGAATACAACTCTGTTAACAGTTCAATTCTTCAACATTTGGTCAACTATAAACATATAGCTCGATCAGAATCCTCCTTCAGTGTGATTTATCTTGTCAAATGGAACAGTTCTAAAGGAGTACGAGTTCGACAGTTGTGCACAGCGGAAGCACTGACAATTCAACAATTCAAGCCTGATCTCTGAATGCAAGGAAGCATGTTCAGTCTCTTATTTTACTATGGTCTTAACACCCACATTTTTCCGATTTCATTACAATTAATTAGTTTATTATTATCACCTTCATTATGACCCTTGTTTCATTCTTCACCTTCTTTACACCTATCTATCAAGTGGACACTCAATATTTGCGCTTCTTATCTACCAACAATTTTCAACTTGTCAAACTCCTCGCCTTCCTCGACATTTCTACTGTCTTAGTTTAATATCCAACTAATTTTCATTCTTGATTCAGGTGTTTTTAGCACTAGGTTAATGATGTAATCATACCCTATTGTTTTATAAATAGACTGTTATATGTTTATGATATATATAAATATGGTTGTACAGCTTTATAAAATGATATCGTCGAAAAGGAAATTTTTTTCGCTGAATAATCTCTTCTCTTTTATTCCAAACAACATATGCGATACGTTATGGAATTTTCAAGAGGCCAGATTTCACCAGATTTGCTTCCCTTATTATGTTTTCAAAAGTAATTATTATTGCACAAGATTAATAATAACGGTATTAAAGGGACTAGTGTGAAACGGTCAGCTGGTGTTATATTAGCATCAGATCTGGACTCAGTGATGAACATATAATCGAGTGTAATTATGGTGATAGTAGTTAAGTCAGCCAGTACAAAAATCTTCGATTCACTAAGTAATGTGCTGTATTTTTAAGCATTTATACGTTCATTTCCATAAGGTGTAACTTTGTTTGATTATTAGCTTGATAAACATCAGTTTAAAAATAACTTAAAATCTACGAGAATACGTGATAGGTTTGGAAGACATACTGAAAGACTAAAATAAATAGAAAGTTGAGTATTTTATTAAATATATTTTTCTGAAGTAAAAAATAATGTTTGGAATCTCAAGGTCTTGAACAAGTCGCCTTCAGAATGTATTTTTATTATCTAAAATTTAAACGCCTTTTTGCTCAGTACCAATTACTAGAAGCATATTTTTAAAGTCAATGAATTGCGTTTTCTGCAATAATTTACTAAACTGTATTAACTATTTGTACAGTCTAGTGAGTTGTGAGTAAAATATTTGATATCAAGATACCTTCAGAAGTACTGTATCATTTGAAATGTTTAGCTGCATATAAATTGATAAATGAGAGTCTAAGTTACAAAATAAATCTGAATTCTCTACTTGTTCTAGATACTTACACCTTGTTTATAAAAGAGATTCAAAGCAAAGTATGGTTTACAACTTGATTGTTCCTAAATGAACCCATTATCTGTATGAATAAGTGTTAAAAAATACAAGAATCGTCTAATGCTTCTATGAACTTACTAACTATAACAGCTTAATGTTTTGTACAGTAATTTAATACTGATAAAGTTACCATTAAATGAATATTTCTTATTCTAGGCATATAAAAGTAGTATTTTTCAATTGAAATATATGATCATTAGTTAGTATTGATAGAGGAATTGATATGAGGAATTAAAACGAAGAGCACTTAAATATACCTATAGAAAAATACTAGACAATAAAATCATTCCAAACCTTTCAGTATGATAGAAGCATATTTGTCAGTAAGATCATGGAAAGATTATGTAGACAATACCTAGTACTTTCACTTCTAATGGTATGTTCTTGTTTAAGTTCATATTTATTAAAACAGTCGGATATTGACAATAATATCTACACAACGGGTAACTGCTGGTTGTTGATACGCTTGTAATTTTCCGTTGTTTTACTAGATCGAATTGTTCGACCACTATTGGCATATGGGTTCCTGTGTGGATGCCTCGGTATTGTTTAAATATTTATTATGCTGATTAACTTGGTTGTAGTTACCTGGATGAATTTGGACCAACGGAAAGTTACAAGCATATCAACAAAGAGTAATAACTAGTACCAGTTATACAGGCGGTGGCTATAGTATATGAGTGTTCTAGAGGGTAACGCTTTAATATTTGAAGCAATGAGTACAAGGTTCGAGCCTCAATGGGGACAACATCACTCACTGAGGTGTAGGTAAGCCTATCTGCCGGGTCCCAAATAGGACGAAACGTGTGTCCTAGATTCCTCTGCTAGCCACAACCGAGTAAGTTAAGATCTTGTAGTTATCTCAGTTATCCTGTCATTGGTCGAACCGGATGGATGATTTCCTCTTGGCATATGAGCCCCTGCATGAATGCATTGATGTTGCTTGTCAACTGAATGTACGTGGGACCTAGTGAGCGATGCTATTTCCGTGAGTGGGACACTGGTGAAGAGTGAGACCACATCCAGAGAAATCATTCTCTTACCGGATAAATTGACTTTATTAATTGAGTCGACAAAGTCGTAAGGATCCAATAAGCTATGCTTATTTAGCTGTTTTCTGACTAGCTGGAGGAAGTCCGACAGTCATTTGGCGAGAGAATTGTCCATGTTCAAAATAAGACGAAGAGGAAGATTTTATTTTTGGACTTTCGGGAGACCATATAAGCGAGGAGTAACAAAACCAGAAAGTCACAACTGCTCAAATGTTTCGGGGCTGATGATAGACTGATTCTTCATTTCCTTCAGAATCTGGGTGAGCTTTCGCTCAATTTGTTCAGTGGCATCATCTTATCAGACGCCTTGGAAACAAACAAATGATCGTCTGCCAGTTTGAAACAAGGAACTTGAACAGTTCTAATCTACTGTCTTTAATTGCTATCATCAACATCTTAATACTAAGCCCCGGTACGAACGATTGTTGACAAAGGAGCATAGAAAGTCAACACTGGTAGAGCAATTCAGCCATGTATGGCAACTGGAAATTACAAGTATCATTTAGAAAGTTATTTTGTTTTTTTAACGGTTCTGAAAAAGTGAAACGAGCGAATAACGGAGCGATTTTCCAACATTAAATAATTAATAACATATAAGTGGAGTAGCCTGATATGTTGTCAAGAAAATGTTTCACTAGTTGAATCGGGTAGTCTTTTCGAAGTTGGGATGTAATGAATAAAACCACTTCAACTAAACTCGTACAATCTATTTTGTTAGCCAGAAATATTTCTGTCGAAATGGAATACTATGTTGTGGCATCCGTTTACAGAGAAGGTCGACTAGAACGAAGTAGGAATTTGCTAAATGTAATAAGCGTGTAAATTCCTCCTGGAAAATAAGAAGATTTAAGGAAAATGTGCGTTGACGGGAAGATATCTTCACACAAAAGAGGTTATTTCAATAGTAAATCGTCACTTTGTCCGCCGGGTGGAGAAAATCAGTAACACTACCAAGTTTTTAAACTAATATTAGCTGTGAAAAAAGGCTGAAGATAACAATTCGTTTTGGAAAATACTCACTGTTTTCTACTAATTTCTTCTCGATATTGACCACTGTCTATACAGAGGACAGTAAGAATCTGAGGATATTTGTAAATCTAGGTTGTATCCTAGACAACATCATCAGCACTAACTTCAGTATAAAAAGAGCTGTCAGTATCTCTCCGTCAGTGTTTTAGCAGCTTGCCTAGACAAAGCTGTCTATAATTGGTTGTTTCCTTTGATTGTTGTGTCGTTGACTGTATAGATGTTCCTGTTGGCTGTCCCCCTGCTTGACTTCTGACCTTTCTGTCGTTTATCATTCCTCTCATTGGTTGATAGATTGGGTCTATGTCTATACGTCTGTTGATTACTGACTGACTGACCTGAATGCCAAACTTCTAGTGCTGATGATGTCGTCTAGAAGGACGATGAAAGCTTCACGATTAAACAACCAAGCTCAGAGAACACAATACAACCAAGATCATCCACCTGATCTACAAATATTCTCCACTATTTTGACATTTGCAAATCTTTTAGCTAGAATACTGATAAGATACATTGTGATATCGGAATGCCAGTGATGCCACCTACCTTTCTGTCTTCATTTTTTATACAGTATTGCTAGTGGAACAATTAATTTTGATCTTATTAGAAAGACACTAAATGGTTAGGGAACGATGAAGTTTATCTGACGCTCTTTTAGTTAGTCTGTAGCACAGGAAAGCAAATGAATTTATGTAGATTAAGTTAAGGCATAAACTTAAATAGGGAAATTTTATTTCGAGGTTGTTTGATTAGTGATGCATATTAGTAAAATCCACCATCAATGTTTCATTCCGTTTCATTTTTCTTGGAAATATCTCTGTCTACCTTATTGCACGTCAATGTAAATGGAGAGTCTGAAACATTATGAAATAGAGTACCCTGTATAACTAGCGACCAAAAATTCTCAAACTGGAATTAAAAGCATTATTTGTTATCCATATAAAAAGACTGTGTACTATCAAAGACCGATTAATTTCCTTTGGTAAATTAAACAAGTGAATGTAACAAGTATGTATTAAAAACAAGAAGAGATGAAGTTAAAGTGAATATTCCTTTAATACACGTATAGATGAAAAAAAGTATTTAACTGTTACTTATGTATACCAACAAACTGTCGAGCGGTACGAAATAAAGAGAGGATTATTTAAACTATCTATCGCCTACACGATGACAAGGTGAATATTTTATGAAAGAAAGACGAAGAGTGAACAGTGAAAAGTGAATTTTTCAGAAGTGTAGATTTTTTAAGGTGTTGAATCCAATACAACAACAGCTTGATATCGTTTTGTTCACTTTACAAGCGTCATCACTACTGCACAAACTACAGTCTAGAGAAGTTAGATAACGCGAAATGAAGGTTTGAATTAGGTAACGAGCAAACCTTTAGCTGATGTTTTGGAATTAAAATTTTTAGACGGACGTGTTACATATTATAATGTTAATGTACAAATTGCTAACGCATAAGCTTGTCCAGTGGCTAATGGAATTATTGGATCGCACTAAGAAGCGATTCTCTCAGTATTTCTTGAAAAAACATTTGCAGTAATCAAATGCCTTGATGATGTCAACATAAAAAGTAAATTTATGTGTTCCTTTGACGTTAACTCATCATTCAGCAATGTCCCTTTGGTCTATACACCTAACATTTCATGTGGTTATATTTCTGTGCATAATTTTTCAATACTCATTTCTTTGGATAACTTAAAAAAGCATCTATTTTTATGTGCCAGTAATACTAAATTCATACTCAAGATCGGACATTTCCTCCAGGTTGATGGAGTTGCCATGGGAAGTCCGAAAGAGGAACACTGACTGAAATGCTGTTGAAAAATAACGATCCATCAAATTTTTTAGGTAGCACAAAATAACCACAGTGCCAAAACCAGCTCTTGGCCTTGTCCCAAAGAAAGATGCTTTTATCAGTCTTCTGTACAAAGGTGACCTTCATAACGGAATCATTAAGCAGAGACTAAACGCTGCTGTTGTAAGGACTTACTATGTGGCTAGGGTTCTATCATTAGAAACCGCCAAGCCCGTATATTCTCCCAAACCCTTACAGCATGTGGATGACCTTGTCACATCCCAGCGCTTCTACCACTTCAAATGTTAATGTAGTGACACAGACATGGGGAAGACTCATATATTAATGCAAGTAAGGGCCTTCGGACATATTTCAAAGTAACTTCAGAAGCAAATTAAATCACCTGAACCTATAAAGCTTGGCAGCAGACGTTCAAATTCTTCGATCGCGAAAAACGTCGTCGAGATAAGTCAAAGGATTGACATGGCTACCTCATTTAAACCTATTTACAAAGTGTGTAGAGGACGGATCCTTAAATCTGTCAAAGCCTTACCTATTAGGAAGTGTAAACCACCTTTGAGTGGTATCACATAAAATCTCTCTTGGTGAATTCAACTATGGTAACCAGGTTCATTGTACTATTGTTTTCGTTCTACTGATTTTCATTGTTATTTGACCTTTAACTCAGTCTTCCTACTTGACCTGTTTTCACTTTTTTTTCACTGCTTACCTTCATGAATTTTGATATAAATGCCTATGACCACTACGTGTTTGATCAGATAGTTTGAAATATGTTGCGCAAATACATTACAAAATTGAGTCAATTTTCGTCTTCTTATTGTTTTGTCGGAGTTTATAAAGAAAACTAATCGTTATACAAAAATATGTTTTCTTTCATCTGTATCATCAAGGGTTTGAAAGCTTTGTAGTTGGCATTATTTCAGATGAAACACAGCCAATTTCATTTGATTAGTCAGTTCACTGACTTCAAAGTTTAAATATTATATGTGGAAAATTTAAGCTTTGCATTCCTTAACACAATCAACATGTTTTCTTAAATTTCGAAATAATATAAAATTGAAGTATATCTAGATTTACTATAGAATGGTTAGCAATGTCTGCAGCTTAACCGTGACCAGCAATGAAATCCAGGATGTACGTTTTGTTCTCTTTAGTAGTCATCACCGGGCATACCTATACACCGATAAGTGACTATGTTGCCACTGAGACTTAAATCCAGCGCCTACCACTTCAAACACCGAAGAGTTATCCTTCAGGCCATTCAGGAACTCGAGCCACTTCTTGTATAATCGGAATCGGTTGTTATTTAATAATATTTGTTATAACCAAGGTCGAGGAATTTGCTTCTGTGTAACAACAGAAAGTCTTGAGTATCAATAAATAATAAACAAATTTACTTGAGGTGTGTCAAGATTTTTAACAATGGACGTGGAAAGTTGTAATTCAATTACGAAGTACATGGTATCTGAGATAGAAACTGTTGTCGATTATAAAAATTATGTAAAAGTTTTTTGAAACTAAATAATCAAATAGTAGTGTTTGGTCGTTTTTAGAAAATGTAAGTTATAAACATTTGTGAGGCCAATTGAACAAATTACTGCCATCGTAACTTGATGTGCGATGACATCAGATATCTTCTCAGTGTTGAAAAATATACTTTTTCAGTAGTACATAAAATGTACATCTATCTGTTCTAAGGGATTACGATTTGCTATTCAGACGTCAGTTTTCTAAAATCGATATTATATTGATGACTTGTGGGTATCCTGATGTTTCCTTGTTTTTTATTCGGCTGATGAAATTAAATTTTCTCCTCAGTATAATAGTGATATATATATATATATATATGACAGGATTTGGGTTACAGCAGTAAGGTTATCAAATATAAGACATGTTAAACTGTAATTTATGGAAGTCGCTTTTAATGGTGAACAAACATGTTATTTTTTAGAAGGACCACTACTCTCTGACTATAAGTAGTGCTCCATCATTTCCAGTCAAATTGATTGACTTATAAGTTCAGTATGAACATATTTAAATGGTTAGGGATTTTTATTGAAAGTAAGAACCTTCAATAGTTATAAAATGAATACAAAAAAGGTATCAGTTAAGACATGAATTAAGAACTGGTATTCCAACGAAATGTCTACCTTCGACGATTTTATTCTCAAAGCTGTACAATTGCAAATTTGTGTATTTCTTGACTTTAGGTGTTTGTGAGGATTAAGTGACTTTTTAAGTTATTATTTATCATGAACTGACATCAGTTGGAAGAAGTTCGGAAGTTGGAAATATGGACCATTAGATTCCAGCCCATTGACATGGTGGCCACGGAACCTTAAGGTCCTAAATTCGATCACCGGAGGGTGGGGTCATAGGTGCGCACCGCTGAGCAGTCCCATACTAAGACAAAACAGATGTCCGATGCTTCCAAGTCTCAAATGTCTCTTTAACTGATGTCAGTTCATGATGAATACCAGCTTATGTATTTCTTTTGGGTTAGCATCGGACGGTCAAAAGTAGTTTATCAAGCATGTCAATGAAAATAGTGTGAATACATTAGCAGTCGTTAAAATCGAATGAATTGGGATGAATAGTGAAGATTAATCAGAATATGCCTTGAGTTGTGTAAAAATTACTAAGTTTGAATAGGAAGATTCGTACCATGATACAATATTTGCAAATTGAAGTATGATCACAAAAGAGGATAGGAAAAAGACTGAATAGTAAACTAACTAATGAGGGAACAGTTTTAAAAAGAAGGAGATGTCGTAAAAGGCTGAAAGCTAAGACCGTGAAAGGAGAAGGGGTTGAAAAGTCGTTTTTTTGCGTACAAAGTTCAGGTTTCTCTATATGGATGGTGAGGGAATCGGGGATGTAGAGAATATAAAGACAGTCTCTGGAAGGTTTCTTTTCACTTTATAGGTGATTTTTAATTCGGAGGTTCATGAGATAGAGTGATCATTGTTAATGGTGTTCACTTATGCTAAGTCTCATTGATTTGTTGTCACTTCTTTAGATAGTGCTCTCAAACCTTTTTGGATAATAGTCGCATGAACCATGGCTTCACAAGAGTAAGTGAACTGATATACACGCATAGAAGTAGTTAATTAAGAAATTTTGTCCTACGAGTTTTTACAAATCATTGGGTGACAACAGAATACTTGTCTCAGCGTTGCTGCAAAAATGTTCTCCTTAAAGAGTTTGAAATCCTCCTTTTTATAGTACCAGTGGGAGAATCAGCTTTGAAATTTAAGAGTACCTTATGTGAAGTTTCGGCCTGATATTTTTGTCTGTGAATCGTAGCGAAAATCCATTTTTCAAATCAGTTTGTTCTCTAGAACAGAAGTTTTCTTCTTCTAACATATTGGGACTGCAAATGCATCTGATGTGATTGGCAAAAGATACGATAGGATTCCGTTTACTACTCATAGATATCCAGCTATGAAATTTCGTCAGTTGATCAGTCCATAATGGTTTCCTGTGAATTGATCTTCTTAACATTCCATTAGCTGCTGTTGTCAGCTCAATATCAAAAAAACGGATTTTAGATCAGTTTTCTACCTTAAGAGTGACTCCAACTGCTGAATGGGAGCTATTGAATATCTTTAGAATGTGATTCAAATTACATGTATCTATGTATCTTGCATACAGTTGAAAACCTTCGGTCATTGATTTCAACGGTTAGTTCTCCAAACTGGTCAATACCAGATATATTCTTATTTATCTTTACTATTCATCCCAATTCATTCAATTTTAATGACTACTCATGTATTGATACCATTTTTATTGAGATACTCGATAAACTACTTTTGACTATCGGATGCTAACACAAGAGAAAAATATAAACTTGGAAAAGTACAGCTTTGAGAATGAAATCGCTGAAGAGTGATTCTGAGCTGAAATACTTTTTTGTTCTTCATAAAATGAATGTTTTGTATGAAGCAGATAAGTTAAAGTAAGCTTCATAACTGAGAACTAGGATAAAGATGAATTTTTACAATTTTTGAATTCATTCATTCCATGAGACATTTTTTGCAAAATCGTTGACTTTTGGATGAGACTCTTTTAAATTGAGAATTTGCAAATAATGTCATCATCTGGTGAAAATGCAAACTAAGTTTGCCTTGTTTTCACACTTGTTATTTCCTGTTGCTATATAGTTTCGAATTGCTCAACCCCTGTTAGTAAATGGGCTGCTATGCGAATGCCTTGATACTGCCGGATATCTATGACGTTATATTCATCTTAGTGACTAGCTATGGAGTCCAGGATGTACGCTCCGTCCTACTGAATGATGTTGTTCCACGGGGAAGGACAAATATAAAAACAGCAAGTGATGTCCGCTGAATAGGTGGTGGGTATCATGCGCCCGTAGCTTAGTGGATAACATTTTGTTGTCTAAAGCGATGGGTACTGGGTTTAGGTCTAAGTGTGAACAACATCAATCACTGGGTGCAAGTACATGCAGCTGAAGAGTATGAAAAAAGACGAAGCACACGTTTCGGACTTCATAGAATTTCAATCTGTACTAGCCTAGATTGATGAAGGGATTTAAGGTGCATTGAGGCCTCATGATGATATATATGAATTATTATTATTATTTTAGTCCCTTGGGTTCCTAATGGAACATAGGGATTCAGTAGCACGTCTCAATTACAAGCTCTTCTCTGAAATCTTTTGAACCTGGCTACACGACAGCTCACAAGCTCTCACTTCCTCCTTGCATGATCTCCTCAATGTCACCCTCACCTCCGACGCCCTACTAGTCACTTCCCATGGGGATCCCACTCAAGGACCTGACCTGGTGCGTGATGTCCCCAGTCGGCCTTCTCAGTGTATGCCCAATCCAATCCATCTCCACTTCCTTCTGCATATTGATTGAGCTATGGGTTCTTGGTTGGTTTGTTGCCAGAGTTCCTTATTGCTTGTTCTTACTATTCTTGCCATCTGATCTTCAGTAACGAGCCATTGTAGACAGCTGTTGATGAATGTCTGTAGTTTGTTGGAAATCCCTTTCGTGACGCACAAAGTCTCTGAGCCATACAGAAGCACTGACTAACACACTGGTGTTGAAAATCCGGATCTTGTTCTTTGTGCTGAGTGCAGTGCAGAAGATCTCCACACTGTTTTCAGGTTAATCAACGCCTGTCTTGCTTTTCCAATTCTGACTCTGACATCCTCATCTGTGCCTGTACCGCCTGTAATTGAAACGATGCTGCCTTGCCTAGATAGGTGAAAAAGACTACTTCCTTTAAGATTCTCCCGTTGATGGTGATTGGAGTTTGTTGTTGTTGTTGGTGCGGTATCTTTATCACTTCTGTCTTCTCTATATTCACCTGAAGTCCCGTCTTCGCTGCCTCTTCTGTCAACTTGTTAGTTTTCGCCTGCACATCTTCAAGTTTATGTGACACCAGGCACAAGTGATATATATGAATTGGTATCCATTAACTGTGTACATAGATTACTATTCGTACGAATTCGAGGGCAATCATAGTTTCACTGAATGTCGCATTCAGACAATGCGTAACTAGGAAAGTAGCGCAAGTAGTTTTTATCCCGTTGATTAAAGAAATACTATAAGATCTCAATACACCTTGTCAAACTGTTACTGTGGGTCATATTGTTGTACATTTTTGTTTGCTTTTCTTGGTGAAATTCAACATATTTTTATTGTTCTTTAGGTAAATTCGAATACTTTACAGTTTGAAATTATTTATTAAAGCTCGAATTGTCGAAATAAAATGGTGTGCATTCAGCCGCAATGTTAATTAAATCATGTCATATTCTCATAGGATTCATGAAACTGAATAAGTTGTTTTTCTCCAGGAGAAAAAGAGTCTTGACGGGTGTCGTAATAAGAAAAAAAGTGTCTAAGAGTCTTAACTTTCGGAGTTTGCAAGTTTTAAGTGTCCGGACTTAAGGTGTATGAATTCATTGTCGACATATCTGAATATTTGGTTGCTGCTAATCTGCCTTCCATAACTGTGATAGATATTAGTAGTCAATCACACTTTCACTACTCCTAAACATTGTCATTTTGAATTCCTTCTATTGGTATGGAAATGTAATTCAATATTTTAGGACGGGAATCAACTGATTAAGTGAAGTATGATTATAGTTTGAGGCTTATGTGGATTTTATATTTAAGAGAACATTAATCATAGACTGACGTCAGTTGGAAAGCTATTGAAAGCTTAGGAGTACTAGGTAGATGTTTTGTCCTAGCATGTGACTCCTCAGTAGTACGTATTCACGAACGCACCTGGAAGTGGACCGAAGATCTTCAGATTTCGAACAGAACGAGTTGAACATGCAGCCACTAAAATCGGAGTTCAGTGGTCCTTAGTTTATTTCTGCTATGAATTTGCGATATATCTCAACTATATATCAAGGCCACCAGTTGACATCCATTTCACTTCCAACTGACTGACCCAAGAGATCATAACTTTTTATTAGAACTTCATGATAACCATCCCAAAGATTACCATCTGATGCAACTGTCTGGGTCATAATGAGTCTACCTAAAGTGACCGATATTCAAGGCTGATCAGTATCCCGACAGTATAACTATCTTTAGGACTTGAACTTTTCTTCTTAGAATGTTCAGTGTTGTTATGATCATTATTTCCAGTAATGGTTCACTGAGAAGGCCATGCTAAGACTACAGTCAACATTTCTGTCCAAGAATATTCTGCCTATGAGATCAATACATAGTGTAAATATTTAAAATGTAACAGTAAGTTTTCAAAGAAATGAAATATTGATACATGAAACCTTTTTAAGTAAACAATCATACTCCGCTTCCTGAAGAATTTCGTATAGATCGAGCTGATAAGTTACTTATCTTCCAGTCACCTATTATTTGTATTATCATGCTCTAGATATATTAATTTATATTTGAATGAAGAGATGTATAAATAATTGACAGACTATAACCTATGGACAAGAAAGCGTCACTATGTTGGTTACCTTTCAGATTACTACGTGTTCTGCAACAGCCACGTTACTTAGTGTTTATTCAGAGGGTGTTACAATTGCAGCTTAATGTCGAAAATGATATCATTGCTGGGATTTGAACGATTGTCTACAGGAGTGAATGGTTTACCAGTCAAGTTGTTTGTAATCATTTACCAAGGCTGGATAAATCCTAAAATCTCAAAAACATAGAATTTTTATACACTTGTATGGAATTCAACAGTTCTCATGATTTTCGACAGATACTTTTAGTCGCTAGGCATTTTTTCGCTATCACTTCAGTTTTTATGCCTAGTTTTTCTCTTATTTTGTCTATGATTGAAATTTTTTCATAAATATTAGATGAAAAGCAAACGTAATGTAGTGTCTGCATTCAGGAAAGAGGATAATATATCTGAGGGTGAGTAGAAAATATGTAATGACTGTCAGTAACAACTGATAAGTAAAATTTAATTATGATGTATGATTTATCATTTATTGTTAAGTAGGTTTCCATTGACGCAGGAAAATTTGTAATTATTTTGTTTTAGAAAAAAAAATTATTATCGATGAATATAGTGAAAAATCGATCTGTTCACTTTGATTCAATGCCAATTCCAATGAATTTTATTATCAATAAATCAATGTCTAGAAATGAAAAACAAAAGAGGCCAAAACTGACTCTTGCCAGCTTGAAATCAGATATATATCTTTTAAGTATTGATGAGAATCACTCATTCCTGTAACCATGCTCTTTAGAAAGAAATCTTGAAGACTGTACATTACTATTCACAGAAAGAAATTAGATTGGACAACTATAGAAGTAAGACCTTCAGTTTATTCATGAAGAAGAAGACTGATAAGCCCATCTGTTAACTAAATTCTCTGGGATAGAATTCTTGTCCAATTTTGATTCAAACGTAAGACGGTGGTGATTTAATTTGAAGTAAACTATAGATTGGGATAAAACTAAGGACACCACAAGTTGCTTTACACTTTTGACTATCAGTTTCAACCGTGTAGAGGAATATGGACTTACCATTTGAGTTTCACATGAAAAAAGGATTCAGAGGTCGAAGATTTCAGGCGAAATGACTATCATTCCGTCTCCCTAGTGCAAACGCATCCATACTTTATCTTCATGTTAGTTATGGCGCTGGATTTTATTACAGCCTACTCACACTGTTTTTTATTGCCTTGTTTTCTTATTTCACTATAGTTCATTTTTGTATCCTCTACCTGGATTTGTTGGTATGAGGTGTGGCAATTGAGACCGATACGCGAATTATTCCAAGTCACTAACCGACTGATTCACTTCTGGTTACATAGCCAAACTTCTACTGATGAGCCAACGATGCAGAATTGCTAAACAGTTTTCAATTTTACATCAGTCACTTGTCTTTGTCTACTAGTTTTCTTATACATATAAAGTTTAAGTGTATGAAATGATTTTCGACATTAGATCTACTTTCAAAGTTTTGACTTTTTTTCAGAAAAGGCTAGGAGAAAAATGGAACTGCTATAATGTCAGTCAGTTGAGTCACGAACATGTCAATAAAATTAAGATTTTTGAGCAGTTAATTTAAAAATCACTAAAAAGAAAGTAGTTTATATGAGAGATGGTAAAATGGGAAGTTAAGATATGATATATTATCCAAAAAAATAATTTATTTTAGCTATCAAGTTTTATCATTTCCTAAAAGCATATACAGAAGCTGAAACATGAAAAATAAGCAAAAGAAATCAGTTTCTAGTGGTTTGTGCTTTAATTTATTTGCCAAATGTTTTAAAAATAACCTTTGTTTTTAACATAATCTTTGTTTTAAACGATAGTTAAAAAATATATCGTTAAACTTCTGCTAACACTAACGCAAAGGAACAGATGCTTCAGTGAATTTTTAGTAAATTTGTGATGAGTTGACGCCTTGAATATCGGGCTTATCGTGCATTTGCAAGCATATACCCATACATACGAACATTCGTCTATTGTAACGACAAAATGTAAAACATTTAGTGTACGAAAGATATTGCCATACTGGTTGATACATTCCATCGGACCTTACTTCTATTCTAGTTTGGAGAAAAGACTACCTGATGTTTAGAATTTAAAAATTGAGATAATAAGCTTCATAGCCTAATTCTTATCTTCCTAATCCATAGTTATGTAGCTTCTTAATACATTTTTCATCCTCATATTAGTGTAAGACTGAGTGGTTAGCATTTTTGATTGTATTTTCTTCATTAATTTGTCTTTTAGAATCCTAGTAAAAAATACGGATTCAGAAGCACATAGCCATTTCACCCTCTTCTCAAAAGCATTTTAAACCTGACTCAAACACTGCCCAAATGCTTTCATTTCTGCCTCACACCATTTCCTCCATTTGGTCAACCTCGAACGAACAACTCATCGTTTCCCATTTGGATTCCACTCGACGGCCCGACCTGTCCTCACGCGTCAGGTCCCCAATCGGTCTCCTTACTCTATACCTAATCCAATCCATTTCCACTTCCTTCTACATATTTGTTAGGTGATAGGTTCTTGGTTGGTTCGTCGCCACACCACAGTGAGTTCCTTGTCACCTATTCTTTCTGGCCATCCATCTGATCTTCAGTGTCTGTATCGAGTGAGCGTAGGTGACAGCTGTTGATGTATATCTGTATTTTCTTGGAAGTACTTCTCATAACGCGCCACCAAGTCTCTCAACCACATACAAGCACTGACTTAACTGACATTAGTGTTGAGAATCCGGATCTTGTTCAGGTTTTATACAGAGTATAGTGCAGTTCAGTGCAGTGCAATGGATCTCCATATTGAATTCAGAATAATGAAGGTCTGCCTTTCTGTATTTCCTTTATATTTCCCTCCCTGATTGTCATTGGTGCTTGTTGTTGATGTCGTTGTTTTTGATTGGGTATCTTCATCACCATGTCTTCTCTCGGTTTACCCATCTTCCATTGCTGAATCACCTCGCCTTCTCAACTAGCTTTTTGGTTTTCAAACATACATGGCTGAGATAGCTTGAATCTCAGCTTTGCATGTTTGATGGCCTTCTCGATGAAGTAAATATCGTTGGTTTTCTCCTGTAGATCTTCGAGTTGATGTGACATGACATTACACATAAATCATCATGGCTGGCGAAATCCAAATCTTCTAGGCTCTTTTCATCGGTCCAGTCAACGTATGCTCATATTCTCGCTGCTTGCAGTTGTCTGTTTCATGATCTAGTCCAGTCCGCCACGAACGGGAAGATCATCAGTGATAGTGTGTGGCAACCTTATCTTACTCCTGTCTTCACTTCCACTCAGAGGCGTCACTGAGCTTCCCATTGTGAATCAATTCACATGTAGCATCATATAGCATGGTATATAGCTGTTGAATGAGGTTGATAAAGGTTTGTTGTGGTTAGACCATGGTGTTGAAGTAGCTTCCTGTGAAATTACTTCTGGGTCGACACCTCGATCGAAGAGCATTTCAAAGTCGATGAATTTGAGGTTGAGTTAACTGCTATTCTATGCGCTGTTATATGATGATGCACAGTGTTGTGTTACAATGTGATCCACACATCACTTGTTCTTCCTAAAGCCGGCCTGTTTTGGTCGGGATTTTGTATCCAGAGCAGGTTTTAGTCTCTTCAGGATGACGGAGGTAATATTTTGCTTAGTATGAATAGCAGCATGATTCCACACCAGTTCTTGCAAAGAATTAGGTCTCCATTGTTTGGGAGTCTGACAAGGTAGCCTTTTTTCCAATTGACAGGTACCTATTCTTTCTTCCTCCAAGCCTTCTGCAATAGTGGTGTTAGCGTGTCCGCTGATGTCTCTGCGTCTGTTTTCAGTGCCTTTGGAAGAAGTGTATCTGACTCTACAGTAATTGTGATACTCATTCTTTATTTAGGAATGCAATTATACAGGATATTCATCACTTATGAAACCACCCACGTAACAAAACTTCTTAATTGTGCGAAGTGGATGTGGTCTGAATATGAGATATCAAACATGTTGGGATGTCAAAAACCAGTTTTAGTTAGCTAATTTAATTGACTTCAGTAATTTGCCTTTGGAATTTGTTTGCACTTTAATAAACAACCGTTTTCAGTAGCTGAAATTTTTAAGTCACAATATGAAATATATTTCCATGCACACTATTATGGAGAGATTTGCCTCATAAAACGGCTTGGAGTATTCAGAAAAATGTGGGTAGTTTTTGAAAACGACTATGCTGACAACGCCCTGGTACCTACTCAAGCCATTGTTCTATTTGAAACCGATGCAATAAATTTCACATGCCTTAAACTCTAATTTATGTTTCCATGGAGATCTGGGGTCAGTTTAGGGAACAGTCAAGAATAAACTTCATTGTTTTGTTGCTAGTTTGCAATGCTTAAGTAGTCCACTCGAACAACTCTCTTTACAATCGACCTTGTGAATATCATGTATCACAGGGAGTAATCAGTAGCTCAGAATGTGAACCAGAATCTAGAAGTTCACATTTTTCAACTTCAGTCATTTCGTCAAGTATTCATTTCCAACTATTTTCATCACATATTTCAATAAGAATTTTGTGTTTCGTCATTTTGAAAATGACGAAAAGGGGGCATTTGACTCCGTCGGCTATGAGGTGTTATGTCAGTATCTGACTGTGAATAGAGTAACGAGAAAGTATATGACGCTAATCAAAGCCCTCTACTTGAACTCACACAACCGTGTCAGGGATTGTGGAGACTTTACATACGAATTGAAGACAACTATTGGTGTACGACAGAGATGACAAATATCACCACTCCTATTTAATTTCGTCACAGACACACTAATGGAAATAACCTTAGGTACCTCTGACTTCACAGCGATTGACCTAGTCCCTGAAGATCGTTTGATTGACTTGGAGTATGCATACGATATTGTCCTACTAGATGACTGCGCTGACGCAATGCGGGGTATTGTGAACGTCTGCAGTAGAAATCTGAGTATGTTGAGCATGCGCTTTGCACCTGTCAAACATAAGATGATGCTCCAGGACTGGTCTACAATCTCCTCTAGTTTAATGATAGGGAATGAAGTGGTGGAATGTGTTGACCGCTTTAATTACTTAAAAGGTTGCATCAGCCCACCAAACGAACTAGTTTCTAACGAAATCTCAGCTCTGATACCGAAGGCTAGTCTAGTACTTGCCAACTCACGTCACCTGTTGAGCCGACGAACTATCCAGCTACCTACCAAAGGTGTAGTATACTGTGCGACAGTTCGTTCTGCCCTGTTGTATGGTTGTGAGATATATTCGTTAGAAGTAGAAGATATGACCAAATGTGTCTTCCCAGCACTGCTCACTTTTGGTGGAATCATAATGTCAGAAATGTTGAAATCACATAAAAGGTACTAGAAAACACAGACAAGACGTGTGTGGTGGTGCCGAGCCACGGTTTACCTCGACATCTCATGGTTGGAGAATTCGGATTAGGTTGGAAGGGGATTTAGAGTGACCAGACCAAAACGTGGCACCAGTTGATAAAGTCTCTGTATGTTGGTCTGTTAATCAGTAGTCCGTAATCAATCAATGAAAGGGCAAAGTTATGACATAAAATCAAAATTATGTTTGATTCTCTGTTAAACTGTAAAAAGGAAAACATTTTTTGTTTCGCTATCACCGGTTTTCATTACATTTCTTAGTATTTGCTGGGAAAACTACCAGTCCTTATTCTTACAATATACGTAAAAACAATGCGCTGCTTAGTTTCATTCAAAATATTCCTTGTTACATTATCTCGCCTTTTCTTAAAGCATTTTTAAAGGATAAAAATTAAAATAAAACAGATTTACAAACTAACTAAATCGAATCATATAGGTTTACATTGGTGAAATCTCTCTTACAGATAAAGATGCAAGTTTGGTTAATTGTGATTATTATGACTGCAGGGAAACAGTGACTTAGACGGCGCCTGTACCTACACAGAGACGTAAATTCGTCAGCAAATGTTTCTTTTGTGACTGATAAATCACCAGTGATATCGCTTGACTCTTTTAGAATATTCAAACACTAGTTTCTATCGCGAAAGAGCGATAGTTTCTCTCCAAATATCTGTGAAAGAATTCTGACTGTTTTATCAAGGGTGTAATCTGTATACTTTTTTGCCAGTATAAAAGTTATGTAACAATGATGTTTGGGAGTGTCCAATTGTCTGAAAAGAATTTGAATTATTGCTTCATCATCAAGCTATTTTTGGTCAACAAGAAACAAGTCTTAATAATTTTTGAAACACGATTTAGATATAATGTCTCTCACCGAATCAAGAGTGAAGTATTTTGTTGAAGAAATAAAAGAATTCATGTGAGATAATTAAGGTTGCACTGATGTTGACGGTGGTCGTATGTCCCACAGCTTTCCTTTAAGTTTCAGGTTGGTACTAACATCAGTTGGAGGAACAATGGAGACCTGGTAATACTGGATAACTGTTTCATCCTACTTTGTGACTCTTCAGCAGTGCACACCTACGACCCCACCCCACCAGGTATCGAACCCGTGACCATAAGGTTCCGCGGCCAGCGCGTTACCATTGAGCCACTGGGTCGGAATCCAATGGTCCTTACTAGGAAGAAACACCTGTCCAATGCTCCTAGGTATCCATTTTCGCCCCAACTGGTGTCAGTCTACGATGAATACCAACCTAAAATATCTCTAATTCCCTACAAACCTCTCAAAATTCAACTGAACTGGTGCTCACTGGGGATTGGCTTCGGGAGGTGATCCCCTAAGTTCCAGTGAGAAGTCGTAACCAGTGAGGCAAACCTGATGACCACCGAGGATAAACACTCAACGATGACATTAGGTGGCTGTCGCTCTATGTCATGAACAGACAGAAGTTGGAAATATGGACCATTGGATTCTGACCCAGTGGCTCAATGGTAACGCGCTGGCCGCGGAACCTTATGGTCACGGGTTCGATACCTGGTGGGGTGGGGTCGTAGGTGTGTACTGCTGAAGAGTCGCAAGCTAAGATGAAACAGCTATCCAGTATTCCCAGGTTTCCATTGTTCCTCCAACTGATGTTAGTCTACGATGAATACCAGCTTGAAATATCTCTAATTCCCCACAAATTCCTCAAAATTTCCTTTAAGTGCCTCTATGATATTCACAATTGTCTGTTCAATTCTTTCATCTTTCTTCTCCATCAACAACTGAATTGGATCAAAGGGAATACTTGCCATAATTTCCGTCGCCTGTTTATATATACTTGTAGGTGGACTCTTGAACAATAATCTTAGGCTTCATCCTTGAGGGTCGTTCGAATACTCGAAAACAGGAAACAAGCAACAGAAACGGTAAAAGGTTTATTGTCAAGTCGAACGGATTATATTTGTTTTCGATGGCTTTAGTATGTTCTGCACTTTTCTTGAAAGTTTTTAAGTCAATCTTAGACAAATATATGATCATGGGGGTTCCCGTGAACTTCTTGCATGCCATGATTGGCTGTTCAGGCTTTTCAGGGATTTCCAGGCTTCTTAGAGAAATCTAGAGGATATTGTCAGACTCCGTAACACATTCATCAAGAGCATCAGAAAGCCTATGATGCTATCATACATGGACATGGTCTGCAGTTCGAGAATCAGGAAGAATTTCCATGGTCTAGGATAAATACCTTCTGAGTGCAATAAATGGTTTTTCTAATTATAATTACTTGTTGCAATATGAAACATGAAATACGGGCTGTTAGAAAGCGATATAATTAGTGCGTTGTAGATGGAAATTCTAATTGTTTGCATTTTAAATGGTATAAAATAAGAACAAAGGACTCACCAAATGACATAAGAATATGCTGTTCAATTAGACTGACTATTTTCCTCCTGTTAGTTCGTCTAAGCGAACCAGTAAGTTTACGTGATTGCTAAAGTTATGTTTAGATGACTCAGTCGATAGCACTCAAGTAGTTAGAATCAGTTAGCAAGAATCACTGGACCTAGGTTTCTCAGTTGTCATGAAGCAGTGTCAGTACTGATGAAGAAGCTGGAGTTCTTTTGGGAATGCTAACTTGAATCCGTCAGTGTACTATCACCTCATTTAGTTACCAAATAGCAAAACTTGGATGATAGACTTCAGTCAGTACCAAAAATTAACCATTTAGCGGGTATATCAGTTAACCAACATTGACTTATAGACCGGCAGCTACAGTAGTGACGCGGTAGCTGCGATTTTATAACCCAACGGGCTGTGGTGATAAAGCAGTTGTTCCCTTGAGTTCCTTACATAGCAAGTCCGTTGAACAATATCATGGTAAAATGTGGTTACTACTGAAGTGCAGATCCCTATGATATGATAGGGTTATAGTGCTGGCTAACCGGAGGTTTCACAGCAGCAAGGTGTTTCTGTAGATGACCAGCAGAAACATGTTGATGCTGGCTTTCTGAAAAAAGATACTGGGGAGTTACTATTGGTCAGCCCAGGATAAAGAAAACCCCTTCTCAGTCTATGGTCTTCAAAGGTCAGCGGGGTGGAGTCACAGATGCATTCAAAATAAAAAGGAAAATATCAAACTTCTAAAAAGATGGGCCTCAGAGGTATATCTCTTAGGCTGTTCAGCATTACCAATACTATTGCTAATACAACGTCCTCAAATCTCTTAAAAAGAAGCAACCTCCCATGTTATGGACGATGGGGAAATGTCAAACCTCCTTATAAGTCTGTCAGCACTCAAGTCCCTTTATATAATTTTCAGCCTTCAACTCATTTACTTGCTAATCTTTCTTCACGCTCCTTGGTAAATGCTCCTTCATTGTCTTTAATTCCTTCTACTTCTGTAGCTCTTGATAATGGTTCAAGTTCACAGGACAACATTTGTGTCTCCTGGAATCGTACTTCGAAATACACATTGAAAGTTTCAGTGTCAGAACCAACGGTCAAATTAACTGACAGACTTTGTTAGCAAGAACTCTGACATCTCAGCCATAAGTTTGCGCTATATTTGTGGGACAAGCATAGAGAATCACAATGGCCTTACTCACCTAACCTGAACACATCAGTATGGTGAATCTAGGAAATTCACTTCAAGAGCTTCTGGAGATTTGGTGGCTTATTCTTGAGGTCTTGCAGGTGTAGGTATAGCATTAAATTCCAGAGGCAGAAAGCGCACTGTTTGATTGGATCCAGGTTGACAGTTGCCTAAGTGTTGTTCAACTAAACGGTGAAAATCACCGTTTTCTGTCTTTAATCTCTGCTTACGTACCTAGTGACTGCAGTAAGAACAAAGTGAAAGTTGAGTTCTACTAAAAACTGTCTGGTCTCCTACTAAAACAAAAACCCCAACACGTGGTTTTTATAGGACTTTATTTTCATGCACAAGTGAGCAAGCTAATCCAGTCGTAGATGCACTTATATGGCATTTTCTGAATTCTGGCCAATAGCTATCACCTGCTAAAATCGTGCTCAGATAACCATCTATTTCTGATCAGTTCAAACCTAAGACATAAATAGAGGCATTAACTAACTTAGGAAAAGGCAGATCATACTCCCATTAAAAACCACTGCAGAGGGTCGCTAAACGATTATCACTGCTTCCGAAACATGTGTTGGAACAGTGACTGCGCTCTGGTTCCAGCACGTGTATGTTTGTGCCTACATTGACAAGACCACTCCTAGAGGAGCTCAACGAAGAGAATATTGAGACTTCTTTCATTATGGAACTAGGTAGATACTTATATGAAATGGACAGTGTCATTCATCCAAACGAATCCTATACCCATCTCCAGTCTGTCGTGAAAACAGTGTTAAGGATCATTATTAACTCTTAGAAAAAACGTTAGAAAGTGACAGTGGATCCCAGCAGTTTCTTTTTAATTAATCACTGCACCTGAATATGTTCTGATATCCTATGAGAATAATGAGAAACTAAAACAAATGAAATGTAGGTTGACAAAAGTTCATACAACGATTGAGAGCAGTGCTGGGTGGGGAAGTCAAAAGAGCTTCGAATGGTCATAGGGATAAATGATATTATTGCTACGGATACGAGGAAATGATGAAAACAGGGCACAAAAATCAGTGGACAGTGAAACTATGGGAGAGAAGAACAGCCTTCCGTTCACTCACAATAGAGACAACTGGAACGATGCTTGGAACACTTTGAGTAGAGTTTGTCTGACCTCTAGCTATTATTCTGTTACCTGCTCTTCAGTTGGATCCTGGATGGAACATTGAGATTTTACCTATAGCGGGACTAGTACCGAGGTATTTAATGACAATGGTTGTGAATTATTCGTCAGGTTGAACGAAGGATTACCTAGTGTATGGGTGTCAGATATGATCCCCCTCAAACTAGTCTCAATTACTGGTTGTTCCAGCCTTCAAGAAAGAACAGAAGTCCTCATCTATCCCAGTAGACTTGTGGCTTGTTAAAAGGTAGCATATGATGCATTTTCGCTACGTCGTTATACAATTAATATACAGTATTGATATACACTTGAAACTCTCATGAATACTATAGATACAAGCATATATAAGCTTATAATGATACCGGGGAAATCGATTTAGCGTTTATACAAAAAAATTATCGTGGCATATTTACCAAACTTAGGTTGGCTTTAGGAAATCAGCATTGCTTAGAAAAACTAAAAGTTACTGAGAACATGATTTAATCTGAATGCACAATATAACATGACATCCCTGAATATTATATAGGAAAAAAATGATTTCTGCGTGGATTAGAACTGAGAAACAGCTGTTTTCAACAATTTTGAGTTTTAAGGGATGGCAAACCAATTTTTAAATATCATCAGTTTTATTTTCTGTTTTAAACATTTCTATACCAAATATTTTTCAGTTGTCATCTTTGTACATGGTTGTTGACAATCAAAACAAAAATTCAGTTATCAATGCTATGAAAAAAAGTTTACTTCAAATAGTTCTCATGCCAACCTCCCAAAATATTCCTAGCTGATCTTGAAATAAATTATACATTGTTCAAGATAAACAAATACTAGGAGCGAATTTATGGTGTCGAAGAAGAGATTTGAATGTTTGACAAAACTTTCATTCAAATTAACATCAACTGATTTATCGTTTCTTGAAAACTGGATGACAGGAATCCTTAGAGACTTTAGAGACTTGAATTATCCACTCACCAAAATAATCCCAGAAAGGATTGTCTATGTTGCTGGCAGAATTTACAAAGCAACCGTACCATTTAGAAGTTCTTGTTAGTTTTTTCATACCTTGAAGTATATATATAGTCATATTGTATCTTGAATTTGCAGAAGTAGGAAAGTGAAACACTGAAATGCAAATCGGCAGCTAAATGGGTAATGGGTTCTCCGTGAAACTTGATGTCACTGGGTTTGATACCTGGCAAGTCATGGGTGCGTACTGCTGAGAAGTCCCCTACTAGGATGAAACATTTGTCTGGTACTCCTAGTGTTTCACTGGTTCTCCAAATGATGTCCATTTGTATGAGTAGTATCTTGATGCATATATATATATATATATCCACTCAAAAACAAGCTTTTTTAGTTAAGAGATTTTACTGATGTGATCAGATGGAGCTATTTATTCGATAAAATTGGCTGCAATGACTGTGAGGTCGAATACGTAGGTCAAAACAGTCGACCGGTGTCAATCAGGCTATGTGAACAAAGCTTGGGTAACTAAATATTAGTAGACTCTAGTAAGGTAAGGAATCTAGAAAAAACTCAGTTATAGTTATGCAGGCTAGTGGGTACTGTCGCATAAAAGGGTGGGACAGAGTGACCGTATTCAAAGCTAACTTAATTGGGTAGGAGGCAAGGTTCTGATGCAGAGAATAATTCTCGTCTCGAGGCATCTCTTGTGTTGTAATTCAACCCTTTTTGAAAGAGAAGTTCTTCCATTTTCGTCAGTGGGAGGCAAGATTGATAACCGAATCTTTGTTGATCGAATCAGCACCAAATAAACTCAAAAGGAATGATACGGCACCAACCATATGGAACATTGTACTACTGAAATCACAAAGAATACGAGAGAATTTGAGCCAAATAAATCTTGTCTCAAACTTCTAGAGTTACCTTCATATGATTATGCACAATAAAGCGTTTACGTGACTACTCCAGTAAATAATTGTTTTGTGTAATAGACACAGTAAACAAACAAAACGGAATTGAAGTTAAACGCTTTTGTCATGTTTTAACCTTTCTGCCAGACACACACCAGCTTCATTTTGCAACAGCTGTATTATATCACTATTCGAAGACTTGTTTCACTGACGGTTGGAAGATGTGGAGGGGAAATGCGATTGATTCGTATCCAAGTGCTTGACATGTTTTCCTATGAAGTAAAGTGAGAGGCTAGAATATAAACGGAGTAAAAAGCGAGCAGTTTTTTATTCGGTGAACTACACACAACATTTTAGTGAAAGTATTTCATCCGGAAATTAAACATCTTTTTTTCAAGCTTTAGTCTCCTATTTTTCCGCTTCAACTGCTTGTTTTCTACATTACTGACATCTTCGAGTCGTTTTTTTCTATCACATCTCTCATTTATCAGCCGTCTACTGAATACATCGCATTAGATGCTAAATGAATGCCTTTTCATCAGGAGAATAGACAACTATCTTCCTTCCACTAAAGACTACACTTATAATCATGCCGGTCGATCTATCTTTATTTCGTCTGATTGTTTCACTGACTTGGCTTCTTGATGTTTTTGAACCGCATATGAAATTGTCACCCATTCAAAAATATCTGTTTCTCATCTTTCCTGATTCTATAAAATGAGCTGCATGCCCCTGCAGTAAGTTCAGTCCTGCCAGGATTAGAGGCTTCTTGGTTCGTCTAATGAAGAATACTTTGTTACCAGACATCTAATTAGGAAGGATTTTCGTTATTCGTCTTTTTCAACTCAGATTTTGATCAGTCTGCTTCCCGCTTCCAATCCATATTTTGGATTGATTACTTATACTTCGTCTTCCAATGCATTATATTCCACAGTTTTTTCTGTGGCTAAGTCTCAGTATTTGCTGACAATGGTGGTTTCCTGCAGCATATCAGCTGAAACAAACATTTTTTTATGGTCTTTCTTTTTACTGAAGAACGACAAATAGTGATCTCAGTAACATTTCGATCTTTGAAATGCTTTATTTCAAGTCTAGTTACTCCAGTCCATAGCTGTTTTTCTATCAAGTGGTTATTCTACAATGATACGACTTCTTTCTAATCATCAACTTTACCGAACTCCTCCCGCTGGGATCTATTTCCTTAATTTTTAAACAAGGAAACTGATCACTTGATACCATCTTTAGTACTTCATGATCTACCAAAATATGTGACTACCGCCCAAACAACTGTTTGGTGTCTAACCGATGATTCTTGTGCTAATTACTCATCAATCTACACGAGTTAGGATTTTTAAGGAAATGGTTCTAATATGCTAACAAATCGTAGGTCACAAAATGATGCTACTAAGAATGATTGAACAGCATCCTCTTCCGTACTCAGCCAGTATGTACTTGCTTGAAGAAGGCAAGTCATCCTTGCAACACCTGAAAGTGCTTTCAGGGTGCACATGTGGATCACCTATTAGCATGGACAATTTATAATCATCACAGCTTGGCATCCACCGTTTAGTTACTTGGTCAGGGCTCCTCGTAGATTTAGTCTTACTCCTTACATTTCCTCAGACTGTCTTGAATATGTTTCTTCATTTGTTGTTGTTATCAAAACAATGTGCGTAGAATATGACTTTTAATAACGAAAACGTCTCAATTAGTCTTGTCTCATTGGTGTGACTATAATTTTAGGTAGTTTATATTTTCTTTATATGGTCTGGACAAGAATTTCTTAGGTGTCATCATTTTGAAGCAAATACAGTGAGAACAAATGGTTCTCGCAATAGTATCATGCCCTTGTCATACCCAAGAGACTGAATATTTTATGCAGACACCCAGTAATTTATTTAGGGCAGGATCATCCTTTCTAAATTACACTGCAGGTTGACCTTGACACATGACACGGTGTGGTATTCTTTCTCCTCACGCTTTTGTCTGTTACTAAAACTGGAATCCATGTGATCATAATCAATGTTAATGCGGAGTAATAGAGAGGCTATAAAATTAACAAAGAGACAACTGCACGTGAAATAATTTTTTTACATGATGTCATATTGGAAAAGCCATTACACTAAATTTATGGTTAATGATCCCATATGGTATTTCTGCTTTTCATTGGAATATTAAGACATTTTGCTGTAGTGTGAAAGGGGATGTAAATAATGAGGACTATATGATGTTATGAAAGGTAAAAGCAAGCCATATGCTTTTGAAAGATGAATTACCCAGTGCAGAGAAAGGTGAGAAATGATAAATTTGGTAGCAATAAAAGTGGGTTTAAGCGAGTGAAAATTGGTTCAAAGAAGTATTATAACAGCCGAAGAATGGGGGACTGTATTTGACCTTAACTTAGAAGAACCTAATATTTATGTCAACAGATTATGTAGTTGCGTGTATTTTCCCATCGTTGGTTGGACCAAATTGATCGATCTTTATTGGCATATGGGTTCCTGTGCGGATCCTTCGATATCACTATTATCCGTAACAATCATAAAATTGAAGTGACAGGCAATATCGAGGCATCAGTCCAAGAGCCAATAAGCCGATCGAGAGCTATCAGTTTGGTTTAACTAACGACGTGCTAATACAAGCAACGGCATAAAAACTGTACGCAATGCACAAGAGGTGGCTATCGTGACTCAGTGACCAAGTGGATAACGTCCTAGCGTTTAAAGCCATCGTCCCGAGTTCAAGTCTTATTAGGAACAACATCGCTCACTAGGAAGGCAAGTACATCCAGCTAATAAATTCCAGATTGAATGAAACATGCGTAATCTCCATAAACAAATGTATGCACTGGGAATGGAAATAATGCATTACTTCCTGTGATCAATTTGCTCCACTTACACAAGAAATGTTCATATAATACTACAACATGTGGAGAGTAAATAAACAATGTCTATACTATGATCAGAAATTTAAGGTAGTATATTAAGTAAAGTTGATGACATCGACTGAAGACCTATTGATTTGTCACCTTTTGAGTATTCTATTTGAAAGAAGGTATATTATTACTTAATGGTTGCTTCAATTTTAGACTACGAAACATGCCCACTGAGTCACACAGAAGAGATAATTCAGCGAAGAAAATTTCCTTTTCGACGATATCATTTTATAAAGCTGTACAATTTATACATATCACAAACATATAACAGTCTATTATAAAACAATAGGGTATAATTACATCATTAACCTAGTGCTAAAAACACCTGAATCAAGAATGCAAATTAGTTGCATATTAAACTAAGACAGTAGAAATATTGAGGAAGGCGAGGAGTTTGACAAGTTGAAAATTGTAGATAAGAAACGCAAATATTGAGTGTCCACTTGATAGATATGTGTAAAGAAGGTGAAGAATGAGACAAGCGTCATAATGAAGGTGGTAATAATAAACTAATTAATTATAATGAAATCGGAAAAATGTGAGTGTTAAGACCATAGTAAATTAAGAGATTGGACATGCTTCCTTGCATTCAGAGATCAGGCTTGAATTGTTGAATTGTCAGTGCTTCCGCTGTGCACAACTGTCGAACTCGTACTCCTTTAGAACTGTTCCATTTGACGAGATAAATCACACTGAAGGAGGATTCTGATCGAGCTGTATGTTTATAGTTGACCAAATGTTGAAGAATTGAACTGTTAACAGAGTTGTATTCTCCCCTCGACAACCATGCAGGATAGTGCTCTGAGATACAATTGGAAAGCGTTCGCTTTGTGCAGCCTATATAACTGCCTTCACATGAGCCAGTTAATTTGTAGACACATTTCGAGGTGGCCCAAAGTGGCAACTTGTCCTTAACGCACTCCGGAATGAGTTGTTGACTACAGAATGTGATCTGCAGCTTCGCAGAGAAGAATGTTTTCTTCAGCACTAGGTTAATGATGTAATCATACCCTATTGTTTTATAAATAGACTGTTATATGTTTATGATATAAATAAATACGATTGTACAGCTTTAGAAAATGATATCGTCGAAAAGGAAATTTTCTTCGCTGAATTATCTCTTCTCTATGATTGCTTAAATGTTAATGTTTTATTTTATAAGTAATTCTAAAAAGAAACGTGCACGAAATTTCATGCAGGAATATTTATCTGCATTCTTTTCTGGTTTTTATTAAAGCACAGTTTTAGCTTAGTTTTACAGACTTAATTAGACACATGAACTTTATTAAGGCTGAAAATGTTTTGCAGAATTTAGCGGTTGTATACCACTTCATCGCTTTATTTTTAGTTTCATGCAGGCTAACCAATGCAGGGTATACACTAATAAGTGTAATTCACATTTCCTTCATAACTAAGAAAAGGGTATCTTATTTATGCAGAATACTGAAGAAAAGTGTTAGGACTGAGAATTTTTAATGTGAACATTTGAAAACAACAAATATTTCAGCGAAGAACGTGTTCTCAGAGATTTCATTTTCAAAGCGGTACAATCGAAAATTTATGCATTTATCTAGTGTAAGGATTTGATAGTTAAAAACGGTTTGTCATGCATAGCAACACAATTAGTGTCACTGAAGGTGGGTGGGGGTCAGAGGAAATTTCAAAGACTGGAAACGCAGACCATGAAAGTAGAAAGGGGTTGGATAATCTTTTTTTGTGTACACAGTTCAGGTTTCTCAGTTATGGGTGACAAGAGTTTCAGTGATGCAGAGAATACGAAACTATACAGCCTTTGGGAGGTTTCTCTTCACTTTACAGATGATTTTAATCAAGGAGGTTTTTTGAGTTGTTAGAAATCATTGGGTGACAAAAGAATACTAATCTCAGCGTTGATGTGAAGAATGTTCTCTTTAGAGAGCTTGATATCCTCAATTTTAGAGTGTCAGCAGTAGAATCAACTTTGAAGTTTAGATTCATATAGAGTGTCTTTTTTGACACGATGGTAAGGTTCACTTTGCGAGGTTTGGGCTTGATGTTTCTGTCTATGAATCGTGGTGGAAATTCTAATGGGTACATTTTGCGCACATTTGAAAACACAATAAGATAACATGAAATTGCCAAATCGATTTTTTCTTCTCGCTTAACAAATTAGGCACAGTTTGTTAAGCCTTTGAATTAATATCTTCGAATATGATAATACCTACTTGATCATGTTGCCACTTACCCTATGGCATATAAAACAAGATGTCAGTATAAATCTCACAACTTGAGTTTTACTATATTGTGAGAACGACTGATTATAGGAATGTGTAGTGCATAGCACGAATCTAGGCAGCCAAGAAAGTGATGAAGATCATCCAGCAGATACTATGGAGAGAAGATAACAGAATATTGAGTACAAACACCGAAAGAAAGAACACTGCACACTGGTAGACTGAAAACGTAAATGTTAGTTAATGTGGTCTTATTGTTAGGTTTATTACTCTTATTATTATCAGCTGTAATTGTTCAATAAACAATCTCTGCTGCATCGCTAACTACCTCTTAAAATTATATTAACCAGCAGTGGAATTCCGCAATTCTGGTTTTTAAGACACTTTTTATTGACAGCGAACTCATAAAACAAATTAAAAGACTCCTATATATATACCGAAGGAAACAAAATAAACGAAAAGGAGAAACAAATAAAACGATGGACTGACCACCTCAAAAAACTCCCGAATCGACCATCAACACCATAACCACCACCACCTGCAACCCGTCCAGAAATATCACCAGCAGCACAGCAACACAACTATCAGAGAACACAAACCATCCAACAAAAGCAGAAGTGGAGTCGTGAACGCCAAACAGACGCTGAAATACGGAAAAGCAGCAAGACCGGATGGAATTCATCCAGAAACATTGAAAACAGAAACAAAGACAACACTGGACATGCTTAAACATCACCACTAATACAGGAGCTTTGGAAGGAAGGAAGGAAGGAAGTAAAGGTACCCAGTGAATGATTGTAGGAACATCTACCTTGGCAAACTACCAATGAAAGAATGCCATAATGTTTGGAAGATGTGGTGCGGAATCATGCTCCTGTCAGTGTCCAGCTGGAGCAAACAAAATATTAGATCGTATCATTTTGGGGATAGAGACAAAACAATGCTCTGTATTCAGAGTTGTGAGCGGAACAGGATGGTTGACTGGCTGACTTCAGGAGGAACAAGTGATGTGTGGATCAGATTGCAACTCAACTCAACGCTATGCATCATCATAGAACAGCGCATAGAATAGCGGTTAACTCAAACTCAAATTCATCGACTTTGAAATGCTCTTCCATCGAGGTGTCGACCCAGAAGTAATTTCACAGGAAGCTACTTCAACACCATGGTCTAACCACAACAAACCTTTATCAACCTCATTCAACAACTATATACCATGCTATATGATGCTACATGTGGATTGATTCACAATGGGAAGCTCAGTGACGCCTCTGGAGTGGAAGTGAAGACAGGAGTAAGATAAGGTTGCCACATACTATCACCGATCATCTTCCCGTTCATGGTGGACTGGACTGGATCATGAAACAGACAACTGCAAGCAGCGAGAATATGAGCATACGTTGACTGGACCGATGAAAAGAGCCTAGAAGATTTGGATTTCGCCAGCCATGATGATTTATGTGTAATGTCATGTCACATGAACTCGAAGATCTACTGGAGAAAACCAACGATATTCAGTTCATCGAGAAGGCCATCAAACATGCAAAGCTGAGATTCAGCTATCTCAGCTATGTATGTTTGAAAACCAAAAAGCTAGTTGAGAAGGCGAGGTGATTCAGCAATGGAAGATGGGTAAACCGAGAGAAGACATGGTGATGAAGATACCCAATCAAAAACAACGACATCAACAACAAGCACCAATGACAATCAGGGAGGGAAATATAAAGGAATTCATCTCTTTCACCTACCTAGGCAAGGCAGCACCATTTCAACTACATGCGACGTCACAGACAAGGCTGTCAAAGCAGCCAGGATTGGAAATACAGAAAGGCAGACCCCTTCATTATTCTGAATTCAATATGGAGATCCATTGCACTGCACTGAACTGCACTATACTCAGTATAAAACTTGGACAAGATCCGGATTCTCAACACTAATGTCAGTCAAGTCAGTGCTTGTATGTGGTTGAGAGACTTGGTGGCGCGTTATGAGAAGTACTTCCAACAAAATACAGATATACATCAACAGCTGTCACCTACGCTCACTCGATACAGACACTGAAGACGAGATGGATGGCCAGAAGGAACAGGTGACAAGGAACTCACTGTGGTGTGGCGATGAACCAACCAAGAACCTATCACCTAACAAATATGTAGAAGGAAGTGGAAATGGATTGGATTAGGTATAGAGTGAAAAGACCGATTGGGGACATGGCGCGTGAGGACAGGTCGGGCCGTCGAGTGGAATCCAAATGGGAAACGATGGGTTGTTCGTTCGAGGTTGACCAAATGGAGGAAATGGTGTGAGGCAGAAATGAAAGCATTTGGGTAGTGTTTGAGTCTGGTTTAAAATGTTGGAGAGAGGAGGGTGAAATGGCTATGTGCTTCTGAATCCGTATTTTCCACTAGAAACTCAAATGACAAATGATAATAAATACGAACTATGATTATCAAACATTGGCTAACATAGATAAAACAATGCACTTATTAGAATCTTTCAATTTGAGGGTTTGTAGGGATTGAACGATGACACTGAATGGGGGTCGCACTGTTTTGTGAACTGACAGAAGTAAGAATTATGCAACACTGGAATACAAGCTAGTAGCCTAATGGTAACTTGTCAGGCGCGTAACCTGAAGGTTTCGTGTTTGACCGCTGACGAGGTCATTGGTGTTATTAAAATAAGTAAGCTCTTATAGTACCTGATATGTAGAATAAATAAGCAAGTTATCAACAGTAGAAATAAAGCATGTATTCTGGCTAGATAATAGCGATAAAGACTGACATTTGAGGAATGAAAGAATACAACTGGATTCAGGTTTATTTTTTTCACGTATCCCAGGTAGTTCAGGAAATGCAGTTGACGTTGAATTGACAAAGAAAGTAAACGGATGAGAAAATAAACAGTTCAGAAGTGATAATTATAATAATAGTATAAAATGATAAGCATTAATAATTAGGATTTTGTTTCGTGCAGATAGAAATGAACGGAAATAGAAAAGTGTTAGTATAGATTTGTTCAGCGTATGAGAAAGAATTTCCACTCCATTTCCTTATAACCATTCAATTATGTGAATATTTCGATGCTCAAAATCACTACTTAAGAGTACCATCAAGACTATACAGGTTCTTATGAAGAAGGGGATGTATTCATGAGTAATAGTTCATTGGACAACCTAAGTGAAATATCTTGAGTGTAGGGTAATGTCGAATTAAATTTTTGTTTCATGATTCATCCCAGTCTTGTGTTTTAAAATGCTAGAATCCCTTGGCGTTTTATTAATTGATTTATGTGACAGGATTATAAGCAGTAGCTTTCTGATAAAATCCAACGCTTCTTTGATCAACTTACTCTTAAATGTCTCAGGGAACGTCAACTTCGTGGACTAACGTTTCAGTGAGAATTAGACACAGGTGGTTAGTGTGTATCAAGCAGCCAGACGGTCACTATCTTCCTCATCTTTAGAAAATATATGTAGAGATATTGATGACAAACTGTTGCCAGATTATACATCTATTAGGAAAGAATAACAGAGTGACAGGGATTACATATAACGAATATTAGCTTCTGACTTCGAGTCATGAACGTTAAATGCCTACCAAAATTCCCAGACATGATCAAAGGATGTAAAGCCTGGAAGGTTTAGACATTAGTGTCTACAGAAAATCCTCACATTCAAGTCCTTACTTAAACCTCAAATCTTCCCACCCTATGTCAGTTAAAGTTGGCTTGGTAGAGTGTTTAAGTAATGAAGCTAGAAAAGTTCCTAGGAGAACAGATTTAAGACAAGAGACCAGGTGCATTAGGGATACCTTACTCATCAACAATTACCCTCCCAGATTAATTGATATGTTCTTTAGGAATCGTAGGAAAAATGTAACTTATGTTGGTAACACAAGTGTTAATAGTGGTAAGATTATTGTGAATCCTAATAATGGTGGCAATACTGGAAAGAGAGAATTCAAAACCTCTGGAGTATTACAATATAAGGAATGCAGCTCAGAAACATTATCTAGAATTTTCAATAGGGCTGGCTTGGATCACAATGGCATTTAAACCTGATAACTCATTTTGAGATAGGTTTTGTAGGTTAAAAGATCTTATTGATGCAATAAAGCAGAATATTTTATTTTATGAAATCGCTTACAATGGTTGTGAGGTCAAATACATGGGTCAGAGTAGTCAACCAGGGTCAAGTAGATTATTGTAGCACAAAAACCTAGCTAGGTCAGAATCGGCGTATCTTGGAGACATAAGGAATTTCGATGAAAGATCAAGCATAGCTACTACACAATAAGATGTGACAGTGTGAAAATTCTTAAAACTAACATAGCAGGGTGGAGGGAGAGATTGATAACTGAATCTTTGTTGATCGAATTCACATCTAATGCATACAACGAGAGTGACTCAGCACCTGTTTTGGATATATGGAAAATCTTACCACCAATATCACAAAGGAGGCGAGCAAATTAGTGCTATTCAAAGGATGTCTCAAAGTTGTGTAGTTATCTTTATAAGTCAGTATAAAGAATAAATTGTTTACGTGACGTAATCCAGTAAATAATACTGTTCCGCTGTATGATAAATCAAATAAGTCAGTTAAAATGGAATTACATTCTACCATAGTGCACACGTTTTTCTTATATATTACAGTTTCCTGCTGTTTGGCGTCGTTTATTTTCAGAATTGCAGTTGTCAATAAAGACTAAAGGTACTACCAGCAGTAAGGGTATACCTTTCTTACTATTCGTATGGTATCGTCATATCTGAGATCGTAAGTTCTTTCGTGCTTTTTGTGGCAACAAAATTAATAAAAGTTTAGAGGTAAGCATTTGTAACTGATATTATAACATGTAACTGTAAGTTAACCATACTTAGTAAAGATGAAATATTAAGTAAGTATTACTAAGGCTATTGTTCAACTCTGGATTAGTCTAAATATATGGTGTTAGTTATCACCAAAGGATAGGTCAAACAGAAAGACAGTTACTTGGGACTTCCTGAATCCAGGATGAACAAACAAATAATGCTGATGATCTGATTCAGCTTTCCTAAAGTAGTCACGTATCTCTGACTAGCACCAACATTAGACGCAAAGAGAGACCATCTGAAGTGGTCTTTGTTAACCAGAACTCATTGGTGGACTTAAATAAACTATATCGTTTTCAATTACCACTGTAAGATACAGTGGAAGATTGCTGTTCTTTCTGAGCCTCTACCTATCAAACATTGATGCGAGTAACTAACATGTCTACTACTAAGTGGACGTGGGAAACGTGTTACTAAAGACCGTTTTTAGCTCAGATTGGTGATGCTGATGTTGAAACTGGTTTCACAAAGGAATTGGTTAAACATCTATTTTAAATTAAATATCTGCAGTCCACTTTAAAAGGGCAATTAAGATCATTGCTGACCATTAGATAGAAGTTAGGAAGCATAATCATATCTCGACAGATTCTTTTGAGTAATTAGGCGTATGTAAAGGAGTTTCTTTGGGATAGAAATGGAGTGGAACCAAGCTTCATATAGACCAACAAATAGTAGTCATAGCAACTGTGGGCAATGTAGGCTAAGATGATGGAGAAAGCGGTGTCAATAGGTAATAGCAAATAACTGTTTCTACTGATTTAGTAAAAAGACTATAAGTGATGAATTATATTCGATGTAGATAGTTCAGTGGTTAAGTTATATGAAACAACAGTTTAATTTATCTCAAGCTACACTTCAGCTCCTTTCTATCCTTCGAAGGTGTAAATAAGAGAGTAAAATGGATTGAAAGAATCCATGAATGGAAAAGGGCGGCTGACTCTCATGATCTGTTTAAAATTTGACCGAAGGTAAGCCACCAGGCTAACTGAAATACTGTTGTGTAGAAAAGCCATAAATCCCATAGGTAACTGAGCTAACAACCACGGTGATCAAAATAATAGGTTCTGAAATCGTTCAGTGTCTAAGTAGAGCTCATCTAAACTTGATAAAAGCAAGGAGGTCGTAAATATGGTTGTGGAATTATCGATAACCATTCATTGGCTGTTGGAAAATTGGCATACCTCTCCTTGCTCGACACCAGTTGCAGTTTTTGACTTCAAGGCTGTATTTGAATACATTGTTCTAATGGTCTTGTGTAAATGTCTTTCAGTGAAAAGGTGTTGGGTTAGAGCAACACATGACTAAGCCTCTATACTTTAACATCCACAATCATGTTAAACTATCATATGATTTATTCACGACGAGCAGTAACTGTCAAGAATGTATACTTTCTTCCTTTTATATAACTTTATCTCACCTGCCCATATAATCCTTGATTTCTTGGGCGGAGACTATGAAGTAAAACTTATGTATGCATATGAGATATTCTTGTTAAATGAATAAGCTGACAAGATAGAGTCCTTTAGATACTTTAAGTTACATTACGACAACATGAGTAGAAAGGAGTTCACAGCCTCCATCTTGTTACCTTATGAGGAAGGCACATCAGAAACTTTACGTAGGATCCTCATCAAATCTGAAATTCGCTTGTCATTTACACTTACAAACTCAGAAATAAATTGTGTCGGCTGGCACAAGGATCCGTTAGAACCAATTAAGCAAAATAACCTAATCTATCGAATTCCATGTACTGACTGTAACCTCAAGTACATAGATGAAACTAGTTGGTCGGCGTCAATTAGAATAGCGGAACATAGGAATTTAGCTAAATATAAAATGATAGACGCGATTAAGATCAGTAATCTAAAAAAAACACTCAGCTATTGCAATGCATGCATTAACATACAGCCACACAATGGTCTGAGTAGGATGAAAGCACTGTATTTGAGTGCAACATAATTACGTGGACAGGGAGGTTGATAACTGTATCTTTGTTCATCGAATTCACACCCAGTCAACACATGTAATAGGAATGACGCAACAAAAACCAGATATATGGAAAGTTTTACCACCAACAGAAACAAAGTGGATTAGATGACAGAACTGTAAAAGTCAGATGTTGAAAGTAGTGTGATTACATTGATATGATTATGAGCAATAATTTATGGTTGAAACGTAATCACTTAAATAATGCTGTATCACTTTGTGTTATGCAGGCTTCAGGAAGTACAAATCATGTGCAGACCAAATTGCAACGCCACGCTACACATCATCATAGAACAGAGCATAGAATGGCAATCAGCTCTATATCTCAACTTCATCAACTTTGAGAAGGCCTTTGACAGCGTCGACCGAGAAGTAATTTGGAAACTGCTTCAATACTACGGAGTACCGCAAACCTTTATCCGCCTCATTCAACAACTATATGAAGATGCCACATGCAAAGTAATTCACAATGGGAAGCTCAGTGATACTTTTGAAGTGAAGACAGGAGTGAAACAAGGTTGCCTACTATCCCCCATGATATTCCTAATTGTGGTCGACTGGATCATGCAGCAAACAGTAGGCAGCGAGAAGAGGGGGATACACTGGACGACGGAAAAGAACCTAGAAGACTTGGATTTCACCTACGATGACTTGTGCCTAATGTCACACAAACTTGAAGATCTGCAGGCAAAAACTAACAAGTTGATAAAAGAGGCAGCTAAGACGGGACTTCAAGTGAATATAGAGAAGACGGAAGTGATGAAGATACCGCACCACCACCATCAACAACAACAACAAACTCCAGTCACCATCAACGGGAGAAACTTAGAGGAAGTAACCTCCTTCACTTATCTAGGAAGCACTGTTTCAACTACAGGCGGGACGGACGAGGACGTCAAAGTCAGAATCGGAAAAGCAAGACAGGCGTTCATTAGCCTGAAATCAGTGTGGAGGTCTTCTGCACTGCACTCAGCATGCGGAACAAGATACGGATTTTCAACACTAACGTCAAGTCAGTGCTCCTGTATGGTTCAGAGACTTGGCGCGTCACGAAAGGTATTTCCAATAAACTACAGACATTCATCAACAACTGCTCACGCTGGCTCGCTACTGAAGAACAGATGGATTGCCAGAAAGAATAAGCAACAAGGAGCTCTGGGGACGAACCAACCAAGAACCTATCACCCAACAAATATGCAGTGGAAGGAAGTGGAGATGGATTGGGCATACACTGAGAAGGCTTACTGAGGACATCACGCGTCAGGCCAGGTACTCGAGTGGAATCCCCATGGGAAGCGACGAGTTGGACGTCCGAGGGCGACATGGAGGAGGTCGTGCGAGCAGGAAATGAGAGGTTGTGGGCTGTCGTGGGACCAGGTTCAAAAGATCTCAGAGAACAGAGGTCACTGGAGGCGTGCTACTGAAGCCCTATGTTCCACTAGGAACCTAAGGGACTAATAATAATAATAATACTTTGTGTTATCTATCAAAGAAACACATCTAATATGCGACAATTCGAACATTTTCCAGATACATTTTTCACCATCTAAGTGCGAACTGTTTCTTCAGGACTAATTTGCGAAAGCACTCTCTTTTACATTATGGGATAAGGTGGTGAGCTTAAATAACTTCATTCACTTAGGAAGTTGAGTCAGTCCTGGTGGATTAGTGACCAACGAAATTTCAGCTGATGTACAATAGTTATACACATCCAGGCCATAGTTGTTACGAATGTCCTGAAAGGAGTTGAGCTTCAAGTCAGATTTAATCACTATATAAATAAGTTTTAATATAACTAAGTACAGGGATCTTGACTAACTTTTAAGAACTTATGCTAAGTTTTGTATCAGTGAGATGTTTTACTACCTAGACTGTCTCTAAGTTTGGAGAGAATGAAAAATACACAAACTCTGCTATCAGATTTACTTCAACAGCATTAGTCAAGTGACATCGAATCACGTTGTCAGTAACGCAGATATTAGACTCAACTGTATTGAGCAAAAGATAATGATCACTTGATGAGGTAGTAAATCTTCTTCAAGCTAGGTGGCGGGATATGTGTTACACATTCAATACAAGTACGCACTATTAAGGGAATGAGTCTGAAAGTCCTTGACTTTAGGGCTACATTGTGCAGGAAGGTGTAGACATTGGGTTAAGGTTTAAGACTCTAAGTGACATGTCCAAGGATAGATCTCAATGGTACAACTATATGCACATATAACATTGACTCTAGTCGTCATATCATATTTTGTTATTGAAACTACTCAATATTCCCTAATGAATCACTACAACTTTTGATCGTATATTGTTTTCATGTGTCTGCATTTTTCACTCTGCTGACTTGATTCTTGATGTACTGTTAGGAAGTGTGGCAACTTGAAACATTACACAGATATGACATGTCTAATTTCGTTACTGACCTACTGACTTTATTAAAGGTCTACAGCATTTGATGTCTCTTTGGAATTCTTGAACTATTACTTAGCTTCCCACCAATTTTTTCACTCATGTGAGAAATAATCATGTCCATTCATGCCTAGTGTAAGTAGCAGTGTTTGTAGTTAGATCGCTAAAGCATTTTATTGAATTTTGGATCTTATTACTTACTGCCTTAGGATACATGCAATCCAGCATAACTTATCACACAGAAGTGCAGATAGCAATATATGATTGTCAGATGTTTGAATCCATTACAAACTTTGAAACAAGTATGATACAACCACCATATAATAAATACTTAGGGTAGAACTTTCATGAATCCACTCAAATCGCCGCTCATTTCTTCGGAAAGAGCAAAGTCCATAGGATATGAAGTGTTTTACAACAACCTAAGAAGACAAACCAAATATCATTTATAAAATCAACTGTGATAGTTGTGACCAACACTACACTGAACAAAACGGTCACACTCTTCCCCAGCTGCCTACTTACTATACCTCACAACATCTCATCATTCATATCAATACACATAGGGAAATAAGATTATGAATTGAATTTTCACGGTGTAGAAACCTTGGACAGGGGAAACACAAAAAATATCAGAGAATTCCTAGAAGCTTGGCATTCAGGTCAGTCAGTCATTCATTCATTCAGTCAGTCAGCAATCAATAGATGTGTAGATATAAACCCAATCTATCAATCAATAAGAAAAATGATAAACAACAGAAAAGTCAGAGGTCAAGAAGAGGAACAGTCAACAAGAAAATCTGTTCAGTCAATGACACGGCAACCAAAGGAAACAACCAATCAAAACATGATTCATCAGAACAGACTACGAAGTCATTCATGGAGAGATATTGATAGTTGACTTCATGCTGAAGTTAGTGTTGATGATGTCGTCTAGCAAGACGATGGAAGCTTCACGATTAAACAATCCAGCTTACAGAAAACAACACAGCCAAGATATATGTATTTATATATTGAAAACTATAAGTCAGAGACTGATCTGAAGTAATTCAAATATACAGCTGAGAGAACCTACTAACACTGAGAAGGGAGAGAGCTAAATTGAGTGGAATGAGTAACCGTTATTTCAGTGTTAAGCGCTCAAAACAAATCTAATCATTACTATCACATCCTGTAATTGACCGTTATAACTCAGTGAGTGATGTTTTGGTGTTTGAGTCTCAGGAGAAACCCCGTCACTCATTGGGGTGTAGCCAAATTCAGCTAAGAAGTGCTAAATAGGAAGGGACATCCATTCTGCATTCCACTTTTATCCACGTCCAAGTAAATTATGAAAATTCAATCATTGTATGGTAACTGAAATCGTTGAGTTATTCACATATTGTAGGTGGTACAGATAAGTGAGTGGTTAAATGTTCTAAAATTAAATTGAACAAAAGAAACAACTGCTAAAACTTATTTCATATAAGAGAATACTTGTTATTTAGCAAGCATGGGTATTTGGTAACATATTTAGGCCTCAGTGAAACTATGGAAATGCCTAATTATTGCATCCTGAATAGGAGGAAGTTCATGACCTCTATTTCAGTTCTATTCATTACTGTCGAAAATTTTTCTTCAAGGGGATTCAGCAGTCATGTAGACCAACAAAAAGTCGCTGGATGGTGACTGATGTACCTGTTTAATCTTAAGCATTCCAAAATTATCAGATTATATATCTTTTAAGCCAACAGTATGGTCAGCAAAGGTAAGTGTTATGCTCTAAGAGTTAAACTACCACTTCGATAAGCATCTAATCTTAAGGAGGATTTGTTATGACTGAATTTTTTTCAAATTTAGGACTTCGATACATGTAGTTGAATCTGTGAGAAGATATTAACTGTCTGGAGATTGCAGATACAGATTACTGTTGAGTACTGACAAACAGAAAAATTACATTCAAAACTTTCTGCTGGTTGGCTATTAATTTCTTTCACATTAATAGGTGTATATTTCATTTTTTTCAGAATATTAAACTTTTGATTAAAAACCAAATCTATTTTTTGTTGATATATATCAATTTTAATGCGTACTTCTTAATGTATAAAAGTGGCGAACCGCTTCTAATCAGTGTTTTTACTACTAACCAATGACATATAAGGAAAAGTGTAACACTTTTATTTTGTAAGTTTTTGTGACGTAATATGTCATCAATGGGAATGATTAGAAGAAATGTCATTCTTACACTTCCTTGTGTAAGATAAATTCTCATTCTAACTAATACCTTTTTAAATAAGTTAAAAACTGTTGTAAAACAAGAATTTATCCATTTGATTATTTCATAAAAATGAGAAAATCTTAATTTCAGAAAAAAAAAGGATTTTACGTGTGCATGTTTGTAAATCAGGAGATAAATAGAAGGAAACTTCAACGTTGTGATTTCCCGTCTGTATATATCAAGAAAGATATTAACTCACGTGTTGTTTGTATCTGCTCACATTTCACTTTTTATTTGCCGTCAGAAAATTTCTTTTCTACACTATTTATAATTATTTTGTTGTTGTTGTCATAGTTTCTGTGTTCTTTTCTAAGAAAATGTTTTTTTTTTCATAAGCTGGAAGACAATGTAACGGATGTTAGTTAAAACTCATACTTCGATTTATCTGACACACTTATTGGAGTCAGAATTTGTATTGTATCATAAAAACACTTAAAACAGTTTTTATCTGATTGTAATTTTCTTTCTTTAGATTGTTACTATTTGTATCCTGTGGCTGCGCTTCATACGCATAAACCCTCAATTGTCAACTAATGACATACAAGTTAATCTCATAACTTTCAAGTCAGCGCGTTGTATCATGGATTAGTTGAGGTTGATGACCTTGTATACAGTCTTGTAGATAGCTACTAAGTTGGAAATGTATGCCAGCTGTTTCATTTGTAGCATGCTCCATCTGATGAAAATATACATATTCAGATATACGTTGAATTTATACGGAAAGGAAAAAATTAAAAACTAGGAGCAGTAATGTACATAGCGAGATTCTATATTTTATGAATATTGAATGGTTGAAGGCGATCAGTATTAAGCCCTAGACCTAGGTTCGTGCTTCTTGAGACTTTTCAGCAGGGTGTATCTGTAAACTCAAGGGGTCTCATATCCACTCCAGGACTCGAACCTGGATTGCTCAGCACTGCAGCCAATGATACTGCTGGTAACCTAATCGGGTAACGATTGGGGTGCTGAAAGGCTGGATTAGGTCAGTAGGTTGGTAACTGAAAAGCAGTTAGCTTCATGTTGTTTAATTCAAATTCTATTGATCATTTTTGCAATATGGCCAAGATACTAGAGCTAACTACAGCATTGCACTTTTTAGAGATGTTAGCTGGTTGGAAATCACAAGGGTGCGGATACACCTTCTAGACGAGTGCCAACAAAAGTGAAACCTAGATCAAGTAAGCTATCCTGTAACATTGCAAAACGATCGACAAAAGTTATTCACTACTTAGAACTATTATTATTTGTCCTTAGGTCCCTAGAGAAACACAGGTATTCAGAAGCGCGTCGCCATTTCACCCTCTTCTCAAAAGCATTTTAAACCTGACTCAAACACTACCCAAATGCTTTCATTTCTGCCTCACACCATTTCCTCCATTTGGTCAACCTCGAATGAACAACTCATCGTTTCCCATTTGGATTCCACTCGACGGCCCGGTCTGTCCTCACGCATGATGTCCACAATCGGTCTTCTCACTCTATACCTAATCCAATCCATTTCCACTTTCTTCTACATATTTGTTGGTTGATAGCTTCTTGGTTGGTTCATCGCCACACCACAGTGAGTTCCTTGTCACCTGTTCCTTCTGGCCATCCATCTCGTCTTCAGTGTCTGTATCGAGTGAGCGTAGGTGACAGCTGTTGATGTATATCTGTATTTTCTTGGAAGTACTTCTCATAACGCGCCACCAAGTCTCTCAACCACATACAAGCACTGACTTGACTGACATTAGTGTTGAGAATCCGGATCTTGTCCAAGTTTTATACTGAGTATAGTGCAGTTCAGTGCAGTGCAATGGATCTCCACATTGAATTCAGAATAATGAAGGGGTCTGCCTTTCTGTCCCTTGAGTTACAAGAGTAACACAGGGATTCAGAAGCACGTAGCCATTTCACCCTCTTCTCAAAAGCATTTTAAACCTGCCTCAAACACTACCCAAATGCTTTCATTTCTGCCTAAAACAATTTCCTCCATTTGGTCAACCTCGAACGAACAACTCATCGTTTCCCATTTGGATTCCACTCGACGGCCCGACCTGTCCTCACGTGTGATGTCTCCAATAGGTCTTCTCACTCTATACCCAATTCAATCCATTTCCACTTTCTTCTACATATTTGTTGGGCGATAGCTTTTTGGTTCATTTGTTGGCAGGCCAAAGATGTTTTTTCGTTTATTCAGCACTCAGAACTATTGACATGAAATTGACCGCTCTCCACTGACCAGTCAGTGATCTCTACTTACGTCAAATTATGCACATGTACAACATATTTGTTAATATAATAATCGTCTGGTGATTTACTTTTGTAACGTGATACATAAATTTTTCATGTCCTTGAGAATTTTCGTTGCTTTTTTTACAAATACATTACATAGCTTACTTGCTTGTGGCTAGCAGAGGACTTCAGAATGCACATTACATTCTATTAAATACTTGTCGGCTGGTTATTCCTGTATCCCAGTGAGTATTGTTCTCAATGAGACTCGAAGCAAGTACCCATCGCTTCGAACACCAAAGCCTTATCCACTAGGCTAAGGAGGCACTAGAGTCAACACTTGTCCAACGGATATCATTTGTTGTTGTTCTGTATTTGTTATTATGTGTTGTTTTATTGGGTTGAATTGCCTGACCTCTGTTTTCAAGTTGACTTCTGTGGAAATGCCTTGAAATTGCCAGATATTCATGATGTTTTCATATTGGTGGGTTCTGTGTACTGGGTTCAAGTTTCATCGGCAACGATATCACTCACTGCGATGGAGGTACGTACAGCTGACGAGTCCTAAATTGGACGTAACGTCCGTCCTGGAATCTTCACCTAGCCACAATCAAGCAGATAATCACAATTAACATTCAAGTAATATTGAGGTATCTGCATGGCGGCCCACATACCAATAGCGGTCAAAAAATCTGATCCAATGAAACAAAGGAAAATATCAAGTACATCAATAATATATACCAACAAATACCCGTTACACAGTCTATAAAACACTGGAAAAAGGAGTGAAGAAGAGTGCACAGGAAGATGAAAAAACTCTTATGACAAACTTACAAATCAAGTGGAAAAGGCTGAAAGTAGGAGAGACAGACACCTGATAACATTATATCAAATAACTAAAATAATATCTGTGAGGGAAGAGATCAACTCACACGAAACAAGTGAAAGATAGGGAAGGAAAACTAGCTGCCGATGAGGAGAAACAAAGGAAACGATGGGTTGACCACTTCGAAAACCTCTTGCCCACAAAAATCACCAGCGGCACAGCAACACAACTATCAGAGAACACAAACCATCCCACAAAAGTAGAAGTGGAGTCGTGAACGCCAAACAGACGCTGAAATACGGAAAAGCAGCAAGACCAGATGGAATTCATCCAGAAATATTGAAAACAGAAACAAAGACAACACTGGACATGCTTACACAACACCACTAATACAGGAGCTTTGGAAGGAAGAAGAGGGTGCCCAGTGACTGATTGTAGGAAGATCTACCTTGTCAAACTACCAATGAAAGAATGCCTTAATGTTTGGAAGAAGTGATGCGGAATCACGCTCCTGTCAGTGTCCAGCTGGAGCAAACAAAATATTAGGTCGTATCATTTTGGAGGGAGAGACAAAACAATGCTCTGTATTCAAAGTTGTGAGCGGAACAGGATGGTTGACTGGCTGACTTCAGGAGGAACAAGTGATGTGTGTATCAGATTGAACTCAACACTACACTACGCATCATCATAGAACAGCGCATAGAATAGCGGTTAACTCAAACTCAAATTCATCGACTTTGAAATGCTCTTCCATCGAGGTGTCGACAGAGAAGTAATTTCACAGGAAGCTACTTCAACACCATGGTCTAACCACAACAAACCTTTATCAACCTCATTCAACAACTATATACCATGCTATATGATGCTACATGTGGATTGATTCACAATGGGAAGCTCAGTGACGCCTCTGGAGTGGAAGTGAAGACAGGAGTAAGATAAGGTTGCCACATACTATCACCGATCATCTTCCCGTTCATGGTGGACTGGACTGGATCATGAAACAGACAACTGCAAGCAGCGAGAATATGAGCATACGTTGACTGGACCGATGAAAAGAGCCTAGAAGATTTGGATTTCGCCAGCCATGATGATTTATGTGTAATGTCATGTCACATCAACTCGAAGATCTACAGGAGAAAACCAACGATATTCAGTTCATCGAGAAGGCCATCAAACATGCAAAGCTGAGATTCAAGCTATCTCAGCTATGTATGTTTGAAAGCCAAAAGGCTGGCTGTAAAGGCGAGGTGATTCAGCAATGGAAGATGGGTAAACCGAGGGAAGACATGGTGATGAAGATACCCAATCAAAAACAACGACATCAACAACAAGCACCAATGACAATCAGGGAGGGAAATATAAAGGAATTCATCTCTTTCACCTACCTAGGCAAGGCAGCACCATTTCAACTACATGCGACGTCACAGACAAGGCTGTCAAAGCAGCCAGGATTGGAAATACAGAAAGGCAGTCCCCTTCATTATTCTGAATTCAATGTGGAGATCCATTGCACTGCACTGAACTGCACTATACTCAGTATAAAACTTGGACAAGATCCGGATTCTCAACACTAATGTCAGTCAAGTCAGTGCTTGTATGTGGTTGAGAGACTTGGTGGCGCGTTATGAGAAGTACTTCCAAGAAAATACAGATATACATCAACAGCTGTCACCTACGCTCACTCGATACAGACACTGAAGACGAGATGGATGGCCAGAAGGAACAGGTGACAAGGAACTCACTGTGGTGTGGCGATGAACCAACCAAGAAGCTATCAACCAACAAATATGTAGAAGAAAGTGGAAATGGATTGGATTAGGTATAGAGTGAGAAGACGATTGTGGACATCATGCGTGAGGACAGACCGGGCCGTCGAGTGGAATCCAAATGGGAAACGATGAGTTGTTCATTCGAGGTTGACCAAATGGAGGAAATTGTTTGAGGCAGAAATGAAAGCATTTGGGTAGTGTTTGAGTCAGGTTTAAAATGCTTTTGAGAAGAGGGTGAAATGGCTACGTGCTTCTGAATCCCTGTGTTACTCTTGTAACTCAAGGGACAAATAATGAATATATATATATATATATATATATATATATATATATATATAGTATACTGCTGGATTGTAGTTGTTTCATGGGGAATTATAGTTTTGAGAAGCGGCTTCTGTTAGCGATTAATGTCAACTAGAGAAGCGCTGAAGGACTATTTGTGTCGGACAACTGTTTTCAATTTTTTTGAGCTGAATAACTGTCCGTATCCTTGACCTGTTCCTTGGGGACCCTTAGTTCGTTCCACGTATATATTCTTGTTGACGATGCAGAATTATTTATGATGTTATGTAGCGTCGTTTTGCTCAAAGCAAATGTTTCCTTCTAACTAAATTTAATCTGAGCAGCCATCAAACTCTGGTTCTTCCTGGTTCTAAACAAGCATAAGTAAATAAGATTTTAATTTGGAGTTTGGTAGGGATTTATTTGCTGATTACATATTAGTATTCATCTAGGACTGACATCCTTGAAAGAACCATTGAGTAAAAATGAGCATTAGACAGCTGTTTTGTCCTAGTATTTAACTCCTCAGCACTGCACACTCATAACTCCAGCAAGCATCCTGACCCAGTTGCTGAATGTCAACGGGATATCTGCGAAACCTGAAGTCATGGATGGGAATCCCTGGAATTTTCATACGTCTGTACTACTGCAAAATTTCTTACTAGGATAAAAAAACATCTGTCTGATGCTCCCAGGTTCTCAATGTTTCGAGAAGACCAGCAACTTGAAACATAATTCTATAAAGAAACAATAAGATTTTACTGCAGTTTGTGGACTAAAAACCTTTCTGTGCCTTCTGTTTCATCTAGTGTATTGGAAAAGTATGCATCAGGTCATAATATAACTTGAAACAACTCAATTTGATCGACATTTTTGAGCAAATTCCACGGAATTCTTGACTGAGAGGTGGAAATGTCTTCAACAGCGATATTGCTCGTCACCGTATTGATAATAAACATGAAGTCGATACATAGAAATCGTTCAAAATATTCAATAAACAGATGGATATGAGTTTGCTGCGTTTTGCTGAAGCGTTAGCCATTAGACGATTGAAACCAAACCATAGTGAAGACTTATGTTTTGTTGACAGTCATCATGCTTTTCATATATCATTGTAGATTCATAAAAGTTGGGTTATTTTTTGTTGTTACCTTACATTTCACACGTTTGACCTAATTATCTGAATCCTACTCAATTTAACTTTTAGTTAACGTTTGTGTAACATATTGTTATACATTTTGTGAAACCTTATCTCTCCCACTTATCCAAGCCTTCGCTACGGAATATTCGTCTAATCCTTCTATGTTGCTAAAATCAGTACCGCAAATTTATTCACTCATTTCGTGTGTTTTCAATTAATTCATATCGATGAGATCTTTTAGTTAAGCTGAAAATTTTCTATCAAACTAATTCTAGCATGCAAAAATTCCGTAGGAAAATTGATGTTACAATTGTTTTAGTTTGTTAGCTGCTGATGAGAAATCATGAAATGAAATGGATCCAAATTATTCTGCTAAAACTGTTGTTCTTGGTGTAGTTTTTTTTTTGGTGGGAAAGAATTGTGTGAAATCAGTATAATTCATATGAGTTCAGGGGTTTCTCTATCTTCAAGTATTGTCACTAGTATTATTAAGATTATTAATGACATTTGTCTTAAAGCAAAATGTTACATTTATGTCTGAATCCATAACTTCTGAATTAATTTGATGTGTATTTTTCGCTATCTTGTAGAAAATAACAGTAATTTTTTACGATTATAATAAGAAATAAGACGTTTCACATTTCTATTCATCAGATGATTTCAAAAGTCGATAAAATCTTTGAGAAGAATACGAGGCTAGTAATTACTTCTCGCAATTAATTTGACGATAATAGCATCAATGTTCTTATTCTTATTTTTCTGAAAATTTGCCTGGAATAGTAAATTGATGCAGAGGCGGAAAGTAACTGTTATAGATTATTTATTGAAAGTTGAACTTCGTTTTAGACAAAAGCCATAGACAACGAAAGGAAATTGTTACAAGGAATTGAAAAGCAATTTAAATAACTCTTTTTTCAATGGTTGTTTCGTTGAATTATGTGATATGAGAAATGAAAGTAAGTTTAGCTTTTGAAAGTAAACGTGATATGACTTATTTATTGGAAAAATTATAACGTTTCTTCATCAGAATTTCAGTAGAATAAATGAAACATAATTAGGTTTATACCAGATGATGATTGAAGGTTAGATTACAATTTTTCGACCGCATCCAAATTCGAAGCAGCGACTACTAGGCCAGAAATCCGGTATTTGCTGCTTCGAATCCGGTTGCGGTTCAATCATCGCCCAGTATAAACACTAGTCTGCCAAACTACGACTATCTCCGATAGTTAGATTTAACTATCACCTTCTGTTGAGTATTTAGTTAGGCAGTCAACATCAAATATGTTAAAGCTTATCTGATCACACTATCAGCATACAGTAGGTTAACCTTGTTATGAGGACAAATGCTAGTAGAATTTTCATAGTACTATCGCTTGTATTGAAACAGTAGTGAGAACAATATCTGAGAATAATTTCGTTAGAGTAATCCTTTGACAAGATACGTCTTTTGTTCAACAATTGCTTTTCATTTTATCGTGCAGGTAAAAAGATTTGAATTCATCTTAAACACAATGAATTTTTTCGGTGGTTATAGTAGTTTGCGAATATTACATTAGCGATAAGAATTTTGTTCTTGAAATTCATGCACAGAGAGGAAAGAAGGTGGATAAAGATTGTTATATTCACGCCGAAAAACACACTAATAAAGAAGTAATCGAATAAGAATGAATATATGTTGATTAAAAAGTTAGAAGGGTGATAAAATAAGTTGATTTTGAAGAATGAAAAGTGTATCTTTTAAAGAGAAAGTTCATAGAGCATCTTTTAGGTAGGTTGGTCAGGATTCTGAAGCTAGAAGATTGGAACTGAATTTATGCAAAGAATATGGAGCCTATGAACTTAGTTTTCCGATATTCGTAAATAAATAACGTGAATTTGGTAAAAAAACTCTAGGAGAGAGAAGAAAATATTAATGACTGACAGTGACCAGGAGTGGAATTTAGAACGCACATTTAGTACTATTTGCGACTTGTCAGCTGGATGTACCTGTCTGCCAGTGAGCGATGTTGTTCCTACTATTACTCAGACTAAGTATCAATCGCTTCAAACGCCAAGTAGTTATCCAGTAGGTCACCAGATCATGGTGGAGACTCTCTGTGTGATTGCCATAACTTACATGATGTTGCTTGCATTTATCTGTCGTAACTCGTTGGTCTAGTGGATAACGCTCCGGCGTTTGAAGTGATCAATACCAAGTATGAGTTTTAGTGGGAACAATGTGGTTTACAGAGAGGCAAGCGCATCCGGCGGACAAGTCCTAAACAGAAAGAAATGCTCGTCCTGGGTTTCATGGCTAGTCATTATACATCAATTACATAAAACTGGAAAATAAGCAATATCTAGGCTCCCACGCAGGAGCCTATGTACCTACAGAAACCGAACAGTTTGGTTAAATTAAGCATGAGATAGTACAAACAAAATCATAAAAAGAAAGAAGTGTCAATTCTACAACGACTGTGAAAGACTTTCTCTCATTGGACAGTTTGATAGCCTGCTCATATACATACCAACAAGTGAATTAACCTTAAAGTCAGAATTTGTAAACCTTTACTCATACGTCCCTCTATAGACTTTTCACCTAGCTAATGTTTTCTGGTGTATTTCACACTTTAATGCAGTGTCACTTACCAGATGAAACCTGGAATAGAATGAGTTGTTTATAGTCACATCGAAATTAACCTGTCTTGATAAATATATTCTTATTTGTTTATTGAAGGAGCTTGTTTTTATAACAAGTATTGCATTATTTCGGTTGCATGTACTGAGTTTCACTTCGACGAACCGGGCTTAATTTGTCAGTGTTTGTATTCATCCTGATAAGTTAGTTTTAAGGATTATCAACTTCTTCCATCTTACTGTATGATCATGTATGACAGAAAGAAATGTTATACTTGACCCTTTTTCTAGATTTTTAATCTTACTGGGGTTCATTATTGGATCATTTCATTTGACCTCGCAATGGGCGTATGGAATCTTTTGGACGAAATTATTTTGTCTAATAGATGTCATAGGATCTTTTATTGTGCCACCTTTACTTCTCAGTGAATTCGTCAGTCTAATCCCTATATTAAAGCAGCTTTAACTAGAACCGTACCTAATCTTTCTATATCATCTTGAATATTAATACTGAGGATACTTTAAATTCCTGTTCCTGAGTTTTATCATAGTGTGCAAATGCGTCTGCATCGGCAATCGCTGTCTTGCGATTTCTCATACATTTCTGAATCACATTAGAAAGATGGTTATTTAGTAAAAAAGTTTCTTGGTTGCTTTGTTTTCTCTAAGCTGGTTATTCATCATGGACTGACATCAGTTAGGGAACCATTGAAAATCTGGGAGCGATGGACAGCTGTTTCTTCGTAGTATGGAACTCAGCAGACGCACCCACGACCCCACCACAGATCGAACTCAGGACTTTCAGGTTTCACCGCGAACGCGCTAACCATTCAGGAACTGGGTCGGTTTCCAGCGGTTCACAACCTACCCGAATTCCATCTAGTCTTGCTGCTTTTCCGTATTTCAGCGTCTGTTTGGCGTTCACGACTCCACTTCTACTTTTGTGGATGGTTTGTGTTCTCTGATAGTTGTGTTGCTGTGCCACTGGTGATTTTTCTGGGCGAGAGGTTTTCGAAGTGGTCAACCCATCGTTTCCTTTGTTTCTCCTCATCGGCAACTAGTTTCCTTCCCTATCTTTCACTTGTTTCGTGTGAGTTGATCTCTTCCCTCACAGATATTATTTTAGTTATTTGATATAATGTTATCAGGTGTCTGTCTCTCCTACTTTCAGCCTGTTCTACTTCACTTGCCATGTGTCGTAGAATTGTCTTTTGTCTTTTCGTACACTCTCGTTCACTTCCTTGTCAGTGTAGTGTTTTATACGTCGAACTCGGTTCCTCTTTCCGCTGTTCATCCCTCCACTGTACTGCACTCCACTGGTTCATCATCTGCTTATCCTCGTTATCTTTTTCTCACTACACTTTCAACTTTTAAATGTTCGTCGAGATCCCTTTCTTGTCCTGCTCCTTCTTCTTCCTTCCCAACATGGTTATGCAGGTTTCCTTTCACATCACTTTCAAAGTGTTCAAGTTTTCTTCTACGCAGGCTTCCTCGGGGATGGAGATGTTGCTTAATTTCTCCCGTTCTATCCTGATGACCGATTGACTGACGTGAAGATATCCTTTATAAAGATGTTTTTTGTAGTTTCGTCCTTCAGTTCAGTTTCCGTTCTGGGTGTTCAACTTCAACTCTGGTCGTCTACCACCAACTTCTCTGAAGGCTTTCAACTTGATTTTGAAGGTAGGTTCCTTAAACTAGGTAGGTAGTGGTGTGAATCTACAACTGCCCCCGTTCTTCATCCTGTGTTCAGTAGGCTGCCTCTCCATCTCCACTTTCTTCAGATTGAGATGAAGTTGATATGATTTTTGGTGTAGTATGTATTGGTGCCTGGTGAAATCAAATCCATGTCGCTGCCCTGTGAATATCCTTGTATCTGTACAGACTGCCTTCAATCACCAAATCTTTGAATGCACAGAAATCTGCAAACAGTTCTTCATCCTCCCTCATCATTTCACTGAGTCCCTGTCGACCCACGATGAGTTCTCTGCCTATGTTGTCTGCTGCCAGTTTGGCATTCATGTCAGACCACCAAACCCCACCCATTAGAATGAATTTTGGTGTCGCCAACTGGAGTGGGGTCCTATCCATTATTATTCGCAGTTGTCTGTATAATTCTTCCTTCTTTTCTTCATCTGTACTATTTGTAGGTGCACAGTGTAGCATTGCATAATTATGACTTTCCTGCCTTCTGATTTTAATCTTGCTGTCATGATCCTGCATGAGGAAGATTTACTCCCACTGTATGAGAGACTTCGGTGTTGTTGGGGACATCATGATATCCACTTCACAACTCCTTATGCTGTGCTCGTGGTTGTTGTCTGGGTGACAATATCGGAGTAGATTACTGATTCCTCTCTAGTTGAGAATTTGGAGAGTCCACTTCCATTCCATCTGCAGAATCCCAGCAGATTCCTAGATTAGTATTTCTATACTATACCTTATCATCTCGTTCGCAATCTGGGCTGCCTTGCTGGGTTTGAACATGGTACGGACATTCCATGTTCCCATGTTCATTTTTGCTTTCACTGACAGAGGGGAAGACACGTCGGCCGATTGGCTTCCCGAAGGGTTTCACCAACTGGCGTCACTTCGCCTCTCCGATTCCAGCGAGGAATAAGTTGAATTTTATGTTTTATACTTTCTTTGTGCTTCGAGATTTCTGTAGCGGTTGGATTGTTTTGGCGGGTAGGGCTGTTAGCTCTATGCCCAACCTTCCCTCTATATTCGGGTTTAGAACCGGCTAGTAACTAGTGAACCAGTAACGTAGACGAGGTTACAATTCGTTACATTGTTATCAAATACTATACAGATTTTTGACTAAAAGTCTATGTGCAGAACTCAAAGCCAATAAACTGATGTACAGCATAACATGTAATAACGTTGTTCAAAGAGATTTGAAGATTTCTAATCTACATAGGCATCTATATAAGTTTCTGCTCTTTTTTCGCCCGTTTCTTTTTAACTGTTATTATCATTGTTACGTAAATCAGTTAGGCATCACACAATTTACGCACTTTCCGAGATTTAAGATAAGACACTGAAAAACAATTTGACAAAAATAACCAGAGCTTTAGATGGTATCATGTATTCACTTACTTTCATTCTTATCTACTGAGACAGACTTCACCGAAAATGTTTAGCATGAATTCTGTTGATATATTTCCTCTCTGTTTAGACAGAGGACTTCATAAGGATATTTGCCCAACGCAATTTACAAATGATACGGTAAGATTCGAAATTTTTTCATTAGATTTTTGTTCTTTTAAATTCGTTAACAAGGGTTAGCGAGTTGACTGAAGGCAGGTGACCTGAAACGTTTGTGTAATCTTTGTTGACGAAAGTTTGAACTGAAGGCCTTAGTTGCCTTGTTCTTATGCAAGTTTGTTCATTCGATAGCGCACAAAATGATATGTTATCATTTAATGGATGAAGTTTGGTGTAAAAATACTGTTCGTTTTCAAATCAGAGCAATCACAAAACTTCCAACACCTGCTTTTTACAGTTCTATCACCCATGTTATAGCTGAAGGGTACAGTGTGACATCGGAAAATGCAAGAAGCAGTAGTAACCAACGAGTCAAGATTTTGCAAAGAAGAAGACAAAACAATGAGTACAAATATGCAAGACAATAGCACTACAAACTAGGATGTTGGAAAGGAGAATATTTTCCAATGTGACGTCATCGTTATCCATCACGGTTTTTCAATAAATAATTACTACTGCTCAGTTAATCTTCTCTTTATTAGCATATAAGGAACAACATAAGCCGGAACAATCTTTAACAAAACCAGAAACACTGGATCTGAAGAATGTTAAGGGACTCCAGTATAGTGCTTTATCTTTGAGATTTTCATAGGTGGTTCACGAGACGAAATTATTTTACTGATCGGTTTACCAGTTTGATATAAATATGGGGTATATTTTTTAACTCGGTCGTTAAAGATGAATTATGAATACGATGTAAAAAATAACTCAAACAAAAGGATAACGAAGACAACCTAAAAAATCTAAAATCTAAAAGGAGATTCTGAAACTTGAATATAGTGTAATTAATACTATTAAGAAATCTCCAGCTGATGTATTACGACAAACACAGCTATCTCTAGGTGAATCTAAATGGTTCAGTTTCATACTCAAAGAAGTTCCTATGGAATTTACGATGTAATAAAGCTTCAAAACCCTTTCCATTACATTAGACAAACAGTTGACTTTCGGAATATTTTATCGTCATGTTAAAATCAACCCTGATTGTCGGTTGACATATGAAATGAAGCAAAGGTCGGATGATATTAAGGTTAAAAAAATAGAAAAGGGTTTAGTTTTTATCTCACAAGCTTATACACGATGTTTCAAAAAGGGTAACTGTGAAAGTAATCAGAGACGAATGAAACAATGATGCTAAACACACTCAGGTGGGTGGTCTTGGTTGTATTGTGTTCTCTGAGCTGGGTTGATTAATCGTGAAGCTTTCGTTGTCTTTCTGGACGACTTCATCGGCGCTAACTTTAGTATGAAGTTAGTGTTGATGGTATCGTCTAGAAAGACGATGAACGTTTCGCGAATAAACAACCCAGCCCAGAAAACACAATACAACCAAGGCTATACACACTCTCAGATGTGAAGATCAGTCATGTGTCGATTCTACAGTCTCCAAATTACAGGATAAAATAAGTTGACAGACAAAAAGGTAGAAGTGGGGACACCAATGTCATAAGACTCTGAAAATCTGTTTATCGACACTTGAATTAGCATGTCTCTTCAAGTGTTTAGTCTAACCATAAGAGCATGCTTGCAGATATGCGTACAGCATATTCATTATTTCGAAAGTGGAAGATGTCTGTTGTTTATGTCTACACATACATTTAGTTGTAGATTAAATTCAATTTAACTTCAACTTTGAAAGTGGTCAACAAATCAAGCTCGTTAGATTGCCAAATAAAGCTAACGGAAGAACATGATTGAGATGCAGATATTTTTAGAGAAACATTCAATATAATGGGTATATAGACTTTGAATGATCTTACTTCAAATGAGTGGGGTCAGATTTAGTCAATTGTTGAAGTAATCGAGCTTGGAACTCATACAACAAGTCAGTAAGTTTAAATGAGTCAGAAATGACGCACTTAAAAAAACGACACCAGTCAATAAATATCCTTCCAGGTTTCCTTAGAAATTCATCGAGGCTTATGAGAAAAGTAGGGGTTATTATGAGAGCAGTGATAAATGTAGTGTTATCATATAGGTAAATGACATCATGAATCCTGTGTAAGATTCTCCATAAGGCTGGCATTAGAATGCCATTCACTCGGAAAAACTTTGTAAACAAAATAAATTTATTTACCATATAACCTGAAATGACTGCGAGGTCAAGCAGATAAGTCAAATTTACCTATCTGAGTCAGTCAGATGTACAGGACAAAGGGACTTTTCGAAGCCTAGGCTGACAGATACCAATAAGGTGAGTAATCTGCACAAGAATTCAGCCATAGCTATTACTGCTTTGACACACAACCACACAATAGAGTTGGATGAAGTTATAGACTTAAATATTGATGAAGTTAAGCAGGAGGATAGATGGTAACTGAACCTCTGTTCACCAACTCAGCATACAATACATGGAATGTTAATGACACAATGTCTGTTCAGAAGATATGAAGAAGTCTACTAGCACAGAAGACAAAGAAATAGAGGTGAGTGAAGTGATTGAGTGGAAGTGACTGACACCATAATACGAGATATGAGGACGATACTAATTCAGTGATATACTTGGACTAGTAACCACTGTGAACTAATTTGCTAAGACCTTATATTTCATTCAGCCGTGAAAAACGGAAGACAATGGTCAACCTGTGACTGTAAGAAAAACAACTTTATTTGACAAAAACACATAATTTATATACATTTTTTTCTCAGAAAATAAGAGCACTAGGTTAGAAGTTGGATATTTATTCTGATTGGTTGGCTGAAGGACAAAGTTAACCAATAAGATTATATGGAACAAGGCTTTAATCCACTACTTCCACCTTAGGTGCTGGTGACTTAAAATGTTGATTTCTATTTAGGCCTGTTCCTATCAGTGACAGCAGTATCAAAAGTGGGAGTTGGAATACTTTGGTTTGACGATGAGAAGTATTTTTTTAAATAGAAGTGTTATATTTTAACTTGTACTATATCAGACAAATTAATTTAATATAGCAGTGAATTCTTTTGTGATTTCCAAGTCCGATTTATATTTTTCAGGGTTTCATAGTACAAAAGCCGTAACCAACAAAATAGTTGGTGATAAAATCTCTAATATGTACAGTTATTTCAGAAGACGGCAGAGAATGTCAAGGAAGATGCGAATTTATTGATTAATGATCATGCAGAAGAACGTCAGTATAAAGTTGTACAATATACGCAAATAGTTTCAAAATGATGAGCTAGATATAAGAAAACAATACAATGTTGGGTTGTTAATGGCAAATAAAATTAATCCCGCCTTCTTTAAAGGTTGTTAGTCATGAACATTAATAATGTATGGTTTCCGTTACATCTTGATACCACGCTAGTCATGTTCACTTTTTCTCTCAAAACATTTTAGTAGCTTTTTACTGAAATTTGATGTCTTTCTTAGTTTGTATGCTCTTCGATGATTAATTTTCTATTTTCATGACACCATATATCCAAATAATGTTTTAAATTAGCACAACATTATAGAATTTCCTTCATTTAGTGTTTCTTAAGTGTTGCCATGTGTACTGTATTATTATAAAAATTGATAAATAGGCATTACGCGAGGATAAAATAATTTTTTTGTCATTACAAGCTTGATTTATATATTTTGTTCTAGTTCTTCGTGTTAAATATTACATAGATCTTATTAAATTATGAACTACTTATCTAATTGTTCTCCTTGATAAGAGATTGTGATAAAGCTGTAAATGAATGGAATGCTCGACACTGGACGAAACCATTTCAACAAGTTGGTTACTGGTGTAAAATGTACCTATTCACAATCAACTTCCTTGTAGTGTAACATGAACCAATAACATTATTTACGGCTGTTAACTTTCAATATGACGTTATGCATTCTTTTTTGTTCAGTTCAGTTGGGAATCAGAAGGAATTAATGAAGAAGAACTGATCTAAAACAGAAATTATTCAATAAAAGAAATGTATAAGTTGAGTCATGCTAAAACTTCTGTTGTAAATCAGCTAAAGGTGAGAGGAATAAACGAAACCTCAATCAATTACATCGCTCTCGGTAAGAGATGATGGGGTTTTCTTCTCTTCATACATCATCTACTGCATCTTTTCGTAAAAGTACAGATCATGATCCTTGTGTGTATAATAGGGGTTAGAAAGTGAAGTTAGCAGGAAACGTTCTAAATGTCACACCGAACATACTTAACTACTTAGCTAAATATATAAAATAAAATGACGATATAAAATAGTTGAACTAGAACAAATATTCGTATTTATAAGCAGGCTTATAAAGATTTAATAAAGCCTTCACTACTGGATACAAATATGAAGGAATATCTCTTTTTCCTTGGTTTTGAAAAAAGATTAGTGAATACTATGGGTTGAATCATGACACATGCTTTTGTTAAAGTACGGAGTATGGGCGCCGAGACCAATGCAGTACTTCTCTTAGTGTCATGTGTGGCATTTCTGAAAAACAAACTGATTAAGGATATCTGTTAGCGTGTGACTTAAAAAATTTGACTATTTTCAGAAAATACTCTATATGTGAAGTTACAGGGTTATTCAAATGATTACAGACATTCAAAAGTTATTTTCTTAGTGAAAGTTAAAAGTTAAACTTCTGTTCGGATGAAAATATTCAGAGATAATACGCTTCTATAAATTAAATCAGGAGATCTGTATGTGCGTGTCGTATATTTCGAACAGTCTGTATACGCATTTCCTCTCCAAGAGATTTTCTATGGGAACTGTAATTGAGGGGAGGATTAATATGTTAATATAGGTGTAAGCCTTGAGCAATGTGGTAGAATTTAATTCCGTATTAGATTTTTTTATTTGATTTATAACACACAGTGATATAGTATTATTACTTGATGACGATGTGTGATCACAAATTATTGCCCATAATCATATCAGTGTAACCACACTACTTTAGACGTTTGATTTTTATAACTGTCACTTCAACTGAGTTGTTTCTATTACTACAGTGATTTTATCTTACCCACCCTATCGTGTGGTTTTGGGTTAATGCATGCTTTATAATAGCCAGTCAGTTACGGCAAGTTCAGTCAACTGTCTAAGTAACAGTGCTAAAAAACTGACCAGTCAGTACAAATAGCGTACCCATCACTTCAAACGCCTAGTGGGTAATACTTTTGCGTTTGAAGCAGTGGGTATGTGGTTTGAATCTCAGTGGGAACGACATCACTCACTGGAATGCAGGCATTTCCAGCTGACGAGTCATAAACAGGATGAAACGCCTGTCTTCAATTCCACTCAGCATTAGTCGACTCAGAGATGCAAGAAGTCATAAATTAAATTTTATCTTCCAATTTTCCACGGAAAGACTTATCATTCTCTTTTTCCAACTATCAAAAAAAGTTCTGTGAAATGAAAGAATTAAAACATTGTAAATTATAAAATGTAGTGGAAGCTATTAACACACAATAAACTTAAAATATTCCCAAAAATATGTAATATTACTTAAAAATTGGTTGTTGCTTAAGTATCAAGCTCAAAAAAGCCATTGAATCCCAAAAGAATTTATATTCAAAGATTTCACAAACTTACCGAAAGGCGTAGTGATGACGTAAGCATGTGATTAATTCGAGATAAGGTTAAATTCCCTCATAACTTTGCAGCTTAGCTTAAAAATAAGTAGGAACCACTGAGAATTGTTCTTTGCTTATACCGCTTCTTATTTTGAATGAAATATATTTGTATATTTGAGCATGTGAAAAATAAGCTGAGATGAGTTAAAGTTATTTCAAAAGGTAATTAGTCATTATCGACGTGCACTAGTTGCATGTGTGAAGTAAATATAAGCAATTAACCATAATACAAATTGAAGTGAAGTTATTTGAATACGGATGTATCGACCAACTATTCACACTGCGCCAGATTATGGAACACAGGCAAGCTCACCAACGCCCCATAATGAAGGCGGTGTTCGACTTATTTGATCGAGAGGTCTTATGTCAATGTCTCTCATTGAAAGGTGTGCCGAGTAAGCACCTCACCTTACTGAAGGATCTGTACTCAAACACTGATGTGTGTGTTGGAGCCTATGCGGAGATGTCCAGGGAGCTGTGCTCATCGACAAAGTGTCTGTCAAGGCTGCCCACTCCCTTATCCCTATTAAATTTTATCATGGATATGCTTATGGAGGTCTCCCTCTCCTCACCTGACTACATAGTGGTTGACCTAGTCGCCGTAAAATTTTTTTAGACCTAGAATATGCAGATGACATAGTCCAATTACATGAAGACGCTGACAAGATGCAAAGTCTTCTAAACACTTTGAGTGGCAATTTGAGATGCGTTTCTCACCACTCAGATGCAAATTACTGCTCCAGAATTGGTCTTCAGCAGTGCCTCGGCTAACAATAGAGAGTGTAGTGGTTGAGTGTGTTGACCACTTCACTCACCTGAAAAGTAGGATCAGACCTGGCGGCTCAGTGGCCGATGAAATCTCTGCACGAAAAGCACCACTGGCTTTTGTCAGCTTACACTACTTTTTGGACTGCACAGCAGTCCACCCTGTTCTACTGTATAGCTATGAAAAATGGGCAATGAAGATGGAATGCATGAGAAGGCTTCAGGTGTTTGACCACCATAGGCCACCGTATTCCCTGGTGTCACCACGTGAGTAACGCAGAAGTAAGGTGTAGAGTTTTAGAGAGAAGAGGTAAGACAGTTGAGCAGGTTGTGAACCTTCATTGACTGAGATGGTTGGGACGTGTGTTACGTATACCTAGTCGCCGTCTGCTTCACACCGCAATGTTGGGGGAAGTAGGTTCAGGCTGGAAAAAGACTCGCGGTGGCCAGACTAAAGCATGGCATCAGTGTATGAAGTCTCTAACTGTTCGTTCGATCCATATGCAGACTAGGTGGTTGGGGTCCTCAGGATGAGAGAAACCAGTGGTTGGAGACTGTAGATGATATGGCTGAGAACCGATGTCAGTGGCGCATATGTATACACACATTATCCTCATCTAAACGACACTATACCTTATCATTCTTCCTTTATCTTTTTTAGTACTTTATTTTGAGTGGATTTTCTTACTTTCATCCTCCACTTCACTACGTTTTTACTTGATATACTGATATGATGTGTGGCAACTCGGATCGTTACGCAGTAATGCCTGGTCTTGATTTAGATGGATGGATTTGAATACGGATAACTATATTCTGCTTTGCCATGACCACTTACTGCTACATAGATAGCCTTAAAAAGCAGATATACTGAACGGACAAATGCTTGGACATATTGGCCAGCTTTGAACAGAAAGACGATACTTTTATTTTTGCAAAAGGAAATCTCGGACATTCCCATGAGATATAATTCCATGATAGATTTTTTTGACATGGTACAGTGATACAGTACTGTTTATTGGGTGAGGTTTCAGGCATGGTTCAACTTTATATGTTTATGAGCAAAAATTTGTATTCGAAACGTCATCCAGTAAAAAAAAATACAGTGTCTTTTTGTACCAAACTAAATACACAATTTCAAATTTAATTTGTTAGCATATTGAGCAAATAAATAAATAGTCGAGAAGTTGATTTGTATATTTCAACAGAATCTAAAGGATAGGTTCGTGTGATTATGGGTTAAGGTAGATTGCTTAGTACTTAAAAAATAAAACGGAACATTGAAGGATATGACTTCAATGTAGATTTAAAAATACTGATGAAAATCGTTTCTGAGATTCATCAATCAACTCTATGTTATTGACTTATCTTAAAGAATATATGAGCAAAAAAACGTATATGTTGAGAATGTATGATTTAATAAATTGCTTTCTACTGATTGACAAGTAATTTTGATATATCTTCAATAGGATATACTGAACAAAATTGTGAAGCCTTCTACTAAACAAAGAACTTACAAACACTTCACGAAAACTGTTCAAGGAAACTATTGTTGCTGTAGGGCAAAAATGGTAATTTTATTTTAATGTAGTAGAATGTGATCAATTTTCACAACTTGCGTTTATTGAGGATAACGTCTGTTAGCACTGTAAAATTCGATTTAAGAATAATTCATAGAAGGAGATTTAAGCAGACTCATTTCAACTTGTTTTCAGTGGATAGAATTATTAAGACATATTCATGAATGCATCTATCTGTTCAGCTTATCTTGTAAGTCACTGCATCTAAAATAAACTGTTAAATGCTTTGTCAGTGGGTATGATCAAAGCTGTCGGGATGAAAAATGAACATCAAAGTAAATGGCAAGACAATATTCACTCAGTTAAACTGATATGTTACCATCCATATAGAAGACAGTATTTTAATTTCTTCATAAGACATGGTTACTGTGAAGAAAGAAAATCATTTGCGACGAAGTTATTTACTAAGACGTAAATTCGTGAATGTGTGTTACAGTGGACAGAACGTTATAAAATTGTTTCTGATTAGGAGGCAAAATATATTGAATAACTATAGGAAGTTAACTAATGATGGAGAATTTTTGTAGCCCAGGTAGATGGTCGTTTAATCAAATAGTTAACCGATACACATTTGGGTTTGGAATGGGTAAATAGACAAGGGATTATAAAATCAAATGTAATTGCGTCACATAGGATAAATCTATGACGGGGTAGGGAAATAAACAAAGGATTATAGAAATAAAGTTGTATTTACGTAATGCAGGTTGAATCTATTGCGTTATAGGAAAATAAACAAGTGCTTATGAAAATACGGGTATAGTTACATAATATAGTATGAATCTATGGCAGTCAGGGCTTTATGATGGTCGTGGCAGAGATAAAGTTTAGACGTACCTTTTTTAGACGCTACGCTGGTTTGAACGTCTACATGGCTAGAGCTTCAGCTATGGACAGACACCTTAATCTTACTTCCTCCCAGTTGTTCGATCGAACCCTGTAGAGAATTTTGAATGAGCTCTCAAAAGGAGTCAAGTTACCTGATTTCACTAGGTGTTCTGTAATTCAACTGAATATACATTTCCATTCCCTCCTTGTCAGCCAGACTGTGTAGTGTTCGCGGGCACATTTTACGAGCGAAACATAATACGGCAAATGTTCTGAGCTCGACAAGAGCAAGTAAACTAGTTTACACACAGTCGTGTGGTCTAATGCGTTGGCTTGTCCTCCACACATTGACCAAAACGCTTTTTGTAGAAGAAAATAATTCAGAAGTTGGAAGCGAAGTATGTTCTGTTTATGGATTTCGACAGTCGTTTCCTGGGAGTCTCCACAGCGATATTATCAACAAACGAATTCTTTTTCTATGCCAAATGTGTTCGTTCAGCTGGGTCCTTTGGCTTCATTTTCTTATCTACGAGTCTGAGCGGGAAATCGTTTCCCACTAGATTTTGTCAAAGATTTTACAGTTCTCCGTCAACAGTATCCTTGGTACACATTTTCCTGGTCCTCTATGGAAGTGAATGGAAAACATTCCTCTTCCTGCATAGAGGAACTGAATTTTGAAAATTACTAAACTCTCCGTTCCACGTGGACCTTTTGTAGATCAATATATGGAGTGAATTATCGTCTTTTTTGTAGTTGAATGTAAAGATAATGGAAGGTCGAGTTTGATTCTGATTCTAGAGTGAATTTAGTTGAAGGGTAGGTGTTATTGAAAGTATGGATCGGGCTGGCCAGATTTTTATTTTCACCGCAAAACTTTACGGGTATCATCAATGTATCGTTTTTAGATATGAAGTTCACTGATTTTAGATGATAAGTTGGTGTTTTCCAGGTTGGGCATGAAGTAGTAAGTTAGGAGAGGTCCTATTGAAGAACCCATCGTCACACCGTCTATCTGCCTGTAGGTTTTATCATAAAATCTGAAGTGTACATTGAAGGCACGTGAAAGAAGAAGCTCTTTTAGGTAGTGAATTGGAATATCAACATCGATGTTATGACATTGAATGAACTCACATGGGAAGCAGATGGTTCATGTCAGTGGGATATTTGTGAAATGTACACGACTTTCAGTGAAATCATTCTTCTACCTGTCAAACTGGCATTCTTTATCGAATCAACAAAATCAAATTTATCATGAAGACTATAGTTCAGTAGCTATTGAAATGCTACTGTTGATGCAACTACTTTTGCTAGTTCATGTCACTTTCGTGTCAAACATCATACCTTATGATCTCGCCTGTATGGTTTCCAGTGAAAACCCTATTGGCACCGCAGTACAGCAGTTGAAAAACTACTCATCTGTAATAAATATCATCATGAACCGTGCAGTTTGCAAATCATTTTCAAGCTGGTCATCCATTTTTAGGTATATTGGTCCATAGAAGTCAGCTAGCCAGATTAGAGTGATTCAAACTATGTCAGCGCTATGAGCTAAATTTGTCCGGGTACACGACTGATGAGCTACGTTTCAGGCGATGGTGTTTTAATCACTGGCTGCATAAATACTACGGACAAGTCTGAGTGGTTTCTGACCACTCAAGTTGTCCAGTAGTAGTAACAACTAATCACTTATTGTATACTTTGAGAAAGCTGAAAATCACAACAATCTCTTGAATTGTTTATTTAGGGACAGCTTCATCCAATAGACTTCATAACAGCTCATTTTTGCATGCAGTGAGGATGTATTTAAACTGACTTGCAGAAAGGAGCACACTTTCAACATATCTGCAAATAGGGTTTAGACTTAAAAAATAGGATTATTGTAAACAAGTACTGCCGTCAAATATTGAAAATTATATCTACAATAGAGTGGCCACAGAAATGAAATTTGCATGAATCCAATTCTGCTGTCGCACTGCAACTGACTTAGAAATCCAACTAACTAGATAAAGGACTATTATGACTGGTGCCTCCAAGACAGACCCTTAGAAATGAGCACCTTCGAAGGTAGCTCCTGGCTCTAATTAAGTAGTCAACGTATACCATCTTGGTTATAGAAAGAAATGACAAAGAGCATCAATAATGCAATCCTTTGATATTTAGTAGATACCGGACATCAGCTCAAATTAGATTACGCCTTTTCTATGATATACCGTGTCCCTGCAATCTCGCAAAAGGTGCACATCTTCGTATCTTATCCATATCCGAAGCCATAGGAATCAACACTAGAAAGCCAGATTTGTGTTCAAATGAAATAAGTTCATCTACTTTGTCTACATTGGCTAACAATAGAGTCTACACTTTCTTTATGAACTGTTCTACCGCATCTGGCATATTTAAACCTTCTATATTGTCCTTACATTGGTAAACATTCATTTTTTTAAAATTTTGTGCCTTTTTTTATTTACACCACTAACCGTAGTCATTTTGCATTATGACATAACACTTTGCATTTGCTATTCTATATTTCGTTTTAGCATTTACATGATTTCCACACAACCTAAATATGCCATCATTAGATTATTATTATTTGACCCTTAGTAAGCAAGCACACGTACACATATTCATGTTCCAGTAAATGTATATAAATGAATCATTATCTGTAGATTTTGTCTCTTCATCTCGTAATTGTGCTGTCAATACTGTTTTCATTGCACAACTAACAGACTAGACTGATAACAATTTCACCATTCCATTCGATTTGATCTCCATTCACCTACAACACTGACTGTTTCAATGTAGTAATAATTGAGCATCATGCAATGTCTTGGCTACTGTAATTAACCGATTCTCATAGATTTATAACTGTACAACCTGAAGAAGAAGAAGTTATTGAAAACAATTGTTCGCTTAAATTATTCTTGTGCTGAATAATCTATGGGAATCTTTAAACTATTGCTGATTTCATGTTTAACAAGGGGAACCCTTTTGTCATCTTTATTGATTGGCTCACAAGACTATCTAGCTATGAGGAAAATAGATGCAGACATTTAATAATTTTTAAACTTATTCATATATGTGTTGAGATGAGAAGTAGATAGTCTCAGAAGCGTAACAACTTAAAATATAGAAAATTTATTAAAGATCATCAAGAAACTAAATGAGCTACATTCTTCCATCATTTCTAAACTACATTTGATACAGCTGCTAGAGCTGATGGTTTCTAACCGTTGTTAAGTAACGTGTTCCGTTTATTCGTTCTAATTTGTTAATAAATATAGAATAGGTGAAGATATTTAGCACACGTTTATCATATCCTAAAAAGTCTTATTAGCAACATACTTTAAAGGCTTGTGCAGATCAATTAAGATTTAGTTACTCACTTCATTACTAAAACATTATGCCGTTTGGAAGTTGAATTTCATTCATTTTTATGGATATTTATGTTTAGTTTATTAGTTAGAAAATGGTTTTATTATTATCTTCACATAAGAAAATTATAGTCAATTTGTGAAATGTCAGAAACTGACCTGTAAAAGAAATAATTTCGTATGTATTGACTGTCTCAATAATAATCTGTCATTCATAATAATATCACTCAATATACAAAGAGAATTATAGTTCATTGAAAGAATATTATTTTACATACAACTTTTCGCTTGAAAATACCCACTGATAATTCTCCTAATTCATTCTTTATTCTTCCTAGGGTTTGGTTGCATTTTTAAAATACTGGTTACACAACAAAGCAGATATCAGTACACAAAAATTTCACTTATCTTTTCATCTTTGTTAAAGATGTACTTATTACTTGACTACCTAAAACTGTCATTAGACATATCTTAGATACATTGAAACAACTGTTCTTTTACCTAATCCTTGTGTTTATAGATATCTGTGTACATATATGGGAACATTTGCATTCATTTTTGTGATGATATTTCAGAAAAGCAAAAGTTCGCGTTGAATACACGACTTCAGGGTTGATTTTAGCACTAAAATTGTCTTTATTGGTTTGATAAAGGTTAAAATACCGCAGAATACACGTACATTGTACAGAATATAATTTACCGAGTTAATATTTATAACAGTAGATATTTCAGTGTATGTGTAAGAGGCCTATTTTGTAACTTGAAGAATAACAAAAGTCTAATGCCAATAATGGAACTCAACAAATTTCTGCGTTTTTGTCTGAGACTTGTAGAGGCTAATATGAAAATTTCCCTTTCAAACAACTGCTTGACAGTACCACAATAATGACAAAATACTTTAAAACACTCCGAAATACATCATCTCCCTATTTTAGTTGGTCTGAGGCAATCGCCAGGAAGCCCTGGACCTTGGTTTCGTACTTTGTTCGCATTCGTCAGCAAGGCATATCTGCAACCTCGATGGGACTGATATCCCACCTAAGACTCCAAGCTTGGTGGCCACATTACAAATATGATCGATAGGATTCGGTCTGTACTCAGGACTAGACAACATGAAATTGGTTGCTTTCCAGTGACTAGTCAAAATATTATTATTCTCTCCATTCTGCCTACTTCGAAAAGTCAGAGTCTGAAGCGTATTAGCACTATCCTCTCTCAGTCTTAGAAATCGAATGATGCTTATCCCGAAAATCCCACATCTTGTTCAAATTATTTGTTCTGAGAAGAAAACGGTTTAGAGACTATTTTGTTACTACCACAAAAAAACAAAGGGGTTAACACCAGTGTGATACAAAATAAGGGCTCGGAGACAATGACGACAGACATTATTATTATTTGTCCCTTAGGTTCCTAGTGAAACATAGGGCTTCAGTAGAACGTCGCCATTTCACTCTCTCCTCTGCATGCTTTCCACCCCGGCTCCACAACTTCTTACAACCTTCCATTTCTTCCTCACATGATCTCCTCCATGTCGGTCTTGGACGGCCAACGCGTTGTTTCCCATTCGGGTTTCACTCGACGACCTGGCTTGGTGCGCGATGTCCCCAATCGGTCTCAGTGTATGCCCAATCCAATCCATCTTCACTTTCTTCTGCATATTTGTTGGGCGACAGGTTGTTGGTTGGTTCGTTGGCAGGCCAGAGTGAGTTCCTTGTTGCTTATTCTTTCCGGTTACCTATCTGATTTTCACTGTCAAGAGTAGGCAGCAGCTGTTGATGAATGTCTATAGTTTGTTGGAAATGCTTGCCGTAACCCGCCACCAAGTCTGTCAACCGTAGAGAAGAACTGACTTGACTGAATTAGTGTTGAAAATCCAGAACTTCTTCACGCTTTATACTGAGTACAATGCACTGCGCAGCAATGGATCTCCACATTGACTTCAGATTAATGAAGGCCTGTCTTGGTGTATTTCCGATCCTGGCTGCTTTGATAGCCCCATCTGAGCCACCACCCCCTGCAGTTAAAACGATGCTGCCTTGGCAAAGAAGGTGAAACGGACAACTTCCTTTAGGTTAATCCTGCTCATAGTGATTATGGCTTGTTGTTATTGATGTTGTTAGTTGGGTATCTTCATCACCATGTCTTCTCTACGTTCACCTGAAGAAAGTTCTGTCTTCGCTGCTTCACCTGGCCTCTTCTGTCAACCTGTTGGTTTTCGCCTGTAGAACTTCGAGTTTGTGCAACAAGACATTAGACAAAAATCGTCATCAGAGGCGAAATCCAAATCTTCTAGCATCTTTTTATCGGTCCAGTCAGCCTATGCCTCTTTTCTCGCCCCTGACAGTTATATTATCCAGTCCACTACAATCAGGAAGAAGATCGATGATAGATAGTAGGTCACCTTGCCTTACTCTCGTCTTCACTTCAAAGACGTTACTGACTGACATTACTTTCTCTTTTTTGCCCGTGGTAGCAATTTTTCGAACCATGGAATGTGCCATTCTTTTCGATTAAAATATTGGGTTTTTTATGCGTCCATCTCAAATTTTCTGGCATAACATAAACATTGAGATGATGTGCTTCTGAAATTTGTTTGGAATTGTGCCAATGAATACATCAGATAACATGAGTTAAATTCAAACTATATAATCCACTAGGGAATAATTTTTGATATACTTCGTCCAGAAAAACCTGCGAAGACAAACGATGATTTGGTTGTACAAAAAAGGGCAAAAAGTTAAACAACAGGGAAATGTGCGCAAAATTCCAAATTTCGTGATATTAGATGGTTATTCTATGAGACTAACTTAGATTGCAAAACTACGGATAACCTTCCGCTTTATATTACATCAGAAGAATTATACCTAACAATGATTCCAGAAGAAAAAGGCTATTAAAGGTTAAACGATACAAGCATTAGTAACTCACAAACATCGACTACCCAATAATGATTCATGAAGGAGCTCACTGATGTACTTAAACCAATGAAGGAAGAGATTTCGGAACATCGAGCGGTACATTGCGTTTTGTGGATTCAATCAAAGTCGACAAAGTGGCACGCTGCAGTATGATTAATGTAGACGTTATCTCAAGCAGAAAAAAAGTTCCACTAACAAATATGCTCTCAGTTCAGTGTCAGTGCACAAAGTCCCATAAAATAAACTGACACATGAAACCACCACACAAAGACCTCCTTCGTGGGTACATTTCCAACATGTACATCACAAATATCAAAGCAATTTACAAGCTTATGCACAATCTGGAGGTGAAACAAAACCTCAGAAACGTCTGAGGTTACCACTTACTGACACTCTCATCAGGCATCACCCTAACACACAGTCAACTGACGAGATATATATCGGGGATACACGGGTTATAACTTCATTTTCATGGTGAGGGTAATAGGTTAAGAAACCCACGCCCAACATTTACTAGTGCTCATCATTCCATTAACTCCACACTAGACACACACCTATACTCGAAATTCCAACAACTTGATATGTAAGTATACCGAAAAAATGATGTCCAAGATTACACGATCGTTAACACGTAGACTACGTAGATTAGGCAGTTCATAATTTGTACAGATTTTTACTCTAAAGCACGGAAATGAATCTTATCTGATCAGTCATCTCAAGAATCAGGTGAAGATCAATAAACTACATAACCAAACAAGAACCGAAGAAACCGTCAATTATTTTAGCAAAGGATGGATTGCAGTAGAAACTTACAGGCAATCATTCATATCTAGAAGAAAATAGCAAGGGCAGACGCCTTACTTCAAACATAATTCTGATGTTTGAACTCGAATTCAATGATGGCAGGATTGCACAAATGCTCATAAAATGACAGTCAACGATCATAAGCCCACTACTTTCATGTTCAAACTCAAAATTGTCTTCTCAAGTCTCATTCGTCAACTTGAGAAAGACAGAATAGAACATCATCACATGCCTGCCTACCTTCACAGATCGATGGGGGAAAATTCAGCATATCTCAGGTATTCCTCAGGTCACACGAACAAGGATTGCTATCAATTGCTGCACCATTAAAAATCTAGCGGAACTGGAAAGATGTGACATCCGAATAACGAAAATCAAGAGTGAGCACCTGAAACAAAATCAGCAATAGATTGAGATGCGTGTTATCCAGATAAACATGCAAACATTCAGGCATAGGGTGCAAATCCAGAATTTCAGTACTTCTCACCTGCTCTCATTCACGAAATAGCTCAACGGAACTGCACTATCACTAGAACTGATCTATCCAGCAAATGTAGTCTGTTCACTCAAAATTCGTGAAATTCATCTTGAATCAAGTCACTTAAGGTCGAGGGATAGCAAGTTGAATCGAAATCTGATTCCGTAGTGAAGTGATCACCCGCTCGTGGTGAAATCTACCGATCCGAGAGTCGTTTGTGCTGGATGGTCATGTGCACACTGATGAACGTTCTCAACCAGTGAAGAAATAGCCATGCACTTCTGACATCCATACAATGATCCTGCCGTTGCAGTCAAAACAGGATGAAAACTGATCAGAAACCAATTTAGCTGCTTTCAGCAGTACGAAAAATGTCAGATGCTGTAAAATATGCTGTGCCACATGGCCAACAACTTATCGTTAATTAAAGTTGTCAGTCCGTATCAACTCAAAAATCAGTGAAGATTCTTAGGTTGTCGAATTCAAGATAACACAAAGTCAGCTTGCGCTGTTCCTTAGAATGCAGAATATACTCACATCTTCTGAGAAATATTCTGCGTAAATCACATGGATTCAGTAGACATTTGAACGCCACCCATCAAGTGATATACTCCATTATGGTAAAAATTCCTCAGAGTATGCATTCTAACCTGCTTACACTCACACGCCTAACACGGAGACATGAGTCAGTACACACAAACCACCATTTGGACATAACGTCAATCAGAGAAAGGGTGAAGGCTTTGTTAAGAAATGCATCAGGGAATTCACATTACATGGATTGAAAAATTAGAATTCCACTTCTCGAATAACCACTAATTAGAAAAAGAAAGAAACTACTTGGATCTGAAGGGCAATCCAAAGTCAGACATATTTTATGCAGAATATCTGAGTACTGTTTGAGAGAATACATGTTGCTGAGTCCATTCAAAACACAAACATATGTTTACGTATTGCGTGGGGACAATGTCGGTTCATAAGCTAACCCATTATATACTCGAGATGATTCGTCCCTCCTCCACATGCATCGCATTGTGGCACATGTGGAGAGACTAGAATGAATGAAATTATACTCATGTGGTTGAGAATCCGTTAAAAGATAACAGTTTCATACGTATATACAACAGAATCACTTCATCACTTCAAAACATATCGAAATCTGTCGTTAACGACACAGCATTAGGAGACTGAAAAGTATATTTCAGTTTCTGTCGTCAATAAAATTCTCCCATACTGACACGAATTGATATTTTCACTCCATAAGTTTTGCTCCATTTCGAAACATTCTACAATTGTTTATCTTTGTCAAACGTTACAATGATGTTTCTTAGTGAGTCAAAACACACTTTCAATTCATGTTCATGGTGAACATCTATTTCCTGTCTATTTACAACAGACAAAGACATGACCAACAAGTTAAAAATGATTTTAAGAGACCACAATAAAAAATCCTCTCACCACACTAATCATCAAATGATTTTCCAACGGAACTTCCCAATCCAAATAATAACGACTGTACTTGAGACGAAACAGTTGACTTCAAGTGTAATCCACCCCCTCAGTTTGAAGGAATTATGTTGATGAATAAATGATTTTGGAAAACTATTTGCTGTATGATGTTACAGTTGTAGTGAAGTAGGAATTGTGAGTTTTCAATGAAGAACTTGTTAACAAAGAAGTGAGTTGAGAGATGTTTCGAAAATTATATTAGCTAGACGAGAAGAAGAGGTGAAAAAAATTCCAGTAATGTCTTTGAAACAGGGCAATTTCTTTGAATTCCCAAACGAACTTCACATGAGTCGTTTAAGCATGTATTCAGATCTCACAAGAAAACAATTTTTCTAACTTCTGTTATACAAGACAACCAATGTATGCATTCGTATCTGTGCAACTTCTACAGAGAAAGTTGATAGAATTAAGTAACTTCATTCTAGTTACGTGTACTTTATTTCACAAAGATAGCATACTTGTCGTTTGCATATACGAGAATAGCTTCAATTGAATAAGGACTGAGAATAATCACACCTAGTTGGAAAAGTACTCGTAGACGTTTCGACGATAAGTAAGTAATCCGGTAGAACGTAATCGATTAATTTTGATGACAATGAGAATATTTTGCATTTCAGAAAATCCATGTATTTCAATACATCTTTGAATTCACATAAAGCTATCAGTTCATAGACAAGTTGATGTGAGCAAAACGAGTTGGGATCAGTTGATTCAATGATGGAATTCCCTGAAACCAAGAGGGTGGAGGAGCTAGAGAGAGTAAATATGAGTAGGATTGATAAAGGAAAGGCTGTCAAGTGTTCTTCTCAAATAATATGCAAGGCATTCAGCGCACCCAGGGTGATTTGACCAATAGAAGGATAATATATCCTGGTTCTAACATCCATGATTTTCACATTTCCATCTCATACACTTTATTCATATACACATATGAAGCACTAATGAAATTGTGCCCCCTGTCTTCACTATAACTCGGTGTGTTTTAACTCATCTAATACTTTAGACATCATGAAGTCAGTCTATGCTCTAGAATGCTTCGCACATATTTCCCTCGCTGAACTTGAAACAACAAGAATAACAATCCAAGCCGAAAAGCATTCATCGGTCTTATGTCACAAGTTTCCATTGGGTTCCATAGGACCTGATTCAGAGAAGCAGAAGTTATCATGCAGAAGACTTGTAAGGTGCTTCAATTCACATGGATCAACATTGTGAACTGCTGGAATAAGAGAGAACCACTGTGGTGTAGTCGGAACCAAAAATCGAAGGAAAGCTGAATGGCTATACCAAAGAAACATGAATAGGTACATGACACTATTGAAATTACTAAACAATTGAGAGGAGTAAGATAGATCATAGTGAGAAATCGAATGTAAGGCTACGTATGTGCACCAACAGACATAACCGGATTCGCTACATTACACGATGTATGTATAATTTCAATCTCCTCATATGACAATCACCTGAATGCATGAACACGCTTATTGAAATCGACAAATATGACAAATGTGCAGGATTATTCAACGATTATCCGCCCACCACATTACATGAATCATCAAATTAAAATAAATCACATCTGTGGTACCTAAACGGCAGTTTGCCAAGGACATGCCTCATCGCCTAAAAATCACTGTAATCTCTGTCTAGTAAAAACATCGATTTGCATAAAAACTTCAATGTCTGCATTGACCATGATCTATATTTCGTTCAGAGTATCCCACCACATTTCAATTACAAACGTTAGCTTGTGGTGTTCGAGAAACAGGTCCTATGCTGTTGGCTGCAACCATCTTCTACATTGGATGACTGCATTCCTGTTTAAGGTGAATTAACATGTCTGGGAGTAGCCAAAATTTACAACTATTATTGAATGCATGCAAGTAACGAGTTTGAGAAACATCACCTCGAAAAACAGTGTCTATAGATTACAAGTTTACCGTGTGTAATCTGAAACCTCATTGACCTAATTGTAATTCACCTGACTATCGTGAATATAAAACGGTGTTTATTTATGCCTTGTCTGAATATGGACCTCCGTCAACTAATGAAGATCACTTGACAGTTTTAGTGGTCAGTATGTCACCACTGACCGGAAAGTTCCGATTCTTGGTGATAAGATGATGCCCTCAAACAGCCACATTGAGTATTTGTGAATTATCACCTGACTATCTGAGATAGCCGTAGTTTGGCAGACTAGTATTTATACTGGGTAATGATTGAATGTGAGATGAAAATCTGGACTGCAGCCGGATTCGAACCAACCAACATCGGGTATAACAACAATATTGTATTTCACGATTGAACTCGATACAATTATTTTAATAGTGAGATTTCTGATAACTAACGTTTCCCGATTATGAATTGCTCGATTTTGCACGATTAACCTCTCTACATTTCGCTTCCATTTCAGCTACCTAATTCGCTATTACATGCTTCATTCACAATAGTTAGATGTCAACTTAGCTTAGGCATAGAACCTGGGCAGAATTCTAATATAGAATACGCTGCGACTTTCCATTGCATTCCCGTTGACTACACACAGATGAAAATAGAAATACGACTCTTCAGTGCACTTGAAACACTTCAGTAGTGTCGATCTGAAGTCTCATACTGACTTCAAGAGACACAAATATGTTCCTATGCTTAATAGAAGCCTACTTTGTTCTGAGTATGAAAGGTTGTTTTGCACACACACACACACAGGCAATGAGAATTGGTATGTAATTAGTTGGTCCAGATTTTTTTCTCTCCCTACTTTTCCGTTTCTGAGTTGTTTCTCTTCACCTTGTAACCAGTAATTAACACCAGCTTCCCGTCTATATCTTCATTCACATTGTGTTCAGAGTTGTAACTTGTGATTTCTTTGTTGTTTAATCTCCAACATTCATCAAGTTCTCCAAATCCTCGTAAGACTAATCGTTGTTGTGACTTAGTTCTCAAATCAACTAAATCTTCACATTGCTTTTTCAATCGTATTGCAACAATATTGTGTTTTACGATTGAATTCGATGCAATTATTTGAATTGTGAGAGGATTAGGAATTTCTCGTTGTACAGCCGTAGCATTTTCACACGTGACCATAAGTGTTGATCACCACAAATACTATCCCAACACTACTGAAATACCCAGAAGATAACACTGTAAATGCAAGACATTGGTCCGTGAAAGGACGAAAATTTACTGAAAATATAGCTGTTGATATACTTATTTTACTGGGTTAATTATTGTCCAGTCTTAATGCAGAGGAATTGTCCAACCAGACACTGTAATGTTGAACTACTAAAATGTCAATAACTCAATCATTTATTTGGCTTAATGGTGGATCAACAAAGTGACTCCGACACCAACTTCAATGAATGTTAAGGATGAGAGTTTAGACTGGATATCATATAGAAAGCATTGATCAGTCGGCTATTTGTTTGTACGTTCTAACACATCTCTTCTTCTAGTTAAGTGAATTATAATATGCCATCGACTGACGAGTCACTTCAAGGTACCGTGTCAGGCATCACATGGTTTGTGATCTGGGTGGTTTCTCTCCTTGTACTTAAAATCGTTGTATATTTAGCTGCTTCATTGGCTTAGGTAGAGCTTCTTGATGTTGTTTATTTGCATCAGGTGCGTCTTCACGTCTACTGATGTGGTTTTCATATCGCAACTGCAGTAAGTCTCTGACTCCCATGTATTTTACATATGTCCTGTTTCCTGTTTTCCGCCACGGATTAGCATCAAGGCTTATTCTGGTGGCGTTTGTTGTGCTTTTTTTCAGAATTCATTTTAAACCATGAATCACGTTTATGAACTTGGATAATGTAATCAGAACCCAAGGTGTTTCTGAATAATGTGATATATTTGCAAATTCGAAATATTTGAACACATAGTTTCCTGTCAAGTCAATTTATATAGAAATGAGCGATGAGACAACAAACGTGAAGATTCACCTGATGCAAATAAACAACATCAAGAAGCTCTACCTAAGCAATGAAGCAGCTAAATATACAACGATTTTAACTACAAGGAGAGAAACCACCCAGATCACAAACCATGTGATGCCTGACACGGTACCTTGAAGTGACTCGTCAGTCGATGGCATATTATAATTCACTTAACTAGAAGAAGAGATGTGTTAGAACGTACAAACAAATAGCCGACTGATCAATGCTTTCTATATGATATCCAGTCTAAACTCTCATCCTTAACACTCATTGAAGTTGGTGTCGGAGTCACTTTGTTGATTCACCATTAAGCCAAATAAATGATTGAGTTATTGACATTTTAGTAGTTCAACATTACTAGTGTCTGGTTGGACAATTCCTCTGCATTAAGACTGGACAATAATTAACCCAGTAAAATAAGTATATCAACAGCTATATTTTCAGTAAATTTTCGTCCTTTCACGGACCAATGTCTTACATTTACAGTGTTATCTTCTGGGTATTTCAGTAGTGTTGGGATAGTATTTGTGGTGATCAACACTTATGGTCACGTGTGAAAATGCTACGGCTGTACAACGAGAAATTCCTAATCCTCTCACAATTCAAATAATTGCATCGAATTCAATCGTAAAACACAATATTGTTGCAATACGATTGAAAAAGCAATGTGAAGATTTAGTTGATTTGAGAACTAAGTCACAACAACGATTAGTCTTACGAGGATTTGGAGAACTTGATGAATGTTGGAGATTAAACAACAAAGAAATCACAAGTTACAACTCTGAACACAATGTGAATGAAGATATAGACGGGAAGCTGGTGTTAATTACTGGTTACAAGGTGAAGAGAAACAACTCAGAAACGGAAAAGTAGGGAGAGAAAAAAATCTGGACCAACTAATTACATACCAATTCTCATTGCCTGTGTGTGTGTGTGTGCAAAACAACCTTTCATACTCAGAACAAAGTAGGCTTCTATTAAGCATAGGAACATATTTGTGTCTCTTGAAGTCAGTATGAGACTTCAGATCGACACTACTGAAGTGTTTCAAGTGCACTGAAGAGTCGTATTTCTATTTTCATCTGTGTGTAGTCAACGGGAATGCAATGGAAAGTCGCAGCGTATTCTATATTAGAATTCTGCCCAGGTTCTATGCCTAAGCTAAGTTGACATCTAACTATTGTGAATGAAGCATGTAATAGCGAATTAGGTAGCTGAAATGGAAGCGAAATGTAGAGAGGTTAATCGTGCAAAATCGAGCAATTCATAATCGGGGAAACGTTAGTTATCAGAAATCTCACTATTAAAATAATTGTATCGAGTTCAATCGTGAAATACAATATTGTTGTTATACCCGATGTTGGTTGGTTCGAATCCGGCTGCAGTCCAGATTTTCATCTCACATTCAATCATTACCCAGTATAAATACTAGTCTGCCAAACTACGGCTATCTCAGATAGTCAGGTGATAATTCACAAATACTCAATGTGGCTGTTTGAGGGCATCATCTTATCACCAAGAATCGGAACTTTCCGGTCAGTGGTGACATACTGACCACTAAAATTGTCAAGTGATCTTCATTAGTTGACGGAGGTCCATATTCAGACAAGGCATAAATAAACACCGTTTTATATTCACGATAGTCAGGTGAATTACAGTTAGGTCAATGAGGTTTCAGATTACACACGGTAAACTTGTAATCTATAGACACTGTTTTTCGAGGTGATGTTTCTCAAACTCGTTACTTGCATGCATTCAATAATAGTTGTAAATTTTGGCTACTCCCAGACATGTTAATTCACCTTAAACAGGAATGCAGTCATCCAATGTAGAAGATGGTTGCAGCCAACAGCATAGGACCTGTTTCTCGAACACCACAAGCTAACGTTTGTAATTGAAATGTGGTGGGATACTCTGAACGAAATATAGATCATGGTCAATGCAGACATTGAAGTTTTTATGCAAATCGATGTTTTTACTAGACAGAGATTACAGTGATTTTTAGGCGATGAGGCATGTCCTTGGCAAACTGCCGTTTAGGTACCACAGATGTGATTTATTTTAATTTGATGATTCATGTAATGTGGTGGGCGGATAATCGTTGAATAATCCTGCACATTTGTCATATTTGTCGATTTCAATAAGCGTGTTCATGCATTCAGGTGATTGTCATATGAGGAGATTGAAATTATACATACATCGTGTAATGTAGCGAATCCGGTTATGTCTGTTGGTGCACATACGTAGCCTTACATTCGATTTCTCACTATGATCTATCTTACTCCTCTCAATTGTTTAGTAATTTCAATAGTGTCATGTACCTATTCATGTTTCTTTGGTATAGCCATTCAGCTTTCCTTCGATTTTTGGTTCCGACTACACCACAGTGGTTCTCTCTTATTCCAGCAGTTCACAATGTTGATCCATGTGAATTGAAGCACCTTACAAGTCTTCTGCATGATAACTTCTGCTTCTCTGAATCAGGTCCTATGGAACCCAATGGAAACTTGTGACATAAGACCGATGAATGCTTTTCGGCTTGGATTGTTATTCTTGTTGTTTCAAGTTCAGCGAGGGAAATATGTGCGAAGCATTCTAGAGCATAGACTGACTTCATGATGTCTAAAGTATTAGATGAGTTAAAACACACCGAGTTATAGTAAAGACAGGGGGCACAATTTCATTAGTGCTTCATATGTGTATATGAATAAAGTGTATGAGATGGAAATGTGAAAATCATGGATGTTAGAACCAGGATATATTATCCTTCTATTGGTCAAATCACCCTGGGTGCGCTGAATGCCTTGCATATTATTTGAGAAGAACACTTGACAGCCTTTCCTTTATCAATCCTACTCATATTTACTCTCTCTAGCTCCTCCACCCTCTTGGTTTCAGGGAATTCCATCATTGAATCAACTGATCCCAACTCGTTTTGCTCACATCAACTTGTCTATGAACTGATAGTTTTATGTGAATTCAAAGATGTATTGAAATACATGGATTTTCTGAAATGCAAAATATTCTCATTGTCATCAAAATTAATCGATTACGTTCTACCGGATTACTTACTTATCGTCGAAACGTCTACGAGTACTTTTCCAACTAGGTGTGATTATTCTCAGTCCTTATTGAATTGAAGCTATTCTCGTATATGCAAACGACAAGTATGCTATCTTTGTGAAATAAAGTACACGTAACTAGAATGAAGTTACTTAATTCTATCAACTTTCTCTGTAGAAGTTGCACAGATACGAATGCATACATTGGTTGTCTTGTATAACAGAAGTTAGAAAAATTGTTTTCTTGTGAGATCTGAATACATGCTTAAACGACTCATGTGAAGTTCGTTTGGGAATTCAAAGAAATTGCCCTGTTTCAAAGACATTACTGGAATTTTTTTCACCTCTTCTTCTCGTCTAGCTAATATAATTTTCGAAACATCTCTCAACTCACTTCTTTGTTAACAAGTTCTTCATTGAAAACTCACAATTCCTACTTCACTACAACTGTAACATCATACAGCAAATAGTTTTCCAAAATCATTTATTCATCAACATAATTCCTTCAAACTGAGGGGGTGGATTACACTTGAAGTCAACTGTTTCGTCTCAAGTACAGTCGTTATTATTTGGATTGGAAGTTCCGTTGGAAAATCATTTGATGATTAGTGTGGTGAGAGGATTTTTTATTGTGGTCTCTTAAAATCATTTTTAACTTGTTGGTCATGTCTTTGTCTGTTGTAAATAGACAGGAAATAGATGTTCACCATGAACATGAATTGAAAGTGTGTTTTGACTCACTAAGAAACATCATTGTAACGTTTGACAAAGATAAACAATTGTAGAATGTTTCGAAATGGAGCAAAACTTATGGAGTGAAAATATCAATTCGTGTCAGTATGGGAGAATTTTATTGACGACAGAAACTGAAATATACTTTTCAGTCTCCTAATGCTGTGTCGTTAACGACAGATTTCGATATGTTTTGAAGTGATGAAGTGATTCTGTTGTATATACGTATGAAACTGTTATCTTTTAACGGATTCTCAACCACATGAGTATAATTTCATTCATTCTAGTCTCTCCACATGTGCCACAATGCGATGCATGTGGAGGAGGGACGAATCATCTCGAGTATATAATGGGTTAGCTTATGAACCGACATTGTCCCCACGCAATACGTAAACATATGTTTGTGTTTTGAATGGACTCAGCAACATGTATTCTCTCAAACAGTACTCAGATATTCTGCATAAAATATGTCTGACTTTGGATTGCCCTTCAGATCCAAGTAGTTTCTTTCTTTTTCTAATTAGTGGTTATTCGAGAAGTGGAATTCTAATTTTTCAATCCATGTAATGTGAATTCCCTGATGCATTTCTTAACAAAGCCTTCACCCTTTCTCTGATTGACGTTATGTCCAAATGGTGGTTTGTGTGTACTGACTCATGTCTCCGTGTTAGGCGTGTGAGTGTAAGCAGGTTAGAATGCATACTCTGAGGAATTTTTACCATAATGGAGTATATCACTTGATGGGTGGCGTTCAAATGTCTACTGAATCCATGTGATTTACGCAGAATATTTCTCAGAAGATGTGAGTATATTTCTGCATTCTAAGGAACAGCGCAAGCTGACTTTGTGTTATCTTGAATTCGACAACCTAAGAATCTTCACTGATTTTTGAGTTGATACGGACTGACAACTTTAATTAACGATAAGTTGTTGGCCATGTGGCACAGCATATTTTACAGCATCTGACATTTTTCGTACTGCTGAAAGCAGCTAAATTGGTTTCTGATCAGTTTTCATCCTGTTTTGACTGCAACGGCAGATCATTGTATGGATGTCAGAAGTGCATGGCTATTTCTTCACTGGTTGAGAACGTTCATCAGTGTGCACATGACCATCCAGCACAAACGACTCTCGGATCGGTAGATTTCACCACGAGCGGGTGATCACTTCACTACGGAATCAGATTTCGATTCAACTTGCTATCCCTCGACCTTAAGTGACTTGATTCAAGATGAATTTCACGAATTTTGAGTGAACAGACTACATTTGCTGGATAGATCAGTTCTAGTGATAGTGCAGTTCCGTTGAGCTATTTCGTGAATGAGAGCAGGTGAGAAGTACTGAAATTCTGGATTTGCACCCTATGCCTGAATGTTTGCATGTTTATCTGGATAACACGCATCTCAATCTATTGCTGATTTTGTTTCAGGTGCTCACTCTGATTTTCGTTATTCGGATGTCACATCTTTCCAGTTCCGCTAGATTTTTAATGGTGCAGCAATTGATAGCAATCCTTGTTCGTGTGACCTGAGGAATACCTGAGATATGCTGAATTTTCCCCCATCGATCTGTGAAGGTAGGCAGGCATGTGATGATGTTCTATTCTGTCTTTCTCAAGTTGACGAATGAGACTTGAGAAGACAATTTTGAGTTTGAACATGAAAGTAGTGGGCTTATGATCGTTGACTGTCATTTTATGAGCATTTGTGCAATCCTGCCATCATTGAATTCGAGTTCAAACATCAGAATTATGTTTGAAGTAAGGCGTCTGCCTTGCTATTTTCTTCTAGATATGAATGATTGCCTGTAAGTTTCTACTGCAATCCATCCTTTGCTAAAATAATTGACGGTTTCTTCGGTTCTTGTTTGGTTATGTAGTTTATTGATCTTCACCTGATTCTTGAGATGACTGATCAGATAAGATTCATTTCCGTGCTTTAGAGTAAAATCTGTACAAATTATGAACTGCCTAATCTACGTAGTCTACGTGTTAACGATCGTGTAATCTTGGACATCATTTTTTCGGTATACTTACATATCAAGTTGTTGAATT